>CM031235.1:603295186-603909779 GCA_018340775.1 Taxus wallichiana var. yunnanensis
ACAAGTAACAATACAAAATAAACTAGAAGGATAATAGATACCAAACAAAAGAAATTATGTAATGGGGTCCTCAAGAGGAGGCCTTGAAACACAAAGGTTAGTAGTTTCTTGCTTATAATCCCATTATTTGTTGCCGATCGTGCTGCAATACAAGGTGGTTAGTATTTTTAAATTAATAAAATATCTTGCAAACACAAAGTAAGTATCAAAAGCGAGTGGATTTTCCCCTTATTTCTGTAATATTTATGTGAAAATAGAATGTTAAAGCCTACAAACAACCACCAAAGACACTTAGAAGAAAATTTAAATCACTTAGCTCAAAGAAAAATTCTATTCTAGCAAAGACACCAATTACTAGGTCAAAAGTGCTAAAACAGTCAAAGGTGCCACTACAGGTCATAGGTAATTAGGGTTAGTTAGGGTTTCATGCGTCCATATGTCATGCATGGAGTTACAAAACACTCCTATATGTACCTCTTATTTTTGATCTATGAGAATGCTAGACCTTGTTTCTTTTCATGCTTGATTTTGATTTTTGAGTCGATTCCTTACTAATTACATGAAGCATTCTCATCACTATTAGAAGTGCAGCCTATTCGATGTGCATGAGGTTACGTATTGATCCTCACAAAACAATCCGATAGTGAAATTGAAGTAAATGATACAAGGAGACTTGAAAAACTATGAGATGGGCCATGGTGGCAAAATAATGATAAAGATAACTCAATTAGATAGAAAAGAATAAGGACCAACATATGGAGGGCCGATAATCAAGATCGCATGGGGATAAGACCCCAATAGTGATGTTGAACATCAAATAACTATTGTCAAATGAATAAAATGACCATATCTTGAAATTGAATTTGAATTTTATAAAACAAAAATAAGTATTTTTGAATATGATTATGAAAAATAAATGCCTACTGATGGATTTTTCCAAAGTGTATATTTTTCTGATTATGCCCTAATTACTAAAAATAATAATTTTGAATTTCCAAAAAGTGTGCTAAAAATTAGGGCAAACAAAAAGAGGTTTTGTTAAATATGTAAAAATAAAATTAAATTGAAAGGAATTTGAAAATAGATTCGTTTTTCTCGATATATATATAAAAAGGTGATTTAGCGGCGAGGAGCCCTAGAAAGTGACCCAAAGGGTACAACCAACCATGAAACTCTAGGGTACTTTGTACAAATTCGATGTAGGGAAAGGATAGATGTAAATTAGGTGTCGATCTAAAGATAAAATGTAAATATGAACCCTAATTTAACTAGGGTTTAGAGATCAACATACCTAATAAACAAGGAATGGATCCTATATTAGGTTAAGGGTTCAATCAAAAGTGGGTTTATAAAAATGTTTAACCACAAATTAAATTTCTAGTTCAATTTATTAGGAGTAGGATAAATTACAGTTGATTATTGATTTAATAATGATGATATAATATAAGCACTAAATTAGATTTGTAACTCAAATCGAGATAAGGAAAATTTTCATACACCACTTAACCTAACACAAATAAAAAGTACAAAAATAAGGTATAAAGGCACTAAACTAGAAACAATTGATTTTGGAAAGAACACATATTGGACAACACATAAATTAGGATAATGGAACCTAGAAAAACCTCACAAACTAGATTGGAACTACAAATGTGCCGAGGTCGGGGTTGTCACATAACATAGTCAAGACCATACCATATGGTCAGGACCTTCTGTATGTTCTTGGACCTTATCTAAGACAACTTTGGTAACTTTCAAGGTTGGTCAATTTTTGTATTTGTTTATTGCTTTCAAACCCTAGTTGTTACACATGAAATGAAAATATTTGAATGGGTGATCATAATCTCAAACCCTAGACATGGATGAAGAGTCCTGAAAAAAATATTAGAAGGGTTGTGGGTACCCCCGTTCATCACCAACTTTTGCACTATTATGAAGAGGCCTCAAATCACATGTTGTTCTCTACTTAACATGTGATATCTAGATAGATCAATTAGATTTAGAAATTACTTTGACCATGTTTGTTTTTATTTGGCTCTTGCTAAAAACACTTGGAGAGAGGATTTTTGGATGCTTGTAGACAAGAGATATGGATTCCTTTACCTAGTTTGTAGCTTCACACTTGATGTGTGTGATTCCCTAATGACTGTAGATGTGTAATTTTGAGATTTAGGGAGTTTATGATACCTTTTGCGAGTCTCCATGAAGAGAGTGCTCTAGTGCGTTTCCTTAGGATGTCCGGGTTAAAAATGAGGTAGTGTTTACTTTCTTGTATAGGGTTTTTTCAGTGATTTATAAAATAAATTATGACACAAATGAAGTATAAGACCCAACAAAAATATTTTAAATTGAAATTGCAATTGGAAGACATGTTGGTCCAATACCTTACAAAGAGGTCGGGGTAGTATAATATGACCCTTTGACCAAACTATACGGATCTTGGAAAGGAATAGGGAACATGAGTAATAAATATTAGAGCTGGTAAAATTATGTATTTCTATAGATATAATACATTGAATTCTCAGGATGTATAAACATGTCGGTGTGTAAGGATAAAAAAGCTAATCAATGGACCTCGAGAAAGTGCTAAGTAGGATGGAGAAATTGTGTTTAGTATAGCAAGAGTGCATATTCAAATAAAGGGTTTCCAAAGTACACATACCAAATTTGAGTATCCACAGAGGTATGCTTATATGGAGATAAGAGCCAACTTATTATATCATTTCCTCAAAGCTACAAGTGACTTGTAACATAAATAATGTGTGTACTTATAATTTAAATAAAATAGGGCCTAATTGATAACACATATCAATTCAAATGAGTAGGTTCAAAAATTACAATTATGAGTTAGGTGAACTAATGTGGAATTAAAAAATGTTGTATTTGGAACTCTAGAAGTTATGCACCATAATTGCACACTTTGTGCATAAGACTATGCATGGAACTGAAATATCTAACTTTTATGCTAAGTGATTGAACCTTGTGCTATCCCATTTAATGATGCTTTTACTCTAGAAAATATCCTAAAATTGATGAATTCCTTAAGATACGGTGTAAGCATAAATGAATATGAAGCATTATAAACACAATTGAGCTCTTCCAAATAAAAATACAAGTAGTAATAATCTAGGTAGAAAAGCAGAACATGTAACACCCCATACTAGTAACACAACCAAAAAAAAATTTTTTTGAGCTTAAAAGTTTATATCAATAACACTTACATTATCACTCGGGCCCACATAACAAATTTTTTTCCTGAACTAAAACACATCATGCACCACTTTGCATGTATCTCCAAAACAAGGAGATAATGATCTCAACTAAAAATTAGAAAGGAAAACTATAATCTTGCCCAAGCCATAAAATAGCTCAAAGGAAATGGTGCTAATACTTCCAATTATCCCTCCACTAAGGGATACTAGCCTTTGGTTCCTCCAAAATAATCATGTAACCATGTATGAAAACACATTTATCCCTCCACACTTATCCCTTCACTAAGACTAGTCTCACCAACATTTATTTCCTCCCAAAAATAAATAAGAATCCCCATACACCATAATAAAACTTATACCTCCACCTTTTGCAATGAAAGTCCTCAACATACACACATACATGACATAATCATGCATATAAGAAATGAAACTCATCAATTAAATGCATAAAAATTCCGATGAGAAGTCAATTAAGTCCACAATAGATTAGAATTAAGAGAGTGAGAAAATTAAATTTTATCATATATGTATCAAAATATCAAACCATCATACAAGGCTCGAAAGAGGGAAATAAGAACATTCAAATAACATTTATATGCACTATCAATCCTTCAAAGGGCTTGTAAGTGGAACTAGGGACATTCCAAACCTCTTATCAATCCACTAATGTATGGGGCATAAGTTCTTGGTTCCTCCAATCAAATACCACTTATCCCTCTCCTGGTTTGTTCAAAACCCACTTATAGCTCCATTAGAACAAAGCCCACATACCTTTGGTTCCTCCTTAAGTTCACAAGGTTTAATTTAGTTTTACCATTACTTATTCCTCCATAATGACCCTACCTTCCCCCATACACACAAAACACTTGTTAGTCCCACAATGAGTACTAAACAAGTACACGACATATAAGAAAACCACATTACTACTCAAATGAGCAATAAAACATGTACATCCCATCAAATGATGGCAAGATAAAACAAGAACTTATAAGAACAAGGAGGGAGAGTGAGGTATTTGACCATCACTATGCATATCTCATGGTTTGCACTATATTCAATTAAATCCTTTGTATTAAACATGGGTAAGGGCAATAGTATTCATTCAAACACATAATCAAAGAATAAGATAACAATAACTAACACCCCATTTTCTCAAATGAGCATAACACCATATAAAAGGAGACCACAAAAGGAATTAAGAAGAGAGGGATTTGCCCACAAGGTACATGGATAAATTAATTCACATTTCCCTTTAGATAAATTTAATCATTTAACATCATTGTTTAAACCACGGTTATGAGTATTTTTAGATAAGATAAAAAAGTTTGGTTTTAAACCGGGGACCAAAAAAACCCATACAAAAAGAAGCGAGTTTTAGATACAAAAACTACCACAGAACCATGGAGGCAAAGTCAAAAAAACTTGACAATAGAACCCCACATAATAGGGCCAAACTACAGGAGTTTTCATATTAAAACATAATTTTTGCATGAATCTACATAAGAAAAAACAACGAAATAGGAAGAAAAGGATTGCAAAACCCCAATAATAGTTCTCCATCATTTTTTGCTACAAGCTCTGGTACCTCCATCTCTCCTACCAACCACTTTAATGATGACCCTCTTAGGGCATTTTTCTTCCTTTTTCTTAGTATGGGTCTCTAACTCCACTTCCTCCTGATCCTTGACCTGAGTGGACGCCACAACCATGCCCGAACTATCACCAGTATCTGAAGCTTCACTATCAGAAGAACTCAACATAAGCTTCATGTTTTTTCCCTCCTCAGTCATAAACTGATCTTGTAGAAGGGAAATCCTCTATTCTTACATCACATAATATTCCTATATACCCCTTATAGTATTGTTTTGAGTTTCAATCTTGTGATGACATATTTCAGCTCCTGTATGAGGTTTTTGTTGATGGTGAGGATGGTGTCAATTGTATACTTTACCCTCATTAATCTGGCCTCCCAATCAACAAAATCTTGATCCCTTTTTTGGAAATTTCACCCGAATTACAAATCCCATTCTTAAAATTACATAAGGCATCCGCAATACTGTCAGAAGGATCATTAGCTTTCATTTTCCTAATTTTGTTGAGGTGAGACATAAGGGTCTCCTGGTCCGAGTCAGGATCATTGGCTTTAGTTTGACTAGGAATGAAAGGATTTCTTATTTGAACCAACAAAAGGATGAGGCCCTAGTGAAGAGGGATATTTGGCTTCTTTTTTTAAAATCCTCAATAGTCAAGAGAAATGACTTATAAAGGAAAAAGGATAAACTCATGGTTTGATCATGGTAGAAAAAATTGAGGATAGACAGATGGTGAGTAAAGATTTTTCAAAATTTTCCTTCGAGGGTCAAATATTTCATGACCAACAGACGAGACATCAGCCCATCTATCTGGTAAGAAGGTGCAAATAATACCATTTTCATAGGCTATCTTGTTTTCCTCGGCTTCAAAAAGGTACCAATTTCATGTTTTTTTGGGTTTCGTCCTTAAATTTTTTGAGAGCATCAAATTTTAACCCAAGATAATCTCATAAATGGATTCCTATGAAACATAAATTTGAACCCCTCTAAAAATAAAACCCCCATCAATCCATGAAGTCATAAAATCCACAAAAAAGGGTAGGGTCATTACCTTTTAATTGATGAATGTACCTAGTAAAACCTCCTTTATGCAACAACTTCCACAAAGTGCATTGTCATTTTTGAGGTGAAGAAAAGTAGTGGGTTTGGTATGAAACATGTCTCCCCCATGTAGCCTTCAGTATTATCTTCTTCACACTCGTAAACCCCAGAGCTTGACTGGAAGAAATTGGAAAAAAACAAATGAATTGGAAAGAGCCAATATTCCAAAAAGGAAAATTCCTTTCGAAAACCCAAGTGTGAGAGCTATGGGGATCATCATAACACTACCTCCTATTTTGTGTCTTCATTAATGAGATAATTGATTTGACCCTAAGGAATACATGTCCCTATCCATGTCACCATCTCCACCATGACCATACCTTTATCGACCAACGCATCAACTGACTTGTTTCCAACATGGTAAGTGTGTTGAATGACCACTTGATCAAATGAAAAAGAATGCCACATGCTTCCATGATCAAATTATTAAGCTTCCATCCACATTTTCTTCAATCCTTGAGAGAATTTATAACACACAATGAATCACCTTCAATAATAATATTTTTAGACCTAGGTCTCTACACATCCTAACACCCCAAATCATAGCTCTTGCCTTAGCCACATTGTTAGAGTTGTCTCCAATGGGGCCTGCGCATAGGTGTAGACACTAAAATTAGGTCACACTCCCCTTTGGTCCCTTGAAAAATAAGAACCCTTCATCACATTCACCTAGCCATGGCCCCCTTCACCTCACTATTATTAATTTAATTAATTTAATTAATTATCCTCACCATATTTATTATTTAAATATCTTAATTTAAATAATATCCACACATACACTTCACCTAGACACTTCATCAAGCCAACTCACCCTAAGACCTATTCTTAATAAGTTGCCATAACTAACTAAGACTTACCCAAACCCTAAAAAAATCAATGCCTACATTCTCTCTATCCACATTCCCACATTCTTACAAGAAGCTTCTAGTTCAATCTGTGAGTTAATGACATGAGATATGAGAAAATCAAGAGGATATCCTTAGTTTAGTAAACCTAGGAAATCCTACCTTGGTGACACCGGTTAGCCCTAACCATCGCCGATTAGGCGGAACCACCCTCGGTTACTCTTTTAACCCCCAAAAAAGATTTTTTTTCAAGGTTGGCAAAGATTGGAAAAAGTTGGCAAACATTGAGATCTTCTAAGAGATATCACATCTTTTGAGATTGAATTCTAGTGAGAACACACATGCAATCAAGGGGATCAAGTATTTTCTCCTACATAGCCACCCCAACAATGATATGATCTAACTAAGCAAAAATAAATGTAAATACAGCCCATGCAGAAGCTCTCCTATGATTGGTGATCACCTACATCCTTCAACCTCTTGCTAGCACCCCCATCCCTCACTCACAGGAATCCATGATCAAAATCCAAGTAAGTAAAACATTCTAATTCTCTGGTTCACTTCATTTTGACATTATATTAACACATATTGTTTAACTATCCACCCTTGACCTCCTTCAACATTCCCCCTCCATATACCCATTAAAACCTCACCAAATCCCTCCCAAATCACCCAATACCTCATCTCGACCAACCAAAATCCTTTGTGCAATCACAAAGGAGACCCCAAACCCATTCTGTGGCATCCCCAGAACTCCATAATAAGCGGCTGGTTACTCCTAACCGCCGTTGGTCACCCTTAACCGGCATCGGTTACTATATGTGCTCATACAACCCAGAACATGGACCTATCCACCTAATTTTACATCCCCTTAATCACCTATGACCTACCTGAGACTTCTGTCAGACCTACAGAGACCCAGAACCAACTATTTGACCTTCGGATCCTACTCTAGCCTAGCCTATTAGATTAGATCTTTCTTATTGTGTTTTAAGTGAGATACCTAAATCATTTCAAATTACAATAGGATTTACTTTATTATTCATTGTTTAAAATAGTGGACTGACCATCTAGGAAGTATCACACTTCCCGGATCTAGCACATGCTAGGTAGTTCACTGCACATATTGTTTAACTCTTTTCTGGTGGTCTTGCTTTCATTACAGGTAGTTCCTCCTAGCCAAAAGGAAGCTCTCACGATCAATTGTGGATTTGGAAGTCATACGCGCACAACAACCCATCAACCAACATTAAAGCAAGGTATTCCTCCTATGTCCAGTTACCCTATGTGTTTAAATCAATATTTCAAAGAAACACTCTAGAATCAAGTGAAACATTTTGGCATGCACAGTGGGACCCATCCAAGGTTCCTTGCATTTTAATCATTCCTAGGAAAAGATAAGTGTTTGTTTCCCTTAAAAGCATACATATTAATTTTCTTCCTTGGTAACCTATGTTTTCTTTCTATTTTCTCTAAAAGAAATCTTTCTCTTGGTGTAATTAAAAAGAACCAATTCTTCGTGTTTTACGCATTGCAGTGAATGAGCATCCCTCTTCCTCTTCATATTTTTGTGTCATCCAACTACACACTTCGATTTGGGCTTAAAAATAAGTGCCTTGCATTCTGATTTATTGCATTAGCTCACATTAATTGCGGGAAACCTATACATTGGAAGTCATGACCAGTTGATGGTTGACAAATGAACCGTAGAAAGCACTTTCTTTCTCTCTCTCTCTCTCTCTGATTCTTACCAAACCTCACAAAAATTGAAAATACACACATTCTTAAACAACATCTTACCTAGAAGAAGCTGTAGGTGATCACATGATCATGGCATAGTGGGCACCAGATCATAGCTCTGTCGAGTCATACTTCAGAGCAAGGTCCGCCCCCACCATAACATACCTAAAGCCTCACCTTTTTATCTCCTTCTTTATAGGAAGGCATACTGGGAAGCGACAGGCGAGTGTGAGACAAACTAGTTAGGAAGTCTAATGTCTTCTTGACACGCACTAGTGGAATTTGTGAATCTAAGGCAAAGAAGGCCCTTCTAACTTGGTGGTAGTGTGATAGATCGATCGGAGGATGAGCTGCTCGAAGGCTCAATCAATATCGAGCTCGGCGTGATTCGATCTATGGGTTGTGGAATACGTGGAAAATGACACAGGATAGTTTCGTGTATGTCTCCAGATAAGGTCATAGGGTGGATGGTGAAAACAATTGACTCTATGGACGATTCTTGGCCTAGTCAGAATTCTCTAGCTTCGTTGCTTGTTATATCCAGTAAGGACAATTGTTCGATGATGATGGGTGGAATTGGAGTGGATTGGAATACTAGTGTGCGTAAGCCAGCGTCTATATCTGATTGACTTATGGATTCGTTGGGCTGTGAGATCTGTGGGTCATAACCATGGACTCTTGGATGTTGCGGTCCTGTTATGGTCATGCGTGAAATCAAGTTCTAATCCCTAGTATCCAGTAATCGTATGCTTTCTCAGCTTCTATGTTTAGGACCAACAACTGTGTGATTTTCTCAGAATATCTCACAGGCGTTCGTGCAACCTGGATCCTTAGACTGGTATCTATATCTATGAGAGTGTCTCTACACACTTTTGTTTGTGGGACAAAGGATCACTGACAAAGGTTTGTTCTCTTTCGAACCCTTCTACAGTCATGTGAGTGTTTACCTAGGGCAATCTGTAATTTGGTTGGTTTGACCAAAACGTGTGTGCTTGGTCGTCTTCTATGTTTAACCCTCTCAACTGAGAACTGATCAGTTGTAAATCTGTTGTTGTTCGGAATACTTGTATTCTGAGATTTTGGTCTATGTCAACTATTGTTGTGACGAGGTTTGGTTGAGGCACGATTGGCTCAAATATATATTCCCTGGGCTCCTGAGGTCCCGTGATTGTCATACGAAATGAAATGTAAATCTAACTGTAACTAAGTAAACTCTAACTACGTGGAATAAACCTAAAACATAAATAAGTTCTATTCTTCTAAGAAACCTTTCAAGAATATAATGAAAGCAAGCTATTTAAATGTATCTAGGAATAACAACTAAACAATAATTTAAAACAGACAAAATAACCGAGTGTAGTTATCAGCCTGTGTAATTTGTAGATTTATTCTAAATAAAATAGCTCATCTAATCTATCTGCAAGATTCTCGATCCTACCTCGAAGTGAGGAGTGAATCATAGTTTCTCGAAACTATCGATCCTCCTCATGACTTCACAGCAATATCGAGAATAGAATTCACTGAAATGAAGCAATTATCTACTCTATTTGATATGATTCTAACTAGAACTTTGAAAGCTAGAACCTGGATTCCGCAGAACAGTGGCGAATCCGATGGTGTGTGTGATCTTGTCCCCTCAGTATGATCTCCTCGTTCTTTCGTGTTCACGTGGATCCAGAAAAGCGTGTAATACTAGCATCGACAGGAGTAGATATTGGGACAAGGACAACTCAGAATGCAGACCGAAAATGTGAGTAGGAGAGGGACAGCGCAAGAGTACAGAGCTTGGCTTATGCGATTCCTAGCGGGATTTTACTGCAAGTCATGCAATATGAAGCGACCAGAACCTGAAACTATCCTGTTTGAAGAGCAAAACCTACAACTTTAATGGCTTCCTAAGCTATTCTATTCCAATGGATTGGATAAAACAACAACACTGTTTGCACAAGCTGGATATGTGGCTTACCAACAGCTGGACAATGCTAATGAGCATGCAAATGAACTAAAACAAGTATTCTAAGCAAAATAATAGCTAAATCTAATGCAAAGAGAAATTCAGAGACAAACTTCAGACCGGATTGGGTGAAATAACAGCACTGCCTGCACAAGATGGGTATGTGGCTTACCAACAGCTGAACAATACTAACTAAACATGCAAGTGAATTGAAACTATGGCTTCTAAACAAGATAACAAGCTGGACTACTGAAAATGAGGAGATGAGAGCAAAAGATCAGTCTCTTTTGTTTGAGCACAAGCCATGCATTTATAGGAATTCAATCCCCAAAGATCAAAACCAAACTGAACTCCTAAACAATAAACAAAGGAAAAACACTATTCCAGGGGACCAAAAACATAAATGCATGCTCAAGTCGGCAAGGAAAGCTGGTGAAACGTGATATTTCACGTGAGTCGCGTCAAAAGAACGTTCTGGAAAACGCGTAAAGGACCGCGCGCTGCTCGGGCGGCGGATACCAGGGGACCGCCGCCCTGTTCGGGCGGCGGTTCGAGACCGCCGCCTGAGTCGGGCGGCGGTTTCATTACTAAAGAGAAAGGGGCAAGAAAAAGAGGGGAAAAGGGGAAAACAAAGCACGCAGGGGCTAAGCAGGATATGCGGGATGTTAACGCATATTCGGAGAGCTTTTTACGGATCCGAACACCTTGCGAAAGAGACTGTATCATCATTGGGGCACTTATTACTTTGCATTTAGCGATCTGTACCTTACTGATTTTGTGTACGTACATATTGCCCCCTCGGAGAAGCGTTTTAGCCATGAAGAGGCATAAAGCGGTGGGTCAGTATGCGAGTCCCGAAATGGGAAGTAGAAGTTATACCTTACACGTCAGGTGTGTTGAAATCACGCCATCAAAATTCCGCTACTGCTGAAATGAAAAGAGGATTCAAGTGCGAGATAGATCTGATAACTTGGAAAATAAATGCTAAAATAATAGGGAATGAGAACGTACCATTCGCGCGGGGATAGGGACTTACCTCCATCGGCGCTCTAAACACTGTGAAAAAGTCTTTTAAAAGCGAATCGGGAGTCTTTATATATATGAAAGTGGGCCCATTTTCCTATTCATTTTGCGAGTTGATTTGATTGATTTTGAGCTCTGGGACCCACGGTGACGGTTTCTTGCGTGAGTAGAGTCAAAGCGTCGCGGCGAGATCGTGATCATGCCTCCACGTGCGGAACACCACCCCTTTAGATCACAGGTTGGTTTTCTTCAATTTTGTGTTTTTCCCCTTTAAATTTGAAATGCTAAATTTGTCGTAATGGGGGGGTTATTTTTGAAAATATTAGGTTCAAAAGGTCCACCTAGGTGGGGCGCCTTGGGTAGGCTCCATTTTTAGGTCAAATGGTCATTTTTTGCTAGTTTTAGGCTTTTTAAGATTAAAAACCCGCGTGGGTTTCGGACCCGACCGCCGCCTGGCCGGGGCGGCGGTTACTGTGGTTCGGGGCGGCGGTTACACGACCGCCGCCCTTAAGGCGGCGGTTACCAAACCGCCTCCTGCTCAGGGCGGCGGTTCTGCACAGAATGCAAAAGAACTTATATTTGAGATTGTGTTTGTATTTTTGCACTTCTACGTTTTATGACCTTCTTGGTATTGTTCAGATATTAACTTGCTCTGTTTTGTGTGTTTTTGGGTGTATGCAGGTGAGAGAGGAGTATATTAGATGGAGCGAGAGAGAGAGAGTGTGATTGGCTCTCAGGAGTACTGGATGCTCTCTCGCAGGACGAGGAGGACACACTTCAGAGGGCTGGTATACTGCGTATATCGCGTGTGCCTCATGTTGCACCATCTAGTCACATCCTTTGTGACTTATTCTCTTATTGGGATGCAGATCGGAACACCTTCCGACTGCCAGGGGTCCGTGGTGAGTGGACCATCACACTCGAGGATGTCTACCATATTTTGGGGGTCCCGATCATCGGGAGGAGACTTACATTGGAGACAGCAGGCTCACAGGCACAGATTGCACAGTGGGCAGCATATATGGGAGATGCAGTTATCTCCACGGGGTCGAAGAAGGGAGTGAGAGTTCGATCCATTCCTTCTTTGCCTATCCCCGTACTTCGACAGAGGCCGTCATGGGGATCCTTGCCTCGAGGCGATCGGGGACAAGGGAGGGGATACATTGTTATCTTCTTTGGGCCCCCATCATTGCGCGAGATAGAGGGCATGGCCGGATATACGCACAGGGTGCGAGATATTGCAGGGACCACCTACCATGATTTATACAGGGTGGTCCGTTTACAGGGACAGTCATTGAGCCACCCGACTTTAGTCATGAGTTGGGTGTATGAGCGTTTTATCCCTTATGGCAGAGGCGTGGAGGTGGCAGATCCTAGGGCTGTGAGGGCAGCCAGATGGACAGATATGTCGGTGCTTAGAGCACCTCACCAGCCAGTTGCCTCCCTTACTACTGCAGACATGGAGGTGACACCGTACCGGCTTATGGCCGGCATATGGGGAGAGGAGACTCTTACCTTGATCTCTTGCTCCACCACAGGGCAGCTCATTGATCGAGTGGGGCGAGTGGAGGTGCATCCTTTTGGTAGAGTTCCTCAGCAGTTTGGCCTACCGTATATGGGCATGCTTCCCCAGTGGCGCCAGTTTACAGATCAGTTCGCGAGGCCAGAGGGGGGCCTAGAGGCCGTGGTTGGACAGTGATCACTCCTGGCATTCCCATTGCAGCCAGGAGGATAGTTCGTGCTAGAGGGAGAGCTGGTGTGCCTCGGGCACCTTTACTTCAGATTGCTGCGGGTCCTGCTCATAGTAGCGATGACCCCATAGATATTGACTCGACTGCGAGGAGCTTACGAGGAGGAGGTCGGAGGGAGCGAGGCGTGACAGTGATCTGAGTGGCATGACACTCGGGACATTATGCGAGACGAGAGAGGGTGAGCGAGCGAGAGAAGGACACTCTAGTTTAGAGGAGCCACTCTCTCGGGGCCATGGTGGAGAGGATGAGTCGGTTGCGGGGTGACATGTTGCCCCTGCCTGCCATAGGAGCACCCCTCGGTCGGCGGCGGCATCCGCGGTGGAGTGCTGGTGGTGATCCATCTTGGAGGCCGGTGATCGAGTAAGTTATCCTTTCTTCCTTCTTTAACGTTTGTTTAATTTAGGATTTGTTTTAATTGCTTATCTCTCCTTGTGTTTTTATCTTGTATCTTTTAGCCTCTTGCTTGGTTTTGATTTGTTTTTCTCCTTTGTTTTAGAGGCTGTTGAGTGAGTGGCGGGATCGATCCGCGGGGTATGTCTGGATTCACTGATGATCCCCATGGATAGGACCGCGCGGAGCTATCCGTAGATAGCTGGTAGACATACCGATGTCTTCGCTCCCATTTGGCACGTGGCCAGGATGGTGTCGACCCTGCGCACAGAGTTAGCGGGCTACAGGATGGCTGAGCGCCTTATGAGGAGCCATTCTCGTGGTGAGACCGCGGCTGCCCCTCGGGACCCTGAGCCCTCCGTACATTCAGAGCGCCGGCGTAGCCGGAGTCCTAGGCGAGGGCGTGCACCTTCGGAGGGGTCGCGTAGGGGTTGAGAGGCCATTTGGCCCTTGTGTATTTTGTACTATTGTATATCACGGGCTCTTTGAGCGTTTTGATCATGCCTAGTGCATGATGGCATTGTATATAAACATTGATTATTTATATATATGCATTCGTTTTGGATCAAAATCTTGGCACTCATGGCTTCTTTTCTATTTCTAGTTTCTTTGTATATACTACGATGTATGTTTGTATGCTTTTTAGAATGTATGCAATGGATAACAGATGATGCAAATGTTTACTTTCTTTTTGTGTTTCATGATGCTGATACATGATATTGCAGATATATTGTGATTTTGAATCTTAGCTTCTGTGAGCAATTTGGATACCTCATGTTTGTTTTGCAAAGTGATGAATATAACCAGTATGATGAACAGATTAACTTGCCCCACTCCTAACTCCACGCAACTAGTAAGATGCGAGGGCTCATCACCGAGAGTTAAGAAGGGCGCAAGTTATGAAATGTGGTGAAATGATAGTGATGAAAGACAGACAAAGCTTTGGCGGAACCAAATTGGAAGCTACAAGCTTACTCTACCCGAATGACTTCATAGTTTAGAATGCACTTGCTTTGCGGTTTATCTAGACTTAGACCCGTAGATGGCCACATAGTAGACAAGATCTGGGTTTTAGGATTTTAACTCTCTTGGAATTTTGAACATCTGATTCATTCGTTTTTGACTCAAAGTTTGAATTGTTTGTTTATGACCTTTTAACGTTTGTTGTGTCAAGAGGACCCCCTATACTTTGCCCCATGCTACTAGTAAGAAGCGTGGGTTTATCACCGTGGGCAAGGCATAGGCGAGTAAGGGCATTTCCATCCTTTCCCAACCCTACGTCACTAGTAAAGAGCCTTGAAGCTCATCATCGAAGGTTGGTGGGGCAAGGAAATGTGTAAAAATAAAATTTTTGTTTAATCACTTTTTGACTTGCTTATTTGAGTAAAATGTCGGTATATGCTTATTTCAAAGAGATGTATATATGGGATAGATGTGACACCATGAAGCTTCTAGAAACGGACCATAGGCAAGACACCTATCTAAGAAGAAATCAAAGTGAGAACAAACTTGCGAGATCTTGGTATGGTTACCGTTAAGACTTTGTCATGTTTGATTTATTTGATAAAAGATTCGAGATGATTGATGATATATGAAGATGGAGAGGTATGATTAAAGAGCTTAATGCCAAAAACATCATGAGTTTGTAATGAATTGCTTTGAGAATAGA
Source organism: Taxus wallichiana var. yunnanensis (assembly GCA_018340775.1). Classification (NCBI taxonomy): domain Eukaryota; kingdom Viridiplantae; phylum Streptophyta; class Pinopsida; order Cupressales; family Taxaceae; genus Taxus; species Taxus wallichiana. The sequence continues at coordinate 603,310,464 of CM031235.1, forward strand.
TTCCTTGATCACAATTTATGTAAGAAACAAGTGGACAAAATGATCTAAATCTATATGAAGATGCTGATGTAGATAATTATACAAGTAGTGCTAGTTGCTTATGCGTAGAATCGCTTGAGGTGCGGGGATTTGTTGTTTCACCAAATTCCTCACCTTCTAGCGTACATAAGAGGTAAGCACCATTTCCGTAGTCCTTCATGACTCGGTATGGGCCCTGACCATTTGGGCGGAATTTCCTTCCTTCGCCGGTCTTCTTGTCGATCCATTTGTCTAGTCTTAGAACTAGATCACCTTCGTATATATCGCGTTCATAGACCTTTTTGTTATCTTTGCCGGCACATTCGGTCGGCATAAGCTCTATCTGCATTGCTCGACATCTAACCTAGTTTCATCTAGGCTTTCTAGTTGTGAAAGACGTGCTTCTCTGTAAGCGTCTTCATCCAGAATCCCTTGTAATGAAATGCGGAGACTGGGTATTTCGACCTCAAGTGGGAGAACTGCTTCTGCCCCAAATACTAGCGAGAAAGGAGTTGCTCCCGTTGGTGTTCTTATTGAGGTTCGGTGGGCCCACAAGGCCGGATATAACTTCAAATGCCAATCTCGTTTGTTTTCTTTCACCGTTTTAAGGAGAATGGCTTTCAGTGTCTTGTTTGTCGCTTCAGCCTGTCCGTTGGCTTGAGGGTAATACAAGGAAGCCGTATGATGGCTTATCTTAAATTTATTGCATAGTTCGTGAACCTCTTCATTTTTAAAAGAAGTTCCATTATCGGAGATAATGATTTGCGGGATACCGTACCTGCAAATGATTTGGTTCAAAATGAACTTGGCGATCACAGAACCAGGTACAGTAGTAAGAGGCATGGCCTCCACCCATTTGGTAAAATATTCAGTGGCCGTGATTATAAAATTATGGCCATCTGTGGATGAGGGAGAGAATTTCCCTATTAAGTCTAGACCCCATGTAGAAAAGGGCCATGGAGTTGCGATTGGTTGTAGAGCTTGTGCTGGCATGTGGATCTCGTGGGAGAATTCTTGGCACTTATGACACCTGCGTGCAAACTCTATCGCGTCATGTTCTAGAGTGGGCCAGAAATAGCCCATTCGATGTATTTTTCGAGCGGTGGCATGGCCACCGAAGTGGCCTCCACATATACCAGCTGTGAGATTCATGGAGAATCTTCTTGGATTCCTCTATGTCGACACACCTTAGGAGCATTCCATCGAATGCCTTTCGATAGAGAACCTGCTCTATAATGACGTATTTAGCTACGATTATGCGTAACCATCTTCTTTGTTGTGGTGTAGCTCCTTCTGGATATGTATGGTCCATGATATAGTTAATGATGTCAGCGTACCAGGGACACTCAGAGATAGCGGGTCGGGTTTCGATGTAGTATACGCACTCATCTGGAAAGTCTAAATCTACTAAATCGCCTCCATCTAATGGGTTGTCAGCTAACCAATCCATGATGATTTGCCCTTTAACCGACTTCTGATTTACAAATGTTAATTCGAATTCTCCCATTAAGGTTATAAAACGTCCAGCCTTTTTAGACAATGACCCTTGTGTGAGGAAAGTCCGTAGATGGTCCATTTTTACCATGACCTTCGTTTCTTGATTCAGCATATAATGTCTTAGGCGTTTAGTAGCAAAGACTATGGCGAGGCATTCTCGTTCTTCCTGTGTATAGCGTGTTTCATAGTCGAGCAGCGTTCGGCTAATGAAATAAATCACACGTTCTCTCTTGTTATCGTCTTCTTGGGCCAACATACAGGCCAGCGAGACATTGGTAGCTCGTGAATATAGAATTAACGGGTGATCTAGCTTAGGTGGCATTAGCGTAGGTGGTGATAATAGAAAATGCTTAACTGCTTCAAAGGCTTCATTACAGTCTTCGGTCCAATCAATGCTATAGTCCTTCTTGAGTAAATTGTTGATTGGATGAACGGTGAAGCTTAAGTCGGGATAAATCTCGGATTGCGCCCAACTTTCGAGAAATGATCTGATTCCAGATTCATCTGAAGGTGGAACCATTTCGAGGACAGCCCGAATTTTGGTTGGGTCAACATCTATCCCTCGTGACGATATGATATAACCTAGGAGCTTCCCTCCCGTTACACCAAAGACGCATTTCTCTGGGTTTAATGTGACTCCGTATTCTATTAGACGTGAAAGAATGACGCGGAGTACTTGGGATGGTCCTGGCGCTTCTTGGCCTTAGCGATAAGTCATCTACGTAAGATTCCATGATTTTATGAATTAGATCGTGAAATATGTATGTCATGGCCCGTTGAGTGCATGTAGCATTGGCGTTTTGAGACCGAATGGCATAACAGCGTAGCAATAGGTTCCCCAAGGAGTTATAAACGTGGTTTTAGCTTGATCTTGCTCAGATATTCTGATTTGATTGTATCCCGAGAATCCATCCATGAGAGACAAAAGTTCAAAACCAGCCGTTGCATCAACAATAACATCTATGGATGGTAATGGGAAGTCATCCTTAGGACATGCTTTGTTGATATCTCGAGAAATCTATGCAGATGCGTATCTTTCCATTCTTCTTGAGAACGGGGACGATATTAGATACCCATTGGGAGTAGTCGACTGGTTTGATGAACCCTACCTGGAGGAGTTTTATTACCTCCTCTTTTACCATGAGAGCTACTTTGGGCTTCATGGGTCTTGATTTTTGTTTAATTGGCTTTGCATCTGATTTAGTGACGAGGTTGTGTGCGCGATGATGTGGGGTGCGACTCCTGTCATCTCCTTATAATTAAATGCAAATGCCTTCTGATGTTCTTTGAGAATCTGAGTATGTATTTCCACTTCTTCTGGGGTTAAGGATGATCCTAATTTCAATATTCTCGGTTCATCTTCTGTCCCGATGTTGACATCGATTGTTTCTTCGATCAAAGAGGCGTTACCCTCTTGAACTCGGGGTGGTCTTTGGAGGTAAATCCAAACCCTCCCCATTGTCTCTGCGTATATGCTAGGTTCCATTTGTGAGGGAAATCCATCATGGGATTCCCGAAATAGGAAGATGAATGTGGAATTAAAGATAAATCTAGCATATGATAGGAGAGATGTAATGCCGCATAGGCGTTTAAGTATTCCAAAGTGGCCATATTATTATCGATGTGGTTTGGGGTGGTAGATTCACTTCCGCTTGAAAGGGGATTTGTCATTATTTTTATCAATGGCTCATCACGAATGGACACCGTGAACTGGGCATCTTCTAACTCATTACTTGGAGTAAAACGTGATGCTGAAGTTGCTATTGAATCGGCGAGAAGATTTTTCTCTCGCGGGATTGCTTCAATGGATATGAAGTTAAATGCCTTGCTTAAATTTAATACGGCTTCTTTGTAAAGCTGCAAGTGTTCGGCTTTGGTTTCATATACTTCAGAAACTTGATTTGCCACTAATTGTGAGTCTCCTAAGACTCTGATGTTATCAACACCAATTCTCTTGGCTAAAGTGAGGCCAAGGAGGAGGGCTTCGTACTCAGCGCCGTTGTTTGTGCATTCAAAGTTTAACTTAAAAGTGAATGGGAGGACTTTCTCCTCGGGTGAAGTAAGAATTATACCTGCCCCCGCTCCATAGCGGCATTTAGCTCCATCGAAATGGAGAGTCCAATACTTAGTCGGGAGTATAGATGTTGGGGCATTTGTTGCGTTTGCGCACTCTACTTCTACCATACAGAGGTCCTCTGCTGGAAGGGAACCAACACCTAGGGAATATCCTATGCCTACTGAATCAAATGGTAAGAACATTGGTGAATCTTGTTCTATCAACTCAACGATTTTCGCAGTAGTCCCTAATGATACTGTTTCTTTAGTTTTATCTTTGGGGGTTGGAATTGTTTTGGCTATGCTGATAGTTTCAAGATCCGTCGTAGGTACCAACTTTTCCTCTGGTTTTGGGTCAGTGGGTTTATTAAGTTGGTTTGTTGGAAGTTCAAATTCTGAGTGCACCCCTGGTCTTTTCTTTAAATCAGCTAGGTGCAAATCGAAAGGTTTTGGATCGCCTTTGGCTCTGAAATACCTTTCTAGATGCGAGAATCTTACTTCTTGAAATAAAGTAGAAGGGATTGCCTTCATTCGGTGTATCCATGGTGGTAAGTATCATATTATAATTAGTTTCCCGATCTATAATATAAAACTCGAGTCGGGATTGTTTTGGGCCCTAAGGTGACCGGCGGTATTATAGTTCTATCGAAGTGGCTTTAAGGCTATCATAGCCTCTCAATGTATTTCGAGTAGTGGAACAGTTTGTTTCCCCATATCCAAGTTTTTGGAGGAAAGAGAAAGGGACTATGTTAACTGCGGCCCCATCGTCAACCATTGCCCATTTTACATAGTTATTATAAACCCATACTTGTAAGTGTAAGGTTGGATCACCTCGGCGTGCGATCTCAGCATCTGTGGGCATTTTACTTATTTCGAATATGAATTCGACATCCTTGTCCGGCTGCCCCGGAGGGTGGATATCAAAATCTACGTGATTTACTTGTGTTTCAGGAGGTGGAGTGATGTTAATTAGATGACCTAGACCTAATGCTTCTAAAAGAGTAGCTCTGTGAGGAGGAGAGTTCTTTAGTAAATCTAAAAATGAGATGTGCGAGAAGGTCTTTGTTAGGTCATTAATTAAATCATAGGCACCTACGGGTTTTTCTACTATTTGCTGACTCTTATCTGTTTCTGGCAGATGACTTGAGCTCGGTTGAGAGAAATATTCTCGCGTTCTTGTTATAGCTTCGATAGGTAGTTCAGCGTCTAATTCTACCAAACTGACTATCTTGGGTCTCGGTTGACTTCTAGCGTGTAGTGCAGTGATGGATTTAATGAAGTCGAGGCTTCGTGATCATTGTTTCCTGTCATTGCACTTTTGTTTGTTCCAGTTGGATTCAGCCTATTGCTATCATGATTTGGGAGCGGATCGTTAAAGATCTTGAGGGGAGCATTCTGAGGGGAAACTGCTCCTGCGAGCGTATTTGGTTGTGATGACACGGGATGCAAAAACAAAATGTGAAGAAGCTGTCTTTGTTCTTGGGAAAACGTTGCATAAATTTATTGTAGTCACGACACGTTCTAGTATCGTGACCCCGAATTTTGTGGAAACCACAATAAGAATTGGGGTTGTAATTCCTGTTTTGTTGGTTTGGTGTGTATTGTGGCCTAAAATTCTGATCAAATTGTTGCCTATTAGGATTAAAATTTTGCATTTGTTGTTTCTGGTTTTGACTTTGGTTTTGATAACCAAATGAGTTTTGGCTTGGCCCTTGTATGGGATTTCACCGTTGTTGTTGTTGTTGTGGATGATTAAAATCCACTGTATTGATCGTCGGGGTAAAGTTGTTGTTTCGTTGGTTGTTTGTTTGTGACGGAGTATTAACAACATTTACCCTTTTGGGCTGGTCGGTTACTCCATCCGTTGTTACCCCACGATTTTTGTTAAGGATTTTGGGTCCTTGATTGACATTTGTGATAGTTGTAGTGTTCTGAGTGGAGGTGATTAACCTCCCGTTTGTTCCATATGTCTTACGACCACTATCTATCTTTGCTTGGTCTATTCGAAGAGCGCTCTCAAGTACTTCATCGTAAGTTCTTAGTGGGAACTTGGACTTCTTCCTTCACCTCTTTGCTGAGAGAATGAAGGAATAAATCACATAGTTCCATCTGATCCATGTTTGGAGCACTTGCTGAGGAATAAAGGACTATACGCCACCTTTGGATGAAATGGGCGACAGATTCGTTGTGTTCTTGTTTGATGTGTAAGAATTCCCTGATTCCTGTTCTCAACAATTTGTTCATGTCGAATGCCTTAATGAATTCTGATACGAGCTGTTTAAATGAATGGATGGAGGCTTCAGGTATTCTATAATACCAGTCGAGAGCAATGCCTTCCAAGGTTTTGGGGAATATTTTAGCAACAACCCCATCCCAAGGGAGTAATTCTCGTATGGCTGTAGCGTAAGCCTTGATATGTGCGTTTGGATCTCCCTCACCTTTGTACTTGGGTAAATCGGGAAGGGGTCTTGGGAGCATGACGCTTCGTATGGCGAAGTCTAAGGGCTCCTTCAGATATTCTGAATAAGTCCCTATCGCATAGTTTTGACCATTGATGGTGGTTGCTGAGGGAGTGGTGGTGGGATGGGTTGTTGATATGGTGCAACGTATGCATTGGTAGGGGCATAGGGAAGTCCCTGTGTTTGAGCAAACATGCCAGGAGAGGAGAACATATCTCCTTGTGGTGATTTGGAGTACATGTTTAAGTATGACGAGGTATTGTCTAGTAATGGGTTACTTGATACTAGACCGGGAGGAATAGTGTTAGAGATGACAGGCCTTGTTGGCGTTTGTTGTGGATAGTGAGGAGGCATACCTAACGTGCCTATGCCTGTGAGGAGATCTACTTGGCCAGAGTGGTATGGAGGATTGGAACTTCCTGCTTGTATGAACGGAGAATTTTGACTTGCTTGAGCAAGTTCTAACCCTCTCACTTTTTCTACTAACGTTGAAATGACTTCATTTGGTGAAGTCACGGTGCTTTGCCTGAGCGGCGTTTGTTGTACACCCTAGTGTTGTATAGGCATGTGATAGCCTGTCATGAGCTGATTGCTATCTTGCCAAGTTTCTCAAGAGTATTTCCTATATGCAGTGGCATAGAGGTATTTTCTTGAAAAGAGACCTCGGGTTGTATTTGTAAACTTCCTATGGGTGGGTACATACCCCGAGAATGTTGTTCACTCCTAGGATAACGTATTGACCATTCATCATCTAAGACCAGGTATGGGTCTGACTGTCTACTGATTTGTGGTCTAAGTAGCATTTGAGGAGACGAACCAGATTCTCGGTAAACGTCATATTGTTCGAGCCTGAAGGCTCTGTTTGTTGTGTTCGAGGGGGTTGATCTAACTCCTCTGTCTGAAAAGATGAGTTATATCTGTTTCTTGTTGACAACTGATTAGTTGAATAGTTGTCGCCCCATACTGAGAGTGAGGGTGATGATTGCCTATTCTGTTGGGCGTAGTATGCCTCGAGACCCAGAGAGTGCCATATTCATCGAATCGACATATTCGGGGGGTATATGAATACCCGCGAGAATAATGGGAAGGAGCGAAGGTGATTTGTGAGGATACGTGATATGACTCTGAGAAAGTAGGAAGGTGAACTTCACTAATTTGTTTGTTTCACGTCGGGTTCACCGATTTTGTATGCGGAAAAGACGGCGAGGTGAGCGTGAGAATCTACAAGTGACTCTTCCGCGTACCCGACCTCTCGAGGTCATGCCGAGACAGCCGGTGGGGGTAGAATATGCGTTGGATTCAGACAAACTAGTTAGGTAGTCTAATGTCTTCGACACGCACTAGTGGAATTTGTGAATCTAAGGCAAAGAAGGCCCTTCTAACTTGGACTGGTGTGATAGATCGATCGGCAAGGATGACTGCTCGAAGGCTCCAATCAATATCGAGCTCTGGCGTGATTCGATCTATGGGTTGTGGAATACGTGGAAAATGACCTGGGATAGTTTCGTGTATGTCTCCAGATAAGGTCATAGGGTGGATGGTGAAAACAATTGACTCTATGGACGATTCTCTGGCCTAGTCCAGAATTCTCTAGCTTCGTTAGCCGCTATATCCAGTAAGGACAATTGTTCGATGATGATGGGTGGAATTGGAGTGGATTGGAATACTAGTGTGCGTAAGCCAGTGTCTATATCTGATTGACTTATGGATTCGTTGGGCTGTGAGATCTGTGGGTCACAACCATGGACTCTTGGATGTTGCGGTCCTGTTATGGTCATGCGCGAAATCAAGTTCTAATCCCTAGTATCCAGTAATCATATGCTTTCTCAGCTTCTATGTTTAGGACCAACAACTGTGTGATTTTCTCAGAATATCTCACAGGCGTTCGTGCAACCTGGATCCTTAGACTGGTATCTATATACGTGAGAGTGTCTCTGCTTTTTGTTTGTGGGACAAAGGATCACAACCAAAGGTTTGTTCTCTTTCGAACCCTTCTACAGTCATGTGAGTGTTTACCTAGGGCAATCTGTAATTTGGTTGGTTTGACCAAAACGTGTGTGCTTGGTCGTCTTCTATGTTTAACCCTCTCAGCGAGGCTGATCGGTTGTAAATCTTGTTGTTGTTCGGAATACTTGTATTACGAGATTTTGGTCTATGTCAACTATTCTTTGTGTGAGGTTTGGTTGAGGCACGATTGGCTCAAATATATATTCCCTGGGCTCCTGAGGTCCCGTGATTGTCATACGAAATGAAATGTAAATCTAACTGTAACTAAGTAAACTCTAACTACGTGGAATAAACCTAAAACATAAATAAGTTCTATTCTTCTAAGAAACCTTTCAAGAATATAATGAAAGCAAGCTATTTAAATGTATCTAGGAATAACAACTAAACAATAATTTAAAACAGACAAAATAACCGAGTGTAGTTATCAGCCTGTGTAATTTGTAGATTTATTCTAAATAAAATAGCTCATCTAATCTATCTGCAAGATTCTCGATCCTACCTCAGAAGTGAGGAGTGAATCATAGTTTCTCAGAAACTATCAATCCTCACAGCTTCCCTGGAAATATCGAGAATAGAATTCACTGAAATGAAGCAATTATCTACTCTATTTGATATGATTCTAACTAGAACTTTGAAAGCTAGAACCTGGATTCCAGCAGAACAGTGGCGAATCCGATGGTGTGTGTGATCTTGTCCCCTCAGTATGATCTCCTCGTTCTTTCGTGTTCACGTGGATCCAGAAAAGCGTGTAATACTAGCATCGACAGGAGTAGATATTGGGACAAGGACAACTCAGAATGCAGACCGAAAATGCGAGTAGGAGAGGGACAGCGCAAGAGTATAGAGCTTGGCTTATGCGATTCCTAGCGGGATTTTACTGCAAGTCATGCAATATGAAGCGACCAGAACCTGAAACTATCCTGTTTGAAGAGCAAAACCTGCAACTTTAATGGCTTCCTAAGCTATTCTATTCCAATGGATTGGATAAAACAACAACACTGTTTGCACAAGCTGGATATGTGGCTTACCAACAGCTGGACAATGCTAATGAGCATGCAAATGAACTAAAACAAGTATTCTAAGCAAAATAATAGCTAAATCTAATGCAAAGAGAAATTCAGAGACAAACTTCAGACCGGATTGGGTGAAATAACAACACTGCCTGCACAAGATGGGTATGTGGCTTACCAACAGCTGAACAATACTAACTAAACATGCAAGTGAATTGAAACTATGGCTTCTAAACAAGATAACAAGCTGGACTACTGAAAATGAGGAGATGAGAGAAAAAGATCAGTCTCTTTTGTTTGAGCACAAGCCATGCATTTATAGGAATTCAATCCCCAAAGATCAAAACCAAACTGAACTCCTAAACAATAAACAAAGGAAAAACACTATTCCAGGGGACCAAAAACATAAATGCATGCTCAAGTCGGCAAGGAAAGCTGGTGAAACGTGATATTTCACGTGAGTCACGTCAAAAGAACGTTCTAGAAAACACACAAAGGACCGCCTCCCTTCTCAGGGCGGAGATTACGAGGACGCCGCCTGTTCGGGCGGGCGGTTCTGAGACCACCGCCTGATCGGGCGGCGGTTTCGTTACTAAAGAGAAAGGGGCAAGAAAAAGAGGGAAAAGGGAAAACAAAGCACGCAGGGGCTAAGCGGGATATGCGGGATGTTAACGCATATTCGGAGAGCTTTTCTGGATCCCGAACACCTTGCGAAGAGACCTGTATCATCATTGGGGCACTTATTATCATCCTTGCATGCTCCTCATCACATCTGGTGTATTCGGCTTCACCTGAGTGTTCCTAGACCATATTATCATCATTCTTAGAATTCTGGGTCTGATTCCACATCAGATTTTAATTCACAACCACTATTCTTTCATCACTATTTCAATTTCACAGTAACCATCATCGGTTACCCTTTGACCATCATCGGTTATACCCAACCGACGTCGGTTCTAGGTCCTTTTGTTAACCTACCCAAAGGGACATTTTTATTCATCTTCTTCCACTTTTCATCAGTCCCTATCATTGCCATCATTCCCATTGACATTGTAAAACTCATCAGATTTGGCATACCTATCAGATTTGACCTCCTACCTTGTTTTTCACTCACTATCCATTTTCATGGTGGATCGACAGTAGTTACCCACGGCGTTAGTTTTCCATAATCGGCATCGGTTAGCCTATTTCATTTCCTAACCCACATTTGGTACCTAATACCCTTTTTACCGTCAGATTTACTGTTCCTACTTTTTTTTATGTGTCATTTACAGAGAAGCAGCTCTACCTGATCAGTACTGGTTCACATGGTGCTAACCCAAAAATAAGCAAGCACACTCGTATTTCATGTTAGTTGTCAACCACTCCCACCTAGTCCTTCACCACCTTCCATTTTATCACCAACCATGGATCCCATCCAACCTATCACTATCGCTACTAGAGATGAGGAGTTCGCATGACTCCTTGACCAAAACTTGCCACTTTGTAGTTTTACCTTTCCCATTCATCTACTCGAGATGCCTCGGGTTAGTTGATATATGGCATGCCCATATCTATCCCCCGAATCTCACTCCCACTCCTACATCGGTCCCATCGGCTCGTGCTACCTACATCTACCTTACCCCGGACGCGTTTCACGGCCTAGGTCCTATACCCACTATGACCTCTCGTGTTTGCCACCTCCGTGGAACCTACCACATCCATTATACCCTTTACAACTACCCACAATGCAACCTCATGTACCCCTAATATCTCACACATACCCATAACTACATTGCCACCTCCTATTTTGGTGACCCCTACCCCTTTTCAAAACGTGTTCCTTTCCATTCCACAATCATTATCCCCCATTTCCACTAGGGTTACCATGACCCTTCCACCTCCATATACATACTATCACCCGCCTCCCATTTCATATTATTATTCCTTTGGGTACTGCACTCTGTTTCACTACCTTCTTCTCAATCAACCAACATGGTAGCACCATATATCGGAGTACCACCATCATTATATGCCTAAAAACAACCCCTCATGCTAGAGGAGGCACCCAATCATCGCAACCTACCAACAACCTAATCAAATTAATGTTGGACAAGATGTAGAATTGGAGGCATCGCTCGCGGCTCTTGTAACACTCTCACCTATGACAAGATTTGCAATGAGCCCATCCACCCATCCATTCATATCCACCCATACCCCATGCATTGAGAAATGCCTAAATTCAATCGTTTCAATAGCAAAGAAGACCCGTAACAACATTTGTGGTCATTCAAACATGGGTGTTATCTGATCACTCATGATGATGCCTTGCTCTTGAGAACCTTTCCCATGTCTCTAACTAGACCTACATTAGATTGGTATAGTGGGTTACCTAGACACTCTATATTCTCATTCAATTAGGTAGCCCAAGCCTTCTTGGATCATTTCTCTATCAACATCATCAAGAAGGTTACCATGAGTGACCTATACTCCACGCGTCAGTATGAGGATGAATCTATCACATATTTTGTCTCTCACAGGCATAGCTTGATCAATAAACTCACCTTCCAATTACCATAAATAGAACTCATTGAGCTCTTCACACGGGCTTGTGCTAGACATATCTCACTGACCTTGTAGGTCCAAACCTTCCAAACATTTGATGAAGCATTCACTATGGCACGAAAGTTAGAGATTTGGGCCATCAAAGAGAAGAAAATCTAGTTACGCAATAAGAATTCGGAATTCAAGTTGAATGATACCTCTTCTTCTTCCAAACCACAAACCAATTACTTAAAAGCTAAGGGCACCGCTAACGCAATGGTACTCAAGGCTAGCCTAATATGTGAAATTAGGCTAGCCCTCATCTAATCTCTCACCTGTCCAAACTTTTCAATTCAGACGAGAGTAGTGGAAATACACCCCAATTGGGGAACCTTACTCTTCTGTCTTAGAAAATCTTATCAAAGCTGGGCCATTACCCTTCTATCTATAAAACTACACATTGGTTTTGACCTGCTAGCCCCATGCCCACATGGTATAAAGAACACTATCATTGAGTAAAGGGTCATAGTGATGGAAATTTCCTCACTTTCAAAAATATTATCCAAGAAATGCTCAAGAAAGGTGAGTTAACCGTGGATAATCCTAACGCACCTACCAACCAAAACCTACACATCTTCAAGAATCCATTTCCCAACCATGCCCTTTCGTCTGATCAAACGGTGAGACCTCAACTCATGATACTCATACACTTGAGGTTCACACTATTTTCTTGATTTACCTATCGCCTAAAAATTACTCCATATTCCTTCCATAGAGCTAATCCTAGCCCGAAATCCTCCTTCCACGTTGGAATCGACAGACCTACTCCTCCCTCCACATTGGGTACCTTTGGCTTCTCCACTTAGAGAAATCTACTGCACCTACATCAAGACCTTTGGCTTCGGGTACCTTTGACTTCCATAACTATCATCGAGTAAAGGGTCGAGTGAAATCCTCCTTACGTGTTGGAATCTACCACACCTACAGGAGACCATTTCACCTTTGTCTTCTCCACTTAGAGAAGGGTACCCACTATACCTCCTCCACTCATAGAGGAGCACCCATCATCTCCTCCACCTATCATAGACCCAGTTGAGATACCTTTGCCTCTTGGTGAGCATTCTCCATTAGCTACCCAAAATCCTACAGACCTACTTTCAGCTCTCTTACCCACGGAAGCTGAAGCTAGCCAATTTCCTGTCTCTAAGACACATTTTATGGGAATTTCCATTAAGTCCTCATCAACTCCACCCACAGACATGCTGTTGTTCTCATGTTTGGCCAATCACTTAGATTATGTGGATAGAGCCTTATTATGGGGGTGTCTTCTGCTTCCGGTCTCAACATAGATGTAGATGTCACTTACTGATACTTCCACTATCTACCCAAAAGTATTCGACCAATTGAACCAAACACAACCACCTCTATCACAACTCCTTCCATGACACCCATCATAACTTCACATACACCCTTACCCATAACCCAAACTACATCTAAACCCAAACCCACACCTACAACATTTGCCTCGACTAAACCTATTACCACCTTAGGGGTCACCCCAACCACCAGCCTTACTCATCCACCTATCAAAATAGATTTAGCTACATCCTCCAAAGTCAACACCACACCTACTCCGACACCCAAGCAAAAGCACCAAACCCATAGAACTCATACCCTAGCTGCACCAATCACACCTTCACCTATCCCGTCTATCTTAAGACCTCAGCTTCCCAACATGGTCAAGCAACCTCCACCCATCAATAAACCAAAAGCACAACAACCCATTCCTTCCTCACAAACCTCTAACCTACCCAGACACCCAACATGACTTACACCCACACCTGCAGCATCGCTACCACCCATACCTCCAATACCTTTAGCAATTCCTTCACTACCCACTACACTTCAATCTCTATCCCTTACACCTCATGCACGACCCACATCCTCTACCTTCATAGCACCTCCATTATCCCCATGGGTAACTCATCCTCTTCCCCCATCCACTTTTCCTTCTAGACCTCATACACCCATATCACCTTTACCTAAGAAGGTGTAACCCAAAAACAAAACTCCACTACCCCACAATAAGATAGTCAAAACAACTACACACCCTCCTACCAGTTCATCCACCATACCCCTACCTAAACAAACATGACCGACACCCAAAACCATGCCAACACCCAAAACCATAGCTCGATCCACTCCTCCTCTTCCAAAGACCATTCCTCAACAATCAACCACACCTACACCCAAACCCACATTCACTTCCCATTGCGATCCACTAGCAGGGTCCTATGCCAAAATTTTAACCAACCTCCTTGAGACTTCTGTCATCACATTACCGCCACTCAGACCTTACGACCCCCTCAAACCTAAGCCAAAAGGGTTTGATGATACTAAAATTTGTGCCTACCATCGTGTGCCAAGGCATGATGTGGAGGCGAAAGGCATTGAAAACCCATCCCGATCTAGTTATGTCCTACAGAAAGCCAACTTTGACAACGACGACCTTCTCGACGAGGACCCTACTTCATCGACACCCACTCCCACACTGTCCACTCAACAACCACAAAATCCACCCTCATAGCTCTTAGAGCCACCCCAAGATTTGAAATTAACATGGTTCACATTAGAGAACTTGTCATGCCACCACCCAAATGTCGTTGCACCCAACTCACCTCACAGGGTTTTTCTCCTCCAATAGGTTTTTTCCCATCGTGTCATTATACCACTCACCCTATACCTTCTCTGTTTGCCAACTCCCCTTAGATCAACATGATACACATCACTACATGTGCTCAGAAGGATAAAGGTAAAGAAAAGGCAAACTGACCCACCAACCAATCCTATACCCAACATACCATCTGCACCCATACCTAAAATCACTATCTATGGCCGCACGTACCCCATTTCTAACATAGTCACACATCACACCATGCTCAAAACATTAAACCAATATCCCCTCAAGATGTCCTTATATGACCTCATTCAAACCTCATAATTCCATCGTCAAGATCTTATGGAGGTTCTTCAATCTATTGAGGTTTTACCCATGAACCTATACCCATAGCCTCCATTATCACACCCCATCATGTAGCCTCTCTCACCAAATTACCACCTTCATCTTCACCCCACCATATTCACCAAGTATCCTCCCTTAGCTTCTAAGAGAGATAGAGATCTGCCACACCAAAATGATGACCTAGACCCATCCTTCTTCATATCTTTCCATATCGATGACATACGGGTATGCCGTGTGATGATTGATGGGGGCACTAGCATTAACATCATTTCATCCCATGCATTCGCTCAAATGTGCATACCTAAAAATTACATGCATAAACATCCTATCATGTTGCATTCATTCAATGATGCTATCACCTCTACACTAGGCACCGTCATCCTCCACATTCGCGTGGGCCCCCACACTATTCCAAAACTATTCTACATCTTGGAGGGGAATTCCAATATAACTTGTTGCTTGGCAGACCCTGGATTTGTGTCATGGGTTACGTTCCTTCCACTTTGCATCATTGTGTAAAGTTTGAACATGAAGGACACACCTATACCATTCCAGCTGATCCATCACCTTTTAAAACATGCAACATGCTTTACTAACCCAATGATGTGCTCATACCCATTAAAGTGTCTACCTCCGTGACCACCACCGCTTCACCTACACCTCCACTTACCAGTACAGTCACTACCTCAACCACACATACCTCCTCCATTCCTACCACTGCCACAACCTCCACAAATAACCCATCAACTTCCCAATCCGTTAACTCTACCTCCGCATCGACCTTTGACACTTCATCCATTCTAACTACCTACATACCAACCACTGATCCCTTGGAAGGTGTTTTTCAACGCCTCACTTTGGGGGAGTACCACCTATATAGTGTCAACACATTCATTACTCCACAAGAGTGAGGAAGCCTTCATCAACACCCTCGTTATGATCACTATATAAGAGAACGTCTCCTGTATGGTCCCCTCACCTTCGTACTAGTCTCACCTATGGGGGACTTGATACTACCACTTACACACCCAAACCACCGTCACAAACTCACCCATTTTCCATTGAATTCCAATCACTTACCAATCACCATTTCACCCACACCTTCTTGCACCAATGTGTGTGGAAGGGTTTTGGTTTTGGATTTTATGAGCAAGGCCACCATACTATCATTCCATGTACCACCCATAAACATAATGACCGTAGTGGTATCAATTTTCCTGAACCACCTACCAAACAGGCCCATATTGAACTCATTAAGGACACTAGCCCTTCTCCACCTTCTTCACCCACTCCACCTTCATCACCACCCTCACCGACGGAGTCGATGGATCCTGAATCTATCCCTCCTAACCTTTTTTTCATAAACACCATTTCCTTGGGGCCTCTGACTTATCAACGTGAGGGTGAGGCCCCTTCCACTCTTCCCTTCTTATATCCTGAAATGATCGATGATGATACACCTTCAATTAACATCGTTCAATGTTAGGATGATGACTCTATACTCACCTACCTTGGTGCAAAGACTCATATATTCATCGGTCATTACCTTCTGAGACATAAACCATGTTGAATGAATCGACTATCGAGATCAACATTCATACTCAGGATGACTGCAACATCCTAAATATTTCAATATTTAGATCGCTTGAATAGGAAGCCACCACTTCTTTCCTTAAAGACCATAACCACACTTTCGATTGGTCTTACTGAGACATGCCTGGTATTGACCCCACCATAGTGGTCCACAATATCATAACTATTCCCGATGCCAAACCCATCAAACAAAAACCGAGGAAAATGCCTCCTCACATTTCCATTCTCATCAAATAAGAACTTCAAAGGCCTTCTTTCCATTTCCTTCATCTTATCCATTGATTATCCTCATTGGATTTCTAACATTGTCCTTATCACTAAGGTGACAGGGGGACTCCGTATTTGCACTGCAAAGACTTCTGTGACCTCAACCTAGCATGTTTGAAAGATGACTTTCCCTTACCTCGGTATTGACCAAGCTAGTTGACCTTACCACTAGCCATGAGATACTATCACTCATGGATGGCTTCTCGGGTTATAACCAAATCCTGCTTGCCCCAGAGGATCAACACAAAACCTCGTTCATCACCCCTTGGGGGACCTTCTGCTATCGAGTCATGCCTTTCGGCCTTAAAAATGTTGGTGCCACATATTAGTGGGCTATGAATTACATATTCCATGACATCATGCATCGTATATTGGAAGATTACGTGGATGATCTCTTGGCCAAATCTAAGCGCCACTCCAAGCACCTTACCATCCTTAAAACCATCTTTGACCGTCTCATTAAATATTATGTCCACCTTCAGCCTAAGAAGTGTGTCTTCATGATTCTCTCAGGAAATCTCTTGGGATTTATCATTTCCCTATGTGGTATAGAAGTTGACCTTGCTAAAGTCAAGGCTATTCTGGAAATGCCTCCACCCACTAACTTGAAACAACTATGTAGCCTGCAAGGTAAATTATTCTATTATTCCTGTTTCATTTCACAATTATCTTCGATCGATGTCAACCATTTCATCATTTTCTCAAGAAGGATGTCTCCTTTAAATGGGATGATGACTACCACAAACCTTTTGAGGCCTAAAATAATACCTTCTCCAACCACCCATACTCATTCCACCTAAAGATGATCAACCTTTTACCTATACATCCAACTACCGATCATTCCTTAGGAGCCATGCTCACTCATCATGATGAAAAACATAGGGAGTAGGTGGTTTATTACATAAGTTGTACTCTTTTGGACTATGAAACCCGATACACCCATCCTGAAAAACTTTTCTTAGCCTTAGTTTTCATTTCCACCAAACTCTGTCATTACCTACTCAACCACAAAACCTATGTTGTGACCAACACCAACCCCTTACACTTCATGTACGCCAAACCTTATCAAAATCAATGTGCCACATGATGGCTTATGATTTTAGCTGATATTGACCTTGAATTCATTCATCAAAAGTCCATCAAAGGCTAAGAAATTGCTGACCAATTGGCCAATGCACCTATTTTCGGGGATCAACCCTCTAATTTTGACTTTCTAGATGAGTCGATTGCTACCCTTTCCTTGGATGAACCCCTTACCAAATGACACTCTTCTTGATGGTTCAAGTGTCAACATGGGGGTGGGGCTGGTATTATCCTCATTCCCCTTGATGGTGAACCCATGCCTTTGTCTTTCAAACTAGATTTTGAATGCACCAACAATATTCAATGAATACAAAGCACTCTACTTGGTCTCCAAGCTACCTACGCCCTAGATTTCAAATCCACAAACATCTTTGGTGATTCTCAATTGGTCGTAAACTAAGTCAATGGTATATACCAATGTCGTAACGAGATACTTCAAAAGTATAAACATCATGTAGATGTACTTTTGACCACCTTTGATCATTACACCCTTCAAACCATCCCACGTTCAACCAACAAATTTGTAGATACCATGGCCTGCTTAGCTTCCCAAATACCTGCTTCACCCACCGATTCTAAAATCTTTGTCACCGTACAATGAATCCAATCACCTTCTTATTTACCTCATGATGTTTACTCCATCGGAACCGTCACCTCCAACCCGAGTGACCTTTGGTATAAACAATACTCTGACTACCTTTCTCTCTCCATCTTACCTCCTGATCTCACCCGTAATGGACAATGTGCCTTCCTTAAAAAGGTCTCTTGTTACGTCATCTTAGGGGGAATCCTCTATAAGCATGGATTTGATGGTATTCTCTTACGATGCCTCACAAGTTCTGAAATTTCTTATACCATTAAGGAAGTTCATGATGGCATATGTGGAGGTCACTTTAGTGGCCTTGTTGTTGCTAAGCGTATTCTTCACCTGGGCTATTACTGGATGACCGTTAACTATGATTGTTGACTACATCAAACACATTGTGTAAAATTCCAACACATTCCAATCTTCATCACACACCCAACCACGCCTTACAGGGTCACTCGTGACCTTTGGCCCTTCTCTCAATGGGGTTTGGATCTTGTCGGAGAAATCAATCCCCATTCTTCCCAACGCCATCAATAGATCATCACGCACATAATACTTTACAAAATGGGTGGAAGCCATACCACTCATCTCCATGAAACTAATAAAATATGTGAGTTCATTAACAACCATATATTTTGTCACTTTGGTGTTCCTCATTGCCTCATCATTGACAATAGAAAAAAATTCAAAAACAAAACATTGCAAAAACTTTGTGATGGCTTTGGCATTGAACTTAGTTTCTCATCACCCTATTACCCACAAACCAACAGCCAAGCCGAATCCACTAACAAAACCCTAAACAAGATTCTCATGAAATTGGTCAACGATATTGGGAAGGATTGGCATACACACATTCCTTTTGCCTTGTGGGCATACCGTACTAGTATTCGCACTTCTATTGTAGCCACACCATTTTCTCTGGTCTATGGTACAAAGGTAGTTCTACCTCTCAAAGTCTAGATCCCCTCACTCTGAATTTCTCTCCATGAAATGCTCACTGATGATGACTTTCATCAAGACCGTTTAGCACAGTTAGAGTTACTAGATGAACGTCGTCTTAACGCTCTGGATCACCTTCAAGTTTACCAAAAATGTATCAAACATGCCTATGAAAACGTGTCCATGAATGGACCTTCCAAGTTGGTGACCTTGTCCTAAAATAAAATCAACACGTAACCAAAGAAGAAAAAGTAAACAACGGGGAAAATTTTCTCCTAATTGGCTTGGACCATACATCATGACCCATACTTATGGATTAGGTGCTTATTGTTTATCTTCACTTGATGGTAAACCCGAACCTGAGCCCCTTAACACCTTGCATCTTTGACCATTCTATTGTTGACTTATCATCCTACCTCACCTTTTGTCTCTTTCCATGCTCATCCCTTGAGCACTATTCACTTCATACACCTCACCAATGATTAAACAAGAATCATGTGAGTACCCATTACTTGTTACTTTCTCTTGAATATGTGTACCATGCGCTACACATAACATGGTTCTCATGGATACTTTTCATCTACCTTTAGATGAGATCCCATGGTCATTCCACCTTGCCTTTTGAACAAGAGTCCTATCCTCCACCTTGGTCTAGTCCATGACTTCAAATCCCTCACATGGGATATAACTCCTTGAGTCAAACTTCCAATAAAAAGATGACTCCCTCAATAGGACATCTTCCTCTCTACAATCACTGCTATAAATAGACTGCTCCCTCGAAGGACAACTATGTAAATCTTAAAAAAAAATGAGAGCAACCGAAGCTTCCCACATCGATCAGCTTCACGAAGACCTCAAGGAGTTAAATTTTCTTCATCCCATATAGACTTCCCGCATCGATCAGTCTATCTCAACTATAAGTCAAAACAACAAACCTTTTTAGTCATGGACTTACCCATTGTGACCTCGGATCTCTTTCCCAAAGAGCATGCTACCTCACACCATATAACAATTAACTACCTTTCACCCTTCTTACCATTCCCACTCCCATTTCCTATTGCCTCAAGGGACTTCTTGGAACTTAGACATTTGGTGATCATGTGACTACTTTTCACCATAGAACAATCAATCATGCAATGTCTTTAGGGTCTTACGTTCATCACCTCCTCCAAGGCATGATCTACTCGGTATGATCCTACCCAATCAGGTGGCTTTCTTGCCCCCTCTTATCTTTTAAACCATCTTTGTTTACGTTTTGATTACCTTATACAGGACTTGGTCCTCGACACTTACTTTTGGGGTAATCTTCTTCTTTTGCCACAATCAACATCACCTACATCACTTTACCTATAATCCACCCACACCTAATGACCTAAACCCACACCATGCTTAAAACCTACTAACTCTTTTTCATACCTCATCATATTATTCCATAGCTCATGGGAGAACTACATCATCCTGAAGTCCCCTTTCATCAGGACTATGTAGGTAGCACTCGAGGGCATGGGGCCCTTGGAGGTTAGCTTGGCCATTCTCTACCCTAAACAATTCATCTTCCATGTTCCTCACACCTCACTTAGTTTCCCTTTTTTATCCCAAATTGGAAATTAAACCAAAAAAAAAACAAGTTACTTCATATTTTAAATCCTTATCACAACATACATTTATTACGCCTAGCATTTCTTTATCATCACTATGCTTAGATTATACCACATCTCACATATGACCCATATTATCATTCATTGCATAAAATAATGAATCACAACTTCACCTACTTTCTAACTCAACCATGCCTATAACCTGACTCAACCATGCCTATAATAATAAACCGATCCATGCCTATGACCCGACTTTATCCATGCCTAAACCGACTTGACTCGATCCATGCCTAACAAACCTGACTCGATCCATGCCTAACAGACCTGACTCGATCCATGCCTAAACCAACCTGACTCGATCCATGCCTAAACATGACCTGACTCAATCCAGGCCTAAATCAACCTGACTCCATCATGCCTAACTCACCTACTTTCCATCCATATCAAAATAACAAATCAAAATCTCATCAACACATCAACAAATCAAAAAATACCATGTATCTCATCATATAAATAAATCAATGTGTATCTCAAAAATACATGGCTCTCTCATCATGTCCATCATCTCAAAATCTATGACCAAGACGCAGCCGATACACAATACAAAATGTCATTAGCATGTAGGTTTGGTATCATATAAAAATAAATAATGAAATAATACAAAATCTCTTTGGTATGCAGATCGATATATGCTCAAAATAGACAAAATATCTCATACATCCTCACTGTTGTCGGCGCACAAGCCAGTATGTGATAAAAAATACAACTATCTCTCAAAGATGCAAGGCTAATATATATCACAAAAAGACTATCATACATCAAAAACTAGGCAACCACATATCAGGCATCTTGGCAGATGTCCTCCATCTCTGTATCACTTGTTGACCTATGACATCATGGGTCCTCTACTCCAGTGCCTCAACCAGTAGTGGCTCTTCATGTGCAATTGGTAGCCTCCGCCGATCAGCCTCGTGAGCTCGTGTCATTTTCGACTAACATTTGGTATCTCTCCACCCGTGAGTGTGGGATCTATTCCTCCGTTTTTCGATGCTCAGTGTGCCCTATATCGGTATAGATATGAAGTCTATCCAGCTGCCATTAGCTGGTCCTAATAATATCTAGCCTCACCTAGGGCATCCGTAACCTCGGATACATGCATGGTATGTGGTGGCCCCATAGGTCTCGGCCGGGTATGGGTAAACTAGTTAGGAAATCTTATATCTTCGACACACACTAATGGAATCTGTGAATCTAAGGAAAAGAAGGCCCTCCTAACCTGAACTGGTGTGATAGATTGGTCGGCGAGGATGACTGCTCGAAGGCTCCAATCAATATCGAGCTCTGGCGTGATTCGATCTATAGGTTGTGGGATATGGGGAAAATGACCTGGGATTGTTTCGTGTATATCTCCAGATAGGGTCATAGGATGGATGATGGATATGGTGGATTCTACGGGTGATTTCTCGGCCTAGTCCAGAAATCCTTAGCTTCGTTAGCTACTATATCCAACAGGGATAACTGTGTGATGATAATAGGTGGAAGTGGAGTGGATCTGAATACTAATGTGTGTAAACCAAGCGTCAACGTCGGATTGACCTGTGGACTCGTTGGGTTGTGGGATTTGTGAATCACAACCGTAGATTCGTGGTTGTTGTGGACCTACTATGGTCATGTGTGGAATCAGTCCCTAATCCCTAGTATCCAATAGTCGTATGCCTTTTCGGCCTCTATGTTTAGAATTAATAGTTGTGTAATCTTTTCAGAGTATCTTATAGGTGTTCTTGCAACCTGAATTCTTAAGCTAGTGTCTATATCAGTGAGATATCTCTGTGTTTGTGGGACCAAAGGATCACAACCGAATGTTTGCTCTCTTTCAAGCCCTTCTACAGTCATGTGGATGTTTATCTAGGGTAACCTGTAGTTTGGCTGGTTTGACCAGAATATGTGTGCTTGGTCATCTTCTATGTTTAACCCTCTTAACTGTGAGTTGATCTGTTGTAAGTCTGTTGTTGTTTGGAAGACTTGGATTCTAAGATTCTGGTCTATATCGGTTATTGCTGTGACAAGATTGGGTTGAGGCATGATAGGCTCGAATACGTATTCTCTGGGCTCCCTAGGTCCCGTGATTGTCATGCAAAAGGAAATGATATAAAGCTAACTAATGACAGAATAAATCGACTACGCAAGATATATCTATGTATATTCTAAATCTGATATTTTGATAAACTACTAAACATAATTTAAAAGAGAGCAATTATCTAATATATCTAGAAATTGACAACTAAACTAATAATGAAATTAAAACAAACAAAGCAGCCGAGTATAGCTACTTGTCTGTGTAGTTGTGAATCTATTCTAAGTAACCAGATAACTGATCTAATCTATTTGAAAGACTCTCGATCCTACCTCAGAAGTGAGGAGTGAATCATAGTTTCTCAGAAACTATCAATCCCCATAACTTCCCTGGCAATATCGAAAGTAAAATTAACTGAAATGAAATGATTGGCTACTCTACTTGATATGCTTTAACTAGAACTTTGAAAGCTTGAACCTGGATTTTGCAGAACAGTGGCGAATCCGATGGTGTGTGGCCTTGTCCCCTCAGTGTGATTTCCTCATTCTTTCGTGCTCACGTGGATCCAGAAAAGTGTGTAATGCTAGCATCAGCAGAAGTAGATATGGGACAATGGCAGCTTAGGATGCAGACTGAATACAATGCGAGTAGGAGAGGGATAGCGCAAGAGAACAGAGCTTGGCTTATGTAATTCCTAGCGGGATTTATTGTGAGTCATGCAACATAAAATGTCCAGAACCTGAAACTATCCTATTTGATGAGAAGAACCTACAACTTTAATGGCTTCCTACTGAAAATCAAACTATCCTACTCCAATTGATTGGATGAAATAATAACAACACTTGCACAAGGAGAATATGTGGCTTTCTAATAGCTAAACAACACTAACCATGCATATAACAAATGAAACTATGAATCCTAAGCAAAATTGAAAGGCTAAGCTATTGAAATGAGAAATTCAGAGGAAAATTTGAGGGGCCATTTGCTTGAGCACAAGCCAGCTATTTATAGAATCCCATTTACCCAAAGGTGAAAACCAAATTGATCTCTTAAACCATAAACAATGCCAAAACACTATTCAGGGAACCAGAATCATAAATACAAGCAAAGGCGGTGAAAAAAGTTGGTAAACGTTGAAAATTTACATGAGTCGTGTTAAAAGAGCATTTTGGAAAATGCGTGAAGGACCACCGCCCTGAGTAGGTGGCGGTGTTAGGACCGCCCGCCCGGTGGTGGTGGTCATGACGGCGAGACCGCCGCCCAAGTAGGGCGGCGGTTTCATCACTGAAGACCGAAAAGCAAAGAAAAGAGGGGGAAGGAAAAAGCAAAGCACGCAGGGGCTAAGTGGGGCATGCGGGATGTTAACGCATACTTGGAGAGATTTTTGGATCCCGAACACCTTGCGAGGAGACCTGTATCATCATTGGGGCACGTGTAACGTTGTTCGGTGGTGCAGTACCCTACAATTTTGGGTACGTACATATTGCCCCCTCGGAGAAGTGTTTTAGCCATGAAGAGGCGTAAAATGGTGGGTCAAGTATGGTGGTCCCGAAATGGGAAATTAGAAGTTATACCTGATACGTCTGTGTGTCGAAATGACACCATCCAAAATTCCGCCACCTGCAAAATGAAAAGAGAATTCAAGTGCAGATAGACAAAATAGATCGAAAAATAAACACTAAAATATTATGAAATGAGGATGTACCATTTGTGCGGGGATAAGAACTTACCTCCGTCGGTGCTCCAAACCTATGAAAAGGGGCATTCAAAACAAGTCAAGGTGCTATATATGTAAAAGTGGGCCCATTTTCCTATTCATTTGTGCGTGTTGATTTGGTTGATTTTGAGCTCTGGGACCCATGGTGATGGTTTCTCATGAGAGTATAGTCAAAATGTTTGGGACGAGATCGTGATCATGCCTCCATGAGTGGAACACCGACCCGCGAGATCACAGGTTAGTTTTTCTCGATTTACCATTTTTGCCCCCAAAATGTTAAAATGGTGAAATCTTTGTCATGGGGGGATTATTTTCGAAAATGTTAGTTTTAATAGGTCAACTAGGGGGCGCCTACTGGGTAGGCTTTGTTTGAGTCAAAATGGTCTTTATTTTGCATTTTTAGCCACTTTTAGGGCACATGACCCGCGTGGGTTTTGGGACACGACCGCCCCCTGAGAGCGGGGTGGCGGTTACATGACGCCCCTTGATCGGGGGGGGGTTACAAGACCGCCACCTTTAAGGTGGTGATTACGGAACCACCGCCCTGCTCAGGGTGGCGGTTCTACACAGAATGTATAAATAATACTTATTTGAATTTGTTTTTGCATTTTTAGCATCCTTTCCTGCTTTCATGATTTTTCTAATGTCACTTGGATACTAACTTACTCTTTTTGTGTTTTTGGGTGTATGTAGGTGAAGGAGGAGTATATCCGATGGAGTCGGGAGAGGGAGTGTGATTGGCTTCAGTAGTATTGGATGCCCTTTCTCAGGATGAGCAGGACACTCTTCAGAGGGCCGGTATACTGCGCATATCACGGGTCCCGCATGTTGCACCATCTAGTCACATACTTTGTGACTTATTTTCATATTGGGATGTAGATCGGAACACTTTCCGATTACCAGGGGTCGGGGTGAGTGGACCATTACTTTGGAGGATGTTTACCATATCTTGGGGGTCCCGATTATTGGGAGAGATGGCTCACTCTTGAGACAAGCAGGGTCACGGGCTCAGACAAGCATAGTGGGCCTCATATATGGGAGATGCAGTTATCTCCATTGGTTTGAAGAAGGGGGTGAGGGTCGATCTATTCCTAGCCTGCCTATCCCCTTGATTCGTCAGGCCATTATGGGGATCCTTGCCTCGAGATTGATCGGGGACAAGGGAGGAGACACCTTACTATATTGTTGGTCCCCCATCATTACACAGATTGAGGGGCATGGCGGATTTATGCCTAGGGAGCCGACATTCTTGGGACCACCTATCATGATTTGTACTGGGTGGTCCATTTACAGGGGTAGTCATTGAGCCATCCGACCCTGGTTATGAGCTGGGTCTATGAGCGTTTCATCCCTTATGGGAGAGGTGTAGAGGTGGCAGATCCCGGAGCTGTGAGGGCAGCCAGATGGACAGACATGTCGGTGCTCAGAGCACCTCACCAGCCAGTCACCTCCTTGACCACTGATGACATGGAGGCCACACCTTATCAGGCCATGGTAGGTTTATGGGGTGAGGAGGCTCTTACTTTGATTTCTTGCTCCACCACAGGGTAGCTTGTTGACAGGATGGGGAGGGTGGAGATACATCCGTTTGGTCGAGTGCCCCAGCAGTTTGGCCTTCCATACGTGGGTATGCTTCCCCTAGTGGTACCGGTATATAGATCAGTCCGGGAGGCTAGAGGAGGTCCTAGAGGCCGGGGTTGGATAGTTGTTACTCCTGGTGTCCCCATTGTAGCTAGGAGGGTAGTACGAGCTCGAGGGAGAGCCGGTGCTCCTCAGGCACCCTTGCTTCAGATTGCCGCCGGTCCCGCCCACAAGATGATGACCCCATTGACATAGACTCTGAGTCGAGGAGTTCACAGGGGGGGAGATGGAGGAGGAGACCGAGGGTGAGGTCAGTGAGTCGGGTGGAGAGGAGGACAGCGATCCTGAGTGGCATGACACTCAGGATATCTTACGAGGAGAGAGAGGGGTGGAGAGAGAGTGCGGAGAGGGTGACTCTAGTTTTCAGAGGAGCCACTCTCTCAGGGCTTGGGTGGAGAGGATGAGTCCGTAGTAGGATGTTATGTGGCCCCAGGCATAGGAGGAGTGCACCAGTCAGCGGTGGCATCTGTGGTAGGTGCCGACCCTAGAGATCCATCTTGGAGGCCGGAGATCGAGTGAGTTATCATCCTTCCTTTTAATGTTTGTTTCTAGTTAGAATTGCCTTAGTTGCTATCTCTCCTTTTGTTTACATTTGTTTCTATCTCTTGATTATTTCTAATTGGGTTTTTCTCCTTTGCTTGCAGAGACTGCTGATGAGTGGCGAGACCTGATTCACCGGGTATGCACTGATACCCTGATGATCCCTATGGAGAAGACCCGTGCGGAGCTATCCGTGGATGCAGGGGAGCCCTCAGCAGCCGGTAGGCATACCGACATTTTTTCCCCTATCTGGCATGTGGCAGGATGGTGTCTACCCTCCATACTGAGTTGGTAGGATACAGGACAATAGAGCACTGATGAGGAGTCACTCTCATGGCGAGACCGCAGCTGCTCCTCGGGATCGTGAGCCCTCCGTGCACTCAGAGCAGCGCGGCGTAGCCGGAGTCCTAGACGTGGGCGTGCACCCTCGGAGGGATCTCATAGGGGTTGAGAGGCCATTGGCTCTCGTAGATCATTGTATGATGTATTTGTATTTTCCGGGCTCTTTGAGCATTTTGACCATGCTTAGCGCATGATGGCATTGTATAGGAAACTTTTATATATATATATATATATATATATATATTCTTTTTGGATTAGACTCTTGGTATCAATGTTCTTGTGATTTGCTTTCGTATGTAAATTACAATGTTGTTTTTATATGCCTTTCAGAATGTATGCAATGGAGAACAAATGATACAAATGTTTTCTTTCTTTTTGTATTTCGTGATGCTGATGTATGATAATGTAGACACAACGTGATTTTGAACTTTAGTTTCTATAAGCAATTTTTGGTACTTCATTTTTGTTTTGACAAAATGAGATGATAAACCGGTATGATGAGTAGATGAACTTGCCCCATTCCTATCTCCACACAACTAGTAAGATGAGGGCTCATCACCAGAGAGCTAGAAAGGGCACAAGTTGTGAAATTTGTTGAATGGTAGTGATGAGAGATAGACAAAGATTTGGTGGAACCAAATTAGGATGCTACAAACCTACTCTACTCAAGTGACTCCATAGTTTAGAATGCTACTTGCTTTGTGGTTTATCTAGACTTAGATCCGTAGATGGCCACATGGTTGACAAAATCTGGTTTTAGGGTTTTGAACTCTCTTGGAATTTTGGACATCTGATTCATTCGTTTTTGACTCAAGATTTCAAAGGTTCATTTGAATTGTTTGTTGACTACCTTCAACGTTTATTGTTAAGAGGACCCCCCATACCTGCCCCATGCTACTAGTCAGAAGCGTGGGCTTATCACCATGGACAAGGTACAGGTGAGTAAGGGCATTCCCATCCTTTCCCAACCCTACGTCACTAGTAAGAGATGCAAGCTCATCACCGAAGGTTGGTAGGGCAAGGAAATGTGTAAAAATAAAATTTTTGTTTGATCTATATTTGACTTGTTTATTTGAGAAAAATGTCAGTATGTTCTTACTTCCAAAGAGATATGCATACGGGATAGATGTGACATGATGAAGCTTCTAGAACAGACCATAGGCAAGACACCTATCCTAGGGAGAAACCAAAAGTGAGAACAAGCATGCAGACCTTGGTATGGTTACCGTTAAGACTTTGTCATATCTAGCTTTGTATGGATGAAATGATTCTGAAATGGTGATGATGTTATGAAAATGAAGAAGTATGATTTGAAAGCTAATGTCAATATCATCAGAAGCTTGTAATGAATTGCTTTGGGAATAAGTTCCTTGATCACAAGATTTGTATGAAACAAGTGGACGAAATGAACCTAACTACATGAAGATGCAATGTAGATATAATTATATAGATAGTGCTGGTCACTTATGCATAGAATCGCTTAAGGTGTAGGGAATTGATAGTTTCACCAAATTCCTCACCCTCTAGTGTGCATAAGAGATATGCACCATTTCCATAGTCCTTCATGACTCGGTATGGGCCCAACCATTTGGGCCGGAATTTCCTCCCTTCGCCGGTCTTTTTATCGATCCGGTTGTCTAGTCTTAGAACTAGATCACCTTCATATATGTCTCATTCATAGACCTTCTTGTTATACTGCCGGCACATCCGGTCAGCATAGACTCTGTGCCATTGTTCAACATCTAACCTGGCCTCATCTAGGCTTTCTAGTTGAGAGAGACGTGCTTCTCTATAAGCGTCTTCATCAGAATCCCTTGTAATGAGATGCGGAGACTAGGTATTTCAACCTCAAGTGGGAGAACTGCTTCCGCTCCGAATACCAGTGAGAAAGGAGTTTCTCCTGTTGGTGTTCTTATTGAGGTTGGTGGGCCCACAAGGCCGGGTATAACTTTAAATGCCAATATTTTTGTTTTCTTTCACCGTTTTAAGGAGAATGGCTTTCAATGTTTTGTTTGTTGCTTCAGCCTGTCCGTTGGCTTGAGGGTAATACAGGGAGGTTGTATGATGGCTTATTTTAAATTTATTGCATAGTTCATGAACCTCATCATTCTTAAAAGAAGTCCCATTATCTGTGATAATGATTTGTGGGACACCGTACCTACAAATGATCTGGTTCAAAATGAACTTGGCGATCACGGAACCTGGTACAGTGGTGAGAGGCATAGCCTCTACCCATTTGGTAAAATACTCGGTGGCCGTGATTATGAAGTTATGGCCATCTGTAGATGAGGGAGAGAATTTCCCTATCAAATCTAGCCCCCACGTAGAAAAGGGCCATGGAGTAGCGATTGGTTGTAGAGCTTGTGCCGGCATGTGAATCTCGTGGGAGAATTCTTGGCATTTATGACACCTGCGTACAAACTCTACTGCGTCGTGTTCTAGAGTGGGCAGAAATAGCCATCGATGTATTTTGTGAGTGGTGGCATGACCACGAAGTGGCCTCCACATATTCCATTGTGAGATTCGTGGAGAATCTTCTTGGATTCTTCTGTGTCAACACACCTTAGAAGCATTCCATCGAAAGCCTTATGATAGAGCACTTGTTCTATAATAACGTATTTAGCTACGATAATGCGTAACCACCTTCTTTGTTGTGGCGTAGCACCTTCTAGATATGTATGGTTCATGATATAATTAATAATATCAGTATACCAAGGACATTCAGAGATGGGAGGTCTAGTTTCGACGTAATATATGCATTCATCGGGAAAGTCCAAATCGACTAGATCGCCTCCATCTAATGGGTTGTCAGCTAACCAATCTGCTATGATTTGTCCCTTAACGGACTTTTGATTTACAAAAGTTAATTCAAATTCACCCATTAAGGTCATAAAGCATCCAACCTTCTTAGACAAGGACCCTTGCGTGAGGAAGGTTTGTAAATGGTCTATTTTTACAATGACCCTCATTTCTTGATTTAGCATGTAATGTCTTAAGCGTTTGGTTGCGAAGACTATGGCAAGGCACTCTCGTTTCTACTTGCGTATAGCATGTTTCATAATCGAGTAACGTGTGGCTTATAAAATAAATCACGTGTTCTCTCTTGTCATCATCTTCTTGAGCCAGCATACAGGCTAGCGAGACATTGGTAGCTCGTGAATATAAGATTAAAGGGTGGTCTGGTTTAGGTGGCATTAGCGTGGGTGGTGACAACAGGAAACACTTAACTACTTTGAAAGCCTCCTTGTAGTCTTTAGTCCAATCGATATTGTACTCTTTCTTGAGTAGATTGTTGATTGGATGAATGGAAAAGCTTAAGTCTGGGATGAATCTTGGATTGCACCGAGTTTCCCAAGAAATGACCTGATTCCAGATTCATCGATGGTGGGATCATTTCAAGAACAAGCCTCAGATTTTAGTTGGGTCTACATCGATCCCTCATGATGATATAATGTAACCTAGGAGCTTCCCTCCTGTCACACCAAAAATGCATTTTTCTAGGTTTAGTGTGACTCCGTATTCTATCAAATGTGAAAGAATGATATGGAGCACTTCCGGGTGATCACAACGCTTCCTGGCCTTGGCCAACAAGTCATCTACATAGGATTCCATGATCTTGTGAATAAGATCGTGAAATATGTATGTCATTGCCCACTGGTATGTGGCGCAGCGTTCTTGAGACCGAATGGCATAACAACGTAGCAATAGGTTCCCCAAGGAGTTATAAATGTGGTTTTGGCTTGGTCTTGTTCGGATATTCTGATTTGATTGTATCCTGAGAATCCATCCATGAGAGACAAAAGCTCAAAGCTGTTGTTGCGTCAATGATGATGTCAATGGATGGTAATGGGAAGTCATCCTTGGGGCATGCTTTGTTAATGTCTCAGAAATCTATGCAAATGCGTATCTTCCCATTCTTTTTGAGAACGGGAATGATATTAGATATCCATTGAGAATAATCGACTGGCTTGATGAATCCTACTTGGAGGAGTTTCATTACTTCTTCCTTTACCATGAGAGCCACCTTGGGTTTCATTGGTCTCGATTTTTGTTTAACTGGCTTTGCATCTGATTTGGTGATGAGGTTATGTACCGTGATGTGTGGTGTAACCCCTGTCATTTCTTTATAATTAAATGTGAAAGCCTTCTGATGTTCTTTGAGGATTCGAGTGTGTATTTCTATTTCTTCTGGAGTTAACGAAGATCCTAGTTTCAAGATCTTTGGGTCTTCCTCCGTTCCAATGTTAATATCAATTGTTTCTTGATTAAAGAAGCGTTACCTTCTTCAAACTCAGGTGGGGCTGGAGGTAATTCAGATCGTCTCCATTCTCTACTGTGTACATGCTGAGTTCTTTTTGTGGGGAAGCTCTATCATGGGATTTCCGAAGTAGGAAGATGAATGTGGGATTAAGGATGAATCTACCTCGTGATGGGTGAGATGTAACGTTGCATAGGCATTTAAGTAATCCAGAGTGGCTCTATCACTATCAACGTGGTCTAGGATAATAGAGTTGTTCTCAGCTATGTTTGTTAAAAGAGGGTTTGACATTGTTTTCACTAATGGTTCAGTACGAAGGGATACCATGAAATGGGTATCTTCTAACTCACTGTTTGGGGTGAAGCGTGATGTTGAGGTTGCTATAGAATCCATGCAAGAAGATTTTGTTCTCGTGGGATTGCTTCAATGGATATGAAGTCAAATTCTTTGCTCAAAGTTAATACCGTTGTTTTGTAGAGCTGTAAGTGTTCAGCTCTGGTTTCATACACCTCAGAGACTTGGTTCGCTACTAATTGAGAGTCTCCTAACACCCTGATGTCATTAACACTGAGCCTTTTAGCTATGATGAGGCCAAGGAGGAGGGCTTCATACTCTGCGCCATTGTTTGTACATTTGAAATTTAGTTTAAAGGTGAATGGTAGGATCTTTCCCTCGGGAGAAGTAAAGATCACACCTGCCCCAGCCCCATAATGACATCTTGCTCCATCGAAATGGAGAGTCCAATATTTAGTTGGGAAGATGGACGTTGGGACATTTGCTACGTCAATTTTTTTGCTTTGGTTACTTCTACCATGCAGAGATCCTCTGCTGGAAGAGCACCAACACCTAGGGTATATCCCATACCTATAGAATCAAATGGTAGGAAAATTGGTAGATCCTGTTCTAGTAAGTTGACAATCTTCAGTAGTTCCTAATGATACTATTTCTACAATGTTAGTCTCATCCTTGAGGGCTGGAATAGTCTTGATTAGGCTCATAGTCTCAAGATCTGTTGTAGGTACCAATTTTTCTTCTGGTTTCGCGTCGGTTGGTTTATTAAGTTGGTTTGTTGGGAGTTCAAACTCAGAGTGAATGCCCGGTC
Source organism: Taxus wallichiana var. yunnanensis (assembly GCA_018340775.1). Classification (NCBI taxonomy): domain Eukaryota; kingdom Viridiplantae; phylum Streptophyta; class Pinopsida; order Cupressales; family Taxaceae; genus Taxus; species Taxus wallichiana. The sequence continues at coordinate 603,342,798 of CM031235.1, forward strand.
TTTTCTTTAAGTCAGCTAGGTGTATATCGAATGGTTTTGGATCACCTTTGGCTATGAATACCTTTCCTAAGTGCAAGAACCTTACTTCTTGAAATAACGTAGAAGGGATTGCCTTCATACGGTGTATCCATGGTCGGTAGAGGATCATATTATAATTGGTTTCCCGATCTATAATATAAAACTCAGTCAGGATTGTTTTGGGTCCTAAGGTAACTGGTAGTATTATAGTTCCAATCGAAGTGGCCTTAAGGCTATCATAGCCTCTTAGCGTATTCCGAGTCGTGGAACAGTTTGTTTCTCCATACCCTAGCTTTTGAAGGAAAGAGAAGGGGACTATGTTAACTGCTGCCCCATCGTCAACCATTACGCGTTTAACGTAATTGTTATAAACCCACACTTGCAAATGTAAGGCCGGATCACCTCTGCGTGTAATCTCAGCGTCTGTTGGCATTTTGTTTATTTTGAATATAAACTCGGTATCCCTATCCGGCTGCCCGGAGGGTAGATATCAAAGTCTATATGGTTTACCTGTGTTTCGGGAGGTGGAGTGATGTTAATTAAATGACCTAAACCTAATGCCTCTAAAAGAGCAGCCCTGTGGGGGTAGAGAGTTCCTCAGCAAATCCAAAAAGGAGATGTGAGAGAAGGTTTTTGTTAGGTCATTAATTAGATCATAGGCACCTACGGGTTTCACTAATATTTGTTGGATGTTATCTGTCTCTAGTGAGTAACTTGGACTTGGCTGAGAGGAATACTCTCGTGTCCTTGTTACGGCTTCCATGGGTAGTTCGGTATCTAATTCTACTAAACCGACTATCTTGGGTCATGGTTGACTTCCTAATTGTGGTGCAACAGGTGGATTTAGTGAAGTCGAGGCTTCATAATCATTATTTCCTACCATTACACCTTTGTTCGTCCCATTTGGATTTAATTTGTTGTTATTGTGACTTGGGAGTGGATCATTGAAGATCTTGAGGGGAGCATTTTGAGGGGAAACTGCCCCTATAAAAGTATTTGGTGCTGGTGATGTAGGATCTGCCAAGAACATATCTATGAAAAGTTGTCTTTGCTCCTCTGGAAAATGTTGCATGAATTTATTGTAGTCACTGACACGTTCTAGTGTCGTGGCCTCGAATCTTGTGAAAACCACAATACGAGTTAGGATTGTAATTTCTAGGTTGCTGGTTTGGCGTATATTGTGGTCCAAAACTCTGATCAAACCATTGTCTATTAGGATTAAGGTTTTGTATTTGTTGTTTTTGGTTTTGGTTCTGATTTTGATATCCAGTTGAGTTTTGGCTTGGACCCTGTGTTTGGATCCGCCGTTGTTGTTGTTGTTGTTGTTGTGGATGATTAAAATCCACGAATTGATTGTTGGGGTAAAGTTGTTGTTTCGTTGATTGTTAACCAGCGGTGGAGTATTTAGAACATTGACCTTTTTAGCTTGGTTAGTTACCCCATCGGTTGTTGCGCCGTGATTTTTGTTAAGGATTTTAGGTCCTTGATTGACGTTTGTGGTAGTAGGGTAAGTCGTAGTATTCTGGTTGGGGGTGATTAACCTCCCATTTGCTCCATACGTCTTGTGACCGCTATCTATTGCCGCTTGATCTATTCGGAGAGTGCTCTCAAGTACTTCATCGTAAGTCCTTAGTGGGAACTTCTGGACTTCTTCCTTCACCTCTCTGCTGAGAGAATGAAGGAATAAATCACATAGCTCCATTTGGTCCATGTTTGGAGCACTGGCTGAAGAATAAAGGACTATACGCCATCTCTGGATGAAATGAGTGACAGATTCATTGTGCTCTTGTTTAATGTGCAAGAATTCCCTGATTCCTGTTCTTAACAGTTTGTTCATGTCAAATGCCTTTAATGAACTCTGAAATGAGTTGTTTAAATGAATGGATGGAAGCTTTAGGTATTCTGTAATACCAATCGAGGGTGATGCCCTCCAAGGTTTTGGGGAATATTTTGGCAACAACCCCATCCCAAGGAAGTAGTTCTCGAATGGCTGTGGCATAGGCCTTAATGTGTGTATTCGGGTCTCCCTCCCCTTTGTATTTGGGAAAATCGGGAAGAGGTCTCGGAAGCATGACGCTTCGTATGGTGAAGTCTAAGGGCTCTTTCAAATACTCTGAGTAAGTCCCTATCGCATAGGTTTTGACCATTGATGGTGCCTGTTGAGGGGGAGGAGGTGGAATGGGTTGCTGATATGGCGTAGCGTATGTGTTTGTAGGGGCATAAGGAAGCCCCTGTGGTTGAGCAAGCATGCTGGGAGAGGAGAACATATCTCCTTGTGGTGACTTGGAGTACATGTTTAAGTATGAAGGAGTATTCCCCAAGAGTGGATTGTGTTGTACAAGACGGGAGGTATCATATTCTCCACCCGAACGGTGTTGGAGGTGGCGGTTCTAGTTGGTGTTTGTTGTGAATACTGAGGAGGCATGCCCAACGTGCCTATTCCTGTGAGGAGGTCTACTTGGCTAGGATGATGTGGAGGATTGGAATTTCTCCTACTGCATGAATTGAGATGTTTGACTCACTTGAGCAAGTTCTAACCCTCTAACTCTTTCTACTAAAGTGAAATGACTTCATTTGGTGAAGTCACAGTATTTTCTTGGTGGCGTTTGTTGTATATTCTGAGGTTGTATAGGCATGTGATACCCCACTATGAATTGATCGTTTCCCTACCAAGTTTCACCGAGGGCATTTCCTATAGGTAGTGGCATGGAGGTGTTTTCTTGAAAAGAGACCTCGGGTCATGTTTGTAAACTTCCTATAGGTGGGTACATACTCCCAGAGCGTTGTTCATTCCTGGCGTAATGCACTGAATGTTCATCATCTAAAACTAGGTATGGATCTGATTGTCTGCTAATTTGTGGTCTAAGCAGCACCTGAGGAGATGAACCAGATTCTCCTGTGAATGTCATATTGTTCGAGCCTGAAGGCTCTGTTTGTTGCGTTTGTGTGAGTTGATCCAACTCCTCTATTTGGAAAGATGAACTATATCTAGTCCTTGGAGGTGGAGCTTGTGTTGATAATTGGTTATTTGAATAGTTGTCACCCCATACTGAGAGCGAGGGTGATGATTGTCTATTCAGTTGAGCGTAGTATGCCTCAAGACCTAGGAGAGGTCTGCCATATGCATCGAATCCCGACATATTCGGGGGGTATATGAATACCCATGAGAATAATGGGAAAGAGCGAAGGTGGAAGAAAGAGGTAATAAAGAAAAGGGGAAGCACTGTGTGTTCACGTCGGGTTCACCAATTTTGTATGATGGAAAAGTGACAAGTGAGCATGGGAATCTACAAGTAACTCTTCCTCGCACCCGACCTCCGAGGTCATGCCCGAGACAGCCGGTGGGGATGGATTATGCATGGGGTATGGGTAAACTAGTTAGGAAATCTTATATCTTCGACACGCACTAATGGAATGTGAATCTAAGGCAAAGAAGGCCCTCCTAACCTAAACTGGCGGCATGATAGATCGGTCGGTGAGGATGACTGCTCGAAGGCTCCAATCAATATCGAGCTCTGGCGTGATTCGATCTATAGGTTGTGGGATACGGGGAAAATGACCTGGGATTGTTTCGTGTATATCTCCAGATAGGGTCATAGGATGGATGATGGATATGGTGGATTCTACGGGTGATTCTCTCGGCCTAGTCCAGAAATCCTTAGCTTCGTTAGCTACTATATCCAACAGGGATAACTGTGTGATGATAATAGGTGGAAGTGGAGTGGATCTGAATACTAATGTGCGTAAACAGCGTCAACGTCGGATTGACCTATGGACTCGTTGGGTTGTGGGATTTGTGAATCACAACCGTAGATTCGTGGTTGTTGTGGACTGCTTATGGTCATGTGTGGAATCAGTCCTAATCCCTAGTATCAATAGTCGTATGCCTTTTCGGCCTCTATGTTCAGAATTAACAGTTGTGTAATCTTTTTAGAGTATCTTACAGGCATTCTTGCAACCTGAATTCTTAAGCTAGTGTCTATATCAGTGAGAGTATCTCTGCATCTATTTGTGGGACCAAAGGATCACAACCGAAATGTTTCTCTCTTTCAAGCCCTTCTACAGTCATGCGGATGTTTATCTAGGGTAACTTGTAGTTTGGCTGGTTTGACAGAATATGTGTGCTTGGTCGTCTTCTATGTTTAACCCTCTTAACTGTGAGTTGATCTGTTGTAAGTCTGTTGTTGTTTGGAAGACTTGGATTCTAAGATTCTGGTCTATATCGGTTATTGCTGTGACAAGATTGGGTTGAGGCATGATAGGCTCGAATACGTATTCTCTGGGCTCCCTAGGTCCCGTGATTGTCATGCAAAAGGAAATGATATAAAGCTAACTAATGACAAGAATAAATCGACTACGCAAGATATATCTATGTATATTCCTAAATCTGATATTTTGATAAACTACTAAACAGAATTTAAAAGAGCAATTATCTAATATATCTAGAAATTGACAACTAAACTAATAACAAAATTAAAACAAACAAAGAAAGTGAGTATAGCTACTTGTCTGTGTAGTTGTGAATCTATTCTAAGTAACTAGATAACTGATCTAATCTATTTGAAAGACTCTCGATCCTACCTCAGAAGTGAGGAGTGAATCATAGTTTCTCAGAAACTATCAATCCCCACAGCTTCCCTGGCAATATCGAAAGTAAAATTAATTGAAATGAAATGATTGGCTACTCTACTTGATATGCTTTAACTAGAACTTTGAAAGCTTGAACCTGGATTTTGTAGAACAGTGGTGAATCCGATGGTGTGTGGCCTTGTCCCCTCAGTGTGATTTCCTCATTCTTTCGTGCTCACGTGGATCCAGAAAAGTGTGTAATGCTAGCATCAGCAGAAGTAGATATGGGACAATGGTAGCTTAGGATGTAGATTGAATACAATGCGAGTAGGAGAGGGATAGCGCAAGAGAACAAGAGCTTGGCTTATGTAATTCCTAGCGGGATTTATTGCGAGTCATGCAACATAAAATGTCTAGAACCTGAAACTATCCTATTTGACGAGAAGAACCTGCAACTTTAATGGCTTCCTACTTGAAAATCAAACTATCCTACTCTAATTGATTGGATGAAATAATAACAACACTTGCACAAGGAGAATATGTGGCTTTCTAACAACTAAACAACACTAACCATGCATATAACAAATGAAACTATGAATCCTAAGCAAAATTGAAAGGCTAAGCTATTGAAATGAGAAATTCAGAGGCAAATTTGAGGGGCCATTTGCTTGAGCACAAGCCAGCTATTTATAGAATCCCATTTACCCAAAGGTGAAAACCAAATTGATCTCTTAAACCATAAACAATGCCAAAACACTATTCAGGGAACCAAGAATCATAAATACAAGCAAATTTACCTCCGTGCCCTACCCAACCTGGTCACCTCTACGATCATTATCCTTGACCCCGGTGACCCTTACCTGCCCATTCCCCTATATTTTACTCTTTTACCCTACCCTTACCTCCTTTTTTTTACCTCACCCAACCTTCACCACGATCATTTACCCCACCCCACCTTTACCCAAACCATTTCCCCGATTCCCGACCTCATCATTTATTACCTTCCTTTTTCCTCCTTTGGGGACTCATTATTTTACCCATACCTTGGCTTTACCCATGCTGTGACCTAGATATTTAGACCTAGACCATCACTCGTGACCTTTGAACTCATGTGTTCACTATACCTTGTGGCAATGTTACTTGTGTTATTGACCTAATGACCTTACCTAGCCTATTGCCATGACCATTTATCCTAACCCTACCTTTGGTGTACTAGAACATACCTAAATGTTCCTGCACCTAACCTACATCATGTTTCCTAACCATATCCTATACCTTAGATACCAGGAATCAATTCAACCTCGTTTGGATAAACCTATCGACCTTAGATGATGTAGAGTTTGACTACTCTTCAACCCGGTAGTGTGTTGTAGTTTATACATGTGCGTGCATTTGACTATTACTACCTTTGACCTTGACCCATTACCTAGCTTACCCGAGTAGACCTTGCTCCTCTTTCCCCATTACCCACCTTTCTTTTCATCACATTTACCTTTTATCAAACCACTCACCGATTCTTCCTGTTGCCTCGTCAGTTCTGGTTTGAGGGGGATCACCTTCACCCACACATGGGGCAACCACATCTTATTTTCTTAGCTTCACTTAGTAATACAAGCTACGCAAAAAAGGGGAAAAATGTAGACACTAAAATTAGGTCACACTCCCCTTTGGTCCCTCGATAAACAAGCACCCTTCATTAAATTCACCTAGCCATGGCCCCCTTCACCTCACTAACATTAATTTAATTTAATTAATTCATTGTCCTCACCATATTTATTAGTTAAATATCTTAATTTAAACAATATCCACACATACACTTCACCTAGACACTTCATCACGCCAACTCACCCTAAGACCTATTCTTAGTAAGTTATCGTAACTAACTCAAGACTTACCAAAACCCTAAAAAAATCAATGCCTACATTCTCTCTATCCACATTCCCACATTCTTACAAGAAGCTTCCAGTTCAATCTATGAGCTAACGATAGGAGATATGAGAAAATCAAGAGGATATCCTTAGTTTAGTAAACCTAGGAAATCCTACCTTGACCGACACTGTTAGCCCTAACCATCGCCGATTAGGCGAACTACCCTCGATTACTCTTTTAACCCCCAAAAGATTTTTTTCAAGGTTGGCAAAGATTGGAAAAAGTTGGCAAACATTGAGATCTTCCTGAGAGATATCACATCTTTTGAGATTGAATTCTAGTGAGAACACACATGCAAGGAAGGAGATCAAGTATTTTCTCCTACACAGCCACCCCAAAGCAATGATTTAATCTAACTAAGCAAAGAGAAATGTAAATATAGCCCATGCAGAATCTCTCCTATAATTGGTGATCACCTACAGCCTTCAACCTCTTACCAACACCCCCATCCCTCACTCACAGGCATCCATGATCAGAATCCAAGTAAGTAAAACATTCTACTTCTCTGGTTCACTTCATTTTGTCATTATATTATCACCTATTGTTTACCTAGCCACCCATTTACCTCCTTCAACATTCCCCCTCCATATACCCATTAAAAACCTCACCCAATACCTCATCTCGACTAACCAAAATTCTTTGTGCAATCACAAAAAGAGACCCCAAACCCATTATGTGGCATCCTCGGGACTCCACAAGTAAATGGCACTAGTTACTCCTAACCACTGCCGATCACCCTTAACCAGCATCGATTACTGTATGTGCTGATATAACCTAGAACAAGGACCTATCTACCTAATTTTACATCCCCTTAATCACCTGTGACCTACCTAAGACTTTTGTCAGACCTACAGAGACCCAGAACCAACTATTTGACCTTCGGATCCTACTCTAGCCTAGCATGTTAGATTAGATATTTCTTATTGTGTTTTAAGTGAGATACCTAAATCATTTCAAATTACAATAGGATTTACTTTATTATTCACATTAAATTATTTAAAATAATGGGTCGACAATGTCTAGGAAGGATCACACTTCCCGGATCTAGCACACGCTTAGGCGGTTCAATGCACATATTGTTTAACTCTTTCTCGGTGGTCTTGCTTTCATTACTGGTAGTTCCTCCAAGCCAAAAGGAAGCTCTCATGATCAGTTGTGGATTCAGAAGTCATACGCGCACAACAACCCATCAACCAACATTAAAACAGGTATTCCTCCTATGCCCGTTACCTTATCTGTTACATCAATATTTCAAAGAAACACTGTGGAATCAAGTGAAACAATAGGCTCCAATGCATCTGCAACTATGATCTTGAACCAAACCTCCTCCTCTAACCACTTTATCATTCAAATGAGTCGAGCCGTCAAAATTAAGCTTGAAACTACCATCTGGTGGTTTAGAACATTTAATATTATGTTTCAAACTCTTCTTAATAGGACTAGTAGGAACCATATCCAAACTTTTAAGGATATCCTTCTCCCACTCTGGGAATTCTCTAACTTGTTTGGGTTTTAATATCCACATATTATCCTTCAAGGCCTATTTCACTTTTTCAACCACCCTACACAACCTAGCCAATTGTTCCTGAATATCCTGTTGTTGCGTTCAATCCATATTCCCCACAGAACATGATGCAGAGCCAATTTTACATATTTTTGACCAATTTCATTTATTTAGGTAGGAGGGCCACATCCCCTGGAAGGACCATATGCACTTTGAAGATACTAAGAACCTCAACAAAGACTTGAAAAGAGAAGGGACATTCCAGGAATAAGTTCTTGATGGATTCTTCATTGTCTTTACAAAGCCCACATCTATTAATAATGATCATTCCTCTTCTTCTAAGTCTATCCACAGTAAGAATCTTACCTTTGATGAATTCCCAGAAGAAAATATTGATCTTGGGGATAATATTATTATTCCATACCTTCCTCTAGATGATATTTGGTTCCATGTTATTGAAATTTGACAAATAGCCCGACTTGACCTCATATTCCCTATGTCAGTGTTTCTCCATATTAGCTCATCCTGAACTCTATTAAGAGGAATATGGAGATCCTTGATTTTCCTGTTTAAATCATGAAAAGGTTGTATATCCCCATGATAGTGAGGAGGAGGGAGGATGGGAATCCATATCCTCTCTTCATCCCAATAATCGTGAACCAGAACTCCCTGTTCGAGAGTGAAGAAATGCCATATCTCGCTCCATGGACCAATCAACTTGAGTGAAACATCCTCGACCCAGGTGTTCTCCCAGAACTTAATTTTCAATCCATCTCCAAGATTCCATTTGCACCCTTTAATAAACAAATTTCTAGTTTGACACAAGGTTGTTCTAGAATATAGATCCTCTAGGAAACTCCATGTCTTTGAAAAAATCCAAAGTTCCTCCAAAGGGAAGCAAGTATTTCACATTCAAAATTTTGACCCAGATTCCTTCCTCTCTGTATAGTCTCCACCCCACCTTGGCTATGAGGGCATGGTTCATAAACTGAATGTTATTTAAACCTAATCCACCCCTGTCCTTAGGTTGAGTAAATTTTCCCAGGAAACTAGAGGGATTGTATATTTCTCCTCCGAACCAGTCCAAATAAACCATTTCGAATTCCTTCAATGGATTTCTTTACTCTGCTTAGAAGAATAAAGATGGACATGATATAAACTGATATGCCTTGTAAAAAAATCTGTAGGAGTTGAACCTTCCCATCTTGAGAGAGAAAAGAGCCTTTCCAAGATGCCAACTTCTTATGGAATCTCTCTATTAATTTGTTCCAGCCTCCTTCATCAAGATTTTTCCCATAGAGAGGCATTCCCAAATAAATATTTGGGAGATTTTTGATGTTACATTCTAGGATGGTGGCTAGTCTTTTTTGTTGTTCCTCCTCAACATTAATGAAGAAACATGAGATTTTTCTAAAGTTTATTGTTATCTAATTTCACCCCTGTGGTTAATTTGATAACATGCATCGAAATTCTCAAGTCTTAGGCAAATGGATTGATTCAGGGAAAAAATCATGTTTCTAGGGTTCCCTCAGAATTTTTTTCTAACTCTCCTGTCTAGGTTGAAAAGAGAAAGCTCTGAGAAAATGTGAAAAAGTTGGAGAAAATAAGCTTGGGCCAGAAAAAATTGTGAAAATCGGCTAAGTCCTTGTCCTAGGAATAGTTGGGACATTCGGATCACCAAGAAGCGGTTCATCCGAAACGCCTCTAGGCGGCCCGCGAAGCACTAGGACAAGTGGAACAAATGTACGCAAAGGGCGAAACCGCCGGTTCGGCCGCAAAGGAAAATTTTAGCCAGGGGCAATCGGGCCGTCGGGACACGAGGGATGCGGAAAGCCGGTTCGGCTCAAGGAGAAGAAAAACAACTAACTGCTTGGGACATTTGGGCCTTGAGGACGCGAACCACCCGGATGGGCTGAAATGGATAACTTTCATACTAAGTAGTGGGACATCTGGGCCGCGAGGACGCAAAGGACGCAAAAAGGTGAAGCAGCCGAGGGATGAGGAAGCCATTTCGGGTGGTTCAAAGTTTTTGTCCCACACAACACTGGGACATTTGGGACAAATGGACATGAAGGACATGAACCGGCTGGTTCGGCCGAAACGGGAAACTTCAGCACAAGGACAGTTGGGACAAATGGATGCGTGGGATGCGGATAGCCGAAGGAGCCGAAAGCCAATCAGATCACGCCACGTGTCACCGGTAGAAAAGGGATGAGGAAGCCCATTTCAGGTGGATCGGAGGATTCTATCCCACGAAGCACTGGGACATCTGGGACAAAAAGACGTGGTGGACGCGAAAGAGCTGGCAGACCCACGAACTAACCAGATCATGACACGTGTCACAAGGAGAAAGGTCCAAAGGTCAAAGGGTGATTTTTGAAGGAAAACCCGAGCCAATAAAAATAGGACACATGTCCAATGAAGTAGAGAAGGAGAGAGAATCATGCAACCAACCAATGCATGCCACGTGTCATCCAGGTGGCAGAGTGGGAAGAAATTTAAAAATCCGTTTTTCACTTGTTTTGTGCCCTAAATCTTCAGATCGACATATCTTTTGATCCAAAGCTTGGATTTGCATGTTCTTTATATCAACAGAAATCTTATGAAATTCTCTACATGTTTCTAGGGTTAATCTTGAGTTTTGTAGTCCGGAGAGAGAAAATCAAGAAACAGCTCGATGTGTGTTCATGACCGTGAGCGACATTTCAGCGACTAGATTTAATGCAGAATGGGTCACATTCTCCTGTATTCCGGTCAAAATGATAGGGTATGGGTTTGTAAGGTCCCCCATGCTGTTTTAATGCACCTGCAGTCAAGAAGGGATGGGCTTCCATGCTTTTGTCACGCTTCATGTCCCTAGGCTCGACCCATGCATGTAAAAGCCAAATTTGGCTCATTACCAAAGGGGGAACATTTTCTTTGGATAGAAATCTTCTTCTTTCACCTGTAAAAAGTGATTTTAGCAAGTATTAGACCTCTTCTAAAATTGTAATAGGTTTTCTGCCTTTTGATGTTGTAATACAAGGATTTTGACAATGTAAATGACAATACAGGCTCTGTGATTAGTTTTCAGTCCTTTGTTTGTGTTGCTTGTTTCATTTCAGACCTCTGATTACATCTTATCAGCTTGTGCATGATGTTTTATGTTGCATTTTTATGATCTGTGTCTATCTACAGAACAAGAAGTGTTCACCACTCCTCCTTTGGTGTATCACCTGTTAGTTTAGTTTCATTTTTTACACTTTCTATCTCTGTCTCCTTGGATTTTAGAGTAGGATTAGGTTTCAAACCTCTGTAGTTTTGCAAATATAGATCTAAATCAGAGGAGTTTGAGGAACCAACCTCTAATCTGGAGATTCCTCTCTCAGTTTCACAAGTCCCCACACTTGGAGAGAGGTTTCCATGTTGTGCAATCACACTGGATGCTAGAGTGATCAACCTAGAAGCCCCGATCTCGCATCCAGGTGCCGTGAGTCTCGCAACAACATTTATTTTCTACCTTGTAGCTCTTTCATACTCATTGGTAATGCCTTTTATGGTTCTCGCTTCTTGAATAGTAGCTTGACCAAAGAGGGACCGTGTCATCAACAAACTACGCAAGCATTGATTTTCAGCTACATTGGCCACTTTGATCCCTTCCATGCTTCCCTCTCTTTGATCTTTATAACATAATTTTCTTAAAGTTTCAACAAAAATTATATACAAGAAAGGGGATAGGGATCCCCTTGTCTCATCCCTCTTTCAGATTTGAAGAAGCCATTAGGTTTCCCATTAATGATGATAGATAAGATCAACTCTTTGGTACATGCTTCGATCATTTTAATAAAGTGAGGATGATAACCCAACCTCAAGAGAAGGGAGTACAAGAAATCCCAAGAGATTCTATCATAAGATTTTTACATGTCCAACTTCAGAATCATATCTTCCCTACCTGAAAGCTCCACAGAGTGGATGGTTTCATGAATAGTGATAATGTTGTCCAAATTTTTCTACTGGGACAAAGGCTCCTTGGTTGGGGGATATGAAGTTGTTAATATTTTCCCTTAATCTGAAGGCTAACAATTTAGAGATGAGCTTGTACATGGTATTACACAAACTAATGGGTCTAAAGTCACCTAGATCCTTAGCTCCGTCTTTTTTGGGAATGAGAGAAATGAAGGTATGGTTAATTTGTCTAAGAAAACAACTAGTTTGAAATAAATCTTGAACAACAGAGAGCACGACATAATTTACAATATCCCAATAAATTTGGAAAAAGGGCCGGAAAACCATCAGGACCAAGACTTTTATCACCTTCCATAACATCCAAGATAGCTTTTATCTCCTCTTTATAAGGAATAATTATAAGTTCATTATTATTAGTTATGCTGATAACATGTTCAAAAAGATTAAAAATTTCTTCCCTAGACACCTCATCAGAGTGAATATCTTCAACAAATAGGTGTTTGAAGAAGGAGACAATGGTGGAAGAAATTTCTTTATCCTCGGTAGCCAAATCCCCGTTGACTTTCTTGATTTCTTGGATTCAAAGTTTATTAGCCTTAATAGTAGCAGAGATATGGAAAATTTTGGTATTCCAATCCCCCTCCTTAAGCCAAGTGATTCTTGATTTCTATTTCCAGTAAACCTCTTCCCTTTGCAAAATATTGTGGTAATTAGCTAGAAGAATCTTCTCTTTTTCTTTATCCTTAGTACTCTAGCCTCCTTGTTCCATGTTTTCTTCTAGAGCCCTAAGATCCTCCACTATTCTACTTTTTGGAGAAATATATTGCAAAAAATTTCCTTATTCCAAACTTTAAGATTGGATTTAATATTTTTAGCTTGGTGGCCACTCTAAACATACTATTACCTCTAACCTCTAAGCTCCACCATTCCTCAATTCTCTATTCCAATTCTGGGTGAGATGTCCACATATTTTCAAACCTGAAGGGTCTTCCCATAGGCTGCTCTCTAGTACTAGTATTGAGAATCAGAGGACTATGATCCAATCCAATCCATGCAAGGGAGGATAATGTGTATTGTTGCTCCTGTATCCACTGGGTATTAACAAGGAAACAATCCAATCTGATTTGAATTAAGTTGTCCCCCTCCCTCTAATTGGACCAGGTGTATTTAGAACCACTAAGATTCAGATCAATTAAAGCATTCCATCCCAAAAAATTACCCAAGTCCTCCATGCTTTCAGTAAAGACATTAATCCCACCTTTCTTCTCAGATGGTATAAGTATTAAAGTATCCACCAATAATCCAATTTATGTCACTAAACAATCTTCTAAAATTGGTTAGTTGCTCCCATAGCTCCTTTCTACCCACTGTAGTATTAGGAGAATAAATATTAAATAGAATAAAATGTTTTCTAGATCTGATTTTTGTGAAGAAAATTGCTATATGGTGCTGACTATTGATGAGGGGTAAGCCTTCCAGATTATCTTTAAGCCACAAACACAACAACCCTCCAGAGGCTCCAACAGAAGGTTGGCAATGAAAACTGGCTTCTTTCCAAAAAGAGGACTGAAAATATTTCATCCTATTCTCATTCATCTTAGTCTCTTGTAACATAATCATATCAGGTTTCTCCTTAATTTTTAAATCAGACAAAATCCTATGCTTACTGGGCTGATTTAAGCCCCTTATATTCCAAGATAAACAAATCATTTGGAATGGGAGGATTTTTTACCTATCATCAATGGTTTTGGTGACCTTCCATAATGTCTTTCTTTGTCACTTTATCTTTTTTTTCCCTCTCCGACAGTATTCCTAGGGATGCCTTGTTAGCCCCTACATCTACCTTTGATTTGGTTCTTGGTGTTTGAATCTGATTTGGAGATGGCCTAGTCTCTGGAATTTATAGATTTGGGCATCCCTTAGCTGGACTCTCTTTAACAACTTCCTTAACCTCCTTAATTTCATCTATGATTTCTTTTGACATCTTCTCTGAGGCCTCCTGAGCACATAGGAAATCCTCCTCCACTGTAGAGATGTCCTCCAAATTGACATCAAGCATTTTGTACATGTTGCTTACCAATAATGCTTCTTCTGGTCTCTGGGAAAAGAAGCTTGCATCCAGAGAATCCAGAACTATTGATCCAATGATACTATCTTCCTGGTAGTCCTCAAAAATCACAGTATCATCATATTTAACAAGACTTGGAACACACACACACACATCCCTCTTGCTATCCTTATCCCAACCCTTGGCATCTACTCTCTCTTATGGATTCTAAGATTTTGCAACTTGATCCTGAAGCTCGATAGGATTATTTATCTATCTCTATGAAGGATTGACCTTTGATGGTCCACTAACATTTGGTTTCATAGGTCCCTTTCCCTTAAAATCTTCTTTACTATTACCCTTATTCTTCTTAAGCAAGGATTTTTGAGCAACCTCCTCTTTAGCTTTGGGACATGATTTAATATTATGGCCTACTTTAAAGCAGGAGAAGCACATGAAAGGGGAAAAATCATAGTCAATATTCTGGGTGTGAACTCCCAAGGTGCCTTGATCTCAATGATTTTGGCTAATGAAATTTTAGGGGCCAAATTGACACAAAAATAGGTAAATAAGAGCCTTGTTCTAGCACAGGTAACTAGATCAATAATTACCAAGGCTCCAATAGCCTTAGGAATCCCTTGTAGGATATCCAAGTCCCAATATTCTAAGAGAAGTATAGGAAACTGAACCCAAACAAGGTATTATTTGATAATAGTCTCCAAAGGATTGAAGGCTTGCTTTCATTTTTGAACCAGAACCATATCCCACCCCATGAACCAGGGTCCCCCAGCTAGGATTCTTAAGAAATCCTCCTCCAAGGATAGATTGATCACAAAAAGGCATTAGCATAAGCAAAAATTTCCATCGATCCCTTGGGCATCCATTTTCTATTAGCCCACTTTCTAAACTCTTCGATATTGGGTTGGCTTCTAGGAATCTTGGAAAGAATGGTATTGCACATTAAAGATCACACCCAATTAGCAAGAGGTTCTTATATTTCCAAGAAAACACCATTTTCATTATAGACATGACTAAGATTAGTGGAAAGTACCTTTTTTCTAGTTTACCGCCCGCCGGGTTTCAAATTTGCACTTTAGGTGAAACCATAGTCGGGGACAAACAAGTCCCTCCTCTTTGATGGGGGAGGTTCCCTTATTAAAAGAAAAGGATACAAATATATACAAATGTACAACTTTCATCAATTTGTGGTCTTCGATATATTAGAAATACATTTTCTACAAGGAAAATTATCAACACAAGAGGATAGAGGAATGAAGGAGAGGATGGAGGGAGAAGAAGGCAATACTTTCAGGGGAAAAGAGATTGTAGATAAAACCCATATTTGCATTGGACAAATGAAATACGAGAGAATAACCATTCACATTTTTATGAGATACAATCCCATAGACACAAAGTTCTTCAAAATTGCATTCACAAGAACACAAAGTTTCTTCACATATTAGAGATTAAATGATTCTCAAACCAGAGTAGAGGAAGAAAGAGAAACAAAGGAATAAAAGAGAAGATCTTGTATTGATTCTTTTCGGTTCAAAATTACAGTCTCGACATATAAAAATTCTAACCCCGATAATGGCTTCCAGAACCCATCAAATAGCTCGTGAAAAGTGGTTATAACTTCCTCCAAGCAAGAAAAATGGTTTGCAAATGGATTTCATCCTTCGTGCCCTTCAAAAATCATACAATCATGAAGAAAAACCATGACAGAAAACCAATTGGTGCAAATACACAAACATTTCATTTTATTTGCCAGTTTTAATATGAACCATTGATTTGCTATGAAAATGTTCAAATCGGGCTATCCATGTGGAAGGAGAAGATTGGAGTGGGTGTGGAAAAAATTCTTTCATTTTCATGAATTTTTTATGTTTTGGCACTTTGTAACAAATTTCCCGTAGTCTCGCTCTCTGCTTTTTGACTTGGACACGTGGCAAGTCAGGCTGTGATTAGAAATGGGGTCATGGTACAATTATGAACATTTTGACCTATTTTTCAAAATGGCACAAAATATCATTTACCTCCACTGGCCCGCTACTCTACATCGACTCTTTAGACATGTGGCACCCTTAGATTCACTGCTGGTTATGGGGAAAACAACTTACCTTAACACTTTTTTAACCTTTTGGCAAAAGGTTCAAAACCTTGAATTTCTCCATCGCCACACAAGTTTGATCCTCCCTTTGGACATGTGGCAGCCTTTGAATGATTGCGGTCCTTAGGGGCTTTTTGTTTCAACTCTCATTATGGGCTCACGTGCCAAATCATGCCAACTTAGCTTTTTTGTCAAAAGAGCAATGTGCACAAATATCCCCACATCTACGCTATTCCGCCAAAGGGAAAATTTTCCAACTTAGGCCCGTTAAGCCATAACTTACAAAGTACAAAGAGTTAGGAGGACTTATTTACCTTTTTAGAAAGGGGAAGGAATTTCCCATATGATGCAATAATTTTCATGAATCTAAAAGTCCTTGGAAAGTTAAATTTTTCAAAATAAATCTTTCAAGCATACTTTAAGGAACCAACTCATTTTTTTACAATTTTAGACTTAGAAATTAAAGGGAAATTTGAGGGTGACAATAGCTGGCTCTTTTTGGGGATGACTTGGCTTGAAACAAAGGCATAAGGCAAGATCAAGAACAATAGACCAACTCTAGGAAATGAAGACTAGTGCCTTATCCATTGGGTGATAGAGTCAAGAGGCAAAACCAATACAAGACAACACACACAAGGCATGAAAGGAAACAAACCAAAAACAAAGACTATACACAATGTACAAAGGGACTCCCTAATCACCTAGGACTTTACACAACTCTAGAGACATCTTTGGGAAAAATAAGTACCTTTGTGGAACAACCAAGTAAAGGTATGAGATACCCATGACTTGAAAATGAGCAATTGAGCACACCAAAACCTCATGTGAATACTATGTGGCTTGAAAAGAAAAACTGAGATAAGAAGGCTACCCAAATAATGATACCCAAGACTGAAGACATCCAATTCTTGTGAAAATTTGACCTGCCTAAAGCTCCTCTTTTGTGAAAGAATGATGCCATCTAAAATATCATAAAATGCATGGCTGCTTCCAAACTGATCCCTGTACTCAACTGAAGTATGATATTTGGATTCAAGACAAGATCCAATCTTTGCAACACCGAATCCCTACTTCAGTGAACTGCTAATCACATCTATGTGATAACTTTGACAACTATCATGACATAGATCTTGAAACCCATGTATTTCAATTTTTTTTTCCTTGTAACAACCTTCAATAAAAATTGGGAAAGAAGCACCAAATGACTCATCATTATCATTTCCTTCAACATGAATATTTGTTGTTTTATCCTTAGAGAACACACCTTCTTCATTCTTCCAACACTCCATAGAATACGCTGAAACAAAGATATTAAAATCATAATTTGAAGAGAAGATTCCAAGCATGATGTTCCATCTTCTATCCATTTTGGGAGACTACCAAAAGATCCATGTGCACATATTTTATCAGAAAAATAATAGGAGAACTAATGCTTGCTGATTTCATTTTTTGTAAAAACATTTGTTTATCATGAAAATAATTGAAACAACAAGAGGATGATTGATATCAGTATTCATCTCTGCAAATTACAATTCTTCAACCATGGGAAAGAGAGAAGTCTGATCCATCTTGTTATGAAAACATCTACCTCCAAGAGCATAGGATCATTTCTTTCAAAACAAAAACATTCAGCCTCAACACATGACATATATTTCACAAAATCTATTGCATCTTGGAAAGGATTTTCAAGTTGTTTATCTTCTTCATGGTTGGAAGAAGTGTTACATTTGCATACCTCAGATGAAGCAAAAGAAGGAATGCATTTCTTGAATGGTGATAATGCAGAGGGATCAATACCTAAAAATGTGAGGAGTCATAATGAGCAACATTAAGAAAGCAGAACCTTCTCTTTTTTGTTGCAAGGAATTTTGCATTCATTGTCTAAAGAGTTTGGGAGAGGAAACAACAAAGATTCTGGAGCAGAAAAAGATCAGCCTTAGCAGTCTTTCTTCTTGGCACAAATTCAATGGAGAAAGTGTCCAACAATCCAATAAAATCCCAAACAAGATCTTTGTAACACCTCAGCCTTCTATTCTTCACTTGACAAATATTTCTAACTTGTTTTACAACTAGCTCTGAATCTCCACGGGAAAGAAGATTTCTCACTCCAATTTCCTTTTCACTTTTCAAACCAAGGATGAGAACTTTATAACCAGCTATATCATTTGCATTTTAAAAATAGAGTTAAGTAAGAAAGAATGAACCTTGCCTTTAGGAGAGATTAGCATCATGCAAGCTTCGAACTAAGCGAAGAGTAGCCTATATCAAATTCCAAGATCCAGACACCATTATAATCAAGCCAAAATTTATTTGCTAGACTTACCTCATCGTTGACATGACCATGTAATTACTACGCCTAATGTCTCTGCATATAATATTTTCACTTTTGGATCATCTATTTTTTGCACAATATATTTAGCCTGCTTCTCAGGTAGCAACTCCCTCATCTTACCATTAACTGGAATAATGGCATGTGACCAATCCATTTGGATCTCTCCTCTCACATCCTTGCAAAAGTTCCTACTCAATAGCATTCCGTAGGAAGGAGGAATGTCAACAACTAAGATGGTTGCCAAAACCTTTTTCTCTGGCCAAGCAGTGAAAGCTACTTGTGCATCCTTGATTCTCCCAACTAAAGGCACTTCCCTACTCTCCATAGAATAACAAGAACCATATGTGTGGGTAAGAGTGAGGCCCAAGGCATGAGATACTTTAGCAGGCATTACATTGTCAGATGCTCCATAATCAATAACACAATTACTAAGCTTGTGGCATGCTATAAGGAGAGTCACATAGAAAGGTCTCATTTTCTCATTGGGTGATGTGACAATAGCTAAAATATTTGTTTGGGAATGTGAAGAAGGAGTCGGAAAAATACCTTTGGAAACATGGGATGGGATTTTAGATTTGGAGTTGACAAAATTAACCATTTTGGCAAAGGCTTTGGGATGGGTTTGATAAAACTCAACCTCAAAAATCTGAACCTTAGTTTTCTTTATGTGATCAATAATATCAAAGGATCCAAATGTGGATGGGGTATCATTATAAGGAATAGAAGATACCTTAGACCTATCAGCTTTATCATTTGACACAACAGAAGCTTTAGAAGAAGAATTGGAGGGATAAAAACCAGTAGAGCTTACCTTTTGTGTGGAGGTGGTGGGGATAGGAGAACCTCTCTTTGTAAGCACTAGAATGGTATTGGAAAACTCCTTTGATTTATTTGCATGCTGCACAAATTTCTCCTTTTTTCTGGTCTGTTCTCAAGTCATGACAACATATGACTCACTTTGTTCATGTCAGCCACTATATCATTATAATCATCCTCATCATCAATACCTTCAGTGGTGAGGAAGTTGACTCTATAATCACCAGGCTGCTCCAACTCTTCATCAACATATTATTCTTGATCATCATATAATTCATTCTCTTCTTCATCATCGGGTTTAAGGACTTCGCATGTTGCATTGATAGGAACTTTGAGAGGTGGACCTTCAATTACCAACCTAGTTTGAGAAGAAGGCAGTCTATTACTAGGCTAAAAATTCTTCCTTGGAACACCCTGGTATGGAGCATGTTGAGCCAATTATTTTTTGATTGCAATGAGGTCAGGCCAAATTTTGTACCAACTCATCCGAATTATCTCTAGGAGAAGAGGGAGAAGATGATGTCTTGGACTTCTGGGATTGTATTTTTAGTTTGTATGACATGATCAAGTCATATTCCATGATGAATTCTAGCCTCTGATGCTCATACAAAGTTGCTATATTGGCTCTCCTCAGAGCATAGCTTACTTTAGGTAGTTGTGCATTCAAAACGAAACATTTTTGGATCTGATCAATGGGCTGGGTATCTTGTGGGATCTTGTTGATTAGTTTATTGAATTTAAATACAAATTCCCTCATGGGATCTCGTGGTTCCTTTTTGATTTGAGAAATATAGGAAAGCAAAGCATGCACATCTTCTGCAGGTTTGAAACGGTTCTCAAATATTGTTCTCATGGTTGTCCAATTGGTAATTGCTCTAGTAGGGAGATGGTAAAACTAATCAGCTGCATTGTCTTGTAAGGTCTCCACAAACAACATAACAGAGACATATTCATGTTCCACATCAAGGAATCCACATGTAATAATGAAGGCCACAATGTTTTCATTAGGGTGCACTCTCCCATCACCCCTGAATTTGGGAAAATTATTTCTATTACCCCTAGGTTACTCATGCAAAAGTTGTGGAAGATCCAAGGGACCAACTCGGTGGCCCGCAAGGTAATGGAATTTCCATCCTTGGAAAAACTACTTGAAGAGGAACTGAAACACTACCAAGAATCAAAGCACGGAGATTAGGGCTGATCCGCTCTTGAGGGATTCCACTCCCAAGGGTTCTGTCTTCAACATGGGGTGTGCTTATAGAATGAGCTCTTCTATTTCCCCATGTTGAAGGAAGATGAAAACCTTTTGATATAGAACTTGAAATTGAGAATCTTCAACTCCAAGAGCTCTTCTACCATGTGTGTATCTCGAGTTGGTCAGATCAGAAAATGATCAAGAAATTGTTGTTCTTCTTAGAAAGGAATCTATTGAAAGCATTCCCCAGTGGAGTTGCCAAAAATTGTTGGGTTTAAAATTTGCACTTTAGGTGAAACCATGGTGGGGGATAAAAATTCCCTCCTCCTTGATGGGAGAGGTTCCCTTATTGAAAGAAAAGGATAAAAACATATACAAATGTACAACTTTCATCAATTTGTGGTCTTTTGATATCTTGGAAATGCATTTTCTACAAGGAAAATTATACGCACAAGAGGATAAAGGAATGAAGGAGAGGATGGAGGAGAAGGAAATACTTTTAGGGAAAAGAGATTGCAAAGAAAACCCTTATTTGCATTGGAAAAATGAAATACAGAGAAGAACCTTCCACATTTTTACTAGATACAATACCACAGACACAAAGTTCTTGAAATTACATTCACAAGAACACAAAGTTTCTTTGTATATTAGAGATTAAATTATTCTCAAAATAGAGAAGAGGAAGAAAGAGAAACAAATAAATAAAAGAGAAGATCTTGTATTGATTATTTTCCGTTCAAAATTATAGTCTTGACATATCAAAATTCCAACCCCGACAATGGCTTCTAGAACCCATCAAATAGCTTGTGAAAAGTGGTTATAACTTCCTCCAGATGAGAAAAATGGTTTGTAAACAGATTTCATCCTTCGTGCCCTTTAAAAATCATCCAATCATGAAGAAAAACCATGGTGGAAAACCAATTGGTGCAAATACACAAACATTTCATTTTATTTGCTAGTTTTAATATGAACCATTGATTTTTTGTGAAAACATTCAAATCAGGCCATCCACGTGGAAGGAGAAGATTGGAGTGGGTGAGCGAAAAACCCCTTTCATTTTCATGATTTTTTTGTGTTTTGGCACTTTGGAACAAATTTCCCGCAACCCGCTCTACTTTTTTGACTTGGACACGTGGCAAGCTATGATTGGAAATGGGGTCGTGGTGCAATTCTGAACATTTTGACCTATTTTACAAAATGGTGCAAAATATCATTTACCTTCGCCGGCCTGCTGCTCCACATTGAATCTTTGGACACGTGGTGCCCTTAGATTGGCTACGGGTTATGGGGAAAACAACTTACCTTAACACTTTTCTAACCTTTTGGCAAAAGGTTAAAAACCTTGAATTTCTCCATCGCCCTGTAGGTCCAATCCTCCCTTTGAACATGTGGCAGCCTTTAAATTATTGCGGTCCTTAGGGGATTTTTGTTTTAACTCTCCCCATGGGCTCATACGCCAAATCATGCCAACTTAGATTTTTTGTCAAAAGAGCAATGTGCACAAATACCCCCGCATCTCCACTTTGGTCCGTCAAAGGGAAAATTTTCCAACTTAGGCCCTTGAGCCATAACTTACAAAGTACAAGGAGTTAAGAGGAATTACTTATGTTTTTGGAAAGGGGAAGAAGTTTCCCATATGATGTAGTGATTTTCATGAGTCTAAAAGTACTTGAAAGTTCCAATTTTCAAAATACCTCTTTCAAGCATACTTTAAGGGCACCAACTCAATTTTTTTGCAATTTTAGTCTTAGAAATTAAAGGGAAATTTGAGGGTGACAACACCACCCACTCACCGTGCCTATGAGATAGGGGGACATTTTTCTAACTCCTCCTTGTCCCTTTCTATGGTAAACTATGCATCCTTCCTTCCATCCTATAGATTCACCCCCTAAAACCCTAAATCAAGCTCCTTCTCTATTTTCTGCTCAAATCCAAATTAAAAAATGGTAGCCTTTATATTTATTCCTTAATAAGTGCTCATTCCTTAATAATGTAACTTTTCCATCTACTAACATGCTTGATCACTAATGGTGTATTCCATTATTATAATATGTTTTAAGATTATGTTAGGAATTTTATCCATTTGACATCATTCAATATGTATACAATTTTTATAATAATTATTCTCAACATTCAACTCATTTACTCTTGTTCTTATTACCCTTACATTATTACTTGATCTCATGTTGGCATCATTTTAGAGAAATTATGGTTCATATATTTTTTTAGCCTAGGTATTTAAGACTCTAAGAGGTTTTATCTCACACAAAACAAATCATTTTATTGTTCATAGGCATCTCAAGTATTGAATACATTTTACAAGTGAGACATTCAATATAATATTATGAATTCAAATGCCTTCTACAACACTATTTCAACCATTGGAAAAACATACATTAAGGTTATTTTACCAATAATCCTCATAGGAGTTACAAGACTTATTGATATCATTGACACTCAAAGGGGTCTATGCTCTACCATGAGGAAAAACTTATGGTAAATAAATATCTTTACCTCGTCAATCTTCATAAAATCCAAAGTGCTTGAAACATCTTGCTAAGGTAACACTTTTTGTTTG
Source organism: Taxus wallichiana var. yunnanensis (assembly GCA_018340775.1). Classification (NCBI taxonomy): domain Eukaryota; kingdom Viridiplantae; phylum Streptophyta; class Pinopsida; order Cupressales; family Taxaceae; genus Taxus; species Taxus wallichiana. The sequence goes on from CM031235.1 coordinate 603,365,841, forward strand.
AGAAGAGTAAAAGAGTTTATTGCATAATCAAACCAAAAATTATACTCACTTGTATAAGTTATATCTTTCCATGATATAAAAACTAATGAGTACACCCCATACTATCCTTACAAGGACTAGATTTTGCTAGGGTGCAAGGAAAAATTCAATCCTAAGGAAAAAAATTAAGAATGAAACGATTAGACCTATGTCACCTAGAAATGATGATCACAATAAAAAAAATGACAGGATACACATAGTGTAACCAATGCACTCACATAAATGTACATTAGTGTTATCATGCAAATGTGCAACAAGGAAATTGATGATTTCCAAACATGACAACTATACCCCAATGTCAAAATTTCAATTTTTGCCCTTCCAAGACACCCGGGTCTACTCGGTCATTCGGTGACCTCCCAATTGATGTTAACCCATTCCCCTAGGTGATTTAGGAAAGTCAATTAAAAACCCTAGGTGATTTTAGGAGTTCATTGAAAGATGAAAACTTCGGGAAGTTGTGGGAAGGGATATCATTGGCCTTCCTAAGAATGGAGCAACCCAATGGAGTAGAAAAAGAAGAAAAATCAGACATGGAAGTGAATCAAAGGCCTTGGAACATCATGGAAGTGATTTAGGAATATTTAAGAAGGATTTAGAGAAGTTGGGGTAGTTTCACTAAAATTAGGGTTCATAATCCCTAGCAACGTACAAGCCAAAAATGGTTACTAAACTTTGGAAGGTGAATCAGGGAGCTCCAGTTGAGTTAGGAGATTTTTTTTTCAAAAATGTGAAATCATATTTTTCACAACACCTTGGCATAATACATTTTTAACTAGTTTTTTCCATGCATAGCTAGCAGGCTAGATCAAAAAATATGCTTTTTTAGGGATCAAATGGAGGAATCAAGACATGAGATCCCCACCGTTGCTTTTGAAGGCCATTTACAGTCAAGATCATATAACCAGATTCACTATAGTAATGAAATCCTCTACCCCATAGTAATACATAGGTCTTAGAAGGAAGATTGATTAAATGAAGAACAAAAACAAAGAACGAAGAAGAAGAAACATCGAAATCCTCCATGGCCATGAAATAGAAATTTGGAGAGATCTTGAAAACCACTACATGAAATGACATATTTTTTTTTTGCTGCTTGTTCTTCTCACAAAACCATAAAACCTAACCTTAAAACCCTCCTTTTACAACACAGAACATTCACAAAGTGAAGAAATCTACGTCTTTGCACAACGAGAGAAAAAGCTTGATTTCCCATCAAACCGATAGTTGAATCGAAGAAAAATTTCACTAGTGGAATAAGAAGAAAAAACCCACAAAAAAATTTAAATTTTCTTACAAACAGAAGAAAAAACTAGACCTGTAATTTTTGAGGTCCATTAATGGCTGCCGCATTCAGAAGTACTGCCAGGTCAAAATTTTAAAAGTTTAAAATCTCCCAAACTATCGAGAAAATAGGTCCAAGATTTCAGAGGGACTGATCGGGAAAAAACTCATAGTGGAAAAATTCATTTCACAATGATCTGACCACTGGAGTTTCACTTTCCAAAAATAGTAGGTCTTCTACATGGAGGATTGCCATTTCGGGAAAGTTGTTAATTAAAGAAACTGCGAAAGAGGCATTAAACACAATAGATGTATTGCAAGGAAATTCATCCAAATGGTCACCTTGGTTAAAAATTGACACTTAATAAAAATAGTAAGTGGTCCCATAAGTACCTATTAAAAATATAAAATTAATCCGAAGGTGAGAGGAACGCAGGGAGAAAGAGAAATCGAGTTATAACATACAATTGAGGTTTGAGGTAGCTGATTTTTTATACTTACTAAAAATAGTAAGTTAGTTTTTTTGAAGAAATCATGAAGCATAAATGGACAAGGAAGAAGCTGATGTAGCCTTTTGCTTAGAGTAAGAGATAGAAAAAGTGTAGTCTCTATCATCATACTATGTAGAGCAGTGATATTGAGGATGTCAACAATGTCTTTCGACACTCATTTCATGCTTCAATAGGTATACGTGAGGTGAAACAAATAGTTGAAACCATCGGATCATTCATAAGATGCTTCATCGGGATCATGTTGAAATTAGGTGAACGGTGTGAAAGTGTAATAGGGAGTTAGGAAAATATTTGTTCCAAGGCTCCAGTCCCTTCAGAGGAGGATCTTCATGAGTGATACTCATGGCCACTGAATGAGTCATTTGACATTATTTTTAAACACTTAGTTCATGACATTCACATGTAATCTAAAGGAATTTTGTCGGTGTGCACAAGAGTTCATAGATTCAAAGTTCATCAAATTGGAGTGCTTCATCGTGTCATCTCGGAAGGATTAGCAGGATTTATCGGAGGTGAAATCTATCATCATCGACATCATTATTCCTTCTTCTCATTTCTTCTCTCTCTCTCTCTCATTTCTCTACCCCAAATTTATCTCTCCTCAATATTCTAATCTTGCATTTGGGTTACAATTTTTCATGTCTTAATGTTTCTAATGTAATAAGCATTTATGTTATAAAAAGGGACTTAATGTTTTTCTAGGAAGGTGAAGAGTCTTAAGTCATGTCGATACATACAAAGAGTCATAGGGGAGTATGTGAAAATTCTCTCTTCTTATAAATTGTAAATCCATTCCCATTTCAAAGGGTTGGTGATTGATTTTGTAAACTCAAGATTGCATTGAGAGAATAAAGGAGATATCTAAATTATTTCTTTCCCTCATTCCCAAATTTCCTCCATTTCTTTACTATGTACAATTTTTGTTTAGACTTCATTGGAGTTATTAATCCCAATTCAAGCCAAGGGCACAAGTGGATTTTAACAGCCATAGATTACTTCACTAAGTGGGTGAAGCATCAACACTCAAAGAGGCAAATGAATCTAGTATCCTAGACTTCTATGAGGGAATAGAAACCAAGTTTGGCATACTAGCTACAATAATATCAGATAATGCATTGGCATTCATTGGGTCCAAGGTGACTGAATGGGCTGTCAAGAATGGGGTCTATCTAAGTAATTCATCAAACTATTACCCCCAGGGTAATGGCCTGGCTGAGTCTACAAACAAGAACTTGTTGAGAATCATTAGAAGGACTCTTGATGAAAATCAGAGGTCTTGGTATACTAAATTGAAATCAGATTTATGGGCTGATAGGATAACTCCCAAGAGATCTACATGTAACTCTCCATTTAAGCTTGTTTATGGGAGAGAAGCAGTTTTTCCCATGTCTCTTGAGTTGCGGACATTGGAACTCATGAAACAATTGGAATTGTTAGAGTTTCAGCCCATGGAAGTCGGATATGCGAGAATTGATGGAGCTCCAAGAAATCAGAAATCAAGCATCCCAAGCAATGGAGAAGGACCAGGCTTTGACAAAGAAGACCTTTGATAAGAAGGCCAAGGATAGATCTTTCCAAGTTGGAGATCTAGTGTTAAAATGGGATGCGAGATAGAGCAAAACCGGAAAGCATTCAAAATTTGATGCCATTTGGAGTGGCCCATACATGGTCACAAAGTGTAAGGACAACAATGCTTTCCAATTATCTTCATTGGATGGTGAGGAACTGCAGATTCCAGTCAATGGAATCCATCTAAAGCATTGTTATTAAGGGAAAATTCTCCACCTTGTACATATTAGCTTAGGTTTCCATTCCTCCAAGTGCTTGTGCACATTGTTTTGTTGTAGGTTAGTTTTCTTTCCCTAAGTGCTTTGGCACAAGCTTGCTATTCCCAGAGATGTGTTTCCAGGCCTTACTCCATCAGGTGATATTCCATCTTCCTCCTTGAAATGTTCTAGTTAGTTGGGGTATCAAACAGAGAAAATGATGACTCCATGCCCAATGGATTGCTTCAGCAACTGGTAATTTCATCCAGCAGGCAGATGACCCCTTTGAGTCACCAAAATTGCTATCCAAAATGTGCCCCTACTCATTTTTGTGGCTAACTCCTCTCATTCTTCCCTCTCTTGTGCCTTAGTCATAATTTTTTTCTTTTTAGGCACTCAAAACCTTCTGGAAATGGAACCATTGGATAGAGCTCTTTCTCAGCTTTATATAAAGGTAAAGTTTTCCTCCTAACTCCATGTATTTTTGAAGTTATGGCTCGGAAGAGTTTTTGTGGGAAATTTTCCCTTTCAAGGCCCATAGCCAATGAGATGCCACCATGTTTCCAGGGAAGCGGCGGGGGTCGGAGGAGAACTTGGTTTTTACCAAGTGTTTTAGAAAAGTTTTCAAGAGGAATATTTTTTCCGCAGGCCCGTCGACGAATCAAATGCTGCCACGTGTCCAGGGGGAAAATTGAAAATTTGGCTAAGTGTTGATGCATGGAAATTTTGGAGGGAAGGCCTGTGGCCAATAAAACCATGCCACGTGTCCTATGGCATAGAATGACGGAGCGCGGGAGGAAATTGGACCTTTTCCCAAAGTGTTGGCGTAAAAGGAAATATTTGCCCCAAGGGCCCGCAGCCAGTAATATGTCGCCACATGTCCTAGAGTGGCAGAGTGAGGGGAGAATTTGGGAAATTTTCCCAAGGAGAAAATAAAGGAAAATTCGGAGAGGAAAGCTTGCCCCCCTTATTGCGAGCCAATAAAATCTTGCCACGTGTCAGATAATGTCCAAAAACTTAGGTCAAGCTCGCGAGGAAATTTTGGAAGGTCAAACCCACATCCAATGGGGTTTTGACACGTGTCTAGGTCAAAAATTATCAAAGCAACCCGCAGAAAATTTAGGAAAGATGGGCCCGCATCCAATCAGTGCTTGCCACGTGTCCCAAGCTCATCGGCCCGCGGGGAAATTTTGGAAAATTTTCCAAAGTGAAAAGTAAAGAAAATAGAGAAGGATGGGCCCACACCCAATCGAAACATGCTACGTGGCACCTCGAAGGGTAGAGCATAGGGAAAATTTGGAGAATTTTCCAAATGATCAAGAGGGTGAAAAATTCAATTTTTTTCCCGCCAACCCGATTTGGCCCGTTTTGCCCTAGAATTTCAAATGGCCATATCTTTCGATCCGAGCTTATTTTTTCACGTTATTTATATCAATATAAATATGGTGAAATTATCTACAAGATTAGGGTCAATTTTTCATTTTGATGGATTTTGGAGAGATAAAATTGAAAAACGCCTCTAAGCATGTGGTCATGGATAGAAATGATGTTTCAACCACCGTTTTTAATGAAGAATGGCTCGCATTCTCTCCCAGCATGTCTAAAAATGTCAGGGAATGGGTTTGTAAGGATGACCATGCTATTTTGAATCCATTTTGGTCAATGGTTTAACCCCTTCCACATTTTCCCGCATTTCTCTCTCCTGGGCTTGTCCTTGCACCGTAAAAGCTAATTTTGGCTCATTTTCAAAGAGTTGAATATTTTTATGTATTGCAGTCACCTTTCTCACCTTGGAAGTGATTTGGTGGAATAATAGACCTTTTCTAGGAACTAAAACTTTATTATGCCTCTCGGGTGTTGTGATGCAAGTGATTTTGATGTTAAAATAACAATACAGCCCCGTGATAAGTTTTTATCCTCTGCTTGTGTCTTTGTTTAGCTAATTTTTGATTCTTCATTACAGCTTATCGGTTTGTGCATGAGGTTCTTTGTTGCAGTCTATGGAGTGTGTCAATCTGTAGAAGTGAAAAATGCCCACCACTCCTTTGGTGCATCACCTATTAGCATTAGTTTTAGTTCCTTTTTTGCATTTTCTATCCTTTTCCCTTTGGAATTTAGAGTAGAATTAGAAAATTTGAACCTCTGCAATTATGTAAGTGATATAACTAATTAGAGGAGTTGAGGAACCAACCTCTAATATGGATATTCCTCTTCCATTTTACAAGTCCCACACTTGGGGAGAGGATTCAATGTTGTGCAATCACACTGGATGCATAGGATGATCAAACTAGAAATTTGATCAACATCCAGGGGTGCTGCTAATTTGCAACAATAGTTTTGGCACACTGGTGGGACCTTAGAGGTCTTCATCTTCATTGCAAAAAAATTGATGTGCATTTGTTGCAAGATTCTTGCTTAAAAGAGCCCTAAATTTCACATCTGGCGACTTCAAGGAAGAAGAATCAAGCTGGTTTTAGCAAAGACAAGCACGAAAACTCATGAGAAGAATCACCACAAGGTCAAGAGTTGGAGAAGAAGAGGTCTTTGTTTGAGTATCTGCAGTTATCTCCAAGAAGAAGGCAGAGAGAGAGGAGAATTCAAAGGTCTCCATCTCCACCAAACATAACTCTTTCCACTCCTCCACCTGGTAGGCCTTTCATTCAATCAACCAGGGTTCTAAGGCCCATCAGAATGGCACAAAACAACCCTTATGTCAATTTCACTGGTAGCAGCCCACTTTCTCTCAATGCACAAAATCCAATTCCAGTTGCAGCATTAAAGAACATCCCATACTTTACTGGAGAAAATCAAACCACTCCTGGTGATCATATCAAGGATATTGCTAACATTTGTGCAATCCATGAGATCAATGAGATGTAAGTTGTTGTCAAATTGCTGGCATCTTCATTCAAAGGGAAAGATTTACAATGGTTCAGGAGTCTTGCCTCAGGTTCTATTCAAAATTAGAACCAGTTATGTATAGCCCTCCATGAGCAGTTTGGAGAAAAGGGAGACAACTTGTCCCTTTTGGAGCAATTGACAACCATCAAGAGATCTCCTAATGAGCAGCTGACTGACTTTAATTTTAGATTTCAAAGGACTTGGGAGAGAATTCCAGTGGTAGTCAGGCCAACAGCAGAAGGTTCTTTCCTTTATTACCTTAAAGCTTTAAATTATGATATTTCTATGTTAATTCAATCCATGGGAGGCACAACTATTCCCATTGCTTATAACATTGCCATTAGAGCTGAAAATTGTTTGATCCAAGCTGGCAAGCTAGCTCCTAGACCTCCAATGCCATTGTTTCCAAGTTTAGAGAGCCCAAATGCTAATCAAATGCCTAATTTAGCTCCTATCCCCACTCCTAGAAATCAGAATTCGAATGAAGCTTCTACTTCATCTTCTAATGCCTCAAATGAGCTTCAAGAAGTCATGAAGCAGCTGCAAAATCTAGGCAATGAGCTGGTTACACTCAAGAGGCAGCAAGCTCAAGGTTTTAGACCTTCTTTCCAACCCCAAGCTCAGCCCAACAGGCATCCATATCAACCCCAAAGACCACCCAATCCAGCTACAAATCTAAATCAAGCAAGGCCTCCTGCCAACAGACCATTTCAGCCCTATAATCCCAATGCTACATCTACCTCTAAAGCATTAGTGCCAGTACAAAAAAATATAGCTCAAGAGTATGATTGGTGTTTCCCATGCAATGAACCTCATAACCAATCCATGTGCTTCAACGGTGCCTTGAATCAAGCATTAATGGTGACAACAGCTGGTGTAGAGGTTGAAGGTAGTCAAGGAAGTAACCAACAACAAGACACATTCCAACAGCAGTCAACTCCAAATGATACCACACTTGTAAACTGGTAGGTAGAGGATTTTTGTGGCATGAATCAAATGGTTTCCCAAAGTGTTGCAGCCAACACAAGGTCAAAGAGGAGAAATTTGGGTGAAGAACAACCATTAGCCCCAAGCAATCCATAACCTTCTATCACTCCACAAAATATTGGCAAACAAAATCCAGCTCCAAATACACAAGGACTGCCTAAAATAGTTCCTAGGCCAATTCAAATGCCAGTTGTTGCTGCCCATACACAAGGAATGAATGTGCAAGCCAAGGGACAACAAAGAGATGCTTCATCTCCATTCAATATCATTGATCAGATGAAGAAGACAAATGTAAACATATCAATGTGGGAATCACTATCCATCCCAGGCCAAAGAGATTTGCTACAAGCTGCCATGAAGGACTAGTCAACTTCAAATCAGCAGGTCCAAATGCAAGAGAAAGTGCTCACAAATGTTGCCCAGCTTGAGGGGAATCATGGAGGACAAGAAGGTAAAATTTTGAATCCCCCTCCATTCTATGTTTCATCGATCATTGGGAATCAATTAGTACATAATTGCATGATTGATTCTAGGAAAAGTAGTTCAAGTAATGCCCAAGCAAATAAGCGATCAATTGGAAATTCAGAGTATGAAGTCATATCCAAAGGGGTAGTGCAATTGGATGGGACAAGTAGTAACACTTGATTGGAGTGATAAAAAACTTGAGTCTTACCTTGCATGCCTACCCTAATGTTGTTGTTTTGCAAGATGTATCGAGTAATAGACCTTCCACCACTCTTTTCCCTATGTTTGTCAAGGGATTTCACACCAAGATTGTAGGTTAATTATCTCTCGATTGGTCACACATATTGTTCAGAACAAGATATGGAACCAAGGCCAAAATCAAATATGAGCCTATTGCAATCTTTCACATTGAGCCTTACACTCCAAGTCGATCAATACCAACTGTTCAACGTTTAATCAAGAAGATTACCCAAGCACCGATGAAGCCGACACCAAAGTTAGAAGCATCCCGAGATCTAACTCTTGATGAATGGGTGAACAAGGTACATGATTTTGATCCTTACCAAGAAATAGAAGAATCTGAGTTGGGAGTCTATTGTATGCATGAAGAAAATCAGCCTATTCCTAACATCACCAAGCCGGACCACAAGGATGACAATGAGGTATGGCAGTTGTTTTTTGATGGATCAAGGAGTAAACAAGGTGCAGGAGGGGGAGCTATGCTTGTTTCCCCACAAGGAGTTAAGTATTATTTAGCTTTTAAATTTCAGTTTGCATGCTCTAATAACACTGTTGAATATGAAGTCTTAATACAAGGATTGCATTGGTCAATCAAGAAAGGAATAAAGAACTTGCAAGTCTTTGGTGACAGTGAGTTGATTGTCAACCAAGTTAAGGGTAGCATGCTGTCAAGAATGATCTAATCAAATGCTACAAGAACAGGGTGTGGGACCTCATGGAAGATTTTGAGGGCTTTAGCATAAAATCCATTCCTAGAAAAGAGAACCAAGCTGCTGACAGGCTTGCAGCAGTTGGGGCAGCCTTTGACATTGTTGAAAGCATTTAGAGAGACAAGGTACAACCGTATATCCATGTGATTGTGAGGCCTTCAGTGCTAGAACAACAATGTAAGTTGGCAAGTGTTTGAAAATGATCAGCAAATCATCCATTTTTGTAAGAGGAGGCTGAGTTCTCAGCTAAAAATCAGGAAAAGTTGGAGCAGCAGTATGGTGACCAAGTGGTGCAGCTGAGAACCAACAAGCTACCAAAGGGACTTATTACTTTGGAGTCCATTTTCAATCCTAATGATCAGTTTAGGAAAGAGAAAGCAAACATCCAAGTCAAGGGAGAAGATTCAGTGTCCATCTCAGTAGAAAGAGGCAAATCACTCCAAATCGGCAAGATGACAACTGAGCAAGAAAGGTATGAGTTCATACAACTTTGTCAAGAATTCCCTGATGTGTTTTCTTGGAGCTATGAAGATTTGAAAGGTTTCAATCCCGAGTTAGCTCAACATACCATTGAATTGGATCCAAGTACTAAGCCCATTAGGCAAAAACAAAGGCCAGTCAATCCACACATGGAGCCCCTCATGAGAAAAGAATTGAACAAGTTGATAGAATCAAGAATCATATTCCCTATCAAGCATTCTAGTTGGGTTGCCAACTTGGTTCTAGTTAGAAAGAAGAGTGGGGAAATCAGATTGTGTGTTGACTTTAGAGATTTGAATAGAGCATCTCTCAAGGACCATTATCCACTTCCTTCTATGGAGCAAATTTTGCAAGTTGTTGCTAGCTCCGAGAGGTTTTCATTACTTGATGGCTATTCAGGGTACAATCAGATTATGGTGAAGGAAGAAGATCAGTTCAAGATAGCCTTTACAACTAAATGGGGAACTTATGCATACAGGAAAATGCCATTTGGGCTGTCCAACGCTAGGGCTACCTTCCAAAGAGCAATGGATATGGCATTCAAGGGTTTGATTAACAACATGGTGCTGATATATCTTGATGATATCACTGTTTTTTCAAAAAATGTAGTAGACCACCTCTTTCATTTGAGACAAGTGTTCCAAAGGTGCAAAAGATTTGGAGTATCCTTGAATCCTAAAAATGTATTTTCCTAGCCCATGAAGGAAAACTCCTTGGCCACATTGTGTCTAAAGACAGATTAGAAATTGATCTAGAAAGAGTTGAGGCCATAAAAGCCCCACCATTGCCAAGCCATAAGAAGGCCCTTCAAAGTTTCTTGGGGAGAATAAATTTTGTTCGGAGGTTTGTCCCAAATTTTACAACCCTAGGCAAGCCTATCACCAAGATGTTAAAGAAAAGCATGGCTTTTAAATGGATAGTAGAAGGAAAGGAAAGTTTTGAAGCAATCAAAGAAGCCATCTCTCAAGCACCAACTCTCATCAACCCGGATTTCTCCAAGGATTTCATCCTCTATGCATTTGGGGGTGATGATACTATTTCTGCAATTTTGGTACAACAGAACAAAGGCAATGATGAACTGCCAATTTATTTCTTCAGCCAAAGCCTAGAGGACTATGAGGTGAAGTATTCCTTCATTGAGAAGCATGTTCTTGCAGTAATCAGGAGCTTGAAGAAATTCAAGCATTTAGTCTCAAACAACAAGGTTCAGTTGTTGGTTTCTCATGTGGGAGTTAAAGACTTCCTCCTCAACAAAGACTTGAATGAAAAGAGAGCAGGTTGGATTACTCGTGTCATGGAGTATGACATTGAGATCAAAGTTACCAAGTTGGTAAGAGGAAAAGGATTGTGTGAGCAGCTGATTTTGGGCAAACAAAAGGAAGCATGCAATGAGAAGGAGGCTGTTTTGGCGTTGCAAGACAGCTATGAGAAAGGAAGCACTCAAGAAGAAAATAATGGTGTCCCCACTCCTTGCTAGACCCAAGGTATAATGCACTTCCTAAGCATAGGCCTATGCCCTTCTTAGATGAACAAGACCAAAAGAAGACACTTGGATTACAGGCTTTCCCATATGCCCTTGTTGATGGTGTTTTGTTCAAGAGAGATGTGAATGGAGTACTGTTGAGATGCATTGGTACAAATCAGATTCATAGGGTGTTGGAAGAGTTCCATGGTGGACCAGCTGGTGGTCATTTTGCACCAAGAGTGATAGCTCTAAAGATCATGAGGGCTGGCTATTATTGGCCCAAGATTTTTAGTGATTGCTATGCATGGATCAAGAGGTGCAAGAATTGTGCATTCTTCACAGGTAAAGAGAGGCTAGCTGCCCTTCCATTGCATCCAATTTCAGTTGACCAGCCATTCATGCAATGGGGTTTAGACTTCATTAGAGTTATTAATCCCGGTTCAAGCCAAGGGCACAAGTGGATTTTAATGACCACAAATTACTTCACTAAGTGGTCAAGTAGAAAGACTCAAAGAGGAAAATGAATCTAGTATCCTAGACTTCTATGAGGGAATAACAACCAGGTTTGGCATACCAGCTACAATAATATTAGATAATGCATTGGCATTCATTGGGTCCAAGGTGACTGAATGGGCTGTCAAGAATGGGGTCTATCTAAGTACTTCATCAAACTATTACCCCTAGGGTAATGGCCAGGCTGAGTCTACAAACAAGAACTTGTTGAGAATCATTAGAAGGACTCTTGATGAAAATCAGAGGTCTTGGCATACTAAATTGAAATCAGCTTTATGGGCTGATAGGATAACTCCCAAGAGATCTACAGGTAACTCTCCATTCAAGCTTGTTTATGGGAGAGAGGCAGTTTTGCCCATGTCTCTTGAGTTGCCAACATTGGAACTCATGAAACAATTGGAATTGTTGGAGTTTGAGCCCATGGAAGTCAGATATGTAGAATTGATGGAGCTCAAGAAATCAGAAATCAAGCATCCCAAGCAATGGAGAAGGATCAGGCTTTGATAAAGAAGACCTTTGATAAGAAGGCCAAGGATAGATCTTTCCAAGTTGGAGATCTAGTGTTAAAATGGGATGTAGATAGAGCAAAACCGGGAAAGCATTCAAAATTTGATGCCATTTGGAGTGGCCAATACATGGTCACAAAGTGTAAGGAAAACAATGCTTTCAATTGTCTTCATTAGATGGTGAGGAACTGCAGATTCCAGTCAATGGAATCCATCTAAAGCATTGTTATTAAGGGAAAATTCTCCACCTTGTACATATTAGCTTAGGTTTCAATCCTCCAAGTGCTTGAGCACATTGTTTCTTGTAGGTTAGTTTTCTTTCTCTAAGTGCTCGACACAAGCTTGATGTTCCCTGGAGATGTGTTTGCAGGCCTTTCTCCATTAGGTGATATTCCATCTTCCTCCTTGTAATGTTCTAGTTAGTTGGGGTATCAAATAGAGAAAATGATGACTCCATGCCCAATGGATTGCTTCAGGCAACTGGTAATTTCATCCAGCAGGCAGATGACCCCTCTGAGTCACCAAAATTGTTATCCAAAATGTGCCCCTGCTCATTTTTGTGGCTAACTCCTCTCATTCTTCCCTCTCTTGTGCCTTAGTCATAATTTTTGCTTTTCTAGGCACTCAAAACCTTCTGGAAATGACACCATTGGATAGAGCTCTTTCTCAGCTTTCTAGAAAGGTAAAGTTTTCCTCCTAACTCCATGTATTTTTGAAGTTATGGCTCGGCGGAGTTTTTGTGGGAAATTTTCCCTTTCAAGGCCTGCAGCCAATGAGATGCTGCCACGTGTCTAGGGAAGTGGCGGGGGTCGGAGGAGAACTTGGTTTTTTACCAAGTGTTTTAGCAAAGTTTTCAAGAGGAAGATTTTTTCCCGCAGGCCCGTCGACAAATCAAATGCTGCCATGTGTCCAGGGGGAAAATTGAAAAATTTGGCTAAGTGTTGACGCATGGAAATTTTTGAGGGAAGGCGCATGCCAATAAAACATTGAACAAGAAAGTGAAGAAAATATTGAACACAAATTGCAGGATTCAGGAAAGTGAAGAAAATATTGAACAAGAAAGTGAAGGTGATGATCTCCTAGAAGTTGATGATCTTGAGAACTATATACAAATAATATTATGTGAGTATTTTAGAGGCGATGAAGATGAAGAAGAAGATAAACCCAACTTATCATGTGTGGTATTCACTCATTCTCAGTCTAAGAAAGGAGCCTCTTCCTCCACTGTTGCTAAAAACAAGAAGACTAATGATTCTCCTGTGGCAACTATGCAAAGCACAATAATCAGTCGAGGATATCCACTTCCACCCTCTATTGAGTCTACATTGTTTAAGCCTAATCATGTAGCAAGTAAGAAGGCTCCCACAATTCCAAGTAAGTCTTCGATGCCTCTTCCAATTCTAAATCTAAATCTGCTCCTGTAAAATCTAGTACTTTGAAATCTCCTAATGTACCATTCAAAATTCCCTCCATTCCCCAAGCATCAAACCTTGCTTCCAAACCTACCCCAACTCCAAAATTAGTCCCTTTATTCCCCTTGTCCACATCTGCTCCATTTGACTTTGTAGAATATGCTAATAGAGCCAAGGTGAAAATTACCGAAATTGAATATCTATGGACTCATCCCGAACAAATAAAGAGATTTGTTCAATACATTAGGAGTGGTAGTTTAACACCCAATGCTATAGCTCATTGTTCTAAAGGAATACTAACAAACACACCTAAACCTCCCTCACAAAACATGCTTTCTTTAAGTGCATCCAAGACTGATAAGGTTGAACCTTTCTATGTCTCCCTTCTTGTTGGAGAATATGTATTGAACAACTACATAATAGATTCTAGTGTCTCTAACAATGTGATGCCTATAAAGGTCACCAAGGATCTCAAACTAACCATGACTCCACCCGGTGGCTCTTGTTATTCCCTATAGTCAAAAGAGGTCCCACTTGTAGGGAAGGTCAAAGATGCACAGGTGGGTCTCAACAAATTTTCAGATAAGAAGGTTTCAGTGATGATTTTGGTAGCATACATTCCAACTTCATTTGGAATGTTGCTAAGTAGGGGTTTTTGTCAATAGTTGGGGGTAAAATTTAGATGAATTGGTCTTCTACAACCATACCAATGAAGGGAGACATGGAGAAATTGCTTCTAGAGAAGAAGATGAGGTACACTACATGAAAGTCTAGAAGTTTAGGAACCAACATCGTGTATCAAAATAGCAAGTAGATGGATAAATTTTTGACAACCAAGGAGGAAGATGATATTCCCATATTGATATGGCAAGACATGCCTTCGTAGAGAGGTATAGACCTTGAACAAGCACTTAGGAGATTCAAGTTACAAGAGGGAAGCCCCAAATTTCTAAACGATGTAAACCATGAGGAAGAGGAAATGGTTCTTGATGATTTTCAAGAAGAAAAATAAGCTTGTGTGCTTATCCATGATGAGGAGATATTATCAATCCATTTCGATAATGAGAAATACCTTGATCATGTCAGCAAGGAAGAGACCAATCTAGTCTGCAATGAGCCCTTGAATAGTGGGAAATAATCATCTGTACAAGAACTGCTAAGAGCCGTGGAAGAAATAGAAGATCTGAGCTCAGTCTCAAACTCCTAATGCAAGCCATGAATCTACAAGACAAATGTGAATCTGATTTGAAAGCCTCAATCAGTGTGAAGGTTTACCATGTTGAAACAAAGCAAGATGAGAAATATGATGCCCCCCGAGCTACTTGGTTGTGAGATGTAATGATGAAATAGAGGTATTTTATTTCCCATTTGAAGAGGAAGACTCTTTCCATGATGAAGAAATTGAAGCAAGGAGTTTTGAGGCCTTTGAAGTTGAAGCTCCTCTTGATGAAGGAGTGATAGAATGCAAAGATTCCCAAGATGATGAAGTAATCCCTTTGGATAGTTTCCTTGAGATGCAAAATAAATATTCTTGAAGGCATCCAAAGATGAGATACAAGAAGTAACATAGGATATCTCCACGTAAGAACTATTTGATGTAGTAGAATTTGTGGAAGACCTTGAGCTAATTCTTTATCTCTTAACTCGTTCCATGGCCATACAAGATAAGTATGAGGTTACTTCTAATCCTCCATTTAATCTTCAAACACCTCATAATGGAATAAAGATAAAGGATGAATCTAAGGTTTCTCATGGAGAAGATGTCAATGAGCATAGATCTAAGAAAGAAAGTAGCTCAGAATATTCAAGAAATTTGAATGAAAATCAGCTTTAGGGAAGTAATGAGATTATTAATGAAGAATCATCTTAAACACGGATGACAATGCAAGCACTATGAAACCAATTTCAAAGAGCATGAATGAAATGTAATTTCTAAGTGAAGGCATGAACATAAAGAAGCTCATGTAGACTCACTCCTACCAAGTACATAGAAAATCATGAAATCACCTAACTTTCATAAACAATTAAGGAGAGGATGATACTTTCTCGAACCGGTTAATGGATTCATGGAACAACATCACTCAGTGTTTCCCACTTAGGGTAACCTTTTAGAAGAGAAAAGTACTTTAGTGAAAGTAGGTTGTCCCCACCTTATACCACAGGTGATTACTAGGTGTGTTTCCATTTCTATTGTGTGTTTCATTTCCTTGCCTTGTGTATTGTGTGTTTCCTTTCATTTTTGTGTGTGTGTGTGTGTGTGTGTGTGTTTTTCATTCTTCACACACACACACTCTCTCTCTCTTGTTGTAAGTTGTACATGAATCCACAGGGGCCAATGGATAAGGCACTGGTCAATGGATTATATGTTCTAAGCTTAAGATTCTATATTCTCCATGTCATGTTTTTCTTCCCTCATTCCATGTCATGTCCCCAATCTAGAGCCAAATGTTGTCATGTAAATGTATAACAGGAACTTGATGAATTCCAAGCATGACAACTATACCCCTATGTCAAAAATTTCAAGTTTTACTCTTCCAAGAAACCTCAGGCCTACCCATTCAGTTTAGTGACCTCCCAATTGATGTTAACCCATCCCCCTAGGTGATTTAGGAAACTCAATTCAAAACCCCTAGGTGATTTTAGGAGTTCATTGAAAGATGCAAACTTTAGGCAACTTTGGGAAGGACTATCACCGGCCTTCGAGGACCTGGAGTGACCCCATAGAGCATAAAAGAGAAGAAAAACTAGACATGGAAGTGAATCAAAGGCCTTTGAACATCATGAAATTGATTTAGGAATATTCAAGAAGTATTTGGAGAAGTTGGGGTAGTTTAACTAAAATTAGGGTTCACAAGCCTAGGTAGTGCACATACCAAAAAGATTATTGAGCTTGAGAGAAGGTGATTCCAGTAGCTTCATATTGAGTTAGGAGAAAAAGGGACATTGTAAGAAAGGAACTTCCAATACCTACAAGATGGCGAAACCATATTTTTCACAACACCTTGGAACAATAGGTTTATAACTAGTTTTTCCATGTATATCTAGCAATCCAGATCAAAAATTAGTTTTTACGGGATCAAATGGAGAAATAAATACTTGATAACCCAACCATTTGATTCATAAGGACATTTTAAGTCAAGATAATATAAAATTTCTTAAAAAAGTCCATCGGGAGCTCAAGTTATCAGCTGTTTCAAGTTGCCCTCTAGGAGCGAGTTCGGGAGTTAGTCAAATTTGAACAAGACATGTGTCAGCTCTAGGAGCTTGGCACAATTTCATGTCCCTTATGTCCCTCAAGAAAAGGGAAATCAAGGTCAAAAAAATGTGCATAACCCCTATAAGCCCTTTGGATCCTCATACAATCTCTCGAACCGCCAGTTTAGCTTTCGGGAGCAAGTGAAGCCTTCATCCTCTGTCATCAGATCAAGTACCATGTGTTGTGACCAAGTGCATTGTGAAATTTGATTTCCCTCTCTTCCCTTTGTTTTGAGGGACATAAAGGTCTGAAAAATGCTCCTAGATCCTTTAGGAAGCTTCATGGTTCCTCATGTGACCGCTTCTCATCCCCCTCAGTGCTTTAAAACCACTTTTTAGCCTTCATCCCCTACCATTGGATCTCCGCCACATGTCACAACCAGGTTTCACATGTAATTATATGTCCCTTATGTACCTTAATTCTTGAGGGACATTAAGGAAATGAAATTTCACCTCATCCCTGCTCAAATTTATTTCAATTTTTTTAAAACCCATCCCGCTTCTTGCTTCTAACTTATAACTTCTCCATGCATTCTTTCTCTGCAAATTCCTTTGTAACTTCTTTCCATCACTCACCATTCATAAAACGCAAAAATATTTGCTACAATCAATGAAATCCTCTAGCCCATGGTAATACACATATATCGAAGGAATATTGATCAAACGAAGAATAGAGAAGAAGAAATAGAAAAATCCTCCATGGTCATTGTGAAATAGAAATTTGGAGAGATCTCGTAAAACACTACTACATGAATGACAAACCATTTTTTCTACTCATTCATCTCGTAAAAACCATCAAAAAATCACCTTAAAACCATCCTTTTGTAAAGTACAAAACATTTTCAGAGAAGAAATCCATCTCTTTGCACACGGGGAAAAAGATTGATTTCCCATAAAACATTAGAGCGAATTGAAGAAAAATTTCACCAAAAAAATAAGAAGAAAAAATCCGCAAAAAATGCAATTTTTTTTACAAATAGAAGAAAAAACTAGAACTACAATTTTTAGGTTCATTAATGGCTTCCATGTTCGGAAGCACTACCGAGTCAAAATTTTAAAACCTTAAAATCTCTCAAACTATCAAGGAGATAGGTCCAAGATTTCAAAGGGGTGATATTGGGAAAAAACCCATATCGAAAAATTTGTTTCATAGTGATCCGACCACCGGAGGTTCACTTTCCAAAAATAGTAGGTCTTCTACATGGAGGACAACCATTTTGAGAAATTTTTCAATTAAAGAAATTACAAAATACACATTAAACACATAAGATGTATTATAAGGATATATCGTCAAAATGGTCATATTGGTCCAAAATCGACATTACTAAAAATAGTAAGTGGTCCCATGAGTACCGCAAAAAAATAAAATTGATCCAGAAGGTGAGAGGAATGCAGGGAGAAAGGAAATCTAAGTTACAACATCTAGTTGAGGTTTGAGGCAACTATTTTTTCATACTCACTAAAAATAGTAAGTTTTTTTTTTTAGAAGAAATCATGAAGCATAAATGGACAGAAAGGCTGAAGCCGATGTAGCTTTTCACTTCCGAGTAAGAGATAGAAAAAGTATAGTCTCTATAATCATACTATGTAGAGTAGGTGATAGTGAGGATGTCAACAATGTCTTTCGACACTAATTTCATACTTCAATTGGTATACAAGAGGTGGTATTCGTAGTTGACACTGTCAGATCATTCATAAGATGCATCATCAGGATCATGTCCAAATTAGTGAGAAGTTTGAAAAGCGTTATAGGGAGTCAGGAAAAGATTCATTCCATGGCTCTAGTCCCTTCAGTGGAGGATCTTCACGAGTGATACTCATTACCAATGAATGATTCATTCGAAAATGTTTTGAAACACTTAGTCCATGGTATGGTATTCACATGTCATCCAAAGGAATTTTCTTAGTGTGCGCAAGATTTTGGAGATTCGAGAGTTCACCACATTGGAGCACTTCATCGAGTTATATGGAAGGATCAACGAGCTTTATCAGAGGATAAATTTTTCATCATCAACATCATTCTTCCTTCTCCTTTTTGTTCTCTCTCTCTCTCTCTTCTCTCCCCCCAAATTTCTCTCTCCTTAATATTCTAATCTTGCATTGGGGTTACACTTTTTCATGTCTTATTGTTTCCAATGTAATAAGTCACCTTTACAATATAGAAAGGGAATTAATGTTTTCCTAGGAAGGTGAAGAGTCTTAAGTCATGTCAATACATACAAAGAGTCATTGGGGAGTATGTGAAAATTCATTTCTCTTCCTATAAATTGTAAATCCATTCCCATTTTAAAGGGTTGGTGATTGATTTTGTAAACTCAAGAGTGCATTGAGAGAACAAAGGAGATAGCCAAATTCTTCCTTTCCCTCATTCCCAAATTTCCTCCATTTCTCCACTATGTACAAATTTTGTTTGAGCAATCAATAAAAGAAGGAGTTTCTAGCTTTCTTTGACTAAGGGATTTCTTGATACTTTGTGCTCATTAAATTCTATTTGGTCTTATTGCTACTTGCAGAGTTGTTTCCTCTTAATTTTAGTGCATGTGATGAAACTTCTAACTAGTGTGTGCAGGAATATGATTTTCTACTTGCAACATTAGTTCTCCTACCTCTTTTCTCACTCCCCTTTCCCACTCTTTATAAAAATTCTTCCCTAGAAAGATATTGCTAGCTTTCCGCAGGTCGATGGAGTGCCCCTATTAGATCCTTAGCCGTAAGGACACCAGGAGAAAACTCACTTTCACTCACGCATGCATATACGATAGCTACAACGGTTTAGTAGATGGACTTAGATTTGCAAAGTATTGGCAAGAAACCCACAAATTTTTCCCCCGACAAATTTTCTCGCCAAAAATTAGTTAAGGAAATTGTCTTACATGACTTGTACTAGGTACAAGATAAGAAGACAACTTGTGATAGGTTTAAGTCTTCTTTTATCACAATAGGGGTTTTGGACTTGACATGACTCAACTAAGAGTGAAGGTATAAAAAAGGGTTAAATACTTGTTTCATTTAGATAGCTAAGGAAGGATAAGTTTTGACCAAACATTATGAGTGTTAAGAAAGAATTACAATAGTAAAAAGGTAAATAATTGTTTTAATACTCCTAAATCATAAGTACAACATTCAAATATAACTACATATCCATTTCAATGCACACATGATATAACCAAATTTTATTTTATTTTCATTTTTCTCCTTTAAAAGGGGTAAGTAATACAATTATTCAAAAATACAATACATCTCATCATTTTGGAACTAATAACCATATTACAAGATAAGTAAAATTTTAGAGTCCAAATCTCCTCATTATTTCTATTTGTTGCGCTACCTGGAACCTATCAAATTTTTGTAAGCATGGCCAAGGAAAGACACTTTGAAATGGAATCATCCTACTATGTAGCACAACCAATGATTAATAATTTTCCATTTACAATGAAATAAAAAAAAATCACGTATAAGAGAGGTAAGAATCGCTTTTAATTTCATTTCATTTTCAAAACTAGAGAGAGGTAGAGAGAGGACAGAGAAATAACATCATTTTTCCACAATCAATTCTTCGTAAAACAAGAAACAAAATGGAGATACATATAATCATATGTTAATGTCTATAAAATTTCCCTCTAGTTATTTGACTTGATAAGGGTCCATGACAATGTTTTCTCATTTTGCTACTAGTTTGCAAAAACGTCTAAATTAGCCTAAGTGGCTATAAAAATGAGTTTGAAAGATGATTTTTATGGTCAAACATACCATGTGACAAATCATATACACTCTCCTCTATAAAGGTAAACCATTGGAGTTGTGAACTCAAATATGGTAAAGAAGGTTTTAATGGAAACTACCTTTCTGGAGAAACCAATCGTAAATGAGCTAGTTTGAACTTGTTGTCCAACAACTAGAGGCCTACAAAACCCCCTTATAAAACAAGATTGAAAAGTTATTTTATCTGAACTAAATATTGAAAGTGATTGTCACGGATAAATACTAGAGGTATGTAGAGGCCGAATTCCATTTCTCCACCCAGGGCCTAAACTACAAGCCAAAACCAAATTGAACTTTTAACTTTCAACAAAGTCAGTATAAACCTACAAAAAGGTTAACATGGCTACTAGAGGGGTTATGAAAAATACATGAACAAACATTCGAAGTCATTATAAGGTTTGATATAACACTCCATGTGATAGGGAACATATTAAAAACTTAACTTTGCTTTGCTTGGGGTTCCTCGCTCTATCTAAAGGTAGTCTCTTGTTGACCTAGTCTATATATATAGGGGTAGGGTGGGACCATGCCATATCTAGTCGGTCAGTCCTCTTCTCAAGACTCAGAGTTCCCTCCACCTCATCCTCAAGCCAACCTATAAACACCCCTAGCTAGTTGTGTGTTTCCTCTCCCCTCTAATCTAGATGGGATAGGCCCATCTATATATCTAGAGCACCTCGACTAAACTATCTAGAAATCTAGCTATTATCCTCTCCCATATATGCTATATCAAGCCAAGCCCCATTCTATACAATATTGGATAGGATATGGTTGTACTATATGGTACAAATAGGCTTAAGATTCATATAGGAAAGGCTCTACTCTGTCGAGCCATAGGTTCCCCTATGGCTACCTTGTTACGACTTCACCCTAGTTGAAGACCCCACCATGGTATGCACCAATAAGATCAAACCTCTATGGGCCACACTAGTGGAACAAAAAGAAAGCATGATAGTCTAGTATGGACCTCACTCTTTCTTGCTAGTCTAGTTACTTTCATTCCAGTTCCAATAAACATCTGTATAAATTTTGATAAAGTTGGCTTTATTTTATTGAGGGTAGATCGATGGATCTTTCTATATAGTGAATTAACGATTGTAATGTGCAAAAGCTTTATTGGATTCTGCCATTTGTGCCCAATATGGATTTGAACTTGTTGTGGATTCTTGAATTTGAAGATATTGAATTGGATACATTAAATTGGCATGCCCCATTGTTCATATTTGATATTTTAAACAATGTCCTAGTTATATCGTAGATGTATTAGATAAAAATTGTAAATAATTAGAAGACCTAATATAATATGATGTGTGATTTGATCACAAGCTCATATAAATACAAATGGAGAGGTGTCTTGCACATCACCGAAATCATATTTTATTAACTTTTGCAAGGTAAAAAAAAAGGTAGTTTTAAACTATAAAACAAGCATGTATCGTTATTTAGGTGGTTTCCGTGATCCAATATGGTTATCCAAGATATCCGATCATCTAAGGAGGTAAATCAGAAACTAGGTTTACAATTGAAATACTTGATTGTGAGAAAAGAGGAAATTTTTTTATTTTGAGCTATGATTTGTTTTAATTACGAAAGCGTATTATTCCATTGATTTTATTTTCAATATCATTTCAAAAGAGAAACCTAGGGATGCAAAATTCATGCAAGATAGGGAAGAGAAAACCATGCATGTTAACCAAACCATCGAGGAAGAAATGGAGGAGTTGACATTACGAACACCAATTGCATTTAATTTATAGGATTCCCAGGCCTTTTAAAAAATCCAACAAGTGTCTCTTGTAAATATAGTAGTCCATGCGGGTGCCTTTATTTGCAACATTTAAACACATAGTTTATGTGCCTTGTCCACGAATGATTATTTCTTGAAGGTTATGAGATAAGAGAATTTGGGTTGTTATTCAAGAACCAAGATATTGGAGCAAACCCATTATGAATATGTCAAACATGGTGGCCTATGGATCCCCTTGCACCATAACCATGCCCAACCAACTTGTGGGCCTTCCATCAAGATAACTGCTTTGCTCACCAATGTTCCCCATTTCACCCAAATTTATTCCAACACAATTAGAGCACACACACACACACACACACACACACACACACACACACACAGAGACACACACACACACACACACACACACCCAAATACATATTTACAGGGTTATTGTAACATATTTGGTGTAAAAATACCTTCCCAATCTTGATTTCATCCAACCTAGGTCCAAACTCGCATATGTACAAGTTGGAAGAGATGATGGGAAAGGTTGTGGAGGTTGGATTTAAACCTACCCTTTGTATTTTTTTCGAAGGTTCCATCATATTTTCAACAAACTCATTCTTTTCACCTCATGAAATTAATCATAGTCTATTGATCACATTTATTTTAGACATTATGTTAAATAATTGCATGCTAGCGTATGCTTCCACATTAAACGTTGAAAACAAAAGAATTAGTAATGCCAAATCCATCCACTGCCAATCTCAATCTAATAGCACAACAAAAGCATCCATTAGGAGGAAAGTGCTGGTTAAATGTTGTATGAGTTTGGATTTACACCTATAAGTGAAATCGTGTTAAATTTTCTAGCTCTTTTCGAACAAAATCCATTATGTGTATATCTAGCAACCTTGACAAGCCATGAGAGGATGTATTGTCAAAAAATATGTATGCCCAATGTATGTTTTCACATTTAGCACTAAAATGAAAATTCAAACAATACCAATGCCATCCACTTCCAAGCTCAAACTCACAACACTATGTATGGACCAACAAGGGATTAACAACAAAAATGAATCTTCCTTTTGGCCTATGAAGGGAACATGTTAGAAAAATTGAATTGATCAGGTTGAAGACCTATTTGTTGCATTTGATGAAACAATGTAAATACTTTGTGAGGGTGCCCATGTCCTACCACATCTAACAAGACCAAACCTCTTCCAAACGCACCTCCTCTCTCCATTACTCCACCAAATGCAAATGCCAATGCCATCCACTACCAAGCTCAAAATCACAACAAAAATTCAAAAAATACCAATGCCATCCACTACCAAGCTCAAACTCACAACACTATGTGTGTACCAACAAGGGATAAAAAAATGAAGCTTCATTTTGGCCTAGGAAGGGATCACACTAGAAAAAGTGAATTAATCAAGTTGAAGGCCTGTTTGTTACATTTGGTGAAACAATGTAAATACTTTGTGAGGGTTCCCATGTCTGCCACATATGACAAGACCAAACCTCTTCCAAATGTGCCTCCTCTATCCATTACTCCACCAAATTCCATAAATTTTCACCAAATACTATCCACCGACTCATGCGATTTGACCATTTTCATTTTTTAAATTTTATTAATATTTTTAAGTATTTGTATTATTCATTCCATATATATATAATTTTAATGTTTTATTTATTACATTTCTATTTATTTTTAACTTTTATTTTCTTGATCATTTAACATATTTGATTATTATTACCATTATTATTATCATTTTCATTAATTTTAATAATGATAGTTACAATATAATGAAAAAATTTATGATTGTGAATGTATTTCACATTTTCGATCATAAGAATTCTTGGGTCAATTAACCCATAAATAATTTCCAAAGAGAAGGTCAACAATGATCCCTCACACATTCTCCCTAAATGCCACAAAGGTGGGTATTAATGCACTAATGAGTGATTTTCTACCCGAAGATAGTCTCATATTGAAGTATGACACCAAGATTATCTCGGGGTACGAGAAAAGGTGGCTCACAAACTTGTTAGGCAGTGTACTACTGAGTAGGGAACCACAAGAAAATTTACAACTTGCTCTACTAAAATATCCATCTCTTCATTGATCGAGCATAGCGGATCGGGGCACTACACAACAAAAATTTGCGCATTCACATATAGTGCAAAAAATTACACAAAATCTTATGGGATCCTAGGTTGTACTGAACATTAAAAACATAGGTGCAAAATGAACTATTGGGCCCCTAAAATATTGACTAAGTACACAAAGGCACATAGGCGTGCAAGGCCTAGGTTGAAGATGGAAGCGCAAGGAGAAGGCACACAAGGCAAGGTTCTAGGATGGTTTTAGAAAGGCCGTGTTGCGCATTGGAAGACAAGGTCTCGGGACTTAGCCATATTTGGCGTATCGGGTAGGACATGAGAAAAGCATGACCTGACAACGAATGATGAGTGGATAAGGTGTCATCTTGGCAACGTGATGCCCATAAAAGGAATATGCTTAGTGATAGAGGATTCCAGAAGACCATCATTACAAGGAGTGGAGAGCTCGGATCTAATGGAGCATGTTCCCATGGAGGACCACATTCAGACTTGGCACCGGATCTGAGGCTGTAGAAGGATGAGTTGGAACTTTGGGATGCCTATAAATACAACACCCACGAAGAAAAAAAGAAGCGGGGGTAGATTGAATATACGTAGAGGATAATATAGAGAGCGGATCTCTCTGAGAAATACTATGAGAAATCTTTGGGATTGGGTATAGTCTATATAAGGGAGTAATGTATGAAGGGGATGGGATATAATTTTTTCTTTGTATGGATGAAGGACACGATCCTTCTTTGTGATGTATGACTTTGGTCCGATTAAGTTGTGGTAGTCTAATGGATCCATTAAGTGTAATGAGGTTACAAACATGAATGAGTATGGATGCAATTGATTTGGTTCATATTTATATATTTTCATTTCTATTCATGGATGTTATGGAATAGATGTAAATCCTTATGTATTTTCCTTTTTGCTATAGTTCTATCTGCATCTGTACACACCTCTATTTGGAATGAATACATTTTTCTAGGGGCCGTTCGAGCCCTATGATGATTGTATGTCTCATTTCTACCTATATTCATTAAGTTCCTGACATAGATGATGGTTTCCCACTTATCTCACATAAAAGAGAGACTCGGCACCCACGCATGCCTTGGGTGAGTGCCCAGTGCCCACTTGGTGAAATGCAGATGTGCATGGAATTCCCTTATTCTTTGGTGGGTGTAAAAATGAATACATCTTGGTTCCATTGCCGGGACCTATTTTTGAAGTTGTAGTGGGAAATGGCATGCATCATGGTCTAGATAATGAGTAATGACAAAACATCTAACTCTGGAGAGTGTTGAATCTTGGTTTAGGAGAACAGAGGATGAGTTTTCTTAGAGATTCAATACTGGGCCTGAGTTTGATGCACGAAGGTGGGTGGAAGAGAATCTCTACCATGAACTGTATGAATTTTTTTCTGTTGTTTCTCGGTAGAGCTGTATGAATGGATCTCAGCATATGCATCCATAGAAAGTTGGTTCTATAGAGCATGCATGTGGACACAAGAGGACTATCAGAAGTTGCATGATGTAAATATGACTTGGACACGTGCTGTTGATTAGTGGTGGAAGAGAGTGTTAGCCAACTACACTTTGGAGTATGCTATTTCTACATATTCTTGTCTAGAAGTTTCTAAGTTTGAATTTCTGAGAGGAGCCTAGAGGATCATTTCTATGTGTTATTCCTCTAGTAATGAAGATCTTGATTATTACCTTGGGTTTAGAGGCATTTTTGATGGTGGCTAAACCATTACAGCCCAGGTGAGGAAGCTAGGGTGGAGGAAGATGGAAGATATTACGATGGAGAAAGAAAGGGAGGAGAGCTGTAGACACTAAAATTAGGTCACACTCCCCTTTTGTCCCTCAACATATAAGCACCCTTTATTACATTTACCTAGCCATGACCCCCTTCACCCCACTAATATTAATTTAATTAATTTAATTAAATTAATGCATTATCCTCACTATATTTATTATTTGAATATTTTATTTAAATAATATCCACACATACACTTCACTTAGACACCTCATCAAACCAACTCAACCTAAGACCTATTCTTAGTAAGTTGCCATACCTAAGCGAGACTTACCCAAACCTTAAAAATCAATTCCTACATTCCCTCTAACCACATTCACGCATGCTCACAAGAAGCTCCCAATATAATCCATAGGATAACGACACGAGATCCAAGGAAATTAGGAGGATCTCCCTAGTTTAGTAAACCTAGGAAATCTCACCTTGACCGACGTCGGTTACCCCTAACCATCGCCAGTTAAGCCGGACCACCATCGGTTACCCCTTTTAACCCCTAAAATACCTTATTCTCAAGGTTGGAAAATATTGGGAGAAATTTGATGAGAAATAACACATCTCAGAGAGATAACACATCTTCAGAGAGCAAATTCCAGCGAAAACTTGCATCTAAGGAAGGAGATTGAGTATCTTCTCCTGCACAGCCATCCTAGCCATGATCTAATCTATCCAAGAAAAGAGGAGTGTACATGCAGCCCATGCAAAAGATTTTCTTCAGTTGGTGATCACTTGTAACCTTCAAACCCATCATCAACACCTCCATCCCTCACACACAGGCATTCAGGAACAAAATCCAAGTAAGTATAACATCATACTTTCCTAGTTTATTTCATTTCATCATCATTTTATCATCCATTGTTTACCTTGCCCCCTATTGACCTTCTCTGACATTTTCACCTCCATATACCCATTAAAACCTCACAAAATCCTACTCTAGTCACCCAATACCTCATCCTAACCAACCAAAGTCCTTTGTGTAATCACAAAGGAGACCTAAAGCTTGTTCTGTGACATTTTCAGATCTCACAGTAACCGGCACGATTACACCTAACCACCGTCAGTCACCCCTGACCGACACCAATCTCTATATTTTCCCACATAGCCTAGAACAAAGACCTACCCACCTAATTTCATCTCACCCTCATTCACTGTGATCTACCCAAGACCTCTGTCAAACTTGCCAGAACCCATAACCAATCATTTGACCTTTGGATTCTATTCTAGCTTAGCCTATTAGATTAGATCTATTTCTTATTGTGTTTTAAGTGAGATATCTAAATAATTTTGAAATAACAATAGGATTTAATTTGTTTACAAAATTAAATTGTTTAAAACAGTGGGTGATAGCCATCTCAGGAAGTATCATACTTCTCGTATCTAGCATATCTTAGGCGGTTCACCGACCATATTGTTTAATTCCTTACGGTGCTCTTGTTTTCATTACGAGGTAGTTCCTCCTAGCCAAAAGTAAGCTCTCACGATCAGTTTGTGGATTGGAAGTCATACGTGCACAATAACCCATCAAATGACATTTGAACATGTATTCCTCCTACTCCTGTTACCTATGTATTTCATCAACACTTTAAAGAAAGCGATCTAAGAAAAAGGTGAAACATTTTGGTAGGCCTACCCATTCGGGGTTGCTTGCATTTCATTCATTCATAGGAAAACATTGTGTGTTTGCTTCCCTTCTGAAAAGTGTACACACTAATTTTCTTCCCTAGTAATCCACCTCTTCTTTCTATTTTCTCTAAAGTCTTTTGGTGTAATTAAAAAGAATCATTTCTTCATGTTTTCTGCATTGTAGTGAAAGAGCATCCCTCTTCCTCTTCATCTTATTGTGTCATCCAATTTCACATTTTTGATTTGGTTTTAAAAATAAGTGCATTCCATTCTAATTTATTGCATTAGCTCACATTAATTGAGGGCAACCTATATCTTTGGAAGTCATGACCGGTGATGGTTGACAAATTAATCGTGAAAAGCACTTCTATCCTTTTCTCTTTCTCGAGTCTTACCAAACCACACAAAAATAAAAATACATACATTCTTAAACAACATCCTACATGGAAGAAGTTGTAGTGGATCACATGATCATGGAACAGTGGGCACCCAGCTCATTGCTCTGTCGAGTCATACTTCAGAGCGAAGCCTACCCCCACCATAACATACCTGAAACCTCACCTTTTAGATCTCCTTCTTTGTAGGAAGCCATCCTCATAAAAATCTATTTCAAAATTCATGTTTCAATCCTAAATAGCATAAGCTAAACAAATCTAATAGAAAGGGAACTCTTAGGATCACATTTTCTTAGTGTTTTTGCTTAGCTTGCATTTTGAGGTGAGAGATCACGTTCATCAATTTTTTTGTTCATCCTTGCATGCCCCTCATCATAGCTAGTGTATTCGGCTTCACATGAGTGTTCTAGGCCATATCATCATCATTCTCATAATTACGGGCCTGATTCTACATCATATTTTAATTCACAACCACTTTCTTTCATCTTGTTTCAATTTCATAGTAACCATTGTCATCGGTTACCTCGGCGCCATCGGTTATAACCAACCGATGTTGGTTCTAGGTCCTTTTCTAACCTCTTTGAAAAGAACATTTTCTTCACTTTCTTCCACTTTTCATGAGTCTCTTCCACTTTGTCATTATTCCGTTGAAATTTCTAACATATTGATTTGGTAAACTGTCATATTTTACCTTACGCGCTTCTTGTTTACTCATTGTCATTTTATATAGTAGCAGGAAGCGGTTACCCCAACTAGGCGTCGATTTTACCTAATCTGCATCGGTTAGCCTTTTTCACATTCAACCACCATTTGGTACTTAATCTACTTTTTATCACCAGATTCACCTATTCTTGTTGTTCTTTGTGTCAATTAAAGAGAAGCAGCCCTACCTAATCAGTACTAGTTCACATGGTGCTGACCCGAAGACAAGAAAGCACACTTGTATTTCATGCCAATTGTCAACCACTCCCACCTAGTCCTTCATCACCTTCTATTTTATCACCAGCCATGGATCCCATCCAACCTATTACTATCGCTACCGGAGATGAGGAGTTCGCATGACTCCTTGACTAGAACCCTACCACCTTGCAGTTTTACCTCTCCCACTCATCCACTCGAGATGCCTCGGGTTAGTTGATATACGGCATGCCCGTATCTATCCCTACGACTCTCACACCCACTCCCACATCGGACCCATATGGCTCTACACTTCCCACATCCACCTTACCCCCAACATTTCACGGTTAGGTCCTATACCCATTATGACTATATCTCACATTACCTCCGTGGCCCACATTACATCCACTTTGTACCCTCGCTTTGACTACCCAAAACACAACCTCATACGCCCTAATGTCTCAAACATACTTGTAGCTACATTACCACCTCCGGTGTTGGTGACCCCTACCCCATTTCAGAATGTGGTTCTTTCCATTCCACAATCATTAGCCTCTATTGCCACTTTAGGGTTCTTGTCACGTACCCAAAATTGTAGGAAGTCTTGTCTTGCCCGAGCAGTGTAACAGTGCCTAATGATGATACGGAGTCTCCTCGCAAGGTGTTCGGGATCCGGAAAAGCCCTCGAGCATGCATTAACATCCCGCATGCCCCATACAGCCCCACACCCTTTGTTTTCCCCTTTTTCCCTCTTTCCTTGGCCTCTTGACCTTCGGTGATGAAACCGCTGCCCTACGGGCGGCGGTCTCGTGACCACCACCACGATCGGGGTGGCGGTCTAAATGCGCTGCCTACTGCTAAGAGCGGTGGTCTGTGCATGTTTTCCAGAACGTTCTTTGACGTGACTCGCGTGAAATATCACGTTTCACCAGCTTTTCTTTGCCGACTTGGGCATGCATTTATGTTTTTGGTCCCCTGGAATAGTGTTTTTCCTTTGTTTATTGTTTAGGAGTTCAATTTGGTTTTGGTTCTTGGGTGTTTGAATTCCTATAAATGCATGGTTTGTGCACATGCAAATGGTCTGGAGTTTTTGGTCTGAAGCTTGGCTGGATTTTGAAGTTTGATCTTTGCTCTCATTCCCTCATTTTAGTGTTTTAGTTAGTTAGCTTGTTTAGAAGCCATAGCTTGAATTCACTTGCATCTTTTGTTAAATTGCTCAGCTGTTGGTAAGCCACAGACCCATCTTGTGCAGGCAGTGCTGTCATTTCATCCAATCCAGTTAGAAGCTTGCCTCTGAATTTCTCTTTGCTGTAGATTTACTTTCGTTGTGTCTTAGAGTTCTTAGTTCAATTCATTATTTGCCTGGTTAGCTTTATTCAGCTGTTGGTAAGCCACATATCCAACTTGTGCAAACAGTGTTGTTATTTTATCCAAACCATTGGAACATGATAGCTTAGGAAGCCATTAAAGTTGCAGGTTTTGCTCTTCGTATAGGATAGTTACAAGTTAAGTTGCTTCATGTTGCATGACTTGCGGTAAAATTCTCCTAGGAATCATATAAGCCAAGCTCTGTACTCTTGCACTATCCCTCTCCTACTTGCATTCTCGAGTGCATTACGAAAGGCTGTCCTTATCCCAAAATCTACTCCTATCGGTGCTAGCATTACACGCTTTTCTGGATCCACGTGAACACAAAAGAATGAAGAGACCATACTGAGGGGACGAGATCACACACACCATCGGATTCGCCACTGTTCTGCGGAATCCAGGTTTTAAATTTCAAAGTTCTAGTCAGAATCATATCAAATAGAGTAGTTAATCGCTTTATTTCATTTCATTCTATTCTCGATATTGCCAGGGAAGCTGTGGGGATTGATAGTTTCCGAGAAACTATGATTCACTCCTCACTTCTGAGGTAGGATCGAGAATCTTGCAGATAGATTAGACGAGCTATTTTACTTATTTAGAATTCTACCAAATCACACAGGAAAATAACTACACTCGGTTATCTTGTCTGTTTTAATTACTGTTTAGTTATTATTTCTAGATACGTTTAAAATAGTTTGCTTTCCTTAAAATTGTTAAATATTTCATAGAAGAATAAAAGTTATATGCAGTTAGATTTATTTCACGTAGTTAGAATTTGTTTCATTACAGTTAGATTGCATTTTGTTTCGTATGACAATCACGGGACCTCAAGAGCCCAGGGAATATATATTTGAGCCAATCGTGCCTCAACCAAACCTCGTCACAGCGATAGTTGACATAGACCAAAATCTCAGGATACAAGTATTCCAAACAACCACAGATTTACAACTGATCAGTTCACAGTTAAGAGGATTAAACATAGAAGACGACCAAGCACATGCGTTTTGGTCAAGACAGCCAAACTACAGATTACCCTAGAAAACATCCATATGATTGTAGAAGGGCTCGAAAGAGAACAAACATTCGGTGTAATCCTTTAGTTCCATGACCAGAGCCAATATTGGAGACACCCTCGTAGATATAGATACCAGCTTAAGAATCCAGTCACAAGAATGCACGTGAGGTATTACGAGAAGATATTACACAAGTTTGTTGGTTCTAAACGTGGCGAGAAAGCTTACGATTACTGGATACTAGGGATTAGAACTTGATCTCGCGTATGACCATAACAGGACCGCAACAACCAAGAGTATATGGTTGTGATCCACAGATCCCACAGCCCAACGAATCCACAGGTCAATCCGATATAGACGCTAGCCTACGCACCTTGGTATTTAGGTCCACTCCACTTCCACCTATCATCATCGAACAACTGTCTTTACTAGATACAGCGGCTAACGAAGCTAGGGAATTCTGGACTAGGCCAGAAAATCATCCGTAGAATCGATTGTATTCATCATCCACTATATGACCTTATCAGGAGATATACACGAAACAATCCCAGGTCATTTTCCACGTATTCCGCAACCCATAGATCGAATCACGCCAGAGCTCGATATTGATTGGAGCCTTCGAGCAGTCATCCTCGCTGATCGATCTATCACACCGATCCAAGTTAGGAAGGGCCTTCTTTGCCTTAGATTCACAAATTCCACTAGTGCGTGTCGAAGGCATTAGATTGCACGACTAGTTTGTCTCGCATATTCTACCCCCCATTTGTCTCAAGCACGACCTCGAGAGGTCGGGTGCGCGAAAGAGTCACTTGTAGATTCTCATGCTCACTTTGTCGCTTTTAAGCGTATAGTTACCACGACCCTTCGACCCCCATATACATACTACCAACTACCTCTATTTCATCCATTATATATTCCGGTAGGGTATGTACCCCTATTTCACTACCTTCTTCTCCACCACCCTACATGGAAACCCATTACACTTTGGAGTGCCACCCCTATTATATGCCCAAAACCAACCTCCTCATGCCACAGGAGCCATCTAATCATCACAACCCACCAACGACCTAATTAAATTGATGTTGGAAAAGATGCATACATTAGAGGCATCGGTTTCTGGCTCCCGCAACACTCTCACCTATGACGAGATTTGCAACAATCCTATTCACCCATCCATTCCTATCCATTCATACCCTGCGCATTGGGAAATGCCTAAATTCAATCGTTTCAATAGCAAAGAAGACCCACAACAACATTTGTAGTCATTCAAACATGGGTGTTATCTGGTCACTCATGATGATGTCTTGCTTTTGAGAACCTTTCCCATGTCCCTCATTGGACCTGCATTAGATTGGTATAGTGGGTTACCTAAACACTCTATATTCTCATTCAATCAGGTAGCCCAAGCCTTCTTAGATAATTTCTCTATCAATATCATCAAGAAGGTTACCATGACCGATCTATATTCCACACGTCAGTATGAGGATGAATATATGATAGATTTTTTTGTTCACTTTGGTGTAGCTTGATAAATCAACTTACCTTCTAACTGCCACAAACTGAACTTATCGAGCTCTTCACACAGACTTGTGCTAAACATATCTCCCTGACCTTGCAGGTCCAAACCTTCCGAACATTCGATGAGGCATTCACTATGGCATGTAAGTTAGAGATTCGGGCCATCGAAGAGGAAAATCCAATTACGCAATTTGGCATTCAAGTTGAATGATACCTCTTCTTCTTCCAAACCACAAACTAATTATTCAAAAGCTAAGGACACCACTAACACAGTGGTACTCAAGGCTGGCCTGACTCATCCGTAAAATCAAGCTACACCCTCATCTAATGTCTCACCTATCAAAACTTTTCAATTCAGATGAGAGCAAAGAAAATATACCCCAATTGGGAACCTTACTATTTTGTCTTATAAAAGCTTATCAAATCCAGAGCCATCACCCTTCTACCTATAAAACCACACAATAGTTTTGACCCTGTTCACTCCATGCCCGCATGGTATAAAGAACATGATTTCTATAATTATCATCGAGTAAAGGGTCATAGTGACGGCAACTGCATCACTTTCAAAAATATTTTCCAAGAAATGCTCGAGAAAGGCAAGTTAACTATGGATAATCCCAACGCCACCCCAACCAAAATCTACAAATCTTCAAAAAATCATTTCCCAACCATGCCCCTCCATCCAATCAAACCGGTGAGACATCAACTCGGGATACCCATACCCGTGAGGTTCACGCTATCTTTAACGAGGTACCTATCACCTCCCAATTACCCCATATTCCTTCCATAGAGGAGATCCTATCCCGAAATCCTCCTTCCACATTGGAACCAACCTCCCCTATTCCTTCACCAATAGAGGAACATATTTCATCTCCTTCATCACCTACGGAGGGGTCTTCCACTAACATCGAGACCATCTCACCCTTGGCTTCTCCACTTAGAGAACCTTTACCCACAATACCTCCTCCACCCATAGAGGAGCACCCATTACCTCCTCCACCCACAGAGGAGCACCCATTACCTCCTCCACCCACTAGAGGAGCACCTATCCATTCCTCCACTTATAGAGGAGCTCCCATCATCTCCTCCACCCATCATAGACCCAGTTGAGATACCTTTGCCTCTTAGCGAGCATTCTCCATCTGCTACCTAGAATCCAACAGACCTACTTTCAGCTCTCTTACCCACGGAAGCTGAAGCTGGCCAATTCCCCGTATCTAAGACAAATTTTATGAGAATTGCCATTAGGTCATCACTAACTCCACCCACAGACATGTTATTCTCATGTTTGGTTGATCACTTAGATTATGTGGATAGGGCTTCACTATGGGAGTGCCTCTTACTCCCTGTCTCAACATAGATGTAGAGATCCTTTGTTGATACCTCCACTATCTATCCAAACACATTTCGACCAATCAAACCAAATACAACCACCCCTGTCACTCATAACCCCTTACACGATACTTGTTAGCACTCAAACTACACCCTTACCTATAACCTGACCTACATCTAAACCCAAACCCACACCTACAACATTTGCCTCAACTAAACCTATTACCACTTTAGGGGTCACCCCGACCACTAGCCTTACTCACCCACCTATTAAACAAGATTTAGCTACATCCTCCAATGTCAATACCACACCTACTATGACACCCAAACTAAAGAAACAAACTCATCGACCTCATACCCAGACCACACCAATAACACCCGCACTTATCCGTCATGTCTTACGACTGAGCTGCCCAACATGGTCAAGCAACCTTCACCCATCCATAAACCAATAACACAAGAACCCATTCCTTGCTCACAAACCTCTAACCTACTCAAGAACACAAACAACTTACACCCACACCTGCTATCTTTTTACCACCAATACCTCCAATACCTCCAATACCTTCGGTTATTGCTTCACTACCCCTATAGTTCGAGTCATTGTCTCTCACACCCCAAGTACGACCCGCATCATCTACCTTCAGCAGCCCTGTTATCCCGTGGGTAACTCAACCTCTTCCTCTATCTAATTTTCCTTCTAGACCTCGTACACCCACATCACCTTTACCCAAGAAAGTGAAACCCAAAAATAAAACCCCATTGGCCCCAATAAGGTAGTCAAAATAACCACACACTCTCCTACCCGTTCATATATTATATCCTTACCAAAAAACATGACCGATACCTAAAACCACACCAACACCTAAAACCATAACTTGACCCGTTCCTACTCTTCCAAAAATAGTTCCTCGAAAATCAACCACACCTACACCCAAACCCACGTTCACTTCCCATTGTGATCCACTAGCAGGGTCCTATGCCAAAATTTTAACCAACCTCCTCGAGACTTCTGTTATCACATTACCGCCACTCCAAACTTACAACCCCTCAAACCCAAGCCAAAAGGGTTTGATGATACTAAAATTTGTGCATACCATCATGTGCCAGGGCATGATGTGGAGAACTGCAAGGCCTTGAAAACCGTCCTTATCCAATTGTGTCCACCAGAAACCAACTTTGATGATGACGAACTTCTTGTGAGGATCCTTCTTCACCGACACCCATTCCCACACGCCCACTCAACAACCACAACCTCCACCCTCACCACTCTAGAGCCACCCTCAAGATTTGAAATTAACATGGTTCACATTAGAGAACTTGCCATACCACCACCTAAATGTCATTTGCACCCCACTCACCTCCCAAGGATTTTCTCCTCCAGAGGTTTTTCCCTTCATGTGTCGTTATACCACTCATCCTACACCTTCTCCATTTGCCAACTCCCCTCATATCAACATGATACACATCACTACACGTGCACAGAAGGGAAAAGGAAAGGAAAATGACCCACTAACCAATCCTATACCCAACATACCATCTACACCCATACCTAAAATAAATATTTGCGGCCCCACGTACCCCATTTCTAATTACATCACA
Organism: Taxus wallichiana var. yunnanensis; assembly: GCA_018340775.1. Classification (NCBI taxonomy): domain Eukaryota; kingdom Viridiplantae; phylum Streptophyta; class Pinopsida; order Cupressales; family Taxaceae; genus Taxus; species Taxus wallichiana. The sequence continues at coordinate 603,401,545 of CM031235.1, forward strand.
CATCACACCATACTCAAACAATTACACCAATCTCCCCTCAAAATGTTCTTATATGACCTCATCCAAACCTCAGAATCCCATCGTCAAGCCCTCATGGAGGTTCTTCAATATATTGAGGTTTTACCCAATGACCCTACACCCATAGCCTCCATTATCACACCCCATCATGTAGCCTCTCTCACCAAATTACCACCTTCATCCTCACCTCACCTTGTTCACCAAGTGGCCTCCCTTAGCTTCTCAGAGGAGGAGATCATGCCACACCAAAATGATGACTTGGACCTAGCCCTCTTCATCTCCATCCACATTGATGACATACGGGTACACCATGTAATGATTGATGGAGTTACTAGCATTAAAATAATTTCATCCCATGTATTTTATCAAATGTACATACCTGACAATTGCATGCATAAACATCCGATCATGTTGCATTCATTCAACGATGATATCACCTCCACACTAGGAACTATCATCCTTCACGTTCGTGTGGGCCACTGGACTTGTTCAAATTTTTTTATGTTTTGGAGGGGGAATTCCAATATAACTTGTTGCTTGGTAGACCCTGGATCCGTGTCATGGGTTGCATTCCTTCCACTTTGCATCGTTGTGTAAAGTTTGAACATGAAGGACACACTTATACCATTCCAGCTGACCCATCACCTTTCAAAACATGCAACATGCTTTACCGACCCAATGATGTGCTCATACCTGTCAAGCCATCTACCTCCGCAACCAACACTGGTTCACCTTCACCTCCACCTACCAGTATAGCCACTTCTTTCACCACACATACCTCATCCATTCCTATTGCTGCTATAACCTCCATGGCTGACCCATTAGCTTCCCAATCCATTAACTCCACCTCCGCATTGACCTCTGACACATCATCCATTCTAGCTACATACATACCAACCATTGACCCCATGGAAGGTGTTTTCAATGCCTCACTCTAGGGGAATACCGCCTATATAGTGTCAATACATTCCTTACCCCACACGAGTATGGAAACCTTCACCAACACCCTCGCTATGATCACCGTATAGGAGAACACCTCCTTTATGGTCCTCCTCATCTTTGTACTAGTCTCACCTATGGGGGACTTGATACTACCACTTACACACCTGAACCACCATCACAACCCCATCTATTTTCTGTTGAATTCCAATCACTTAGAAATCTCCATTTCACCCATACCTTCCTGCACCGCTGTGCATGGAAGGGTTTTGGTTTTGGATTTTATGAGCAAGGCCACCATACATTGTTATTCCATGTACCACCCATAAACATAATGACCATAGTGGTATCGGCTTCCCCGAACCTCCTACCAAACAGGCCCGCATTGAACTCATTGAGGACCCTAGCCCTTCTCCACCTTCATCTTCATCACCACCTTCACCTGCTCCACCTTTATCACCACCCTTAGCGACGGAGTCGATGGATCTTGAATCTATCTCCCCTAATTTTTTTTTTTATAAACACCATTTCCTTGGGGCCTTTGACTTATCAACGTGAAGGTGAGGCCCCTTCCACTCTTCCATTCTGTATCTTGAGATGATCGATGATGACACACCTACAATTAATGTCGTTCAATGTCAGGATGATGAATCCATACTCACCTACCTTGGTGCAGAAGACTCATATATTCATTGGTTGTTACCCTCTGAGATGCAAACCATGTTGAATGAATCAACTATCGAGATCAACATTCATACTCAGGATGACCTACACATCCTAAAGATCAGACAATCTTTAGATGTTGTTGAACAAGAAGCCATCACTTCTTTTCTCCGAGATCATAACCATGCTTTCACTTGGTCTTACACAGACATGCCCAGTATTGACCCCACCATAGTGGTCCACAATATCGTAACCGTTCCCGATGCCAAACCTATCAAACAAAAGCTGAGGAAAATGCACCCTCGCATTGCTCTTCTCATCAAAGAAGAACTTCAGCATGCCTTCTTTTCTGTTTCCTTCATCTTACCCATTGATTATCCTTGTTGGATTTCTAACATTGTCCATGTTACTAAAGCAATAGGGGACTCGCATTTGCATGGACTTCCATGACCTCAACCTAGCCTACCCGAAAGATGACTTTCCCTTGCTCGGTATTGATCAACTGGTTGACCTCACCGCTGGTCATGAGATGCTCTCACTCATGGATGGATTCTCGGGTTATAACCAAATTTTTCTTGCCCTAGAAGATCAACACAAGACCGCATTCATTACCCCTTGGGGAACCTTTTGCTATCGAGTCATGCCTTTTGGCCTTAAAAATGTTGGTGCTACATATCAACGTGTTATGAATTACATCTTCCATGATATCATGCATCACATATTGGAAGATTATGTGGATGATCTCTTATCCAAATCTAAACGTCGCCGAGCACCTCACCATCCTTGAAACCATCTTTGACTACCTCATTAAATATTGCGTCCACCTTGACCTAAAAATTTGCGGTTCTCTTAGGAAAGCTCCTAGGATTTATTGTTTCCCTCTGTGGTATAGAAGTTGACCCTACTAAATTCAAGGCCATTCTCGAAATGCCTCTGCCTACTAACCTTCGCCAACTCTGTAGCTCCGTAAGGTAAATTACATTCCATTGCCATTTCATTTCACAATTATCTGATCGGTGTCAACCATTTCATCATCTACTTAGGAAGGATGTCTCCTTTAAATGGGATGATGACTGTCATAAATATTTTGAGGCCCTAAAACAATACCTTCTCCAACCACCCATACTCATTCCACCTAAAGATGATCAACCTTTTTACCTATACATATCAACTACCGATCATTCCTTGGGAGCCATGCTCACTCATCGTGATGAACAACATAGGGAGCAGGTGGTTTATTACATAAGCCATACTCTTTTGGACTATGAAACTGATAAAACCATCCAGAAAAACTTTTGCTTAGCCTTAGTTTTCGTTGCCACCAAACTCCACCATTACCTACTCAACCACAAAACCTATGTCGTGACCAACACCGATCCCTTACACTTCATGTATGCCAAACCTTATCAAAATCAGTGTGCCGCATGATGGCTTATGCTTTTAGCTGATCTTGACCTCAAATTCATTCATCAAAAGTCCATCAAGGGCCAAGCTATCACCGAAAAAACTAGTTGACACACCTATTTCCGGGGATCAACCCTCTAATTTTGACTTTCCTGATGAGTCAATTGCTACTCTTTCCCTGGATGAACCCCCTTACCAAATGACACTATTCTTTGATGGTTCCAAGTGTCAGTCGTGGGGGTGGGCTGGTATTATCCTCATTCCTCTGGATGGAGAACCCATTCCTTTTATTTCAAACTATACTTTGAATGAACCAACAATATTGTTGAGTACAAAGCACTCGTACTAGGTCTCCAAGCCGCATATGCCCTAGATGTCAAATCAATCCACATCTTTGGTGATTCACAATTGGTTGTAAACCAAGTCAATGGTATGTACCAATGTCGTAATGAGATACTTCAAAAGTATAAACATCATGTAGACATAATTTTGACCACCTTTGATTGTTACACCCTTCAAACCATCCCACGTTTAACTAACAAATTTGTAGATACCATGGCTTGCTTAGCTTCCCAAATACCCACTTCCCCTGCTAATTCTAAAATATTTGTCACCGTACAATGCCTCCATTCACCTTCTTATTTACCTCATGATGTTTACTCAATCGGAACCTCACCCCTGACCCGAGTGACCTTTGGTATAAACAATACTCTGACTACCTTTCTCTCTCCATCTTACCTCCTGATCTCACCTGTAATGGAAACGTGCCTTCCTTAAAAAGGTCTCTCATTTTGTCATTCAGGGGACTCCTCTATAAGCGTGGCTTTGATGGTATTCTCTTATGATGCCTCACAAGTTCTGAAATTCCTTATACCATTAAGGAGGTTCATGATGGCATATGTGGAGGTCACTTTAGTGGCCTTGTTGTTGCTAAGCGTATTCTTTTCCTAGGCTATTACTAGCCGACCCTTAACCATGATTGTTGTGACTATGTCAAATGTTGTGTGAAATGTCAACAACATTCCAACCTTCATCATACACCCAGTCATGCCTTACAGGTTCTTGTGACCTTTGGCCCTTCTCTCAATGGGGTTTGGATCTTGTCGGAGAAATCAATCCTCATTCTTCCCAATGCCATCAATGGATCATAACTGCTATCGAATACTACACAAAATGGGTGGAAGCCATACCACTCATCTCCATGAAAGTCGAGAAGATATGTGAGTTCATTAACCATCACATCATTTATCACTTTGGTGTTCCTCATCGCCTCATCACTGACAATGGAAAACAATTAAAAAACAAAACATTAAAAAAACTTTATGACGCCTTTGGCATTCAACTTAGTTTCTCATCACCTTATTACCCACAAACCAATGGCCAAGCTGAATCCACTAACAAAACCCTCAAAAAAATTCTCATGAAAGTGGTTGACGATACTGGGAAGGATTGGCATACGCACATTCCTTTTGCCCTATGGGCATACCGCACTAGTATTCACACTTCCACTGTGGCCACACCCTTTTCACTGGTCTATAGTACAGAGGTTATTCTACCTCTCAAAGTCCAGATCCCCTCACTCGCATTTCTCTCCATGACATGCTTACTAATGATGAATTTCATTAAGACCACTTAGCACAACTAGAGTTATTAGATGAACGTCATCTTAACACTCTGGATCACCTTCAAGTTTACCAACAACGTATCAAATGTGCTTATGAAAACGTGTTCATGAACAAACCTTCTAAGTCGGTGACCTTGTCTTGAAAGAAAATCAACATGTAACCAAAGGAAAAAAAATTAAATGGGGAAAATTCGCTCCTAATTGGCTTGGACCATACATTGTAACTCATACCTATGGATTAGGGGCCTATTGTTTATCCTCACTTGATGGTAAACCCAAACCTAAGATCCCCTTAATGCATTGAATCTTCAACCATTATATTGTTGACTCTTGTCATCCTACCTCACCCTTTGTCTCTTTACTGAGGCTCATCCCTTTAGCGCTATCCACTCCATACACCTCCCAAATGATTAAACAAGAATCATGTGAGTACCTATCACTTGTTATCTTCTCTTGAATATGTGCACCATGACATTGCACATAACATGATTCTCATGGATAATTTTCATCTACCTTTAGATGAGATCCCATGGTCATTCCACCTTGCCTTTTGAACAAGATTCCTATCCTCCACCTTGGTCTTGTCCATGACTTCAATGACCTCACATGGGACCAAACTCCTTGAGTCAAACTTCTAATAAAAGATGACTCCCTCAAAAGGACATCTTCCTCTTGACAAAATTGCTGCTATAAATAGACTTCTCCCTCGAAGGACAGCTATGTGAAGCTTTTAAAAAAAAAATGAATGAGAGAAACCGAAGCTTCCCGCATCGATCAGCTTCACAAAGACCTCAAGGAGTACCATATTCATTATCCCATATAGACTTCCCGCATCGATCAGTCTATCAAAAAAAAAAAACCTTTTTAGTCATGGACTTGCCCATTGTGACCTAGGACCCCTTGCCCAAGGGCCCTGTCACTCAAAACATATAAAATTAGCTACCTTTCACCCACCTTACCATTTCCACTCTCATTTCCTCAATTTCCTCAAGGGACATCTTGGAATTTAGACATTTGGTGATCCTGTGACTACCGTCATCGTAGAACATGTCAATCATGCAATGTCTTTAGGGTCTTATGTTCCTCACCTCCTCCAAGGTATGATCTACTCGGTATGATCCTACCCAATTAGGTGGCTTTATTGCCCCCTCTTATCTTTTAACCATATTTGTTTACATTTTGATTACCTTATACAGGACTTGGTCCTCGATGCTTACCTTTGAGGTAATCCTCCCCTTTCACCATAATCACCTTCACCTGCATCCTTTTACCTATAATCTACCCACACCTATTAAACCTAAACCCACAACATACCCAAAAACCTACCAACTCATTTTCATATTCTTCCCTAGCTCATGGGAGAACTACATCGGCCTGAGGTCCCTTTTTTCGGGACTATGTAGGTAGCACTCGAGGGCATGGGGCCCTTGGAGGTTAGCTCGGCCATTCTCTACCCTAAAATAATTCATCAACCATGCCTAACTCACCATTTACATCACATTTCACTTAGTTCCCCTTTTCTAACAAAATTGGAAATTAAGCCACATACATAACACGTTGCTTACCAAATGTATACATTTATTACACACCTACCATCCCTCTATCATCACTATGCATAGATTATACAACATTTCACATATGACCCATAGTATCATTCATTGCCAAAATCATGAATCAAACTAAAACCTACTTTCAACTCAACCATGCCTAAACTCAATCCATGATCAACCATGCCTAAACCAACTTAACCGATGACTCATAACTTGACTCGATCCATGCCTATAACCTAACTTGATCCATGCCTAAACCAACCTAACTCCATCATGCCTAACTCACCTAATTTCAAACCACATTAAAGTAACAAATCCATATCTCATCTAATACAAGCCATAAACCAATGTCTCATACACACATCAAAAAATCACAAAATACCATGAATCTCATCATACAAATAAATAAATATGTATCTCAATATACATTTCTATCTCATCATGTCCATCATCTCAAAAATGTCGCAAGCCGATATATATATATATAATACAAAATGTCATCGGCACATAGGCCGGTCTCATATATACAAAAAGAATGAATGAATAAATACAAAATATCTTTAGCACACAGGCCGGTATATGCTCAAAATATACAAAAATAACTTGTACATCCTCACTTTGTCTTCACACGTGAGCGGTATGTGATAAAAAATACAACTACCTTTAGCACGCAGTCGGCATATATATCAAAAAAATCACTAGTATACATCAAAAATTAGGTGACCGCATCTCAGGCATCTGTCAAATGTCCTCCATCTCTGTATCACTTACACCCTTGGCCTCTTATGTCCCTGCTAGCACCTCACCTAGCTCTAGTTGTTGTGCATTGGTGGCCTCTCCCTGATCGGGCCTCGGAGCTTGCTGACCTCCTGTGCTCTCCACACTATGTGTGCGGGATCTCATCCTCTCACTGGATGCCTGTTGTGCTCTGTACTCTCCATAGGATAGGAAGTCTATCCTAGATGCCATGAGCTGATCCTAATAATATCTCACCTCACCTAGGGCATCCTGTAACCTAGATACAAGCACGGTCTGTGGTGGTCCCATAGGTCTCGATCCTGTACCTTCCCTGTAGTGACCTACCTTGCACCATCTTGTGACTGGGACCAGCTCCCTATGCCTATGGTGGTGCCCCCTACCCCTGTGCCTATATATGGGCTGTAAGGCCCCAATCTATGCCTGGGTTGTGGCCAACTAGCCCTATAAACCTGCCACCTAAGCCAGTAAGGCTACCACCTAACCATCTCTGTCTCCATCTCCTCCATCTCCTCCACCCTCTCCCCCTCTGCCATCTGGGCCTGCAAATTGGCCACCTATACTGTAAGCTCTTGCTACCTCTACCCTGCCTCGACCCCTCCAGCCTATTTCTCGTAGGATACCTATCTAGGTGATCAACGTTATTACCTACCCCTGTAGTGCATCTCTTGCTTGTAATGGTAGCTAAGTCTGGCTTCCCCGGTCTAGGTGGTATGGCTCGTAACTAAGCCACCCACCACTACCTATACCTATCTGTACATCCGACATCATCTATCCACCGATCCATTGGCTGCTCCTCCTCCCCTATAGGCACTGTAGGTTGTGGTAGAGGTAGAGGCCTCTCCATGTCATCTCTCTGATATTGTGGGAAGGATGGAGGAATATCTGTACAATCCCGAACTACCATCGGACCCTATCTATCGGGATCATCTCATCCTCCATGGGCACGGTGACCTTATATCCACCTCTCTAGCTGGAGCTCAGATAGCTCCTCATGCATGTGCCTATATGAGGGGAATCCCACATATGGCCTCCAGATAATGTCCACTCCGGACAACCCCTCCAACAACTATCGAAAATGGGCCACATCATATGTCGGCCTATCCGATCTCCACTCTCCTACAACTAACACCCATCTCTGTATCCCACCCACACACATCTTGTGGGAAATGCATCTACTTGGGGTATCCCTATAGGTTGAACACAGACTATGTGCTTATAGGCCTAACAATGTAGTATAAATGTACAACACAGGCTAAACCTGTGCAACCACCCATATGCCCATAGCTCTCGGTATAGTTACACCAAGAATGTTGGTGCCAGGAAAGCACATCTCATGCACCATCATATCATGGAGCACCCCCATTAGTGATCAGGGAAAGCATCCACCCTCTGCATCAGGTAGTGCATAGTAGCACACTGCCTCCATCAATAAAACCACTAGCCTCATCTCATTCGGATGGGCTAGGTACATCTGCCATAGCTCAAACTGGTGCTATGGAATCTCAGATCCACCACCCCCTCACCAAAAACTATCTTGATCAGCTCCTCTAAGGCCTCGGAGGAGATAGAGTAAACTGGGCCCCAATATGGGTAACCACAAATCTGGAACACATCCTCTAGGGTGATAGTCATCTCACCCATCGGAAGGTGGAATGTGTTGGTCAAGAGTCCCATCTATCGATGAGCACGACCATCAAGCTAGGTTGCCGAACAACATGTCGGTAACACCAAATCCCACTCAAGCCCACTACCTCCACGTGTTATAGCTCCAAAGGGGTTGTTAAGCCGTGTAATGTCACCAGTAGAGAGGTGGAAGCTTATCCGCATGTGTAACTACACTCTCCCCGCATCAATCTAAACATGGCTTTAATCCCTATTTACCATGACCATATTCACCAATTATCATTACCCTCCACCCTATTTTTACCCTACCCATCTCAACCACCTACCCTACATAACTTTTGCACCCTTGTGCCTAAAATCTTGACCAGTACCGGTTTATTCTAATAGACTTCGGTCACCTTTAAACTCACATCGATCACCTATTTAGTGACCGATACCAATTATACCCAACCAACACTAGCCAAGCTTGACCAACGCCGGCCACTATCACGAAAATTCCATGACTTCCCAAACCCCCCTTTTCTATAAACCTCCCCCTACCCCTTTTACCCCACCTACAATGACCTAAACTCCCCTTAGACCCCTACCCACCCCACCTATACAATTTACTATCCTCCCCCCTTTTTTCTTATTATTCCCCCATACCCAAATTTAACTTTTTCCCACCCAAAAAAATAAAACCCACAAAACCATACAAATAACAAATATCACAACCTCTACTCTATCTAATCACCAATCTAGAGTTAGGCGCTTACCTCGCCTCGTCACACTACTGCCATCTCAGTGGCACATCTAACCACTGTGCTATTGGTCCACCTAATCCCTCTCCCACCTCTGCCATCACTAAATATCTACTCGTAACCTCCGAACAATCAACTCTCTCGCCCTGATCCCGTGGACCCGCTACTCACCCACCCAACCCTCGTCAAATCAGACTGCCAACTCATTGTCCCATTTCCTCTGGACACTTTTCTCTCTCTTTTTTCATTTCTTCACTTCACAAATAACAAATGAAAAATAAAAATTCATATTTTTGTTTTTATAACCCACGACCTAACCGACGTCGGTTACCATTGACCGGCATCGGTCGCGTGCCCTACCTAACCGTCACCAATTTTCCTATACCAACGTCGGTTATCCATGACCGCCATCGGTCACCCTCACCTACACATTTCCCTTACTTTTCCATTTTACCCCACCCTTTACCTTGCTCCTTTACCCCATCCAACCTTTACCCAACCCATTACCTTACCTTTCCTGACCTCGTCACTTCCTACCTCAATTTGTCCTCCTTTGGGAATTCTTATTCTTTTACCCATACCTTAGCCTTACCCATGCCATGACCTAGATATTTGGACCTGGACCATCGCTAGTGACCTTTGAAATCATGTGTTTGCTATACCTTGTGGTATTTGTTACCTGTGTTGATTGACCTAATGACCTTACTTAGCCTATTGCCGTGACTATTTATCCTGACCCTACCTTTGGTGTACGCAGAACATACCTAAACATTCCCTGCACCTAACCTACGTTATGTTTCTTGACCATATCCTATACCTTGGATATGGATTCACCTTGTTTTAAACCTCGACCTTAGATGAAATAAACCTAGTGTGTTGAGTTTTAGATGATGTGTGTTTGAGTTTTCTTTTGACCCTGCTCTTCAACCTAGTAGCGAGTTGCCCAGAGTAGACCTTTACCCTTTTCCCATGTACCCACTTGCCTTTTCCTCACATTTACCTTTTATCAAACAACTTACCACTTCACCTGCTACCTTGTCGGTTCTGGTTTGAGGGGATCACTATTACCCACACATGGCACAACCACATCTTATTTTTGTTAGCGTCGCTTACCAATACAACTCTATGCAACAAAAGGGAAAAATGTAGACACTAAAATTAGGTCACACTCCCCTTTTGTCCCTCGACATATAAGCACCCTTTATTACATTTACCTAGCCATGACCCCCTTCACATCACTAATATTAATTTAATTAATTATCCATTTATTATTTACACTTTATTTAAATAATATCCACCTAGTTCACTTAGACATCAAACCAACTCAACCTAAGACCTATTCTTAGTAAGTTGCCATAACTAACTAAGACTTACCCAAACCCTAAAAATCAATGCCTACATTCCCTCTAACCACATTCCCACATGCTCACAAGAAGCTCTCTAGTCTAATTCATGGGATAATGACATGAGATCCAAGGAAATCAGGAGGATCTCCCTAGTTTAGTAAACCTAGGAAATCCCACCTTGACCGATGTCGGTTACCCCTAACCATCACCGGTTAAGTCGGACCACCGTCGGTTACCCCTTTTAACCCCTAAACTACCTTATTCTCAAGGTTGGAAAACATTGGGAGAAATTTGATGAGAAAGAACACATCTTAGAGAGATAACACATCTTTAGAGAGCAAATTCTAGTGAAAACCCGCATGCAAGGAAGGAGATTGAGCATCTTCTCTCTGCACAACCATCCCAGCCATGATCTGATCCATCCAAGCAAAGAGGAGTGTACATGTAGCCCATGTAAAAGCTTTTCTTCAGTTGGTGATCACTTGCAACCTTCAAACCCATCATCAACACCCCCATCCCTCACACACAGGCCTTCAGGAATGGAATCCAAGTAAGTATAACATCATAATTTCTTGGTTTATTTCATTTCATCATCATTTTATCATCCATTGTTTACCTTGCCCCCTATTGACCTTCTCCAACATTTTCACCTCCATATACCAATTAAAACCTTGCAAAATCCTACTCCACTCACCCAATACCTCATCCCGACCAACCAAATTCCTTTGTGTAATCACAAAGGAGACCTAAAGCTTGTTTTGTGACATTTTAAGATCTCACGATGGAATCGGCACGATGACACCCAACCGCGCGTCGGTCACTTGACTAACACCGGTCTCTGTATTTACCCACACAGCCCTAGAATAGAGACCTACCCACCTAATTTCATCTCACCCTCATTCACCTGTGATCTACCCGAGACCTCTATCAAACCTATAGAACCCATAACCAATCATTTGACCTTTAGATTCTATTCTAGCTTATCTTGTTAGATTAGATCTATTTCTTATTGTGTTTTTAAGTGAAATGCCTAAATCATTTTAAAATAACAATAGGATTTACTTTTTTACAACATTAAATTGTTTAAAACAATGGACTGACAACCATCTAGGAAGTATCATACTTCTTGGATCTAGCATACGCTAGGTAGTTCACTACCCATATTGTTTAATTCCTTTTGGTGGTCTTGTTTTCATTACAAGTAGTTCCTTCTAGCCAAAAGGAAGATCTCACAATCAGCTATGGATTCAAAAGTCATATGCGTGTAACAACCCATCAACCGACATTTGAACATGTATTCCTCCTACGCCCGTTACCCTATCTGTTTCACCAACACTTTAAAGAAACGATCTAAGAAAAAGGTGAAACAAAGATGACTCAAGTATAGTGAATCACATGAAAGGAAGATTGCTAGACAATGTGAGGTTACAGGTGTGATGGATCTATGGAGGTAAAATTTACAGGAAGGAGTTGAGGTTCATGTGGAGGACGTGGAACCTGAGAAGTCTGTGCTACCCCATATTGGAAAGCACGTAAGAGAGATCCCTTTGGATTCGATGAGAGTTTTCCGCATGGAGAGAACAGTCATTGGCGTGCATCCGAACCCACCTAGTGACCAAACCATGGTGCTTGGTTTTCCAGATCAAGGAAGGAGTATCACTAACCCAATTGGTATCGGTAGAGAAGCGATAGATCTCGCACCCTGGGAGATACAATTTTTCATTTCCCACTTCTATGGCTATGCATACTATTTCAGTATTTTTAGGAATTTTCAGACAAGGAGAAATTACAAAATCCTTCGATCTTGGATCCGGGAGTGGCGCGGGGTACACTTGTGGTAGTGGGGCATTGTCGCTGCACCATCAACGTGCGATTGAGTGGAACTTTGGGGACCCTTGGCATGACCACTATAGGACTTGGTGGGTTAGGAGGAATAGGACTCGATGGATCCAAAGTGGCTTAGGAGGCACATGACTTGGTGGATTAAGAGGTGGAGGAAACACTGGAGGAAACTAAGGCTCTAGCTCAGGAGGATAAGGGGCCTAGCCACCTCCTCAAGTCTTCTTTAAGATCTATTTACATTTGCGATTATAGGGGTATTGAAGATCTTTGCAGAACATGTTCACAAGTGTGAGCTGCTATGGAGTGTGAAGGGGATCAAAACCCGAGAGTGGAAAACTATTCAGTTTGTAATGACGTTGCAAGGGCACGTGCATAGATGGTATAGGAAATATGACCCTCATCAAATGGTGGTTGATTATAATACTTTAAAGAATGCCTTCTTGGCAGAATTCCACATCCCCGAGTTTGAACAGAAGAGCATCAATGCCTTGAAGGAGATTCAAAAGGGAATGGTGGAGAGTGTGTGGGAGTATGATGCGTGGTTTAAGACTCTCTGTGCCAAAATTTTCATATGACATTCACCCTTTATAGCATGCTCAATTTTCATGGGGTTGATAAATCCATTTTGTTGGTCTGAAAATCTATCGCCTGGACAGATCTATGGATAGACGAGCCAACAGTGTGCGGTGGCATAGCCCTCTTTGAGTCAAAGAAAGCAAAGCGGTTTATTGTTATTCTACCAGCAGGAATCTATGCAAGTCTCACAGATTCTGCCTTCGGGGGTTTGGGATCTCATCCTAGTAGGGGTGTTTCCGACTGCGAAAAGAAAGGAAAGGAAGAGGGAATGAAGAAAGATCAGGTCCGAAGGAAGAAAAGAAATGAATTCCAAAGCAGAAAGGTCAGAAGGTTTATGTTTTGGGATTGGTAGTAAACAGAGCCAAACCTACTTGCATAAACAAACAAAGCAATACTGATGATGAATAAATGACAAAAAAGTAGATATGAATCTAACAGAATAAACACATACAGATCTAACATTAGAAAGGTCGATGCATAACACAAACTATTCAAAGACAAAGTCTCAATATTTGTATTACTGTTTTCTTCTGTTACAAGAAAGCTCAAAGTCTTTTTTCTTCACTTCTATTTCTCATCTGAAAGATATCCATCCATCCCACAATACTACAAGTATTGGAGTATATATAGAAGAAGAAGAGAAAAGAAGGCAAAAAGGAGCCAACAACTATTTACAAAGATATTTACAAAATATCTAAAAGTCATGTTGACTTTTTGCAACTTGATGGATGACATCATCCCATGATGCAACATGGATGACGTCATCATTTGTATCAACATACTCCAGATATTTCCAAAAAGAAAGATGGAGAAGAGAAAGAGAAGAAGGAGAAGAAGAAGAAGAAGAAGAAGCAACAACAGCTATTCGTCATCATCATCTTGCGGCCGAAAGGGGGTGGACTGCTTTTGTTGCTCCTCAGGTGACGAGATATGGAACTGAGAGCGGTATTCCATGAACTTGTTGATTATTGGCCCTAGTTGATCCTAGGAAGGATCCTTATGCCTATCACTTATCGCCTCACAAGTCTCCCGCTCATCTATGAGCTTCTCTGGGAGTTTGGAATAGTCCTTTTCCACCTCAATGAGGAACCTAATGAAGTCCCTACAGGCCAGCAGGTTGATGATAGATTCTGTGTCAAATGTGACCTCTGGCCCCATTCCTTGAGAAGCGATCTCCTTGAAGATCCGGGTGGTTTCATCAGCTTTCCTTAAAGTGAAGGAAGGAGTAAGTAACCCTGGCGACATATTAAGAACAATTCGTTCCATTTGGTGCATCGCATCCAGGGATTCTTCCTTGACTTTGTCAATATTTTCTAGAATAAATTCTAGCTGATCCACCCGGTAGTCAGTGGACATGATTTTGTTGAGGGCCCTTGGATGGCCGAAGACGCCAAACTTGACCAGATCTTCGACTAAACAGTCGAACATTTGTTGGAAGGTCTCGTGTTGCAGTCTGGCATGTTCCAACTCTTCTGATATGGGCCCTGCTAACGCTTGGAGCTCTTTATTCGCCTTACTGATGTTCAGGTACAAGTCGGAGAACTCGGTGATCACTTTTTCACTGTCTTTGAGGATTTGGCTCCTCCAAGCGGAAACGGCCATACCCTGCTCACCGATCTTGGCATACTCATTAATTTTCTCCTGGCTGAGAAGCTCAGAAGTCTCGGCGGTAGTTGTAGGAGGTGCATTACCCATCTTCTGTAAGGCTTGGAGCAGATATTTGTTTTGCTCCTTCAGTTGCCTTTTCTCTTCCTTGATTTCCTGAAGCTTTTTGCAGAGGGCGTCAACTGCAGAAAGAGCCTCCCCCTGAAGACTTTCGGAAGATGTCCCCATTGTGACTTGGGTCACAGTAAAATCTGTCGGAGACAGATCCTTTTTCTCTTTGAGGGGATTGGGGTATGCGATTTCCATAACTCTCTCTCCTGCAGCACTTTGAGAGAAGCACGTGACAGGCTTCTGCTTCTTCGCCCCCTTAGATGGGATTACGGAAAAGTCCATCGGAGCGATGGGAACTTTCCTCTTTTGCTGACTTAGCTGCTGAGAGATCCAAGCTGGACCTATGGTAGAAGGACCGGAAACAGAGGAGGGGGTAGCTGCAGTAGAAGAGGGGAAAAATGTGGAGACACGCGGCGGCGGCATTGAGAGAATAGCCGAAGAAGTGCCCACGGAAGGAAGGGAAACTGTAGCTGTGGAAGACATAGGAAGGGAAGGGAGCTCAAGATGAGGGAAGAAATGGAGGAGGACAGATCAATGAGGGAAGAAAAGATAGATGAAGAGGCGGGGGAAATAGTAGAAGAAGGGGAAGAGGACACGACCAAAGGGATGGTCGCTTGAGTCACTCGAGGAGGGGAAGGAAGAGAAGAAGGGACGGAAGGGACCTCAGTTGTTGTAACAATGCCGACATCCTGAGTGGATGGGCCAATGGGAATATCCTCTTCTGCTTCTTTCTCTAGCGAATCCAGAGTTATTACCTGTTTTGGTGCTGTGGAAGGAGGACTCTCAGGGGCTTCTTCCTGAATGGTGCTGGATTCACCTTCTACGCCTTTGCCCTTGCCTTTAGGCTACTTTTTGGATCGTGGAGGTGCGTTGCCCAATGGGGATGTTGTGAAATCAACCCCGAGGTAGATTAGGCCGTTCATCCGGCACCAATGTTCTGTCCTACGCAAAGTCTCCTTGACCCTTTCCTCAATTGTCTGAGGGGCCTTAGTTCTGTCAATGGCTAGAAAGGGCCAATTGTCCCCATCTGTGTCAGTATATACCTTGTCTACTTCATCTTCCGTAGTTTGGAAGCCTTTGGGGACAATGGCTACCCCATATTGGATGATTTCTGCCAATGCTAGGCGAGAATGATCCTTCCTTCTGAGCTCCACCTCATGGAGGACGTCAATATAAATATCCTCGATCTGAGGAACATGGATTGGATCAAGTTTCACCTTGGTAGACAGCTCCTTCCTCGAAGGTGGGTCGAAGGAAGTCATGTTTCAAATTGAGTAACTCCAGCTCTGCGAACATCTCCTTCACCTTGTGGTGGGTAGAGCATGTGTATCGGCCTACTGTGAGGGGGAAAGGAGTTCCACCCTTCTTTCTTTTAAGGCATTTCTCGTGATATGTGATTAGCTGCCTTGACAGTTCCAGCAGAATCAGCTTAGGTCCAGCATACCTTGGTAGCCTGGTTGGCTCTCCCAAAAAGTTGGCAGCCCTTAGATAGGTGAATGTAGGAAACTGGGTGAACAAGGCTCCCCATTTCTCGGTGGCTGCCACTATGCTTTTGGTCATGCGACCATAAGTCATATTCGGCCTCAAGCAGGCAGATGATGTGGTAGAAGAATGCATCGTTGATTTTGGTGAATTGGGAGATGCTATTCTCCAGCCTCAATTCTGGATAATACTCATATATTTTGACCTGAGGCCAAACTCCACTCCGCGTCAGGCCTGGATAGTCCCTCTCTGATGCTGCAGCGTAGACCACGTAGGAGTTCATATGAAATGTCCCCGTTGTGCTGAATTATTGTAGCTGCTCAGAGATTGTGCTGCTTATAATCTCTCCCCAGCAAAAGCGCTGATCAGGCATATTCTTGTTCATGGTCTCTAAGTACCACAACATCCATTTATGGAAATAATGGGCATCAGAAAGCCCGAAGACCCTGCTCAGGAATGTAATGGTGTCACTGAGCTCTTCTGAGAAGTCACTGCGGTGGATGATTTGGGGCCACCGGGTTATTACCTTCTTGTTCTTCAGATAGACTTCATTCATTAGTTGCATACATTGATCCTCATTGTCATCCCAGGCCTTAATGCACTCCGCTTGGCTGATGGCCACAAAGTGCCGGTGGTGAGGGATGCCGAGTATTATCTCAAAATGACGGGCAGTGAGGTTAATGACTACCTCGCCCTTGCTGTTTTCGACACACCTTGTGTCCTTGTTGTAACACTGGGCAACCACCATCATAAATTCATTGTTGACGGTGCTGACGGGGATTCCTCCGGTGAAGTGCAGGGCACTGCCGATCAATTTGTCCATCCATGGACTCCTTGTAACTTTCTGAGTCTGGCCCAGAATTCCTCCATATCAATATGTCCCAATTCTGAGTCTCTGACGTCCATGCTGCACTCGGCCTGGGACTCGGGCATTCTGACCCTCTGATATTTATATTTCATTTCTTCCTCTGTAAGCTTAGCCTTTCCTTTGGATTTGATGGGTCTCTTGCTGGATGTAGACATATGTTCTTTCGAACTCAGTTGCTGATCTGCATGAAGAAGAAGTGAAACCCAACGTAGAAAGGTTGTATCAGTCATTTGATTTCCCATTGAAGTGCCAACAGAAGGAGTTAGTTATTATTAGGCTCAGGGCACAGGGCGCATGAAAATTGCAGCTTACAGGGCTAAATAGGTAAGGCGCACAGGAAAGGGTGTTGCAAAGGTTAAACTGGTGCCAAAGGCGCATGGCGCATAGATACTGCAGAGTGCATTTTATAAAAGGCGCATGAAAACATTGTGTTACATAGAGACAGGATGCACCCTTTGGCGCATAGACTTTTCATGTTGCACTGGGATTTGGTGTGCCCTTTGGTGCATGTAAGGTTTGTGTAACAGGAACTTTTCGTGCGCCATGGTGCAGCGCACGAAGGGTTAACACAACATGATGTTGCTGTAAGGAGGGATGCGCCTGCGCCTTCAAAGCCTTGTACTTAGCGCGGATAAAGCTGTGTGTTGCCGATCTTTGGATGCGCCAAAGAGGGCGCATAGAAACATGATGTAGCAAGGAAGGTTGATGCGCCAAAGAGGGCGCAAGGTTAGTGCTTGTAGCATATGAAAGAGGTGCGCCTTGGGGGCGTAGAAGTTTACGATGCAGCAGGCAAGATGGGTGCGCCATTGGCGCGGGTTTTTATCATGTTACAGGGGTGACAGATGCGCCTAAGGGGCACAACTATTTCTGATGTTGCAAGATGCGCCGGTGCACAATAGGAAAAAACAATCCTTTTCTCCATCTCTCTTCTGTAAGTTTAGCAGGGTATTTAGGTAGTGAAACAGCTCAAAGATGAGGGAAACAAAACTATGCTTTTCAGACAAGTCCCCCTACCAGCAGATCTGGACAGAGGGGGAGGGATAATAGCAAAAGGAGGAGGCTTAGATCAACATTAGATATTTCAATACTCCAAACGCAAACTACTACCGGACCACAAGCACACCACGAACCAAAATTCAAAAGCGCACGAGAGGGAGAAGAACCTCTTACTGGATAAATAGTGAAAATCTTGAAAATGGGTCCACAATGTGTTGAAAACGACGAGGCAGAGGCTGACAGGCTCAGAGAATAAAAATCACGTGATATGCATCTGATGATAATGACATTTGGGTGCGTAAATTTTATATATATAGGTGAGCTAGTCATAAATGCGCCACCCACTTTGTAAAGGGCGCATGAAAGTTGCTGTCGACATGGAAAAGCATGCGCCCTTTGGCGCACGAAAGCATTTTCCAGCATGAAATTAAGCGCCTTTGGCGCACCGAAAGGGATGTCGACATGAGATTATGTGCGCCCTTTGGCGCACCAAAACATGGCGCAACAAAAGTTGTGTTAGTACGAAGGCGCATGCGCCTTGGCGCACGCAGGGAAGACTCAACATACAAGGCGCACCAAAAGGTGTGTTGACACTGAAAAATATGCGCCAAAGGCTTTAAAGGGGGCGCACCAAAAGTTGGTGTTACATAGTAATTCCATGCGCCCAGCCAAAAAAGACCAAAAAGACTAAGTTCGGAAACCAGATTTTCCTGGAAAGGGATTTTGCAACGTTCCGAACGCAAGGGATCCCTAGCGAGGGATCAAAACAAAATTTTCGGTATGGTTATCGGTAAAATTGCCCTTGTCAATTTTATGGGATAATAGCTGGCTCTTTCTGGGGACTATCCCTGAGAAAATTCGGGGGTAGAGAATCCCAGATCTCATGTGCCTATCCATTGGGTAACAGAGTCAAAAACAAGGGCGACCGGAGGGAGAACAAAGGAAACACACAACAAACTGAAAGCAAACACACGACGAAAGCAAACACACAACTAAAGCAAACTGTACAAAGAAGAGAGCAAGCTCTACTTCCTGAAGATCTTCAAATGTTGCCCGCTATAAGGAAGCGGGAGCTCGGTTCCATCCAGATATGAGAGATAGAAGCTATTCTCTCCGTTGAGCTGCTTGATCTTGAAGGGCCCTCTCCACAGGGAATCAAAATTTCCGTGCATGCCCTTTGGCTCTCTTCGCTTGTCCCACAAAAGGACGAGATCTCCCACTTGAAAATCCCTCTGCTTGGCCTTCTTATCAAAAAGCCTCTTAACTTGATTCTGATGTTCAGTGATCCTGTCGACCACCCTTACTCTCTTTTCTTCAAGTTCTGCTAGATACATGATTCTCTTTTCAAGAGAATTTTGGAAAGTTTCATCTTCGATAGCTCGTGCCAAGCACAGAGTAGGAAGTTTCACAGAAATGGGGAGTTCGGCATCAGTGCCATATAACACTTGAAAAGGTGACATGCCGAGAGATCTCTTAGGAGTAATACGATCGGCCCACAAAGTGTCATACAAAGACTTGTGCCACATTCGTTGATTCTCATCTACTAACTTCCGTATGATGGTCACCAAGTTCTTGTTACTGGATTCCGCCTGACCATTTCCCTGAGGGTAATAGTTTGAGGCGTGAGCCAAAGTTATCCCATATTCATAGCAAAAACTAATAACTTCCCGTGAGGAGAAGTTAGAAGCATTATCAGCAACGATTTTGTTTGGAATGCCAAACCTGACAATGATATTTTCTTTAATGAAATTGCAAACCACCTCAGAAGTGGCATGCTTGACAGGTATGGCTTCCACCCACTTGGTGAAGTAATCCATTGCTGTAAGGACATAGCTATGTCGGCACTCGATTGAGGATTGAGTGCACCAATAAAATCAATTCCCCATTGTCTGAATGGTTCATTGATAATGACCGGCCTTAGGGGAAAGGCAGCCAACTTGGGCTTGCCGACGAATTGCTGGCAGGGTTCACACTTTGCCACCCAGGTGGCTGTATCTTGGAAGAGCGTCGGCCAATAGTACCTAGCTCGAATGATCTTGTGTGCTGTCACGGAGGAAGAGAAATGCCCCCCACAGGCTGAATTGTGAAAACTTTCCAGTATTTTTACCTGCTGAGGTTTGTCAACACATCGCAAAAAGACGCCATCTATCCCACGTTTATATAAACCGTCATCCCAGATGACATATTTAGCTGCTCTAAGCTTTATAGTGTGCTTCTCCTTTGTAGTTAGGTGCATTGGGAATTCGCCGTAGGTGAGGAAGAAAGCAATGTCGGAGTACCATTCATCACTAGTTGGAACAAATAGAACCAGAGGCAGAGAATCGGGCTCTTCCAGCCGGTCCTGTGCTTCATTCGGTGTAGTCACCCCTTTCATCGGGGTTTTCTGAATCTTTGTTTTCAGCCATTAGCTGACACAGGCCCTTGCCCCTTACCAGCTTGGTTGGTTTAATATCCAGGTCATACTCCTGGACCTTTGCGATCCAATTTCCTCGCAAGCTTCCTAACTCCTGCTGAGTTAGAATTGATTTCACCGCCGTGTCAGGGACCAGCACCACCGTATGCGAGTTTAGAATGTAATACCTGAAATTCTTCACTGCTTTGACAATGGCAAAGGCATGCTTTTCCAGTTGAGTCATTTTTAGTTCGTGAGGCTTGAGGGGAGAACTCATGAACGCGATCGGAGATTCAACATCCTCCGAGTTCTTTTGCATCAAGATTGCGGACACAGTATGCTCAGATGCATAACTGTACATGATGAAGTCCTTGGAGAAATCGGGACATACCAAGACTGGTGCATGAGCAACGGAAGCTTTTATTTCTTCAAATGACCTTTTCCCCTCTTCGCTCCATCTGAAAGTTGGTGACCCCTTCATCATGTTCAATATGTGACGGGTCTTCTCAGCAAAGTCAGGAACAAAACGCCTGAGAAAGTTCACCTTTCCAAAGAAAGAATGAACACCAGTCTTGCTTGTAGGTAGAGTAAGGCTTTGAATAGCCTTAACTCTTTCGGTATCTATCTTTGTTCCTTCTTTGCTAACCACATGCCCTAGCAACTTCCCTTCCGTGACTCCAAAAACAGACTTTTTTGGGTTTAGGGAAATCCCATGTTCTCGGCACCTGGCCAACACTTGCTCCAAATGATCACAATGATCATTTCATTGTTTAGAGAACACGGTTAAGTCATCTAGATAAACCACAATGACTTTCCCCATCATACCTTTGAATGCAAAGTCCATGGCCCACTGAAAAGTGGCGCCAACATTAGTTAGGCCAAAAGGCATCCTGCTGTAGGCAAATGTACCCCAGGGAGTAGTGAATGTTGTTTTAAACTGATCTTCAGCTGAAACTTCAATTTGATTATAGCCTGAAAAACCATCAAGCATGGACAGCATCTACGATCCGATTCACGCTTGCGAGAACTTGATCCATAATTGGAAGTGGGTAGTTGTCTTTCAAGGAAGCCTGATTCAAATTGCGAAAGTCTACGCATATGCATATCTCACCATTTTTCTTGCGCACTGGCACAATATTTGCTACCCAAGTACTGTGGTGGATAGGAAAGATGATTCTCGCATCCAGCATTTTCTGAATTTTGGCTGGATAGTCCCCGAAATCTTAGGATTATAGTGCCTCTGCTTCTGGCGAAAGGCTTTGACATCTTCTTTCAACGGAATGTCATGCTGAACGTCCTTTGGCTTGAAAGATTTTAGATCGGCATAGGACCATGCCAACACGTCCATATATTTTTTTAGCAACTTGACAAATTTCGTTTCTCCTCAGGTGTGCAACATTTGCCAATGTTCACAAATTACGGGTGCTCCATCGAACCTATATTGACCGGTTCGGTTTCTGGGGATGAGTCAGGGTCATCTCGCCTCTTCTTTTTCACAAAACGGTCATGCCTGTCAAACAACCGCTCCAGAGAAACCAGGCCCTTTGGGATTTTATTCCCTTTGAGCTGACATATGCCATCGTTCCCTTTGGATTCATCGCCTTGATTGGTGACTGATTCATGACAAGTGGAAGTAGATCCTTCAAAGTGTAATTCTTTAAAATTTTCTACCTTTTCTAGAAAGGTAATGAGTTGATTATCGTCGTTGAACACCTGCCAATGCTGAGAATTGTCTGGCACGCTCGGGCGGAAAACCACCTCAATGGTGTATTTGTTTGTTTTCAAACCTGGGTGAGGGAGCATGAGAGATGCTGAAACAGCCAATGAATCAGCCATGTCATTTTGAGCTCTTGGAATGGATTCAATTGAAAAAGCATCGAATTCTTCGATGTTGTCCCACACCGCATTACGGTAGTGCCTGAGCCTTTCATTTTTTACTTGATATATCCTCTTGACTTGGTTTACAACCAACTCTGCATCACCTTGCACTTTTAGATTTTTAATTCCTCTTTCTTTTGCGGCTTGCATACCGAGTAACAGAGATTCATACTCAGCAGTATTGTTTGTGTTGAAAAACTACAATTTGAAAGAGAGAGGAATTACCTCCTCTTCGGGAGATATCAGCACGGCCCCAGCGCCACATCCACTAGTTGCGCAACTGCCATCAAACTGCAAGGTCCAGATCTCATTAAGATCTTTTTCCTGAATGAGGACACCCGTTTTTGTCTGTCTCGGTAGACAAGAAATAGTTCCCCATCCCTGATGATTCAAAAAGGATTTGAGCTTTGGGGTCTTCAGAGCTAGTAACCAAGTACTTTTTTTGTGATTCCGGCTCCAAAGTCTGCATTACGCCTTTGACGGGAATTCTAGCTTTAGACCAGTCCATATGAATTTCCCCACCAACTTCGCTGCAAAAACTTCTTCCCAGCAAAATTCCATAGGCTGCCGGAATGTCAGCAACGAGGACTGTCATCTTTACTCTTTTATCTGGGAATGCCGCAAACGTGAATTGCGCGTCTTTAATTTGGCCAACCAACGGAACCTGCTTGGTTTCCAAGGAATAACATCTGCCGAAAGGCTTGGTAAGAGTGAGGCCCAGAGCATGGGCGACCTTTGCGGCATGACATTATCAGAAGCCCCGGAATCAATGATGCAGTTACTCAGCTTGTGTCCATTGATTAGGAGGGAGAGATAGAAAGGCTCTATCTTGCCTGACGCAGATGTTGAAGCAACATTTATGTGAGATTCAGGGGGAGTGGAAAGGATTCCTTTTGGGGAAACCTGATTAGATACAACAGCTTGACTTTGAATATACTTGGTCAATCTTACAAGTTGTTCGGGATTTGACTGAAGATACTCGGCTTCAGACATTTGGATCTTGGTCTTTTTTGCATGATCTATGATATCAAATGCGGCCAAGGGTTGCGTTGGTGAAGGAATGAGTCCCTCACCTCGCGATGATGGAATAGGATTACTGGCCTTGGTAGGAACGTGAGAGGATTGATTTGGAGGAGAGATAGGGGAAAAGGTTTCCTTGTAAAAGATTTGCCAGGGAGTTGAGTAGGAAGAGGATTACCTCTTTTAGCAATGATCGGAGGCACGTTTGACACGACCTTCTCTTGGACATGGGTAGCAACTTCCGCTTCTTTTCTTTGTGAACAAGTAAAAATAGCATATGAATGTCCGCTTGCATATCACAGGTACCCTCTTCTTCGTGATTCTTCCTCATCAGATTCCATATACCCGATAGTAGAGTCGCGGTCGGTTCACCGACATCTTGATCATCTTCGCCACGAGGCGAAGGTTCTTCATAATACTTCTCTTCTTCTTGATTTCAGCGAGCGTTGACCGGAGGAGCCTCAAGTGCCAAGCTGCAGAGCGATTGCGGGTAAGCGTGGCCTTTGCGAAACATTGTTATAACGAAATTCCTCCACGGAATATCCGGTGATGAGGAAGGGGAGGCTGGGCCAATTGCTTCTTTAATGCAAGCAAGTCATTTGCCATCTTTTGAAAAATTTGGATCGGACAAAGTAGTGGGCGAAGGGCCCAAAGATTTAGGCTTGGCTGATTCCTTTTTCAATTTGCCAGATATTATCAAATTATCTTCTATGTGAATGGCAGTGGCTTGGGTGAGAATCAAGGTGGCAACTCGTTCCTGAAGGAGCAAGAAACTAACTTTTGAGCTCATAGCGTTTACGAAGAAACACTTTTGATTCTCCGGTGTTGGAAGCATGGCAACAGGGACACGGTTGATTAGTGCATTGAACCGGGTGATAAAATCATGCATGGTCTCATTTGCCTCTTTCTTCAGGTGAGTGATCCGTGATAATAATGCAAATGCATCCTCTGAAGGCTTGTATCTGTCTTCGAAAGCATCCCGGAAGGTGGCCCAACTGGTAATAGATCCGGTGGTAAATGATGAAACCATTGATTGAGAGTCCTTGTAGAGTTTCCAGAAAAAGGCGAACCGACACATCCTCGTGAGTTACATCCAGGATACTGCATGACATGATGAATGTAGATATGTGGGAATCCATACTTTGGTTTCGCTCCCATCAAATTTGGGAAAATTCTTTCGGTTTCCGTGAGGGAGTGCGTGAACTGGATGTGGTAAAGCCAAAGGACCCATCGCGTTTCCCCATGGTACCGCCATTTGAAAGGCCGGAAAGAGAACACGAGCTGGAAGCACGGTTCCACTGAGTAACAAGGCACTACAAAGGGATGTGGATGCCCCTTGCGAAAGATTCTTCCTTCGAGAAGGCGAGACACTCCTGGATGACCGGTCAGCCGAGCTTAGCACTGAAAAGCGTGCCGGTGTTATGCTGAAATTATGCCTTTGAAGCAGATCGAAAGTAGGATCAGCTTCTCCACGGGCTCTCCTGCTGCGCGTAAAAGGTTCACCCGCCAGTGTACCTTCCAGATCTGCAACGTTATGGCGCAGATTCAAACTTTCTTTTTGGCTGTACTTGCTGATTTTCTGGTTTTTCTGACAAAAACCAGCAGCAAACACTTTTCTAAATATTTAAAAACTATCCTCTTCAGAAAACCGATTGCGGTTAATGACAAATAACAACGAGGATAAGATGACAGAGAAGATTAGCAGGCTGATTTTCGGATCTGGTTTTGACTTTTTTCAAAGGGTTTCAAACTTTTTGGTAAACAGTCAAAAATTCAGATCTACGGAAAAATACTGATTTTTATAAAAACTCAGCGAACTAAAGGTCTCCAACTAGGCCAGATCTATGGATCTCAGAAGAAAATTTTCAATTCGGAGCACTTTTGCAATTTTTTAGATTTTTAACAAAAAGTTCAGATTTACAAACAGATAGTGATTCTTCTGATTTTTCTGATTTTCTATTCTATCACTATCAAAGATCTGATAGATCTGTTCGTTCCCCAGTGGAGTCGCCAAAAACTGTTGGTCCGAAAATCTGTCGCCTGGACAGATCTATGGATAGACGAGCCAACAGTGTGCAGGGCATAGCCCCTCTTTGAGTCAGCAAAGTGAAACTGGTTTATTGCTATTCTACCAGTAGGAATCTATGTAAGTCTCACAGATTCTACCTTCGAGGGTTTGGGATCTCATCCCAGTAGGGGTGTTTCCATTGCGAAAAGAAAGGAAAGGAAGAGGGTATGAAGAAAGATCGAGTCGAAGGAAGAAAAGAAATGAATTCCAAAGCGAGAAAGGTCGGAAGGTTTATGTTTTGGGATTGGTAGTAAGCATGAGCCAAACCTACTTGCATAAACAAACAAAGCAATACGATGATGAATAAATGAAAAAAGTAGATATGAATCTAACAAGAATAAACACATACGAGATCTAACATAAGAAAGGTCTGATGCATAACACAGCTATTCAGCACAAAGTCTCAATATTTGTATTACTGTTTTCTTCCGTTACAAGAAAGCTCAAAGTCTTTTTTCTTCACTTCTATTTCTCATCTGAAAGATATCCATCCATCCCACAATACTACAAGTATTGGAGTATATATAGAAGAAGAAGAGAAAAGAAGGAAAAAGGAGCCAACAACTATTTATAAAGATATTTACAAAATATCTAAAAGTCATGTTGGCTTTTTGCAACTTGATGGGTGACATCATCCCATGATGCAACATGGATGACATCATCATTTGTATCAACATACTCAGATATTTCCAAAAAGAAAGATGGAGAAGAGAAAGAGAAGAAGGAGAAGGAGAAGAAGAAGAAGAAGAAGAAGAAGAAGCGGTAGTAAGCTATTCGTCATCATCATCTTGTGGCGAAAGGGGGTGGACTGCTTTTGTTGCTCCTCGTGTGACGAGATATGGGGCGAGAGCGGTATTCCATGAACTTGTTGATTATTGGCCCTAGTTGATCCTGGGAAGGATCCTTGTGCCTATCACTTATCGCCTCACAAGTATCCCACTCATCTATGAGCTTCTCGGGAGTTTGGAATAGTCCTTTTCCCTCAATGAGGAACCTGATGAAGTCTCTACAGGCCAGCAGGTTGTTGATAGATTCTGTGTCAAATGTGACCTCTGGCCCCATTCCTTGAGAAGCGATCTCCTTGAAGATCCGGGTGGTTTCATCAGCTTTCCTTAAAGTGAAGGAAGGAGTAAGTAGCCCTAGCGACATATTAAGAACAATTCGTTCCATTTGGTGCATCACATCCAGGGCTTCTTCCTTGACTTTTTCAATCTTTTCTAGAATAAATTCTAGCTGATCCACCCGGTAGTCCAGAGTGGACATGATTTTGTTGAGGGCCCTTGGATGGCGAAGGCGTCGAACTTGACGAGATCTTGGTGAGCAGTCGAACATTTGTTGGAAGGTCTCGTGTTGCAGTCTAGCATGTTCCAACTATTCTGATATGGGCCCTGCTAATGCTTGGAGCTCTTTATTCACCTTACTGATGTTCAGGTACAAGTCGGAGAACTCGGCGATCACTTTTTCATTGTATTTGAGGATTTGGCTCCTCCAGTGGAAACGACCATACCACCCCGCTCGCCGATCTTGGCATACTCATTAATTTTCTCCTGGCTGAGAAGCTCAGAAGTCTCGGTGGCAGTTGTAGGAGGCGCATTACCCATCTTCTGTAAGGCTTGGAGAAGATATTTGTTTTGCTCCTTCAGTTGCCTTTTCTCTTCCTTGATTTCCTGAAGCTTTTTGCAGAGGGCGTCAACTGCAAAAAGAGCCTCCCCGAAGACGTTGGAAGATGTCCCCATTGTGACTTGGGTCACAGTAAAATATGTCGGAGACAGATCCTTTTTCTCTTTGAGGGGATTGGGGTATGTGATTTCCATAACTCTCTCTCCTGCAACACTTTGAGAGAAGCGCGTGACAGGCTTCTGCTTCTTCGCCCCCTTAGATGGGATTACGGAAAATTCCATCGGAGCGATGGGAACTTTCCTCTTTTGCTGACTTAGCTGCTGAGAGATCCAAGCTGGACCTATGGTAGAAGGACCGGAAATAGAGGAGGGGGCAGCTGCAGTAGAAGAGGGGAAAAACATGGAGACACGTGGCGGCGGCATTGAGAGAATAGCCGAAGAAGTGCCCACGGAAGGAAGGGAAACTGCAGCTACGGAAGACATAGGAAGGGAAGGGAGCTCGGAGATGAGGGAAGAAATGGAGGAGGACAGATCAACGAGGGAAGAAAAGATAGATGAAGAGGCGGGGGAAACAGTAGAAGAAGGGGAAGAGGACACGACCAAAGGGATGGTCGCTTGAGTCGCTCGAGGAGGGGAAGGAAGAGAAGAAGGGATGGAAGGGACCTCAGTTGTTGTAACAATGCCGACATCCTGAGTGGATGGGCCAATGGGAATATCCTCTTCTGCTTCTTTCTCTGGCGAATCCAGAGTTATTACCTGTTCGGGTGCTGCGGAAGGAGGACTCTCAGGGGCTTCTTCCTGAATGGCGCTGGATTCACCTTCTACGCCTTTGCCCTTGCCTTTAGGCTACTTTTTGGATCATGGAGGTGCGTTGCCGAATGGGGTTGTTGTGAAATCAACCCCGAGGTAGATTAGGCTGTTCATCCGGCACTAATGTTCTTTCCTACGTAAAGTCTCCTTGACCCTTTCCTCAATTGTGTGAGGGGCCTTAGTTCTGTCAATGGCCAGAAAGGGCCAATTGTCCCCATCTGTGTCAGTATATACCTTGTCTACTTCATCTTCCGTAGTTTGGAAGCCTTTGGGGACAATGGCTACCCCATATTGGATGATTTCTGCCAATGCTAGGTGAGAATGATCCTTCCTTCTGAGCTCCACCTCATGGAGGACGTCAATATAAATATCCTCGATCTGAGGAACATGGATTGGATCA
Source organism: Taxus wallichiana var. yunnanensis (assembly GCA_018340775.1). NCBI lineage: Eukaryota > Viridiplantae > Streptophyta > Pinopsida > Cupressales > Taxaceae > Taxus > Taxus wallichiana. Next base: position 603,429,878 of record CM031235.1, read on the forward strand.
AGTTTCACCCTTGGTAGACAGCTCCTTGGGTCGAAGGTAGGCCTGGCTGGGAAGTCATGTTTCAAATTGAGTAACTCCAGCTCTGCAAACATCTCCTTCACCTTGTGGTGGGTAGAGCATGTGTATCGGCCTACTGTGAGGGGAAAGGAGTTCCACCCTTCTTTCTTTTAAGGCATTTCTCGTGATATGTGATTAGCTGCCTTGACAGTTCCAGCAGAATCAGCTTAGGTCCAGCATACCTTGGTAGCCTGGTTGGCTCTCCCAAAAAGTTGGCAGCCCTTAGATAGGTGAATGTAGGGACTGGGTGAACAGGGCCCCCATTTCTCGGTGGCTGCTACTATGCTTTTGGTCGTGCGACCATAAGTCATATTCGGCCTCAGCAGGCAGATGATGTGGTAGAAGAATGCATCGTTGATTTTGGTGAATTGGGAGATGCTATTCTCCAGCCTCAATTCTGGATAATACTCGTATATTTTGACCTGAGGCCAAACTCCACTCCGCGTCAGGCCTGGATAGTCCCTCTCTGATGCTGCAGCGTAGACCACGTAGGAGTTCATATGAAATGTCCCCGTTGTGCTGAATTGTTGTAGCTGCTCAGAGATTGTGCTGCTTATAATCTCTCCCCAGCAAAAGCGCTGATCAGGCATATTCTTGTTCATGGTCTCTAAGTACCGCAGCATCCATTTATGGAAATAATGGGCATCAGAAAGCCCGAAGACCCTGCTCAGGAATGTAATGGTGTCGCTGAGCTCTTCTGAGAAGTCACTGCGGTGGATGATTTGGGGCCACCGGGTTATTACCTTCTTGTTCTTCAGATAGACTTCGTTCATTAGTTGCATACATTGATCCTCATTGTCATCCCAGGCCTTAATGCACTCCGCTTGGCTGACGGCCACAAAGTGCCGGTGGTGAGGGATGCCGAGTATTATCTCAAAATGATGGGCAGTGAGGTTAATGACTACCTCGCCCTTGCTGTTTTCGACACACCTTGTGTCCTTGTTGTAACATTGGGCAACCACCATCATAAATTCATTATTGTGGCGGCGGCGGGGATTCCTCCGGTGAAGTGCGAGAGGCATGCTTTGCCGATCAATTTGTCCATCCATGGACTCCTTGTAACTTTCTGAGTCCTGGCCCAGAATTCCTCCATGTCAATATGTCCCAATTCTAAGTCTCTGACGTCCATGCTGCACTTGGCCTGGGACTCGGGCATTCTGACCCTCTGATATTTATATTTCATTTCTTCCTCTGTAAGCTTAGCCTTTCCTTTGGATTTGATGGGTCTCTTGCTGGATGTAGACATATGTTCTTTCGAACTCAGTTGCTGATCTGCATGAAGAAGAAGTGAAACCCAACGTAGAAAGGTTGTATCAGTCATTTGATTTCCCATTGAAGTGCCAACAGAAGAAGGAGTTAGTTATTATTAGGCTCAGGGTGCAGGGCGCATGAAAATTACAGCTTACAGGGCTAAATAGGTAAGGCACATAGGAAAGGGGTGTTGCAAAGGTTAAACTGGCACCAAAGGCGCATGGCGCATAGATACTGCAGAGTGCATTTTATAAAAGGCGCATGAAAACATTGTGTTACATAGAGACAGGATGCGCCCTTTGGCGCATAGACTTTTCATGTTGCACTGGGATTTGGTGCGCCCTTTGGCACATGTAAGGTTTGTGTAACAGGAACTTTTCGTGCACCATGGCGCAGCGCACGAAGGGTTAACACAACATGATGTTGCTGTAAGGAGGGATGCGCCTGCGCCTTCAAAGCCTTGTACTTAGCGCGGATAAAGCCTGTGTTGCACTGATGCTGGGTGCGCCATTGGCGCATAGAAACATGATGTAGCAAGGAAGGTTGATGCGCCAAAGAGGGCGCAAGGTTAGCGCTTGTAGCATATGAAAGAGGTGCGCCTTGGGGGCGCAGAAGTTTACGATGCAGCAGGCAAGATGGGTGCGCCATTGGCACGGGTTTTTATCATGTTACAGGGGTGACAGATGCGCCTAAGGGGCGCAACTGTTTCTGATGTTGCAAGACGCGCCGGTGCGCCATAGGAAAAAACAATCCTTTTCTCCATCTCTCTTCTGTAAGTTTAGCAGGGTATTTAGGCAGTGAAACAGCTCAAAGATGAGGGAAACAAAACTATGCTTTTCAGACAAGTCCCCCTACCAGCAGATCTGGACAGAGGGGGAGGGATAATAGCAAAAGGAGGAGGCTTAGATCAACATTAGATATTTCAATACTCCAAACGCAAACTAAAACCAGACCACAAACACACCAAGAACCAAAAACGCAAAATGCACGAGAGGGAGAAGAACCTCTTACCTGGATAAATAGTGAAAATCTTGAAAACGGGTCCACAATGCGTTGAAAACGACGAGGCAGAGGCTGACAGGCTCAGAGAATAAAAATCACGTGATATGCGTCTGATGATAATGACATTTGGGCGCGCAAATTTTATATATATATAGGTGAGCTAGTCATAAATGTGCCACCCACTTTGTAAAGGGCGCATGAAAGTTGCTGTCGACATGGAAAAGCATGCGCCCTTTGGCGCACGAAAGCATTTGCCAGCATGAAATTAAGCGCGCCTTTGGCGCACCGAAAGGGATGTTGACATGAGATTATGTGTGCCCTTTGGCGCACCAAAACATGGCACAACAAAAGTTGTGTTAGCACGAAGGCACATGTGCCTTGGCACACAGGAAGACTCAACATACAAGGTGCACCAAAAGGTGTGTTGACACTGAAAAATATGTGCCAAAGGTTTTAAAGGGGGCACACCAAAAGTTGGTGTTACATAGTAATTCCATGCGCCTAGCCAAAAAAGACCAAAAAGACTAAGTTTGGAAACCAGATTTTCCCGGAAAGGGATTTTACAACGTTCCGAACGCAAGGGATCCCTAGCGAGGGATCAAAACAAAATTTTCGGTATGGTTATCGGTAAAATTTCCCTTGTCAATTTTATGGGATAACACATTTAATGATCCGTATCTCATAAAAATTTCACTGAGACCCACGCGAGGAGTTAGAAGTTGCTCTGTGTCTTGAAGCTATTAGAAGTGTTGATATTGGTGTTATCCCATTTCTGGATGCTCAAATTGCTGCTATGGCTAAGCAGTTGGAGAATTTTTCTGTGAACTTAGCTCATGGGACTTGCAGTGGTATATGGTGTACAGATTGTGAAGTAGAGGGGCATGTCAAGGATAGTTACCCGGAGGGCGTATGTGCCGTAATAGTAGGCGTGAAATTTTTCATGGGGACCATGATGCAAATAGATGTCCCTTATTATAACACATAATTTGGAAGAATGTGTCTTGCTACTATAAAATCTACACCTCTACAACCCATGATACTAAGGATTGTAGAATTATTGACCAAATCCATGAGGCCATTGATCATGGTGTGCGCTAGACCAACATTGCTAGTAGTTCTAAGAATGATGATCACCATTATGAGGATTGTGTAGATGGAGGAACATGCGGAAGGGAATTTTGCGAGAGGATTCCATGGTTGTGGTAACTATGAAGGAGGAAGAAGTGAGTTCCCATGTGGAACCTGTTTTAATTATGGGTCTATAGACCACTACAAGTGTGAGTGCCCAAATTTATTGCAGTGCTCATGGTGTGGGAAGAAACAAAAGTATGAGGAGTGCCCTGAGTTGTTTGAGCACATGAATCAACAACACCAAAAAGATAAGGGTGCTGAAATGGTAAGTATCAAGAAGGATGATATGCAGTGGATGCCTAGAGTGGCGCGTGACTCGGGATTAGAACCTGTCATGGTCACTACTTGAGTGGAGGTTGCACATGCCCAAGAGGTACCAAAGAAAAGAACCTTAGTTTCAAGAGAGGAAGTTGTGCATGGGAAGTACCCAAGACCCTACCCATCAGAAGGAGGTATACCAGGAAACTATGGACATTATAAGGAGCTTACAGGGAGAAATCTAGTGTCTTAAGAGCAGTATAGGTAGGTAAAGCAGCATAAAAGAAGTGTTAAGGCTCTGCAGAAGGACATGGATGAGGTTAAAGAAGTATGAAAAATGCTAAGTCAAGAGAATATTATTCCCTTGCTAGGATCATGGTTCAGAGAGAAGGTACCACGTGCTTGGGAGAAGAGTCAAGAGGTAGGTCTTGCATGCAAATATTCTCCCTCATAGCCTTGAATATGATAGGAGATCACGTTATGTTGGTGCTATTTTTGATCTTGCACCATGTTGCCCTAACATTTCAAATCGTATGTGGTCAAAAACATTTTACTCTTTGATTTGATGTTACGTAATTCTTCCCCTCTATTTGAAATGCTTTTAAATGCTCACAAACTTCTTATTTTGCCCTAATTTGAAAGAATAATCCAAGTTTTCCCTTTCGTGTGCCCTAGTTTTTCCAATTTTGCGGGCTATGTCATTTTTTCCTTTGCCAAATCATGGAAAATTGAAATTGATCAAATCATACTTGTGTGCAATTGAAAATCCTATCACAAGGTCGAAAATGTTCAGAAATCATGCTTCAGTGATTCAAAATAAAAAAATCTGCCATTCTTGGTGAAAAAATTGAATTCTAGGGCATCCCTGAAATTTTTATGTTTTGACAATCAAAAGGGCATCATTTTCCCATCAAATTCATATTCAGAAGGTATTGGAAATGTGGGCAAGTGTTGTAACTTTTCATTTTTCACTTTTTCAAGCAATGGGCATTTTCGGGCCCAGGGACCCGTTTTTTCCAAATTTGCCTATGTGGCATGTTCTGATTGGTAGGTGGGATGGCAGGTGGTCAGATTCCCTTAAGGTTTTTAGACCTTATTTTGCAAAAAAATTAAAGTCAAAAATGGTCCGAAGCCCCGCACAACCAATCCGGAGTGGACACGTGTCCAAAAGGCCAAAAAGGGAGGAGTAGGCCGGGGGGACTTAAAGTTTTTTAGCTCTAATTCTCTAAAGTTTCAAAATCAATTTTTCCCCTCTCCAATCAAAGGAGGACATGTGGCATCAGTTTTGAGTGGGTCGGTGGCCCAACAGATGGAAAATTGAAATTTTTCCCTTAGCAAAAAAGGGAGTTAAAATGAAATTTTGGGCCAAATCTCCGCAACGAATCAAGAAAGGACACGTGTCCAAAAAGGCAAAAGGCGAAGAAGGGGCCGAAGGAAAATTTTATGACTTTTTGCCTTTGTTGTCTAAAAGGTAAAAAATGAAAAATGGCTCGCGCCAATCACAGGAGCACACGTGTCCATGAAGGGTCAGAGGGAAGTGCGGGCCGCGGAGGGAAATGTGAATTTTTCCCTTTTGCCAAAAAGGCTTAAAATCAAAATTTGAAGTGCTTGCCCGCTAGCGAATCATCGAGAAACAAGTGGCAAGGAAAAAAATGGAGGCACGGGCCCATGGAGACAAAATTGAATTTTTTCCATTAGTAAAAAAGGGAGTTAAAATAAGAATGGGACTCATGGATTTTATTGATAGAGGAAGTGACACGTGGCGAGGGAGAAATATGAGGTGCGGGCCCACGGGGAAAAAAGTGAAAATTTTTAGTTTTCCAAAAAGGTCAAAATGCACAGAATTGAAGCACGATCCCAATGGGATCCACCATGTGCCACATGTCAGCTCTAAATTTCAAGGGTGGAGGGGCGAGAGAAAAAGTCAAAATTTTCCATTTTTCCAAAAATGTGGAAAAGTAAAAAATGATCCCAATTTCGGTTCCAATAATTTTTGCAATGTGTTTGACCTTATCGGAAGAAGAATTAAAAAGGTAAATCAAGCTTATTTATAAGTCTCGCATCTTCCACGTGGTGGGCTAGGATTAAAAGATGGATAAGATTGATTGTTGTTGTGCATCCATTTGTTTTTTGCCGCCATGGGAGCTCCAACAAGCTTGGAATCACGATTTTTACATCAAAATTCATCAAATTTATATTGATTTTGTGTCCTCTTGGCCTTCCAAGATCACTGGAATCAGTTCAATGACTCAATATTTTGATTTGAGATGTTTTTGAAGTAATTTTTGCCCCAACCCGAGCAAACACGTGAAATGACAAAATCAAAAGTTGCAGAGGTAGTTTGAAAAGGTAAAAAGATGAAAATGATGAGTAAAAGGTGTTTGCATGCCTCAATGATGAAAAACATGCCTCAGGATGGATAATGATCTAGATATTTGTAATGATTTAATCTTTTTGGGCACACCTGGCAACATGCGAATGTTTTTCTGTTTGATGTCATTTTCATTGAATCATGAGGATTGTTTTGTAACAAACTTGATCCCATGGCATATTATTTGCTTGGGAAAGAAGGCTCCAATGTGGCATAAGGTATATAATGCATGTTTTGAGACATGTAAGAGGTCGGGAAAAAAATTGAAAATCATGAGTGAATTATGAGAGAAAGCTCATCTTCGAGAAACCCCACCAAAGAATCAGGATAATTTCTTCTATGTTGGATCTTCATGTATGTGAGTTATAAGTGTATATCCATCACACGGCTCGAGATTGTTCATGAAACTCTCCCCTACTGATGAATCCAATAAGCTATTGATTTAATTTGTGTTTTTCTGATCAATATGATGTGTGTTATCATTTTTAAATGCCTATAAATAGTTTTCATTGTTCTTGTTGCAATATTGCATTGAAAGTCTTTAAAAATCACATAGAATCTCCATTTCTTGTTGATAGTTTAGTGGCATTTGCAATCTCATGTTCAGAAGAGCCTTCATCTGATAAGGAGATAAACAAATTTAAAATCACTTTACCTTCCTTGACTATAGAGATTGCTTGTAAGCCTTTGGGGGCACCTTAGGTGTGGTTTGATCAAGGATTTTTGTTTTTAATTGAATTCTTTACTTCAAGATTTTTTGGTAAGTTCTCAAAGATTGTGTGAAGAGTGCAACCCAGGCTTCCATTTATGCCTCTTTCGGTTTGAAAGAGTATCCTGATTATTTGAAGTATTTTATTTGATAGTTGTTCAAGTATTGTAGAGATTTTCAAAGATCTGATATATCCCAGTTTGTCTCATCAATACCCCACCAAAAAATCATTCTAAACAACCCATCCTACCCATACTACCCCTGCATCTACATTATGTTTCAACAAAAGAATACAATCCATTTACAAAAATGCACAAAGCAAATCAAGATCATACCATGTCTCTAGCAGCCTCAGCCTTGTCTTGAAAGCATTTCCATAATTTAGTAGTGACAACTCTGTTGAGTTTGAATAATGGAATATTGATCATTTTTTCCCAAGGCCATCTCCCCAAGGCCATCTCCATGCAATATGCATAGTATAAGGATATCTCCACCTCCTTAATAAAACAAAAGCTGCAATATAGGTTCTCTTACCTTAGTTGAAAGGCACGATCTAAAATAGTTAGGGTTAGATCAAAATCCTTTCAAAGTGTTATCCATCTCTCCACAAATCTAAGTGCCAGTTAGATCACCTCTCCAGCTACAAAATGACACACATCATGATCTATCTAACTTCAAGCTTCATGTCATATCTCGATCTTGCTGCCGGTGACTGAAAAGGAGAAAACATTTGGGTACCAACACCTTCTCGGCACCATTCTGGGAATTCTTGGAATTTCTCAGTGTTCTTCAAGTGTTTGAAGAGTTTGAGCATTTGTGTATTCAAGTATTTGAGCTACTACATTGTTAAAATATCATTCTATGCTTCAGATCTACAAGTTTTAAACAAGGGTTTCAAGTTTTGTCTACCCTTTTTCCATTTCCTAGTAGTTCATACACTTTGGTTGCATTGTGATTGATTGATTTAAGAAGAAGAAGGTATGATTTATAAAGCCTTACAAAGGTTTCAGTACTAGCAAACATTTGATAGATTACTTTAGTGCATTTACACAACTAAGGTGAAAGTCCTTAGTGGTGACTCCATGCTAATTTGATATTGAAAATACCAGTTGTCTTACCTTTCTGTCATTTATAATTTGTTGCTCAAATCTATAAAATTGGAAGGAAGAAGATCTCTCTTCATCAAGGAATCTACTAAGAAGTTGTTTACAGATTCAAGAAACTTAGAGCTAGAGGGGAGAAAGGTGTGGAAGGTTGTTGGAGACTTGGTTGCAAGAAAGGAGATCCCTATTGTTGAGTTTGAAAGTGAGAAACCTGTTATTGAGGACTGCAATTCTTCTTCAAGTGGATCTGATTCAGACAATCCTATTGCTGATTTGAATTCCCCATCAGGTGAGGGACCTTCTTGTGCATTTGAAAGGATTGCTCCTAAATCTGCTCTGTATTTTCTAAATTTGCTAGAGATCATCAAGAAGGAGAGCCCTTAAGAGAGATATGTTTTGAAGTTTTCATTCCCATTCCCCAAAGACCTCTCACTCCTCATCAACTTGTTTCACCTCCAAGATCACCCCCACCAAACAATATGGCTCAGCCTAGACCTCCATTTGTTGTTAACACCTTTGGTCCTATAAATTTTAGAGGAATGGATGGTTACCCAAATGCTATCCCACAAGATGTGAGAAATAGGTTGCCAAAGTTTCAAGGTAACAATGCTATTACTGGTGATCAGCATCTCAAACTTTTTGATAATATGATGGAAGATTTTGAGATAGATTTTGAGGATGTGTATGTCAAATTGTTTATTCATACACTAGAAGAGGATGCTAGGGATTGGTACAAGGCTCTGCTTGATAATTCTATTGACTCTTGGACTGAAATGAAGAATGCATTTAGGTTGCAATATGGTGACAAGACTGATCCTAGATTTCTTTTGTCTAAGTTTGAGAATATCAAGAAGAACCCTAATGAATCAGTCCATGACTTCAACACAAGGTTTAACAAAACTTTGAGAAGTCTTCTTGTTAATTTGAGGCCTTGTGATGAATCTTGTCTAATCAAATATGTAGATGCATTTGATAAGAAGGTAGCCTATTACCTAAGAGACAAGAACCCAACCAATATAAGACAAGCTTTCACCATGGTACTTCAAATTGAGAACAATATTAAAGCCATTGGTAAACATCTAAAGAGGGATGGTGTGAAGTTAGTAAATCTTGAAAAACCTCAAGCTAGCAAAGGTGTTGATTTAGAAGAGGTTGTGAAAACTTTGGCAGGGGCTGTCAAAGAAATCTCATACAAGTTGGCAAGAGCTGAGAAAGGAATTGGGCATACTTCACAAGGTCATCCTAGGCAACAAGCACAAGATAGATTTGGTAATAATCCTAGGGGTGATCAAAGACAAGATGATAGAGGTAAAGGACCTATGGGAGGGGGAAATAGACAACCCCAAGCATGTGAAAATAGATTGTTCTCGACCCTCTAAGCTGCCTTGGGGTTGCTTCTATTGATGAAGTTGTTGATATGGATTGGTGTGATAGATGTTTTATTCCTCATCCTCCATGTGAAGTGGACCAACAAGTTGATGAAGCTAATAATGTGGATGGAACTGATGATGATATTTGCATGGTGGGATGTTTTTCAAGATCACAAGGAGGAGCAACATCTACTGAAGTAATAAGTGCTAGGACTGCTGCTACCTTTTGGGATTGCATCAAACAGGTACAAGTATTTCTCCCCCTCATTCTCTTGAAGTTGATGTAGTACAATCTTTTGAAATTCCTAACAATGACTTTGAATACCTAAGAGCATTGATGATTAAGAAATATGATGGTGTTATCCCTTTGGAGGAAGATAGACAATTGTTGATGAATGTTGTTATAGCTCAAAAAAGATTATAACACTAGAAGCAAGGTTGTTAAGGGAGTTGGGCCTCAATACAAACCTAAAACACCCTTTCTCATAAGCATTACAAAATAATCTCCTAGGAGAAAAGCACTGTCAAAAGTTCTCACTGTCCCGAAGCAAAATTGCAGTCCTCCTCATGCCCAGTCAGTCAAGAATCCACTGCCATCTAATGAATCTTCTTGTCTCCCTTCCAATGATGTTTTTCTAAAGAGTTTCCCCTATGACATATCCCAAGTATTGAGCCAAATTAAATTGAGTGTTCCAATCATTGAGTTGCTTAGAATTCTGAGCATAAGAAGAGAGCATTTGAGTACTTGGGATTGAAAGAAGAGAAGGTTACTCCAGGAAGAAATGTAAATGTTGTTGAAACTCCACCTCAGATCATTGTTGACCTTGAAACACCACCAGTAGTAGAAGATCTTGGAGAGACACCTGAGGTATATTTGGGGACATCTTTGGTTGATTCCCAATTGAATGTTGATCCATTCTTCACAACTTTGATCATAAAGGATAAGCTACTTCACAATTGTATGTTTGATTCCGAGTGCATCATGTAATGTCATGCCTCTAGAAGTCATGAATGAGTTGGACATCAAAGTGACAGTAGCCTATGGAAAGTGTACTACCATGGACTCAAGAGAAGTGTTGGTTGTTGGTTGTGTGAAAGGTTTGGTAGTGCAGCTTGCATCTTATCCAGGGAGGAATTTAAAATTGGATGTTGTGATTGTTGATTGCCCTACCAAATGGGGTATGCTTTTGTCAAGAAAGTGGGCTGCAAGTGTTGGAGGGAGTGTCCAAATGGATATGTATTTTTCCACCATTCCCATTGAGGGCAACCTAGTCAAGCTCTATGGTGAGAAGAAGATGTTGCACCTAATTGAAGATCCCAACAATGCTTCCTATGAAGTGTTGTTTGCTGATGTAGATGCTAAGAATTTCATTGGTTTTGTTGATGGAAAAGAAAATAAGATGGACAAATCAAAGTGCCTTGATATGGTAGGTTCTCCATGGACATTGCTATTTGATGGAGCTTGCTCCAAATTTGGGAATGGTGTTGGTATAGTTCTGCTTTCTCCTAGTTTGGAAGAGTTTGTTTTTTCCTTCAAACTTAATTTTGAATGCACTAACAACATTGCTGAGTATGAGGCATTATTGTTGGGGTTAAGAATTGCATGGAAGTATGGAGTGAAATATATTTTTGCAAAAGGAGAGTTAGAGTTGGTTATCAAACAAATAAGAAAATTGTATGCGACAAAAAATTAGTGTATGAAATAGTATAAGCATGTAGTTTGGGATCTAATTGAAATGTTTTATTCATTTAACATTGTGTATCATGATAGAGGTCTCAATGCTGCTGCTGACAAGTTGGCAGTGTTGGGTTCTAGATTTGGAAATTACACTATTTCACCTTATTGTGAATACAACATTGAAGTGCTAACTAGGCTAGCTGTCCCTAATAATGTGAAACATTGGCAAGTGTTTGATGATGATTCTCAAGTGCAAAGGTTCTTGTAAAATCAAGGTGAGTTTGTAAATAAGAATATTGATTAGGATCCAACAGTGTGCATGACATAAGGAAGATAAACTTTGTTTGAGAAAGACATCATTCCATTGAAAACAAACACCATCCCTAGAGGTCTTGTTTCACTTGAGTCAAATTTTAACAATGTTGATTGCATCATAAATAGAAACATTTCTACCTCAAGGGATGTGGAAGAACATAATTTGGTTACTGATGGTAAACCAAGGAAGATTTGGTTGGGCAGAAATTTAAGTAAAGAGGAAAAATAGTCCTATGCCCAACTCTTGAAAAAATATCAAGACTGCCTTGCTTGGTCCTATTCCGAGCTAAAAGCATATAGAGAAGACTTGTTTCAACATGAGATCCCTCTTGAGGCCAAGACTAAGCCATTCAAATAGAGGCAAAGGCCAATTAATCCACTTCTCTCCATGAAAATGCAAGAGGAGTTAAAGAAATTGAGAGATGGAGGTATTATTCAGCCCACTAGATATTCATCTTGGGTTGCAAACCTTGTGCCAGTCAGAAAGAAGAACGGAGACATTAGAATTTGTGTGGATTTTAGAAATCTAAACAAAGCATCCATGAAGGAAAACTATCCCTTGCCAAATATGGAAAATATGTTGCAGCTTGTGACAGGTCTGAGTTGCTTTCTACATTAGATGGTTTCTCTGGATACAATCAAGTGGTTGTCAAAGAATCAGAAAGACTTAAGACATCATTCACTACTCCTTGGGGAACATATGTTTTTTTAGGATGCCCTTTGGTTTGATGAATGCTGGTGCCACTTTTCAAAGAGCAATGGATGTTGCTTTTGCTGGTTACATCAATGAGTTCATTGCAGTTTACCAAGATGATGTGACTGTGTTTTCAAGGTAGAGAGGTGATCATTTGCAGCACTTGGAGAAGATGTTGATCAGATGTAGGGAGTATGACATTTCTCTTAATCTAAAGAAGTTTCATTTTGGCATGTAAAAGGCCAAGCTACTTGGTCACATTGTGTCAAAATATGGTGTTATGATAGACCCTGAGAGAGTGGAAGCAATCGATAAAGTACTATCCCAAGAACTAAGAAAGGCATTCAATCTTTCTTTAGTCTAATTAATTTTATTAAAATGTTTGTTTCAACTTTGCTGAGTTGAATCTTCTAATTACATGCATGATAAAGAAGGACCAAGTTATCAAATGGGAGGAGGCTTCCTTTCAAGCTTTTGAAGGAATTAAGGATGTAATTAAACATGCACCTATTTTAGCAGCCCCAAACTATAAGAGGCCTTTCCAAATATTTTCATTTGCCTCTGAGTATACCATTGCTTTTGTTTTGCTGAAAAAGGATGATAATGGGGCTGAGAGGCCTATTGCCTTCTTTAGTAAGGCTTTACAAATAGTTGAGCTGAAGTATACAATCATGGAGAAACAAGCATTTGCCTTGGTGAAAGCAACAAAGGTTTTCAGGCCTTATATATTGAGTTAAAAAGTTGTTTCTTATGTTCCCCACACCATGGTGAAATACATCTTATCAGAGATGGAGATCTCAAGAAAAATATGTAGGTGGGTGAACAAGCTACAAGAGTATGATATGGAAATCCAAACTACGAAGTTGGTATGAGGTTTGGGTCTTTCTAAGCTCATGGATGAGAGTAACTTGCAAAATATGGAAGTGAATCAGCTAGAGGAAGAAAGGGTAGATGTGCTTCCAAAGTTGGTAAGTTCTGAGTGGTACAAGGATATAATCTTTTACCTCAGACTCCTTTCATTGTCTTGATCATTTAAATAAAAATCAGAAAAGAGCCCTCAAGTTGGCTTCTCAAAAGTATATCATCACAGACCTTGGGCTGGCTTGGAAGAACCCTAAAGGTGTCCTCTTGAAATGCATAACTGAAGATGAAGCTCCCAAGATAGTTGCTGATTTCCATGGGGGAGTTTGTGGAGGACACTTTGCTGGAAGAGTAACAGCACATAAGATTTTGAGAGCTAGTTATTAGTGGCCTACTCTCTTCAAAGATGTAACCCAGCTAGTTAGAAAATGTGATAGTTGCCAACATTTCTCTAGAAGACTGAAAGCTTAGATCTCCCTTCCTTTCAGTAGCTTTGTATTAATTAAAGATCCTTTCAAGCGATGGGGATGGACTTCATTGGTGAGATTTCAGATCCTTCTAGTGCTGGCCATAAGTGGATCCTTGTAACCACTTATACTTATTATTTTACAAAGTGGGTAGAGGCAAGTCCCTACCAAGAAAGCAACACACCAAATAGTTATGGACTTCTTGTTGAATCAAATCATATGCAGATTTGGAGTCCTAGTCAAGATTGTAGCTGATAATTCCTTGTGATTTAGAGCCAAACCTTTAATGGCAATGTGCAATGAATATGGAATCAATCTGAATTATTCTTTAAACTATAACCCCCAAGGGAATGGACAAGATGAGTCCAGCAATAAGAATTTGTTGAAGATCATTAGAAGAACCTTGGAGAAAAACAAGAAGAAATGGGGTGAACAATTGAAATTTGTAGTTTGGGCTGATAGGATAACTCCTAAAAGAGCTACTAGTAAAAGCCCATTTGAATTGGTGTATGGAACTCAAGATTTTCTGCCCTTACACTTGCAATTATCTTCATTTTAGTTTTCCCAACAATTGGAAGATCAAGAGCTTGGCCCATATGAATCAAGGATCAATCGGATTATTGAGCTTGATGAGGAGAGAAGAGCATCCCATCAAGGGCATGTTAGATTTAGTGAGAAAATGAAGAGATTGTTTGACAAGAAGGTCACTTCTAGAGCCTTCAATATTGGAGATCTGGTTTTGTTATGGGATAGTAGGCATGAAGACAAGGGAAAACATGGCAAATTTGATGCATTATGGATGGGCCCTGATGCCATTGATATCAAAATTGGTGAACATACATTTTTTCTCAAGGACTTAGATGGGGAATTGCTGGAACTTCCTATTAATGGCAAACATTTGAAGCATTTCTTGGATTAATCCCCAAATCTGAGGTATGCACCAATTGTATAGTTTTATAGTCTTTGTTTTTTTACTTTGTTTTTGTTGTTTTGTTGGTGTGTGGTTTGCCCTTGTTCTTGGCAGCCATTTTTGTCGGGTTCTTAGCTGGTTTTTGGTGATTTTGGCTCATGACTCCTTTGCCCAATGGATATTTTGGCACTTGGTCTATTTTTGTCCTTGTGGCACTCACTGGGAGTGCCCATCCCCAAGCAAGAGCCGATGTTGGTGCCATTTTTGAGCTTGCACCATGTTGCCCTAAATTTTCAAATCTGTATGTGCTCAAAAATGTTTTACCCTTTGATTTGATGGTCTGTAATTCTTCCCTCCAATTGAAATGCTTTAAAATGCTCACAAACTTCTTATTTTTCCCTAATTTGAAAGAATAATCCAAGTTTTCCCTTTTCTATGCCCTAGTTTTTCCAATTTTGTGGGCTATGTCATTTTTCCTTTGTCAAATCTGGAAAAATCAAAATTGATCAAATCATACTTGTGTGCAATTGAAAATCCTATCCCAAGGTCGAAAATGTTCAGAAATCATGCTTCAGTTGATTCAAAATCAAAAAATCTGCCATCCTTGGTGAAAAAATTGAATTCTAGGGCATCCTTGGAAATTATTATGTTTTGATAGTCAGAAGGGCATCATTTCCCCATCAAATTCATATTCAGAAGGTATTGGTAACATGTCGGCTTCTAATTGGCTAAGGAAATGAGGGGAAGTGTTGTAACTTTTCATTTTTTTGATTTTTCAAGCAATGGGGCATTTTTGGGCCCAAGGACCCGATTTTTTCCAAATTTTCCTATGTGGCATGTTCTGATTGGTAGGTGGGATGGCAAGTGGTTGGATTCCCTTAATGTTTTTAGACATTATTTTGCAAAAAATTTAAAGTCAAAAAATAATCCGAATCCCCGTAGCCAATCCAGAGTGGACACGTGTCCAAAAGGCCAAAAAGGAGGAGCGGGCCGGGGGGGACACGTTTCATTATTAGTTTTTCCCCCACTTCAATCAGAGGAGGACACGTGGCATCAGTTTTGAGTGGGTCGGTAGCCAGCGGATGGAAAATTGAAATTTTTCCCTTAGCAAAAAAGGGTGTTAAAATGAAATTTTGGGCCGAATCTCCACAACGAATCAGGAAAGGACACGTGTCCAAAAAGGAAAAAGGCGGAAGAAGGGGCCGAAGGAAAATTTTATGACTTTTTGCCTTTGTTTTCTAAAAGGTAAAAATGAAAAATGGCTTTGCACCAATCACAAGAGGACATGTGTCCATGAAGGGTCAAAGGGAAGTGCAGGCTGCAGAGGGAAATGTGAATTTTTCCCTTTTGCAAAAAGGCTTAAAATCAAAATTTGAAGTCGCTGGCCCGCTAGCGAATCATCGAGTGACACGTGGAAAGGAAAAAACTGGAGGTGCAGGCCCATGGAGACAAAATTGAATTTCTTCCCTTAGTAAAAAAGGGAGTTAAAATGCGAAGTGGGCCCGCATGGATTTTAGTGATAGAGGAAACGACACATGGCGAGGGAGAAATCGGAGGTGCAGGCCCGCGGGGCAAAAAGTGAAATTTTTTCAATTTTCCAAAAAAGGTCAAAATGTACAGAATTGAAGTGCGATCCCAATAGGACTCACCATGTGCCATGTGTCAGCTCCAAATTTCAAGGGCAAAGGGGCAGAGAAAAAAGTCAAAATTTTCCATTTTTCCAAAAAATGTGGAAAAGTAAAAAATGATCCCAATTTCGGTTGTAATCATTTTTTGCCATGTGTCCGACCTTATCAAAAAATTAAACAGGTGATTCAAGATTATTTCTAAGTTTGCATCTTCCACGTGGAGGGCCAGGATTAAAAGATGGATAAGATCGACGGTTGCTGTGCATCCATTTGTTTTGACCGCTATGGGAGCTCCAGGAAGCTTGGAATCACGATTTTTGCATCAAAATTCATCAAATTTATATTGATTTTGTGTCCTCTTTCCCTTCCAGGATCATTGGAATCAGTTTCATGAGTCAATATATTGATTTGAGATGTTTTTGAAGTAATTTTTTGCCCCAACCCGAGCAAACATGTGAAATGACAAAATCAAAAGTTGCAGAGGTAATTTGAAAAGGTAAAAAGATGAAAATGACGAGTAAAAGGTGTTTGCATGCCCCAATGATGAAAAACATGCCTCCATCATGGATAATGATCTAGATATTTGTAATGATTTAATATTTTTCAACACACTGGAAACATGTGAATGTTTTTCTGTTTGATGTCATTTTTATTGAATCATGAGGACGTTTTTTTAAAAACTTGATCCCATGGCATATTCTTTGCTTGGGAAAGAAGGCTCCAATGTGGCATAAGGTATATAATGCATGTTTTGAGACATGCAAGAGGTCGGGAAAAAATTGAAAATCATGATCAAATTATGAGAGAAAGCTCATCTTCTGAGAAACCCACCAAAGAACCAGGATAATTTCTTCTATGTTGGATCTTCATGTATGTGAGTTGGTTACAAGTGTATATCCATCACACAACTCTGAGATTGTTCATGAAACTCTCCCCTGCTGATGAATCAAATAAGCTCTTGAGTGAATTTGTGTTTTTCTAGGCAATATGATGTTTGTTATCATTTTTAAATGCCTGCAAATAGTTTTCATTGTTCTTGTTGCAATATTGCATTAAAAGTCTTTAAAAATCACATAGAATCTCCATTTCTTGTTGATAGTTTAGTGGAATTTGCAATCTCATGTTCAAAAGGGCCTTCATCTGATAAGGAGATAAACAAATTTAAAATCACTTTACCTTCCTTGACTACAGAGATTGCTTGTAAGTCTTTGGGGGAACCTTAGGCGTGGTTTGATCAAGGTTTTTTGTGTTTAATTGAATTCTTTACTTCAATATTTTGTGGTAATTTCTCAAATATTGTGTGAAGAGTGCAACCTAGGCTTCCATTTATGCCTCTTCTGGTTGAAAGAGTATCCTGATTATATGAAGCATTTTATTTGATAGTTGTTTGAGTATTGTAGAGATTTTAAAAGATCTGATATATCCCAGTTTGTCTCATAAATACCCCACCAAAAAATCATTCTAAACAACCCATCCTACCCATACTACCCCTGCATCTGCAGTGTGTGTCAACAAAAGAATACAATCCATTTACAAAAATGCACAAAGAAAATCAAGATCATACCATGTCTCTAGCAGCCTCAACCTTGTCTTGAAAGCATTTCCATCATTTAGTAGTGACAACTCTGTTGATTTTGAATAATGGAAGATTGATCATGTTTTCCCAAGGCCATCTCCATACAATATGCAGAGTATAAGGATATCTCCACCTCCTTCATAAAACAGAGGCTGCAATATAGGTTCTCTTACCTTGGTTGAAAGGCACAACCTAAAATAGTGAGGGTTAGATCAAAATCCTTTCAAAGTGCTATCCATCTCTCCACAAATCTAAGTGCCAGTTAGATCACCTCCCTAGCTACAAAATGACACACATCATGATCTATCTGACTTCAAGCTTCATGCCATATCTCTGATGTTGCTCATACTAAAAAGGAGAACAAATTTGGGTACCAACATGTTAAATGCATTTATGGATGGGTGGGTCCTTAGTAATATCCTCATTGACACAGGCATAGAGGTCAATGTTCTCACCTTGGATGCATGACATTAGATGGGAAGACCTGCATTATATCCATCTTCAAATGTGTTGTATATGGAAAAAAATGAAGGCAATGCCCATTGGTTTCTTAAAGGATGCAACCATCACCATTCAAGGAGCTAAGTTTACTGGGGACTTCAAATTCTTGGCGCTCACCGAGGCAGATAATTTCCTAGCATTACTTGGGCACCCATGGTGCTATAAGAACAATGTGGATCTTCGGTTCAACAAGGGATACATAAGATTTGAAAATGAGGAGGAACAGGTCATCATACCCCTAGCTGATGGGAAATCAACACCCTATACTAAACCCTTGGGAGAAGAGGTCCTAGATAGAATATATGTGTGCTCAATCAAGGATCCAGAGATAATTCATCCCACATAAGGAGTTATCTAGTTTGAGGATGCTCAGTCCCTAAGTGACACCACCAATATAGCATGTGATAATTGGGTGCATGGGACCTATGAGTTAATCAAATGACATTTGAGAGGATTGGTAACAAAGGTGACAAAGGCACATACAGTCCGGTGCCTAGGGGAAAGGAGATACCTAAGTACTCGGGAGGAGCCTTCCCAAAGGTATTTTTGTAGAAGATGGATGATCAGTGGAAGGAGGAAAATGAACAAAGGGGGATGTTAAGTTACATCCTACTTAGAACTACGCTGGTGGGAAATGCATTGAGATAATCTCTTGGAATGGAGTGAGGTAAGAATTTCCTTCTCTGTAAGGTTTTGCAGGAGCAATGTGTCCTCGGCTATAAAATACTACCATGGTAAAAGACCACTTCCCTTCATATACAAGCATCGAGACAACCTAGATGGGAAGTGCGAAGCATTGCCACCTTCATTATGGGTTCATAAGTTGTATTCCACATTACAATGTTATGTACATGCATGGTACATCCATTCCGAGACACGCTGTTAGAAAGGGAATTGGCAGGAGTTAGTGGCTAATCTCATTCAAACATTTACATATCAGAGTACAAAACCCTTAGTGGATAAGGTGTTGTAGGTTGTTAAATGCCTTACCATTAGAGATAACACCATGATGTGAGAAGATAGGCTACTGGAATTTTTAGGTGAACCTAGCCTAGAGGTGCGCTTTAAGGAAGAAGAAATAGAAGAAATACAGTTTGAGCGCGCATGTATGGAAAAAGAAAAATGGAAGATGGTGTATGTTATTGATGGGGAAGAAACATAAAACTTAGATGTTGACCATTTGGTAGGGACGCGCGAGGTGTTAGACAATTCTGATGAATGGGCATGCGCCTATCATGAACCTTTAAAGACAAAGAAGGTTAACATTGTCCAAGATGAAGATCCTAAGGAGGCTATCATTGGATACTATTGGTCGGAGAAGGAAGTCTCTAAGATCATTGATATTTTATGTGAGTTTGAGGATTTATTTCCATGCGGGTATCATGAGCTTAAAGGCATCCACCATTCCTTGGGGGAGATATGGATAAAACTAAAGGAAGGTACATGCCCAGTAAGGAAGAGACCATACCAAATGAATCCTAATCTACACATGAAGGTTAAGGAGGAAATAGATAAGATGATAATGTCAGGAATCATAGAGGCTATGGAGGAGTCAGAGTGGATAAGTCCAATGGTGATTAGTATAAAAAAGGATGGAAGGATAAGGATATGTGTTGATTATAGGGATTTGAATGTAGTGTGTGTCATTGATCCCTTCCCAACCCTGTTCACTAAAGAAATCTTGGAAGGAGTGGTAGGGCACAAAGTCTACTCTTTCACGGATGGGTTCTCAGGCTATCACTAGGTGAGGATTGCAAAGGAATACCAGAGAAAGATAACCTTCACCACCGAGTGGGGAATTTTTTCCTATATGGTCATGCCTTTTGGGTTGAAGAATGTGCCTGTTGTGTTCTCACGCATTGTAGTGCAGGCCTTCCAGGACTTCATCCACAAGTTTCTCCAAGTGTACCTTGATGATTGGACCATGTATGGATTGGTCAAAGACCATTGTGACAATATGAGATTTATGTTTGAAAGGTTTTGGCAGTTGAGGATATCCTTCAACATCAAGAAGTGTGTATTTAATACCGAATTCAGGACCCTATTGGGACACATCATATGCAAATAAGGCTTACTAGTGGATCTTGCCAAAATTGTAGTGATTGTGGGATTGGGGGAGCCAACTAGTCAAAGCATAGTGTGTAAGTTTCTTGGACACGTGGGATACTATCAAAAGTTCATCAAGGGGTATGCCAAGATCACCACGCCTTAGAATATTTTCTCAAACATAAGAGTGCCTTTGATTGGGGAGAGGCACATTAGAAGGTATTTGACACTTTAAAGGATAGACTTGTCACCGTGCCTATATTACGTTTCCCCTCTTGGAATAAGCATTTCCATGTTCATGTGGATGCCTCCGGAATGACCATTGGGGTAGTGCTTACACAACATGGTGAGGGAATTTTTGATCACCCCTATGCTTTTCAAGCAAGAAGTTGACACCAGTAGAGCATAATTATACTATGACCAAGCATGACGCATTGTCGATGATCTACGCACTTCATAAATTCAGGAAGTATTTGTTGGTAACCCATTTTTTATTTTACAATGACCATATGGAATTGAAATATTTGGTGAACGATCTCATTATAAAAGGGATCATATGTCGGTGGGTACTATTGTTCCAAGAATTTGAGTTCACAGTGATTGTCAAACCAGGAAAGAGTAATTCTAGACCTGACCATTTGTCTAGGATTGATTTGGGGGAGGATGCACAAAGCATTAAAGATACCATTCCAGATGTGTAGTTGTTTAGGTTGTGGTGCACACCCTCGGGAATTGAAGGATATTGATGTGTTCCTTAAAATGGGTATGGCGCTGGAAGGGATGAAGAAATTAGAGAAAAAGCAACTAGCCATACACGTCGTGCCCTACATGTTGATCAGTGGATACTTATACAAACTAGGGCGTGATGAAGTTTTACGCAGGTGTGGACTAGAGCATGAGAATTTTTCCATCATAGAGGAAGCACACAAAGGAAGTGTAGGTGGACATTATGTAGGTGATGCCACTATATGTAAAATATTAATGGCAGGATTATGGTGGGAAACTCTGTATAAGGATTGCAAGGAGTATTGTAAAGCATGTGACCATTGTTAGCACATTGGCAAGCCAAGATGAAGAGATGAAATGCCTTTGCACCCTATCCCTAGCATTGAACCTTCTGAAAAATGGGTAATAGAATTTTTAGGCCCTATTGCACTAGCACCGTGTAGGATTGGATCACGCTATGTAATCACTTACATGGACTATTTGACAAGGTGGGCAAGAGGCAGCCCCAACTAAAGACTATACAACAACTACAATAGTAAGATTTTTGTTGGAGAACATTATCACAAGGTATGGATGCCCTTTAAGTTTAACCAGTGATAGGGGTACACATTTCTTGAATGAGACCGTGAGGATCTTGTTAGTAGAGTTCATGGTGGCTCATCACAAAACTACACCTTATCACCCACAAGAAAATGGAACCCTTTGAAGCATTTAACAAAATATCGAGTCATACCCTGACAAATATTTGTGATGTCGGAAGACAAGATTGGGATGACAAGGTATCAGCCATATTATGGGATTATAGGATAACTTATAAAAGGCTGAACAAATCCACACCATTTCAATTGGTGTTTAGCATGATGTTGTCCTGCCGGTTGAGTTCATGTTACCTTCTCTGTGAATATTGTGCGCAGGAGGAGGCTAATGAGCAAGTGATGGAAGAAAGGATTGATAAATTAATGAATCTGGATGAAAGGTGATCATTAGCCAAATTGAGCCAAACAACAAAGAAAGTAAAGCGAAAAGCATGGCATGATCATCACATTAAGAACAAGAAGTTTGAGGTTGGGCAGATGGTCTTACTATATGATTCTAAGTTTTGTGCCATCTTGGGAAGTTAAAAGTGCATTAGTTGGGTCCCTACACCATCTCGTACATCCTTGATTTGGGCACATGTCAATTACAAGCACTGGATGGGACGAGATTTCAGACACTTCAATGGGAGTAGGCTAAAGCCCTACTATAAATAAGTCTTCTTGGTGTTTGTAAATAAGGCAGTGTTTCTAGTTAGTTTAGGATTTCCTTTAATGCATTTTCTTTTCTTGTGTTTCCCTTTCTCATTGTTTTTTTGTGTTGCACCTTGGGTGCTGGTAATCTCATTACTTTTTGAAGGTTGTAACTGCGTAGAGGACCGTGCATCATTTTAGTGTGGGGTGGAGTAAGGTGGAAGAAATTGAAGTGTGAAGCACTAGGAAGGATTACATTGGAAAGCCTAGTTGAATGGCCTGTGAAGGAAGTACATGCAAGGAAAGGTGAAAAAGGATGGTTGGTGTCAGGATAAGGCTACATTGGGGATCCATGTACAAGAGAGGAAAAGCACAAACACAACACGAGGTAGGTGAGAGAAAAAATCATGAGAAGAAATGCCTTCGATGTTGGTTACACACGCACAAGAGTCACATGTCAAGATGGATTGGTCACATGCCAAAAGGTTGGGGAATTGTCCACGTAGGATTGTGGACGTGAGTTAAAGTGCTAAAGTTAGACTTTGGTGAAAAATCCACATAAAGTGTTAAAGTATAGTGGTAGGTAAGGTAAATGATTAATGTTAAGAAGTGGGAAAAACTATAAATAAAAGGTTGGGAACTTCATTATTTACTTTTCGAATACAAATAATGAAGAGCTTTTGTGAACTAGGGTTTCCAAAGTTGATATGTGTGAAGAAAAATTGGATAAATTTAACCATGAGTGACTAGTTTAGGATCTACAAACCGGGGAAGTAATTCACGGGCATGGGGAAAGTTGTGGAGAAGCACCATCTTGTGAAAATATATTCCAGTTGGGGTTTGGAAGCTAGGGCATGGGTTGGAAAAGAGTATTCTTTGTAGGTTTGATATTTGAACTTGGAAAAGATAGAAGAGTAGAGATAGGAAGAGACATTAAAGTGTAGTGATAACCTACAAAATGGCACCCAAGAAACCAACAGTAGCACCTAAGAAGGGAAAGGGCAAGGGAAAACAACAAGAGACTACCGCAAGTACCAATGAGGAGTGGTATGTAGAAATGTAGTACCCGGATGGAGTTTTTCTTGGGAAGGAGTGGGAATCCCATTTGAGAAATATGGTAGTGAGTGATTATAACCATTGCACAAACACAACTAGAGAAGGAAATGGCACTAGAGTTAGTGCTCCCAATGAACAAAAGGACACCAAAGGGTTTTCCCATCTATAGCGATGAGGTAAAAGTGAAGTTGGAGAAAATTGTTAACACCATGAATGCTCAAGGATATGGACTAGGTTTTGGGGAGGTAAGCGCCATAGTCGGCAACCTCGTCGAGAGCACAAAATGAATTCGATTCTGGTAAAAATATTTTCCTAGCTTGTTGTAATAATGCCATCACTTCCCTATTATTTCTTCTTTCCCAAATTCTTCATCCCCTTATGCTCTTTCCAAGATGTAAGTCTCCTGTAATTTTTATTCATTGGAGAAGTGTTCCCGTGGGTGGAAACATGTGAAGTGTGGGGTGATGTTAGTCCCCTAAAATATTTTTGAAGTACACAAAGGCATGTAGGTGTGCAAGGCCTAGGTTGAAGATGGGCGCGCTTGAGGAGAAGGTGTGTAAGGCAAGGTTCTAGGAGGGTTTTAGAAAGGCCGTGTTACGCTGGAAGACAAGGTCCCGAGGACTTACGGTATTTGGTGTATCAAGAAAGACATGAGAAAAGCGTGACCTGACAGCAAATGAGGAGTGGATAAGGTTCCAGCTTGACAACGTGATGCCCATGAAAGGAATATGCTTAGCGATAGAGGATTCCAGAAGACCATCATTACAAGGAGTGGAGAGCTTGGATTTGATAGAGCATGATCCCATGGAGGAAGGACCACATTCAGACACTTGGTGTCAGATCTAAGGCCACATAAGGATGAGTTAGCACTCTAGGATGCCTATAAATACAATCATCCGTAAAAGAAAAAAGAGAGAAGGGGAAGATCGGATATACGTAGATGATAATATAGAGAGCGGAGCTCTACAGAAATACTACGAGAACTCTGTGGGATTGGGTAGAGGCTATATAAGGGAGTAATGTATTAAGGGGCTGGGATATAAATTTTTCTTTGTATGGATGAAGGACATGATCCCTACTGTGATGTATGACTTTAGTCTAATCAAGATGTGGTAGTCTAATGGATCCATTGAATGTAATGAGGTTACAAACATGAATGAGTATGAATGTAATTGATTCGGTTCATATCTATATCTTTTCATTTTTGTTCATGGATGTTATGGAATAGATGTAAATCCTTATGTATTTTCCTTTCTACTGTAGTTCTATCTGTTATCTATAAGTACCCTCTATTTGGAATGAATACATTTGTCTAGAGGCTGTTCTGAGCCCTATGATGATTGTATGTCTCATTTCCACCTTTATTCATTAAGTTCCTGACATAGATGATGGTTTCCCACTTAACTCACATAAAAGAGAGACTCGGTGCTGTGCGTGCCTCAAGTGAGTTCCCAAAGCACCCACCTTTGGGTGAAAGGCCGGTGTGCATGGGATTCCCTTGTTCTTTGGTGGGTGTAAAAATGACTACATGAACCTTATGCAAAACTTATAGAAGACACTCATGAAAAACACAACTTGTATAATGTGAACTTATAAACAACCTAAGCACAACTAGAATCTTGTCTATTACCAGACTTAGCTTACCTTCTAAAATACAATGTTTTTGGTTGATGTAGGATTACAAGTGATCTTGAATGCTCCAATATCACGTTTAGTGACTAAATTGATAAGAGACCACTTTTAGTGATTGAGCTAGTAGGAGGCCACTTTTGGTGAATGAGTTGTAATGGAAGTCCTTCTGTTTGACTCTATGAGTGAGTTATACAAGGAAGATGCCAATTTTAAAGATGCATGGTTAGCTTGTATGAATCTAACTAGATTATATAGGATAATGTGGTTAAATTTTGCAAGATGTTTTGGGATTGACTATATCCCCATTGTGATGTCTTAAATAGATGGGATGTATCAACTATAGATTCAATGTCTAAGAATATTTCATTACAGATTGGACTCATTAAATGCCACTTTATAAGAATTTTTAGATTTTAGGGTATTAATAATAACTAATTGATTAATCAATTAAGGAATTAGGTAATTAATCAGTCACAATAAAAAGCCATTAAAAATTGCAATATCATTGATTTCAACTTAAATGTAATATTTTTAGATATTTTCTATGTAATTAATCCATCCCATCTATATAATATATCACAATATTAATTAATTATTTCATTCATTCACTACATAATTAATTAAATTATCAATACAAATATTTGTGGGGTGTTTAAAGTCAACTAATCATAATATTGTTTCCTATTATTATTGATCATAGAAGTAATAATGAAATTTTTGTTTAAAAATTATAATTATTGAAATGGTACAAAATATGAATGTTACACATATATTGGGTTAATTAGTGTGTGAAATAAAGTATATTTTATTAAGTAAATGGGTTCACATCACAATCATTTATGTTCATTTATATGCTTCCTCATGTGCTCTACCTTATGTAGTTGAAATTTTTTTAGTGTCACTTGCTTATACTATTTAATTTTGGTCTTCAATTCATACACTATATTTGTACACTTAAAAATGGAATTTCCTTGTCAATAGGATTGGTTTTCCATGCCATTTTCAAACAATATTAATATATTTATCAGATAGTGATATATTATTTTTCCTTCCATGCTTGAGGATATATCATCCAACCATGACCTGAGTTATTTTGAAGATCCTTGCTTGTAGCTTTTGTCATATCCATATTATATAATCCATACTTGAAGTATCATCAAAACATATACAACACATGGAATTGCTATACATCCAACCTAAGATTGAATAACACTTTTTATTTTTACATAAGTATAATAAACGATTCAATTTCATGTCAATTTCTCTCTACTTCAAAGTCGATTTCCTCCACAAATTTTGTCTCGTAGTATGTATGAAATTATATATTTTTGGTCTTTAGCCAAATTTATTGTGTAATTTTCCATTGTTGGAAACACATTATGTTAAGGTAACATTAACATATTTATAATATTTTGCAAGGATAACCCACATTTGTGAGCCCTTTACCTGTGATTAAGTGAACATTGAATTGAATTTATCAAATGATGGCTTTAATAAAACAATGTTTAGTTTATTGATAATATATTAATAATCAATTAAATTTTCCAGTGGTTTTTTCTTCTCTACAAAATCATCTCTAATTCTCATATATTCAATTCTTTCTTGGTTTGTCTCTAGTTTTCTTGTGTCATGTTTTCCTCTATCATTGTTTGTTTTACATTTTTGAAATAATATTATTAGAAGATCCCTATGGTACATAAATCTTACCATCCTCTAATATCCAAAACCTTAGGGGTGTATACCACTCATGATCACAAATCGTATACTTAACCTTTCAAAAAAATTTCTCCACCCTTGACAAGAAATATTGAGTTTTTGTCAAACCACTTATCTCATCATTTCCCTTGAGATGACAGGGTTTTATGTTTTTTTGACATCTACCAACTATTGAATAAGATGTGGTGTAAACATCATTGTGATATCACATGATCTATATATGTCCATCATTCAAGGAAGATTCCACACATCTCTTGATCCAAAATATATAGGTCTAATGTATTAGCTATGTTGCTAGATGTTTCCACTATTCCCAATTATCTATAGGTCATGTTTGTTAAAAAATATTGTAAGACACTTTATCATTAAAAACACCGGTTCGAGATAATTTTTAGTGATAAAGTAAGTACGTGGATAATTGAGACACCTTCAAACTGAAGAAGTCAATATTTTTCAATTCTTGAATTAAAGGTTTTTTTTTCATAGATAGCAGAATTATTGCTACATGTAGGTAGTGATTCCACAAATGTCAATCTTTATAGGTAGTGATCATGAAACCCCACCGATTTTCATAAACCAACAATTTTTCCATGATATAAAAATTACTAATGGAGAGAGATTATAAATTCTTTCTTTAGTTGATCTTTTTAGAATATTCCAAAGTGAGAGGGCTTAAATATAGATCTGGTGGAAGGAAGAGAAGATAAAAGAAAGTGAAGTATTACGACACTAAATTTACATTACAATTTGTAAGTTTGAGTCTTTGTTCATGTTATTTTTGTTTTTCCCAATTTTTAGTGATTGTTCTAATATAAATTCTCATGTTCATATTATACTTTGGTGTTTATTTCACATTTCTCTATATGTAAAAAGTTTTATGTATTTTAATTCTAGCACACTACATGTCTATTTTAAAAATAAACTACTTTAGATCATTCATTTATCAATCACTTGTTAAGTTAGACTTATAAGATCCATTTTGGTGAAGCCTACTATGCGATATCCAAATGGTTTACAAAATATATTAGTACGAGCTGGTTTGTAATAATTTTTTTGTGGTTTTGTGTGTTTTTTAATACATTTTAGTTTATACCTATCACTAGAGTAATTAGATCTAGTGGTCAAGGAATGATAGTGCCCTTTGAAGAAGATATTTCCATAAGGAAGTGGAAAACATATATCAATAGTATGGCCCATTATGAGGAAGAAGATGCTTATACATCAAATGATCGATTTCACATGCTTGAAGGAGTGGATAGTATGTCTCTTTTTATGAGAAGGCTTGACTGGTTAGAGTCCATCACAAGGATTCTCATGGAGAAGATTTTAATTTTTATGGTGATGCTAAAAGAAAATAAGTAAGTTGTTCTTGAACATGAGAAAGTGGAGGAACATCCTCCTATAAACCAATCTCCACCTCAATTCAAGGCTGAGGCAATGATAGAGATTCAACCATATGAAAAATATATCATTATAGAGAGACTGAACTAATGGATAACAAAACTAGAGGCATATTTAAGTTTGTATCATATTACTTTGATATAATATATTTATTTTGCAAGGTCAAAATAAGCCAATCATACATTAATTGGGTTGAGATCTATATTCATACTTTGGTTGTTAAGAAGCCTCCTCCTTTTAATATGTGGCATGATTTTAAGATGTTCTTAAAAAGTAATTTTATCCAAATTTTTGTGAGGAAGAGAGGTCTATGTATTGACAATATTTTATGGACAGGAAAGGCCACACCATATAAGAGTACACAAGTGAGTTTTGCAAAATATTGTTTAATTATGCAAGGATATAGTGGACATTGACCTCTTGATGAAATATGTAGATTAAACGTATTTTCAAGGTTATACATAGATATGGATGTGAATAAGTTTCAATCTATCTCTCGAAACACTTCCAAGCAACAAGGTGGCATCAAGCATAAAGGTAAAGGTAAAGGTAAGTATAATATTACTTTCATTTATAGAAAAGATACGAAAAGAAATTATGGGCATTGTGATGTTGATAATCACCACGACAATAAATTTTGGAAGTTACATTCATTATTGCACCTACTCAAAAATACTTAAAAATAATAATAACAAGAATGATAAGTTCTCTATTAAAGGTTAGACTACTAGTTGCAAATTTGATGTGGAAAATGTGTTGTGTTGTACCCTTGTCTATTGAGAGGTATGTTTGGGTAGTATTTGTTCTAAGGAGATTGAGATTTATAATATTTTCCATATCAAAATTCAAATGAGTGTGTTCTCTTTTGATAATTTTTCATAAGAACATTTTGATAAGCAAGGAGTTAGTTGAAAAATTAGGGTTAGAAAATTACAATCATCCAATCCCAAATGCTTTGGGTTTAGTGATGAAAGGTGCAGACCTAAAGGTAAATATTGTTGGCATGCTACTACATAGGTGTTTTCATTAATTCAAAACCTCATTAATGACAAAGTGGATGATGGTGTAGGGTCATACGATGCTCGTGAGTGATGATGACATGGAGATTCATGTATGTTCTAGCAAGCCTATTTAGGTGACCTAGCTATCCTAGGTAATGTTTCATGGTTTTTGGAGATTTTTGGTTTCTTGAGAAGCATGTTATAATGATGGAGAGAATGTTTGGAGAGTTCTTGGGTACTCACATGAGTTACATGGTGTAGATACAAGTTGGCGACCATGATTCATATAGTCATTGGGAGTAGGAATTGATGTTAGCAGGTATGGAGCTGTATAATCTCATGGATACATGTAGATAGGTGTATAATGATGTACCAGGTATGTTAGGACATTTTGAGTTCTTTCATGATGAGTTATAGTGTTCTTTCAGTTGACCCTAGCTTCAAAATTGTAAAACCCTAAGGGAAGGCTATGCATGTCTTAGTGGCTGGAAATAATGAGAGGTAATAATTAAATTATGATGATTGGAAATGTTATTAGGATGTTTCCTTGTGCTGTAGGAAAAATTTAGGTTACCATGATGTGAATTTTGCAAGATATGAGGTTTTTGGTGAAACATGGTCAAGAATAAGTGCATTTCCATCTTGAATTGGAACTTCTAATGCTCATCCTGAATTGTGTGATTTGCATGGGATATTTTTATTTCAGGTAAATTTAGAAAAATTATTCTAAGAGGTTTCACAAAAATAATTAGGTCATTTCATTTTCACGTTTTTATGAATGAATGTTAAGAAGGTAAACAACTATTTATGAGTTTGAAACCCTAGCTTGAAAGAAGTTTGAGAGATTTTATTCCTAAGTGGAAATAATTTATTCATATTGTATGGATTATTATTTGAAAATGTATAGGAATCCTTAATATTTCTAGAAAGGTATGGTAGAGGTCATGGTGATGAGTGGACCCCACTCAAACAAGTCAGTTTCTGAAGAAGTTTATTTTGGGACAAGGTTGTCCAAAGGAGTTGAAAAATAAATTTTCATTGTGTTATATATGTGAGTTTAAATTCAATTAAAAATAATTTTAAGGTCATGGTAATGTAGTTACATGGTCAAGTATGCTTCATTTAGGTTGAATGGTCAAAGGGTAGTTTTGAGGCAGTAAAAAGTAGTCTTCAGTAAAATAGGCATAACAAGAGCTACATGTGGATTTATGAGGTGATTAAAGTTGTGTTGGAAATATAATTTATATATATTTATAGTGATATAAGGTTTAATTCATGATGATAAGTTTTGATATGTTTTCTAGGTCAATTTGTGGACAATAATATTTTTGACTATCCCGGAAAGAACTATTTTTTCTAAAGAATTGAGTTGGTTGGAGCATGAGATGGATTGGGTGATGCTTTATATCACATGTAATGTGAATATGAATTAATTTTTTATCCAATTTATCCATTTTTATGATTTTAAAGTATCATGAAGGGTGTTAACCAGTTACTTTTTGAAAATAGGTTTTGAGCAACATGATTTGGTGAAGACAAAAGTTGATGTAGTTTGAACTAGTGGTTGTTTCAAGACTTATAACTTGATTAGAAGTGTTCTAAATGTCTTGTAATTTAAATTAATTTTTCATTCTCCATATTTTATTTTATTTGAATATGTATTGAAGTTTAAAGTCATAATTAGGGTCCTAAAGGGTGTCGGAAACATGTCTTTTGAGAAGTATAAGAAGCAGTGGTCCCATTTAATGAAATAATATGATTGGTTGATGAAAATTGTGACCATGTATGATGTTTAAATTTTATTTTAAACATTTTTGGTGAATTTTAAATCATTAATTAAAAAAATTGTGTTAGGAGAATTTTGGCATTCAAATACATGGGTTTTGGTGATTTTTGGTGCATGGAAAAGGGTTTTTCTAGGCCGACCCATATGGGTCACTTTTATATGTTATGAAAAGTATATGGGGTGTTTTTATGATTTATTGGTCATGAAAAATGAGGAAAAATATTTTATTTTGAATTTTAAATGTGAAGGAGCTTATAAAAGCATTGTTTTGTGTGTGTGTGTGTGTGTGTGTGTGTGTGTGGTGTGCAAGAAGTGCGACCTAGGTGAGAGAGTTTTTAGATTTTGAAACATGAATTGATATAATATAATGTGTGTGATAGATTTAATATTTATGATAATCATCTGTGTAAGGGTTTAAATATTTTAAAATTGAACAAAGAGGTAGGCTTTGAAAATTCTAAGACCTAGGGTTTGAGCAAGGGTTTGGAGCTGAATATTTGGATAATTATTAGCTGTCGTATTAACACATTTTCAGTGGTATTACTTCATGAAAATATTATGTGATGTGTCATATTCATATAAGTCTCTTGTTATGAGTAATATCAACAAGGGTTTTGGGGTTGGTGCTCCTTGCGGGGTTGGTGCCTCACTAAATAAATATATTGTGATGTGTAATATTCAATTGATTATTTGTTATGTGTAATATCAGAAAAAAATTGGTGGTTTTCTTCCCCTTGAGTGTTTCCCACTTATATTTTGTGTCTTGTGTCGATTCTCTTTCTCATGGTTTATTGTATGTATGCTATTTGATTGTGTGCACACATTAATAGATGCTTAAGTGGATATATGTTTTGAATAAGAAATATAAAATATGATTTAAATTTTTGTAAGGACTAATTCACCCCCTATCAGTCCATTTTTATTCCAAAAATTAGTATCGAGTAGGTCCTTATTGGAGAATTTTGACAACTTGAAAATATATCTTTGAAGCACAAAGATGACGAGAAAAAGAGTTATTGGCAAGGAATTAATGTTTGATGGTGTGAACTATGATTTTTAGATCTTGAGGATGAAGACCTTTATCATGGCTCAAGGGTTTAATGTTTGGGATGTTGTGGAGCATGGCTATACCCATGTTGCCCTTTGTTGAAATTGCATGAGGCCGAAAAAAAGACACATGAAAACAATTCTAAGGCCTTTAATGTTATCATACATGGTCTTGGATAATTTGAATTGGGAAAAGTGATGCATTGTAAGTCAACAAAGGAAGCATGGGAGAAAATTCAAGTTTTGTATGAAGGTGACTCAAAGGTAAAAATTGCTAAGCTTTAAACCTTTAGAAATCAATTTGAAAGTATTAAGATGAATGATAATGAGTTTATTGTTGCATATCTTCTTAGAGTGGATAAGGTTGTCAATAACATGAAAGGGTTAGGAGATGATGTGAAAGAAGAAGTTTTTGTTCAAAAGGTTTTGAGGTCATTAACTCCTAGATTTGATTCTAAAGTATCTGCTATTGAAGAGGCAAATGATCTAACTACTTTGAAGTTGGATGAGTTACATGGTACCTTGACTTCTTATGAAATGAGAATAGGTGATTCAAAATCAGCAAAGAAATGTGTTACATTCAAATACAAAATTAAGGATAATTGAAAGAAGGTGAAGGAGGATGATGTTACTCTTGAAATTGAAGGTGAAGATCTCTTTTCTATTGTGGCTAGAATATTGAAACTTTGATATGGTAAGTACAAAGGTAAGATTCCTTATAAATGTTTCAAATGTGGTAAGATAGGACATTTTGCTATTAATTGTCCTCATAAGCACAAGAAGGAAGATCATGATGAACATGAGTATGATAGTGATCATGACAACAAATACAACAAGTATGATAAGAGAAAGAAAAACCTTAAGAAGTTTGACTATAAGAAAAAGGACAAAAAGAGTTTTTATACAAAGGAAGATGACCAATTGTCTGATTCTAGACATGGTGTTTTAGAATCTGAGTTTGAATCTAATTATGAAGATATTGGAAATGAGGCATTGTTCACGACTAAAAATGCTAATAGGTCTTCTAGTGATGGATCTTCATTTTTAGGAGACTTTATTTTAGGTTATTATAGATATTATAGTGAAGATGATGGGGAATACAAAGATGATATTGTAGGTATTCAACAAGAACTAAAAAAGATGAGAAAGATAAAAAAATCTAAGCTTATAGGTCAAATAATATGAAAACTAGATTCATAAGCTAGAAGAGAAGTACAAATATGAATCAAGCAAGAAAAATGAGTCAATCAAATTGTTAGAAGAAAAGGTAAAGTATCTTGTTTCAAGTTTGCAAGATAAAGAGAGTATGTGCTCAAAATTTGAAGAAGATATAGAGTTCTTAAGGGCTGAGCTACTAGAGGTTAGCAAGAAGACTATGTCCTTTCAGAATTTTGAGAAAAGTGCAAAAGACCTAGATGATCTACTTGGAAAAAAAAAGAGTAGTAGGTGATAGAGTTAGTTTGGGTTTTAAAGAGGAATATAAAGGAAAAGATTTGAAGCAAGAATACATGATTCCAAGAAAAGAGGAAGGTGAACCTATCATCAAGGAAGAGAAGAAGGAGACACTCATCAAGGAAAATGTGAAGCCAAGACCTATTAGGAAACCTAATGCCTCAAGGTATGAAAGAAATTTCAATGGATATTGTTATAATTGTAATGCATTTGGTCATAGGGATAAAGAGTGTATAAGTTCTTCTATAGGTACTCATCCACGAAGAGACAATAAGATTCAATTTTCTAAGAGTGTAGTGTGCTACAAATGTAATGAGAAAGGTCATGTTGCTATATTTTGCTTGAATGATCCACCTAGACATGTTGATGGTTTCAAGAGGAAGAATACAATAGTGTGCTACAACTATAACAAAGTTGGTCATGTTGTAAGGAACTACTATCAAGTTAAAAAAGAGTTTTCAAGGTCCTAAAGTGCAAGGAAGTGGATTTCAAAGGCCTAGAATGTACATCAATGGTTAAATAAGAGTGTTAGAACCTAAAAGAGATCTTGGTGTCTCATCAAGATCTGATGTTGATGAAAGGATAAGTATAACTCAAAGTACATATTATAAGAGAGAGGAAGAAGGATTTTTCTAGGTACCTAAGAGGGCTTAGGACCTCTTCAAGACCTTCTTTTAGGTCTTCATGATGTTCATATATCTCCACTATTCTTCTTGGAGGTATATTAGTGAAAATGAAGTATTGGAGTGATGTGGATATGTTTAGTATGTGCATGAATCCTTCATGATCATAAGGTATGTATTTTAGTTTCCTTAAGAATGTTCTCCTGGTTCAAGTTGGTTTTCCTTAAGAGTGAAATGTCATGATCTCAGTTTTGTGGTGATAAGTAGTATGAGTTTGAGTTGTTATTGTTTGTGCCTTGCATTCTCATGGTGAAGTTTGTTGTCTGAGATGAATTGGTGTGTGAAAAGAATCATGTTGATGTCATATAAAGTGGTTTTAAGTTTCATTCATTCAATCTCAAGTTAGTGAGTTGATATTGTTGTTAATAATTCTATGAGTGTGATATCTCAAAGTGCAATTATGAGTCCTAAATGGAGTTTAAGAGCTTGTTTTATGTTTCATGTAATTAAATCATGCAAGTTTGATGGTATAAGGTATGTAAAGCTGTAA
Organism: Taxus wallichiana var. yunnanensis; assembly: GCA_018340775.1. Taxonomy (NCBI): domain Eukaryota; kingdom Viridiplantae; phylum Streptophyta; class Pinopsida; order Cupressales; family Taxaceae; genus Taxus; species Taxus wallichiana. The sequence goes on from CM031235.1 coordinate 603,464,022, forward strand.
ATGTGCTTTAGAAGGTTATTGAATGTGATCATGAGTCTTAGGAAGACATTCACATTAAGAAGTCTATATTGGTCATCTTTAGAGGTTTTCATATGCTCTTTGGATTATATGTCCTTAAGCCCCATGTCATGTATGTCAAGGGGTGTAAGTGCATCTATGAGATTGGTTGAAGATATGTTGAGCTATTAAACATGATATCTTAATCAAACATCATCAAGGAAAAATGTCTATGCAATATTATCGGTGGTCTATGAAGAAAACCTAAGTGTTATAAGTATGCAAACACTCATGAATTCAAATAAAGGAAATTGGTTCTTAGAGTAATAGATAATGTTTCTATAGTAGTATTTTCCAAGGATGAGTTCATAAGGGAAAAATATGGTCATTTTTAGATCTTCTCTACCCTAATTTGGTTTTTGATTAAGGTGTCATAGAGTGGATACAGATAGAATATGAAATTTGAAGGATCAAATGATAGAGTTCAAGCCTAAAATTTGGTACAAAACATCTAGACATGGATATCTATAAGATTAAAAAGGTTTTAGGTCCTATGGATGTCTATATTTTTGGGAGATCTTTAAAAAGTTCAATTTTTTCAATGGATGTAGTCATTTTTATACCCTTCAGAGAACAAGAAAATCCCATGCATTCCATTCTATCACCCAAAGAAGCACTAGGCACTAACCCAAGGCATGTACGTGTACTGATCCCTTCCTTGTTGTGAGTTGTGTGATAATGCATCATTTATGATAGATACTTAAATGCAGAAGAATGGAAAATAACCATGCATTCATATTATGAGCGTATGATGAGTTTCTAGACTAATGCATCCATTCAGACAAGGAAAGCATTAACAGAGTATAGATCTGGAACATAATAGAAAGAAAATGCACAAGGTTTTACATCCATTCACAATGAATATACACAAAATAGATCCATATAGACATAAGTGTAAACCAGGAACCACATATATTCATATTCAACATGTTGATAATCACATTGCATTTATTGAGGCCATCACAAATCAGTATAATAGTGTAGACTAGAGTCATGCATCAGAACTATACAATGTTTCATCACATTAAAGAGAAATATTTATACCCATGCCCCTAAATGCACCATCATCTCTATATTCTCCTATTCTCAACCCATAGATTCCTCCATTCGTTCCTGCAGATCTTTGCCTCTCTTCAACTCTATGTCCTTATATATCTATCTCCCTCTGGGAGCTTGTATATATAGCCTCAATAACCACCGCCAAGCCTTCCGTGAAGTTACAGATTGGTTGCCAAGTGTTGAAGTGGTCTTCCATGGGAGCATGCCTTCTCACATCCGAGCTCTCCACTCTTCCGGAAACTTCCATTACATGCCTAGAATATTCCCTTTTTGATCCACAGTTGCTGAGGCTAGCACCCTATCTATAAGGGTCATGATTTTTTCATGTGCTTCTTGGGATGCCAAATGCAGCTAAGTACAAAACCTATTTTACCTTGCACGTACGTGCCACGTTTTCTGTAAAACCTTGCCAAAACCCTTTCCCTACGTGCCTTCAACTGCTCTCCCTTCTTTAACTAGGTCTCACGTTCCCATGAATATTCTTATACTTAGCTTATGTTTTGGGGCCCAACATCACCCCACACTACACATGTTCTCTATCCTTAGAAACTCTCTTCAATAAAGAATTAAAGAATAGTGGATCCTTACAAATTGTTGGAATGGAAGAATGAGGGAATGAAGAAATGGGGAAAAGAATGAAATAATGGGGAACTTATTTACTTCTGGAGGAGGAGAGGGAAATCCTTCCCTAAATAAGCTTCTAACTTTCCCCAAGCGTCGACCTCATTCTTCACTTGTTGACAAAGGTCACCCACCAAGGCGCTTACTTATTCAAACCTAAGCTCCTCTCCCTTACTGCTCATTGTTTATGTTTCACCATTTTATTTACATTTTGAATGTGACGAAACAAATAATGTTATGGGATGAGGAGGAATACTTGTTATGATGGTTGGTTTGAAGGTTGTGCATGTGTTCGATTTCTTGATTTGATGCTGATTATGAAAGCTTCCTTTTAGCTAGGAGGAACTACCTGAAATAGAAAATAAGAGCACCAAAGAAGAGTTAAATAATATATGACAGTGGATTGCCTAGCATATGCTAGATCTGGGAAATGTGATACTTCCTAGAAGGTATGTCAACCCATTGTTTTTATAAAATAAATTAAATACGTACATAAATGAATCTAGTGCTAGTATTATGATTTGGGTAACTCAGATCACTATCAACATTGATCTAATTAAATATTAAAAACTATGTAGGCCAATTTCTTGGTTAGGTTCCGAGGTTGTTTATTTGGTCTGGAGGTCACAAATAGGGTCTTAACAGGGTTAGGTAAGGTTTTGGCATTGTTTTGGTAGGTAGGTTGGTTTTTGGTTTACATAGTGTTGGTAGGCACAAAGAGTGGTGTTGGTTGGGTATGAAAAACCAAAGTTAGGAAGAACCGATGATGGTTATGGGTAACCAACATTGGTAGAGGCGAGATGATAAAACCCAATAAGATCTGGTTGTGGGGTTTGAGCTGAGGTTAGGAAAAGATGACAGAGGGAATGATAAGGTATATGGGGATCTTAGGAACACTCAGAGATATGTAGAGGTTAGGTATAGGTGGTTTTATGATGTGGGTGGAGGAATGGTTGAGTTTATAGAAAGAAGAATAGTGGGGAAAAGGGAATGCAAGTAGAAAATGACAACAGAGATGACAAAAACCTTTAAAATAGGACAAGGATGAAATAACATAGGTGATAAATGTACTTACTGATGTTGCAGGTCTAATGGCTAGGTGGTGGTGATTATTTATTTGTGGGAAGGAGCTTGGTTCTTCGGTGGTGCTTCCAGAATGCTACTATGAGAATGATACCTCTCAATCTGTCTTAATGCTAGTTATAACTACTTTGATGTGTGAAAGTGCTCGGCTCTTGCTTGCATGTAGATCTCCTTTTGCTCCCAAAATTTGAAAATGTGGTTAACCTCTCAAAAAAGGTTACCAAAGTGAATAAATTGTAACCGATGATGGTTCTTGATTGACAAAGACATCAGTTTAGGGATGATCGACATTGGTTAAGGTTGGATTCCCTAGGTTTACTAAAAATGATAGATCTTCCTTCATTTGGGTCAGGTCTTTTCATTTATTCACGGATCAAAATGGACGTTATATTTTTATTGGTGGGAAGGTGGTTAAAGGAATAATAGGGATTGATTTTTAGGGTTGAACTAAGTATTATTCATTTATGGAAACATCTTTATGAATAGGTTTATGGTGAGGTGTGCATCCATTTAATTAAAGTAACTAAATTAAATTAATAAGTGGGGTGACGATGGGTATTAATTTAATTATAAATAATTAAATTAATATTAATGTGGGGTATAAGAGTCATGATTAGGTGAATGTTTTTAAGTTGGTTATTCAAAAGAGGACCAAGGGGAGTGTGACCCAATTTTGGTGTCTACATTTTCCCCCTTTTTGTCATGTGGCTTGTATTGGTAAGCGATGCTGAAAAAAATAGGAAATGGTTGTGTTGAGTGTAAGTGAGGGTGGTGTTGCCCCAAGCGTGGGTGAAGGTAACCTCCCTCAAACTAGGAACCGATGGGGTGTACGACAAAATCGGTGAGTGGTTTGATAAAAGGAGGTGGGAAAATGAAGGTCAATGGTTGCATTAGGTTTGGAGTAAAGGTCAAATCAGGTAAATAGGTAAATGTGCCAGGGTCGAAAGGTAATGTGATTAAATGCATGCACACATTGGAAAATGTGGCACGATACCAAGTTGAAAGTGTTAAAACTCTACATTGTCTAAGGTCAATAGGTCTATCCAAAAAGGGTTGAAGTGATTCGGTATCCAAGGTATAGGATATGGTGTGGAAACACAATGTAGGTCAGGTGCATGAACGTTTAGGTATGTTCCGGTACACACTAGGTCAAGTCAGGATAATTAGCACGATAATAGGAAAGGTAAGGTCGGCGAGGCGAGAACAACACGGGTAACAATGTCATAAGGTACAATGAGCACGAAGGGTCAAAGGTCACAAAAAGTGGTTTAGGTCAAGGTATATAGGGAACGACATGGGTAAGGCCAAGGTTTAGGTAAAATAACAACTCCTAAGATGCATCAAAGGTAATGTAGGGGTAGGATGGGTTTGTAGGTATGGTTCAATGGGTTTCGAAATGATAAAAAGGTGCATTGACACTAATGGTTATAAGAAAAAGGAAATGTAGTAAGACCAAATAGTTATAAGGGTAGACCAACCCTGGTTATAGGGTGACCAACATCGGTTGGCTAGGGCACAAATAGGATTCGCGTCGGTTAGGTTAGGTCAAGTTAGGTTTATAAAAAAAACATTCCATATTTTATGGAATCATTGTTATGTGGTGAATTTTGAGAAAATGACAGAGCCATTTGACTTTTGGGTACCAGTTTCGAGAGAAAAGGAAAGGACATTGTACACAATTGAGGTGGAGTTAAGTTGGCTAGCCTTAGAGTAGGTAATCGACATTCGATAGGTGGGTTCACAAGATAGGTGTATTCGATTTGATTGGGTGGAGGTGAGGAGGTAATTTGGTGATGGTAGAGGTAGGAGAGGGGTCAGGTGGAACACCAGTGCAGCGGCTTAACGTGCCCCTACGGAGATGGTAGCGTGATGAGGTAAGAGTCAATCTCATTCTCTCTTATTTAGGTGATTTTGTTTGTAGAAATCAGGTCGAGGTAAAATATGGGGGAAATTAAATTTGAATGTGGAATGTATAGGGAGAAAATAGGAAGGGAGGAAGGTGTAGTTAGGTGAATGAGGGTTGGGGAGGGGTTGAGGGGGATTTGGGTAGGAATGGGTGGGTAGTTAGGGGGAAATGGGGAATTTTGAGAGAAATAGGGTAGGGTTTCATGGATTTGTGCCACGATAGTGACTGATGTCGATCAAGGGTTTACCGATGTTAGTGAGAGTTAGCCGACATCGGTCATAGATAGGGTGACCGATGCCAATTTTGGGCAACTGTGGTGGTCGATACTAAACAATGTTTGTAATAATTTGGAGGAAATTGGGCCCAAAATGAAGGGGAGTGGGTGGGTGAGATAGGTCAGGAGATAGGAAGGTATAGTTTCCTAAAAATGTTTGGGTAAGGGGGATAAATAGGTATGGTTGAGGGGTGTGAAATTAAGATTGGGGGAAAGGTAGTCAATTAGGTTTGTGGTGGGTAGATAGGTCACAAGATAAGAGAGGTCTTGGTCAAGGGTGGAATTAAGTATGGTGGGGTATAATAATTTTATGGTTTGTTGGATGTAGGTGAGGGACATGTTGCAGGATGTAGGATAGGGTGCATCCATTACTATTAGTAGTACAAAGGAGAAATATGGTCGAGGAGTGGCACCATGTTACATATGTGGGCCTGATTGGGGTTAGACACTATCAAAAAGTAGTCCAAGAGCCGAGTTTGATGGTCTCCCTCATCGATAGATGGGATTCAGTGACCAACACATTTCATTTTCTCGACAGTGTGAGATGACTATCACCTTAGAGGATGTTTATAGGATTATGAAGCTACCAATAGTAGGGACATAAGTGTATTCAATTTCCTTAGAGGTGGTTGAGGAGTTGATGTTGGTAGTGTTCGGTGAGGGGTTACGAGTTGAGGTTCCATAGCGCCAGCATGAGTTATGGAGATATGTACCGATCCCATCCTAAGGAGATGAGGCTAGTAGTTTTGATGATGGAGGCAAGGTGTTATTTTCACTACCAGATACGAGATGGTGGGAGATTCCCATGGGCATTGATGGGAGTTTTGTATGATATGATGGAGGACATGATGGAGGACAGGACCTGGTTTGCATGGGCACCAACATTCTTTGTGTAGCTTTACAGAGAGTTATGGGCCTATGGGTGATTACAATGGTTCAACTTATGTTGTACCTTCCTTCTTCATTATTGGGCATATGATCACATCATGTGTGTGTGTCCAGTGGGCATGCCTTAACCTGATGCATTTGAGGTGGGCATGGTTCGGGTGGGCTATAGGTGATGGGTACCGATGTTGGAGAGTGCCAGGAAGCTAGGGCTACAGATGATGTAGCATATTATAGGTGTGTATTAGAGGGGTTGTCTAGTGTGGACATCATTTGGAGGCCTTATGTGGGCTTCCCATCATATAGGAAGATGACAGATGAGTTGGAGGAGCTACAGTTTCTTCGATGGATAGAGGGGCCTTGTACAAGAGAGAATGAGATGATACCCATTGTGAGGGTCGAGACATAAGTTTGGGTTTCCATAGGATATACCTCCACCATTTCCACAATATAGGAGGGACAACGTGGAGAGGCCTATGCCTCTACTATGACGAAAGTTCCTACAAGGTAAAAGGAGCAGGTGGTAGACTGACGAATTGATTATGCCAAAGTTATAGATAGTTATAGATAGTGGTGGGAAACATATTTGCGAGTAGTACCACTGAGGTCAGGGTAGCTAGATTTGGTCACCATCATAGTTCAAAGAGACACCCTGTAGGGGTAGGTAGCAAATCTTGTTACATAGTTTGGGATAGTGCAGGGACAACTAACGGGGTCAGAGGCATAGGTTGCCACGTTGCAAGCACAGGTAGTAGCCCTACAGGAACAGGTAGCATAGGGACATGTACATACATAGGGCGGAGATGGAGATGGAGTATTGGTTGTCACTCTACACACACGAGTTACGGAGTTATAGGGCCATTGGCCACTTTGCACAACCACATATATTAGCCCTTGTGCCTAGATACACGTATGAGCACCTACACGGCTTAGGGATAGGGTCTCATTTTACTTGAAGGGGTAGGATAGGTACATAAGGTTAGAGGCCGATGGAACCACCGCAGATAGTATCCATGGCCAAGTTTAGGGATTCCTTAGGAGAGGAAAGATATTATTAGGATCACTGATGGCTCCAGGATAGATGTCCCTTCCTATGCAAAGTATAGAGCACAACAGGCCTCGAGTGAGAGGACTAGGTTACATACCCATAATGTGGAGAGCATAGGAGGTTTTGAGCCCTAAGATAGGGTCAAGGTGAAGCGACCATTGCACGGAGGCCAGCTCTAGGTGAGGTACTATCAGAGGTCAGGCCGAGGCCCATGGAGGGTGGTGAGATGCTAGTGGGATGTCACACAAGCGAGAGGAGGAGGAGGAGATAGGTGAGACATGCATGGAGGATATCTGATGGGGGATTCCGAGATAGTTATGCATGCACCTCCATTTTTGAGTATTTTGGAAGATCTTTGGCCTATGTGCCAAAGATAGCAAGGATGTACATGAGTGTTTTTAAGATTTTTGTATTTATTTGTATTTGTGTACATATATATGTATACATATACTTTCTGAGTTATAGATGATGATATTTATAGTATGGATGGTGTAATTGTGTTTAATTTCCATTATTATGTGTGTACGTGATGGAAACTAGGTGAATTAGGCATGATTGAGTTAGGTTGAGTTAGGTATGGTGGAGTCAGGTTGGTTTAGACATGATTAAGTTAGGTTGATTTAGGCATGGTGGAGTTAGGTTGATTTAGGCATGGTGGAGTCAAGTTGGTTTAGGCGTGATCAAGTCTTATATTTAATTTTGATTTAATGTCCAAGTTGTTGATAACATGGGGAAAAAATGGTGATGTATATGCATGTTATGGTTTAAATTTCCAAATATGTGCTATAGTGGAAATGTGAAAATGATAAATGAATCATTTGATTATGTGGTAAAAATGTGTATTAATTGATGCTTGTTTAGTTTAATTTCTAGTTGTTGATATAAAATGGAAACTAACTAAGGTAGAATGTGAATAGGAAAGTGAAAGGGGAATTGGTTAGGGTAAAGAGTGGCTGAGCTAACCTTCAAGGGCCCCATGCCCTCGAAGTGCTACCTACATAGCCTTAACGAAAAGGGGCCTCAAGGCCAATGTAGTTCTCCCATAAGCTAGGGAAGAATATGATGAATTTAGGGGTATGAGTTAGTAGATTTTAGGTATAATTGAGTGTAGGTCATAGACATTGTTAAATCTTAGGATATATGCATGGTTGAGTCTTAGGCAATAGGTGTGGTCGAGTTTAGGTCATAGGCATGATTGAGTTGTTTTAAATCTAGGTGTCGATGATCTGGTCCTGTATAGGATAATCAATAAGTAATGAAGAAGGCGAATGGTAAGAGGCGGTAAAGGAACCACTTAATTGATAAGAAACCTAATGAGTCTTGTTAGTGCAAATTCACAGCACCCTTGGATGTTTTCTCATATTTCTAGTTTGATAATGGGCATCCAGTGTGATTGCACAACATGGAATCTTTTCCCAAGTGTGAGACTTGCAGAAATGGGAAAAAATCTCCAAATTAAAGGTTGGTTCCTCTACTCCTCTGATCAGATGTATGCATGAAATTTACAGAGGTTTAACTCAAAATCCTACTCTAATTCTGCCAAGGAGACAAGGATAGAAGGGAGAAAAGAAGATAAAACTAAACTAACAAGGTGATACACCAAAGGAGTGGTGAACATCTATTTCTACAAATTGACACAGATTATAAAAATGCAACACACATCATGCAAAAATTGCTAAAATGTAATGAAGGATCAAAATGAAGAAAACAACACAAGAAAGGATTGAAAACTCATTCACAGAGCTTGCATTGTCATTTCCATTTTAAATACAAAGTGCATTACAACAACAAGGAGGTAGAAAACATGTTACAGTCCAAAAAAGGTCTGATATTCCACAAATCCACTTGTCAGGGTGAAGGAGGGAGCCTGCAGATCATAAAAATGTCCAACCCTTTACAAATGAGCCAAATCTAGCTTTTAACAATGAAAACCCAAGTTCAGGAAGGAGAAACACGGGAAAAATTAAATGAATGATTCAACCACTAACCAAATCCATCAAAATAGCATGGGTACCCTTAAAAGTTCATTCCCCAAGATTTTTGACCATGCTGGAGAAGAATGGAAGCCATACTGCATTAAAAATGGTGGTTGAATGTCGATTCTACTCTTTTCCCCATACCAGAGGCATTTTCTCATTTTTCTCTCACTAAAATCCACCAAAAAACAAAATTGAAGGTTCCATAATGTAGAGGACTTCAATAGATTTCCAATAACACCAAAATCAAGAAAACCTGAGCTTTGGATCGAAAGATATGCCCTCTCGAAGATTTAGGGAAAAGCTGGGGCAAAATTCGAAGTCGGCATGCTAAAAACTAAAAATTTTCCCCTTTTTTGAATTTGGGAAAAATTCCCCAAAAAGCTTCGTGCCCCACCACTCCTCTGCCACATGTCATCATCCTATTCGCTCAGGTGCATGCTCCAAACTTTTCCTTTGACATTGTTGATCACTTTGGTGAAATTTCCAAATTCTCCTCATGCCCTTGACCTCTTCCTAGACCAGGACACATGTCACACTTTGATTCACGTGGGCCTAAATAAATTCTTTTTCATCTATGGGCCCATGGGAACAAATTTTCCGTTGTGCCATTTGCAACACTTTGGAAAAAATTTCAAATTCCCCCTGCACCCCCGCCTCCCATCGGCCTAATGGACATGTGGCCTCTTATTGATTCATGGGCCTTGAGGCCAAAATTTTTCTTCGCACCCCTACCGAGCCCTTTGAAATTTTTTTAACATACCTCCAGATCGACCTCCACTGCCACGTGGCACTTCATCATTCAGCGTGGGCCTCAAGCCATTTCATTTCCTCCATAGGCCCATGGGAAAAAAATTTCTTTATGCCCGCCCACTTTTTGGTGATTTTTCCAACTTACCCCTGCTTACCCGCCATTCCACCATCACATGGTGCATTCCTATTGGTTGTGGGCCTTCCCATGGAAAATTTCCCTCAAAAATTCTGCGAGCCATAACTTGAGAAATACAAGGAGTTAGGAGGAAAATTTTACCTTTCTGGAAAGGTGAGGAAAAATCCTATTTGATGGGATCATTTCCATAATATTTTGAGTACCTGAAGCATGCCAAAATTCATTTAAGTGCCAGAAAAGGAGAAGAAGGAGGAGTTAGCCAAAAATAAGCATGGGGCTTATTTTGGATAACAATTTGGTGACTCGAGAGGGTCATCTTCCTGCTAGATGAATGATTAGTAGCCTTTGAAGCATCCATTGGGCATGGAGTCATGAGTTGTAGCCTGCAAACTGATCTAAACTTTGAAAAATTCCTCTCTGAGCCACTTGGAAACCCATTGAACTAGAGTTGTTTTCACCAAAATGCCACTGAAATGGACTGTGCAAGAGAAAAACCAGTAGCACCAAAAACTATGTACAAAATTGAAAATCATACATGCTCCAAATGGAACATGCAAAGTGTGCACAAGCACTTCTTCTACTAAAATAAAACCTACCTACTCTACTCTAACTGGAAGAAAAGGTGGGCTAAACAAACCCTACGCAATTGGTTATGCAAAATAGCTTTCTTTCTTCAAAATTGGCAGCCATGCAAATGATTTAGAGCTGAGTATGACTATTAGGATGAGTGGAAAATAAAAAAGAAGCTGATCTTCTACCAAAATTAGCAAGGTGTCAACTGAAAACAAATCCAATACCTCATTTATTTTCTCTACATCTAGATTAAAGAGGTATGGTAGCAGATCCTTGGTACTTTATAGCTCATCCTCATGCTTAGAAGCAAGCATGACTAGTTGTGACTTCTCCTTTGGCTCAAATGAAGCCAAGTACCTTATTGGGAAAGGTCTGATCCATTTGATATGCCCATAGCTTTGATTTTAAACTTCAAAAATGGATTCTTCTTGTAGACCTTCTTGAATGGATGGTGTAGAAGAAGTGATGAATTTCTTCGCCCTTTCTCTTCCTCCAATGAAGAACATGGAAGATTTAAATCTTCCAATCTTGATTCCAAAGAGCTGTTATAAGATGTAGGCTACTGTAAATGAAATTTCTCCTCCATGACAACAGGTTCTTGTGTTTGGAAGATGGATGATGAAGGAGAAGATGGTGTGATTTCAACCGGTTCTTCTTCATCAAAACAGTCCTCCAAATCAGACAGGTAAACTACCTCATTGTTGTCCTGCTACAAATGTTCAACCTCTCCCATGGTGTTCTCTTGATCTGTAACTTGATCACCATGGTTTCTTTCATCCTCCAACATTGAGTTTGAGAGATCAAACTCTTCTTCAGCACTAGAACTCGAGAGAGATGAAGTAGAAATAAGAACTAAAGGTTCTTCTATAGCCTGCTTTGTGCTCAAAGCCTTTGGATCTGCACTTTTCTCCCCATAGCTAGAATGTGCTCCTCTTCTTTTGGATTTAGAGCAGCTTCTCCTTCCTCTATGGTTTGAAGATAATCCTGCTCTTGATTAAAATCTTCCTCTAGCACGAAGTTTATCAAGTCAAACTCTTCAATCTGTTGCTCTAGAGGACAAGTTGGAACTGCAAGATCTTCTTCTTCCATGGCTGATTGTGTAACTCAAATTGGATCAACATTTCCTTCAAATAAAGTGCCAAAATGGACACTACATTCTGATAAAACTGATTGCTAATCGGCTTCTTCTTTTTTCTCTTATTTTGCGGCAACAAAATTAGCCTTGGCCACCACTCGTTCTTCAACTATAACCTCCTCTATTGGTTTCACCATCAAGGGGATTTTTGTAATCCTGAATTTAAGAGCCAAATTCAACAAACTTTTAATCTTTTCATCCTTGTTTGGCTCTTCTTCTTGTTGTTGTTTTGCTTGATTGGCATTCTGATTTTTATATTCCCAACATGGATTTAGTAATGCAAGAGGAGGGGTGGCTTGTAACTCAATTGATTTTACAATTTTTTGTGGTGTTGGAGGAGGTAGAAATTCTTGTTTCTTTAGAGGGAATGGCTATTTAGAAGGGAAAAGGACAGAAAAATTGAGATGAGGTGGAAGACTAGGGACTAGAGAAATGGATTCAACACTTAGGGAAGTAGATGGGGAGTTTAAACCTTGACACTGCTGAGATAAAACATAATGGGAAATAGGAAAATAAAAGACATGAGATGGTGTGCTTACCCATTGATAAGGTTGATGAATACTCCTCTCATATACCTCTATTCCTTCAATCCACTTTATAAGCAATGACAGTGTTGCAATCATGAAATCAAACTTCTCTTGAGGGCTATAATGCCTTGGAAAAGGTCCCACCCATGGACAATGTGCTCTGCAACTAATTCCTAATGCTTTCATTTGTGCTTGAGCCCTAGATTACACCATGTTTACCTCCATCTTTTGAATTTTCTCCGGTAGATCTTCATTTTCTTCTTGATCGCCCTCACAATCAGCATACCCTTGTGCTTGACATTCTTCATAGATAAACTAATTTTGCACTTTATTGTTCATATGGGTATGCATGTTGATCTTGAACTTGACCAAAATGCTGATTTTGAGGATTTGTAAAACATGTTGGAAGTGGAAAACATTGTTGCTTATTGTAAATGTGAATTCCATGATAAAGCTGAAGTCATGATTGCATAAATTCATGGAATGAAAGAAGATGGAAGAGATAGAAGGAAGTATGGATTAAAATGAATGAAAATGAATGGAAAGGAAGGTTTGAAACTTCGGATATGGGTTGTTGACTAGATGGAGTCACCAAATGTGTTTTGCAAGTGCCTCCAAAGGTGAAACGTTCACAGGAACACATCAAGTGTAAAAGATGAAGTGGAAGAACTCTAAGGTCCCACCGACGTGCAAAACCGTTAGTGCAAATTCATAGCACCCCTGGATGTTTTCTTAGATTTCTAGTTTGATAATGGGCATCCAGTGTGATTGCACAACATGGAATCTTTTCCCCAAGTGTGGGACTTGCAGAAATGGGAAAAAACTCTCTAGATTAAAGGCTAGTTCCTCTACTCCTCTGATCAGATGTATGCATGAAATTTGTAGAGGTTTAACTCAAAATCCTACTCTAATTCTGCCAAGGAGACAAATATGAAGGGAGAAAAGAAGATAAAACTAAACTAACAAGGTGATACACCAAAGGAGTGGTGAACATCTATTTCTGCAAATTGACACAGATTATAAAAATGCAACACACATCATGCACAAATTGCTAAAATGTAATGAAGGATCAGAATGAAGCAAACAACACAAGAAAGGATTGAAAACTCATTCACAGAGCTTGCATTTTCATTTCCATTTTTAAATACAGTGCATTACAACAACAAGGAGGTAGAAAACATGTTGTAGTCCTAAAAAAGGTTTGATATTCCACAAATCCACTTGCCAGGGTGAAGGAGGGAGCCTGCAGATCATAAAAATGTCCAACCCTTTACAAATGAGCCAAATCTAGCTTTTAACAATGAAAACTTGAGTTCAAGAAGGAGAAACGTGGGAAAAATGAAATGAATGATTCAACCACTGACCAAATTCATCAAAATAGCATTGGTACCCTTAAAACTTCATTCCCCAAGATTTTTGACCATGCTGGAGAAGAATGGAAGCCATACTGCATTAAAAATAATGGTTAAATGTCGGTTCTTCTCTTTTCCCCATGCCAGAGGAATTTTCTTAATTTTATCTCACTAAAAATGTCCAACCCTTTACAAATGAGCCAAATCTAGCTTTTAACAATGAAAACCCGAGTTTAGGAAGGAGAAATGCGGGAAAAATGAAATGAATGATTCAACCACTGACAAAATCCATCAAAATAGCATGGGTACCCTTAAAAGTTCATTCCCCAAGATTTTCAACCATGCTAGAGAAGAATGGAAGCCATACTGCATTAAAAATGGTGGTTGAATGTCGGTTCTGCTCTTTTCCCCATGCTAGAGGCGTTTTATCATTTTTCTCTCACTAAAATCCACCAAAAATAAAATTTAAGATTTCATCATGTAGAGGACTTCAATAGCTTTCCAATGACACCAAAATTGAGAAAAACCAAGCTCTGGATCGAAAGATATGCCCCTTTGAAGATTTAGGGAAAAATTGGGGCAAAAATCAGGTTGGCGGGCGAAACCTAAAATTTTTCCCCTTTTTTGAATTTGGTAAAAATTCTTCAAAAATCTCCATGCCCCACCACTTCACTTCATGCAATGTGTCATCCTCCTATTCACTTAGGCACACACTCCAAACTTTTCCTTTGACACTGCCGATCACTTTGGTGAAATTTCCAAATTCTCCCCACGTCCCTGACCTCCACCGAGACTAAGACATGTGTCACACTTTGATTCGTGTGGGCTTGAATCAATTATGTTTCCTCTGTGGGAATGTGGGAACAAATTTTCCTTTATGTCATTTGCAACACTTTGAAAAAATTGTCAAATTCCCCCCACACTCCCGCCTCCCGCCAGCCTGATGGACATGTGGCGGCCTCCTATTGATTCGCGGGCCTTTGGGACAAAATTTTTCTTTACACTCCCACCGAGTCCTTTGGAAATTTTCTTAACTTACCTCAAGCTGCTCGACCTCCACCACCATGTGGCACTTCATCATTCGGTGTAGGCGTCAGCCATTTCATTTCCTCTGCGGGCCCGCGGAAAAAAATTCTTTACACCCCGTCCAGTCTTTGGAAATTTTTCAAACTTACCCCCCACTGACCCACCATTCTACCGCCACGTGGTGCATTCCTATTGGTTGTTGGCCTTCCCAAGGAAAATTTCCCTCAAAAACTCCGTCGAGCCATAACTTGAGAAATACAAGGAGTTAGGAGGAAAATTTTACCTTTCTGGAAAGGTGAGGAAAACTCTTATATGATGGGATCATTTCCAGAGTATTTTGAGTACCTGAAGCATGCCAAAAATTCATTTAAGTGCCAACAAAGGAGAAGAAGGAGGAGTTAGCCAAAAATAAGCTTGGGGATTATTTTGGATAACAATTTGGCGACTCGAGAGGGTCATCTCGCCTATTAGATGAATTATCGTAGCCTTTGAATCATCCATTGGGCATGGAGTCATGAGTTGTAGCCTGTAAATTGATATTAACTTTGAAAACTTCCTCTCTGAGCCACCTGGAAACCCACTGAACTGGATTTGTTTTAACCAAAATGCCACTGAAATGGACTATGCAAGAGCAAAACCAACAGCACCAAAAACTATATACAAAACTGAAAAGCATACATGCTCCAAATGGAACATGTAGAGTGTGCACAAGCACTTATTCTACTAAAAGAAAACCTACCTAATCTTCTCTAATAGGAAGAAAAGGTGGGCTAAACAAACCCTACAACTGGTTGTGCAAAATAGCTTTGTTTATTCAAAATTGGCAGCCATACAAATGATTTGGAGTTGTGTATGGCTTCTAGGATGAGTGGAAAATCAACAAGAAGCCGGTCTTCTACCCAAATTAGCAAGGTGTCAACTAAAAACAAATCCAATACCTCATTTAGTTGCTATGTATCCGGATTGAAGAGGTATGGTAGTTGATCCTTGGTACTTTGTAGCTCATCCTCATGCTTAGAAGCAAGCATGACTAGTTGTGACTTCTCCTTTGGCTCGAATGAAGCCAAGTACCTCATTGGGGAAGGTCCGATCCATTCGATATACCCATAGCTCTGATTTTCAAATCCAAAAATGGAGTCTTTTTGTAGACCTTCTTGAATGGATGGTGTGGAAGAAGTGATGAAGTTCTTCGCCCTTTCTCTTCCTCAATGAAGAACATGGAAGATTTAAATATTCCAATCTTGATTCTAAATAGCTGCTATAAGATGCGAGGATCTGCAAATGAAATTTATCCTCCATGAGAGCGGGTTCTTGTATACGGAAGATGGATGATGAAGGAGAATATGGTGTGATTTCAACTAGTTCTTCTTTATCAAAATAGTCCTCTAAATCAGACAGGTAAACTGCCTCATTGTTGTCCTGCTGCAAATGTTCAACCTCTCCCATGGTGTTTTCTTGATCTACAACTTAATCACCATGGTTTCTTTCATCCTCCAACATTGAGTTTGAGAGATCAAACTCTTCTTCAACACTAGAAATTGAGAGAGATGAAGTAGAAAGAAGAACTGAAGGTTCTTCTATAGCCTGCTTTGTGCTCAAAGCCTTTGGATCTGTACTTTTCTCCCCCATAGCTAGAATGTGCTCCTCTTCTTTTGGATTTAGAGCAGCTTCTCCTTCCTCTATGGTTTTAAGATAATCCTACTCTTGATTAAACTCTTCCTCTAGCACAAAGTTTTCAAGACAAACTCTTCAATCTGTTGCTCTAGAGGACAAGTTGGAACTGCAAGATCTTCTTCTTCCATAGCTGATTGTGCAACTCAAATTGGATCAACATTTCCTTCAAATAAAGTGCCAAAATGGACACTACATTCGATAAAACTGATTGCTAATCCACTTCTTCTTTTTTCTCTTATTTTACAGCAACAAAATCAGCCTTGGCCGCCACTCATTCTTCAACTATAACCTCCTCTATTGGTTTCACCATCAAGGGGATTTTCGTAATCTTGAATTTAAGAGCCAAATTCAACAATCTTTTAATATTTTCATCCTTGTTTGGCTCTTCCTTTTGTTGTTGTTTTGCTTGATTGGCATCCTGATTGTTATATTCCCAACATGGATTTAGTAATGCAAGAGGAGGGGTGGCTTGTAACTCAATTGATTTTGCAATTTTTGTGGTGTTGGAGGAGGTAGAAATTCTTGTTTCTTTAGAGGGAATGGCTATTTAGAAGGGAAAAGGACAGAAAAATTAAGATGAGGTGGAAGACTAGGGACTATAGAAATGGATTCAACACTTAGGGAAGTAGATGGGGAGTTTAAAACTTGACACTGCTTTGAGATAAAACATAATGGGAAATAGGAACAGAAAAGACATGAGATGGTGTGCTTACCCATTGATAAGGTTGATGAATACTCCTCTCATATACCTCTATTCCTTCAATCCACTTTATAAGCAAATGAGTGTTGCAATCATGAAATCAAACTTCTCTTGAGGGCTATAATGCCTTGGAAAAGGTCCCACCCATGGACAATGTGCTCGCAACTAATTCCTAATGCTTTCATTTGTGCTTGAGCCCTAGATTACACCATGTTTACCTCCATCTTTTGAATTTTCTCCAGTAGATCTTCATTTTCTTCTTGACTTGCCCTCACAATCAGCATACCCTTGTGCTTGACATTCTTCATAGATAAACTGATTTTGGCACTTTGTTGTTCATATGGGTATGCATGTTGATCTTGAACTTGACCAAAATGCTGATTTTGAGGATTTGTAAAACATGTTGGAAGTGGAAAACATTATTGTTGTTGTCAATGTGAATTCGATGATGGAAATGAAGTCATGATTGCACAACTTCATGGAATGAAAGAAGATGGAACAGATAGAAGGAATAATGAATGAAAATGAGTGGAAATGAAGGTTTGCAACTTCAGAGATGGGTTGTTGACCAGATGAAGTTTCCATATGTGTTTGTAAGTGCCTCAAAAGGCTGAAATATTCACAGGAACACATCCACCTGTAAAATATGAAGTGGAAGACCTCTAAGGTCCCACCCGATGTGCCAAAAGCTGTTAGTGAAAATTCAAAGCACCCCTGGATGTTTTGAAAGATTTCTAGCTTGATAATGGGCATCGAGTGTGATTACACAACATGGAATCTTTTCCCAAAGTGTGGGACTTGCAAAAATGGGAAAAAAATCTCCAGATTAAAGGCTGGTTCTTCTACCCTCTGATCAGATGTATGCATGAAATTTGTAGAGGTTTAACTCAAAATCCTACTCTAATTCTACCAAGGAGACAAGGATAGAAGGGAGAAAAGAAGATAAAACTAAACTAACAAGGTGATACACCAAAGGAGTGGTGAACATATATTTCTGTAAATTGACACAGATTATAAAAATATAACACACATCATGCACAAATTGCTAAAATGTAATGAAGGATCAGAATGAAGCAAACAACACAAGAAAGGATTGAAAACTCATTCACAGAGCTTGCATTGTCATTTCCATTTTTAAATACAAAGTGCATTACAACAACAAGGAGGTAGAAAACATGTTATTGTCTAAAAAAGGTCTGATATTCCACAAATCCACTTGCCAGGGTGAAGGAGGGAGCCTACAAATCATAAAAATGTCCAACCCTTTACAAATGAGCCAAATCGGCTTTTAACAATGAAAACCCGAGTTCAGGAAGGAGAAATGTGGAAAAAATGAAATGAATGATTCAACCACCGACAAAATCCATCAAAATAACATGGGTACCCTTAAAAGTTCATTCCCAAGGTTTTCGACCATGCTAGAGAAGAATGGAAGCCATACTGCATTAAAAATGGTGGTTGAATTTTAGTTCTTCTCTTTTCCCCATGCGGAGGCATTTTCTCATTTTTCTTTCACTAAACTCCACCAAAAAACAAAATTGAAGGTTTCATCCTATAGAGGACTTCAATATCTTTCCAATGACACCAAAATTGAGAAAAATTGAGCTCTGGATCGAAAGATATGCCCCTCTGAAGATTTAGGGCAAAACTAGGGCAAAAATTGGGTCGGCAGGCGAAACCTAAAAATTTTCCCCTTTTTTGAATTTGGGAAAAATTCCCCAAAAAATCTGCACCTTGCCACTCCACTACCACGTGTCATCATCCTATTCACTTAGGCGTGTGCTCCAAAATTTTCCTTTGACGCTGCCGATCACTATGGTGAAATTTCCAAATTCTCCCGCGCCCGACCTCCGCCAAGACTAGGACACATGTTACACTTTGATTCGCACGGGCCTGAATCAATTCTCTTTCCTCTGTGGGCCCACAGGAACAAATTTTCCTTTGCACCATTTGCAACACTTTGGAAAAATTGTCAAATTCCCCCCATGCCCCCACCTCCCTCCAGCCTAATGGACATGTGGCAGCCTCCTATTGATTCATGGGCCTTCGGGCCAAAAATTTCTTTGTGCCCCCTCCTAGTCCTTTGGAATTTTTCTTAACTTACCTTTTTTAGTCGGCCTCCACCGCCATGTGGCACTTCATCATTCAAAGCATGGGCCTCAAGCCATTTCGTTTCCTCCACAGGCCTGTGGGCAAAAAAAATTCTTTGCGCCCCACTCTCTCTTTGGCAATTTTTCCAACTTACCCCCACTGACCTACCATTCCACGCCACGTGGCACATTCCTATTGGTTATAGGCCTTCCCAGGGAAAATTTCCCTCAAAAACTCCACCGAGCCATAACTTGAGAAATACAAGGAGTTAGGAGGAAAATTTTACCTTTCTGGAAAGGTGAGGAAAAATCCTATCTGATGGGATCATTTCTAGAATATTTTGAGTACTTGAAGCATGCCAAAAATTCATTTAAGTTCCAGCAAAGGAGAAGAAGGAGGAGTTAGCCAAAAATAAGCATGGGGCTTATTTTGGATAACAAGTCCACCATACCCAAGATGGGCTTATGAACATAAGACCCTAAAGGCCTTGCATAATGGACTATTCTAAGGGTGAATAAAGTCACATGATCACGAAATGTTGCGGTTGTGGAAAGTCCCTTGAGTAGAAAGGAAATTAGGATGAAAAGGCAATGAGGTGAGATTGGATGGTTAAGCATAACCTAGTGTGAGATAGCATGTTTTTCTTAGCAAGAAACCCAAGATCAAAAATAGGCAAGTCCATGATGAAAATTTTATCATTTTCTTCATTTTTTTCATCCCCCTTTTTTGTTTTTAATAGACTGATCAATGTGGGAAGTATATATGGGATGAGTATATTATCTCCTTGAGTTCTTTGTGAAGCTGATCGATGGGGAAGCTTCTAGGTATTTTTATTGTATTTTTACAAATGACTGTATATAGTTGTCCTTTGAGGGAGCAGTCTATTTATAACAGCTAGATAGAGAGAAGAGATGTCCCTTTTTGAGGGAGTCATTTTTTTATAAGTTTGACTCAAGGAGTTGAATCCCTTTTTATTTTTGGATGTTTAAGTCATGGACAATACTATAGAGGAAGAGTAGGCTCTTGTTCGAAAGACAAAACCATAATACACAAGGGTTAACTATGAAAGGGGTAGTTTCAAGTGACGAACAACCATGGGATTCCATCTTGAAGAAGATGAAAAGTATCCATGAGAATCATACTATGAGTAGAGATGTGGTACTCATATTGAAGATAAGGCTGAAAGGTGATGGGTAATCAAATGATTCGGGTTTTAGTTGTGGATCCTAAAAAATGGTTAATATGGAAGGTGAACAATGCTCAAGGGACGAGCGATCAACTGATAGAAAGTGATATAGGACTTGATGTCAACAATAAAATGGCCAAAGATGTAAGGTGTTGAGAGGCTTGGGTTTGGGTTTACCTTTGAGTGAAGTCAAATGATAAGCACCTGATCCATAGGCATGGGTAACGATATAGGGTCAAGGAAATTAGGAGAAAATTTTCCTCGTTTATTTTTCTCTTCTTTGGTTACATGTTGATTTTCTTTCAAGATGAGGTTGCCAACTTGAAAAGTTTGTTCATGAACATGTTTTTCATTGGCCCCCATTGATACATTTTTAGTAGATTTGGAGATGGTCAAGAGCATTGAGATGATGTTCATCTAATAACTCAAGTTGCGCCAAACGATCTTAGCAAAATTCATCGTCGTTGAGCATGTCTTGTAGTGAGATGCGAGAGAGATGGAATTTGGACTTCGAGAGGTAAGACAACCTTGGTACCATAGACCAGAGAAAAAGGTGTGGTAGCAGTCAAAGTGTGAATACTAGTGCGATAAGCCCATAAGGCAAAAGCAATGTGTGAATGCCAATCCTTAGCAATATTGTCAACTTCTTTCATAAGAATTTTGTTCAAGGTTTTATTGGTCGATTATGCTTGGCCATTGGTTTACAGGTAATAAGGTGATGAAGAAGCGAGATGGATGCCAAAAGCATTGCATAGATTACATATGGTTTTGTTTTTGAATTTCTTTCCATTATTAATGATAAGGAAGTGAGCGAACACCAAAGTGAAAAATGATGTGATGGTTGATGAATTCACATATTTTCTTATATTTTGTAGAAATGAGGGTGGTGGATTCTACCCATTTAGTATAATATTCAATAGCGGTTATAATCCATTGGTGGTGTTGTGAAGAATGGGGATTGATCTCACCGACAAGATCCAAACCCCATTGAGAGAAATGCCAAAGGTCTCGTATGACCTACAAGGCATGACTAGGTGTGTGATGGAGATTAGCATGTTGTTGGAATTTTACACAACATTGTACATAATCAAAATAGTCATGCGGTTTAGGGTTGGCCAATAATAGCCTAGGCAAAGAATGCATTTTGCGACAACTAAACCACTAAAGTGGCCTCCGTAAATTCCATCATGAACTTCCTTAATGGTGTAGGGAATTTCAGAAATTGTAAGGCATCGTAAGAGAATACCATTGAAGCCATGCTTATAAAGGAGACCACCCATGATGACATAATGAGACACACTTTTAAGAAAGGCACGTTGTTCATTACGAGTAAGATCAGAGGGTAGAATGGAAAGGGAAAGATAGTCTAAAAATTGCTTGTACCAAAGGTCACAAGGGTCAGGTGTAACAATTCCAATGGAGTAGACCTCATGAGGTAAATAAGAGGGTGATTATAGCATTTGTATTGTGACAAATATTTTAGAGTTGGTAGGAAAAGTGAGTATTTGAGAAGCCAAGTAGGCCATGGTATCCGTAAACTTATTGGTAGAACGTGGGGTGGTTTGAAGTTTGTAACGGTCAAAGGTGGTCAAAAGTATTTATGTGTGATGTTTATAATTTTGAAGTATCTCATTACGAATATGGTATATACCATTGACTTGGTTTACGACTAGTGGGAATCACCAATGATATTGATTGGCTTACCATCTAAGGTATGAGTAGACTGGAGACCCAATACAAGTGCTTTGTATTTGGAAATATTGTTTGTACAATAAAAATTGAGTTTGAAAGACAAAGGCATAGGTTCGCCATCAAGAGGAATGAGGATAACACCAGCCCCACCTCCACGCTAAAAGTTTGAGTCATCGAAGAAGAGTTTGATTTGATAAGTGGGTTCATCAAAGGAGAGGGTAGTTATGGATTCATTTGGGAAGTCAAAATTAGAGGGTTGATTCCCGGAAAGAGGTGTGTCTGCTAGTTGGTCAGTGATAGCTTGGCCCTTGATGGAATTTTGATGAATGAATTCGAGGTTGAGGTCGAAAGAAGCATAAGCCAACGTGTGACATGTTGATGTTGATAGGGTTTGGCGTACATATAGTGTAAGGGGTTAGTATTGGTAATAACAAAGGTTTTGTGGTTGAGTAGGTAATGACGGAGTTTAGTGGCGATGAAAACTAAGGCTAAGTAGATTTTTTTGGCATGGGTGTATCTAGTTTCATAGTCCAGAAGGGTATGGCTTATGTAATAAACCGCTTGCTCTTTGTGTTTCTCATCGTAATGAGTGAGCATGGCACCTAAAGAATGGTCAATGGTGGAAATATATAGGTAAAAGGGTTGGTCATCCTTAGGAGGAATGAGCATTGGTGGTTGAAGAAGGTATTGTTTTAAGGCTTGAAGGCTTTATGGCATTCATCATCCCATTTGAATGAAACTTCCTTCTTGATAAGATGATGGAATGGTTGACAATGGTCGGAAAGGCTGTGAGATAAAATGAAAAAGGATTACAACTTACCTTGTAGGCTTCAAATTTCACGAAATTAGTAGGTGGATGAATTTCTAGAATAGCCTTTACTTTAGCAGGATTGACTTCTATGCCATGCAAAGAAATGATGAAACCAAGGATTTTTCCTAAAAGTACTATAAAGATGCACTTCTTTGGTTGAAGACAAACACAATACTTGATGAGGTGGTCAAAGATGACCTTAAGGATGATCAAGTTTCCAGCTCGATGTTTGGATTTGGCAAGAAGATCATCTGCATAATCTTCCAAGATGTGCTACATGATGTTATGGAAGATGTAAGGCATGGCTCGATAATATGTAGCACCGACATTTTTAAGGCCAAAAGGTATGAATCGATAGTAGAAGGTCCCCCAAGGGGTGATAAAGGAAGTCTTGTGTTGATCTTATGGAGCAAGTAATATTTGATTATAACCCGAGAAACCATCCATGATTGATAACATTTCATGGCGGCGGTGAGATTAACTAGTTGGTCAATGCCGATAGAGGAAAATCATCTTATGGAAAATCTAGGTTGAGGTCATGGAAGTCCATGCGTGTAAATGTAGAAGTCCCCTATCACCTTTGTGACAGGAATGATGTTAGAAATCCATTGGGGATAGTCAATGGGTAGGATGAAGGAAACTAAGAGAAGGTGTTGAAGCTCTTCTTTGACTAGAAAGAGCAATGTGAGGATGTATTTTTCAGCTTTTTTTTATGGGTTTGACATCAAGAATGGTTATGATATTGTGGACCACAATTTTTGGGTCAATACTAGGGCATATCGGCATAGGACTAGGAAAAAGCATTGCTATGGTCCTAAAGGAAAGAGGTAAAAGCTTCCTTTCTCAATAGCATCTAAAGATTGGCCTATCTTTAGAATGTGTAGGTCATCTGAGTGTTAATGTTGATTTCAATGGTCGATTCATTCAACATGGTTTGTGTCTCTAGAAGGTAATGACCGATGAATATAAGAATCTTCCCACCAAGGTAAGTGAGGATGGACTCATCATCCTAACATTGAATGACATTAATATAAGGTGTATCATCATTGATCATGTCAAGGTACAAGAATGGGAGAGAAGAGGGAGCCTTACCATCGTGTTGATAGGTTAGAGGTCCTAGGAAATTTGTTTATGAAAAAAAAGTTAGGAGGAATAGATTCGGGATCTATGGACTCGTGGGTGAAGATGGTGATGTGGGTGAATGAGGTGGAGAAGGTTTGTCTTCTTAATGAGGGTTGAGCCTTCTTGGGAGGTGGTGCAAAAATCCAATGCCACTATGGTCATTATGTTTATGAGTGGTACAGGAGATGACAATATGGTGGCCCTATTCATAAAAAAAAATCCAAAGCCTTTCCATGTGCAATAGTGAAGGAAAGTGTGAGCAAAGAAGTGGTGGTTAGTAAGGGAGTGTAAGTCAGATGAAAATGGTTGTGTTTGGGATGGAGGTTTGGGTGAATAAGTGGTGATATCAAGTCCCCCATACATTAGATTAGTGTGAAGGTGGGGAGGACCATAAGGAAAAACCTTTCCTATGTGGTAGTCATAACTAGGGTGTTGACGTAGGTTCCCATATTCTTATGGAGTGAGGAATGTGTCGATATTATATAGGTGGTACTCCCCAGAGTGAGGCATTGAAAAACACCTTCTAAGGGATCAATAGTTGATATGTGGGTAGCAGGGATAGATGACTCGCTAGATGATTGGGAAGCAGGTGAGTCAGTTGTAGAGGCTACGGTGGTAGTAGGAATAACAGGGTTAGATGTGGGAGAGGTGATGGCAGACTTGGTGGATGGGCTTATGGGTGAAGGTGAAGTGGGGGTAGTGAAAATGTCCTTGACTAGTATAAGCACATCATTGGGTTGGTACAACATGTTATAGGTCTTAAAAGGCAATGGGTGGCCAAGATGGTGTAGTTATGTCCTTCATGTTCAAATTTGAGGTAGCGGTGTAAAGTCAAAGGGACACAACCCATGGCATGCAGATCCAAGGTCATCCAAGCAATAGATTATACTAGAACTCCCCTTATAGGACATAGAATAGTTTCGAGACAATGTGGGGACCCACACAGACATGGAGAATGATGGTACCTAGGGTAGAGGTCATGGCGTCATTGAAGGAGTGCAACATAACTGGGTTACCATGCATGTAATTGGTAGGTATGCACATTTGGTTATACGCATGGGAGGAGATGATGTTAATACTAGCACCACCATTGATCATAACACATCATATGCATATATTATTGATAAAGATGGAGATGAAAATAGTGTGATTGAGGTCATTAGACTATAAGGGGGCTATCTCTTCATCTAAAAAGATGAGGTTAGATACTTGGTGAGTAGGTGGAGGTGTAGAGGAAGGAAATGACTTAGTGAGAGAGGCTACATGATGAGGGGTAATGATGGAGGCTACGGGGAATGGGGTCATTTGGTAAAACCTCAATAGATTGAAGGACCTCCATGAGGGCTTGATGATGTGACTCAGAGGTTTGGATGAGGTCATATAAAGACATTTTGAGGGAGGATTGGTGTAATTATTTTAGCATTGTGTGATGTGTGACCCCATTAGAAATAGGATATGTGGGACCTCGAATGGTGACTTTTGGTGTGGTTGTAGATGGTATGTTGGGTACAAGGTTAGTTAATGGGATAGTTTCCTTTTCCTTTCCTTTTTCTTTCTAGGCACGGGTGGTAATGTGGATCATGTTGATTTCAAATTTTGGGGGTGGATAAAAGGGTTGTGGGGGTGGAGATATTGGTTGTTGAGTAGGTAATGGAAGAATATTTGGGGAGATTGGTGAAGGTGGAATGGGGTCCTCATTAAGAAGATTTTCATCATCAAAATTTTCTTTGAGGAGGACATAATTGGACAAGAATGGTTTTAAAGCCTTACAGTTCTCTACATCATGTCTGGCACATGATGGTAGTTATAAATTTTAGTTTCATCAAACCCTTTTGGTTTGGGTTTGAGCGGGTGTAAGGTCTAAGAGGTGGTAATGTGATGACAAGGTTTCGAGGAGATTGGTTAAAATCTTGGTGTAGGACCCCGCTAATGGATCACAATGGGAGGTGAGTGTGGGTTTGGGTACAAGTGTGGCTGATTGTGAAGGAAGAGGATTTACGAGGAGGGGAATGGGTTGGTCCACTAGTTTGGTATGTGGAGTGGTCTTAGGTCTTATGGGAATCTGTTTGGGTAAAGGTGGGGTAGAAGAGTTGGGGATGGAAGGTTTGGTTGGTCTAACTACCTCATTGGAGGGTATCAGATTCTTATCTTTGAGGTGTAACTTCTTGGGTAGGTAAAAGGTGTGTGACATGGGGTATATGGATGTAGAAGGAAAAGCAGATGGTGGAAGGGGGAAAGTTACCCATGGGGATAATCATGATGTAATGGTTGTTGGTAGAGATCATGTGGAAGGTGTGAGTGGAAGAGAGGAGAGTGTCATGGGTAGTGAAGAAGTTATGGAAGGTAGTGGTGGTATGGGTGGTAAGAAGGTCACGGGTGATAGTGGGGTTGTGTGGATTGCTTGGGTATATTAGAGGGTTGTGATGAGGAGGTGAGCTGCTGCATTCTTGGTTTACTGGTGGAAGAAGGTTGCTTGGATAGGGTTGAGGGGTGAGGTCCTAGGATGGATGGAAAGAGGTGAAGGTGACAATGGTGTGGTAGGTGAGGTTGGTGTATGAGGCCTAGAAGGTTGGGTCTTCCTTTTAGGTGTAGGAATGAGTTTAGTGTTGGTTTGGGAAGATGTGGCTAAATCTAATTTGATGGGTGGATGAGTAAGGTTCGATGTTGGCATGACCCCTAAGGTAGTGATGGGTTTAGGTAAGGGAGATGATATAGGTGTGGGTAGGTGTTTGGGTATAGGTATGTGTTGGGTTGTGGGTAGAGGTGTGTGTTGGGTTATGGGAAATGACATGGAAGGTGTTCCAATAGTCATGGTTGTGTTTGGTTTGGTCACTTGAAACACTTTTGGATAGATTGTGGAGGTGTTGGTGAGTGACAACTACATTTGGGTTGAAGTAGGAAGTAGAAGACGTCCCCAAAGCAAGGCTCTATCAACATAATCTAGGTGATTGGCCAAGCGTGAAAATGGTATTGTTGTAAGTGGGGCTAATGTGGATCAAGTAGAAATCCCATAAAATATGTTTGAGAAATAAGGAAATGGTTAGCTTCAGACTCTGTGGGTAAGAGAGCCAAAAGTAGAGTCAACAGGATCTTGGAAGGCCGATGGAGAATGGTCACCTAAAGGCAATGGTGTTTCTATAGGATCCTCTATGGGTAAAGGAGATGATAGGAAAGATGAGGTAGAATCTCCTTGTGATGGTGTAGGGAGTGGACATGTGTCCTCTATGGGTAGGAGAGGTGCTACTGATGACTAAGTAATTTGAGAGGCAAGAGGTGGAGTGCTAATTATGGGATCTTTCACGGGTGAAGGAGAAAATGAAAGGGGGTTCTCTCTTGTGGGTGGAGGAGTAGATGAAATAGGTTCTGTGTAGGTAGGGGAGTTTGGGCTAGGATTTCATCTATGGAAGGAACAGGGGGTAATTGGGAAGCAACTGGTATGTCATTGAAAATAGCATGGACCTCATGGACATCACTATCATTGGTTGAAGTGTCACTAGTTTGGTTGGAAGATGGGGCATGATTAGGGAATGGTTTTTGAAGATATGTAGGTTTTGGTTGGTTGGTGCATTTGGGTTATCCAAGACTAGATCTCATTGTCTAACATTTCTTGGATGATATTCTTGAAGGTGATGTAGTTACCATCACTATGACCTTTGACATGATGATAGTTGTAAAAGTCATGTTCTTTATACCACGTGGGTGTGGGGTGATCAAGGTCAAAAATAGTGTGTGGTTTTATAGGTGGAAGGGTAATGGCACCATCCTTAATAAGATTTTCCAAAATAGAAGAATATGGTTCCCCTATTGGGGTGTAATTTTGTTGTTCTCATCGAACTGGAAAGTTTGGACGGAGAGAGATTAGAAGAAGGTTTGGCTTGGTTTGATGGGTGAGAGGGTATAGCCTTGAGAAC
Source organism: Taxus wallichiana var. yunnanensis (assembly GCA_018340775.1). Lineage (NCBI taxonomy): Eukaryota > Viridiplantae > Streptophyta > Pinopsida > Cupressales > Taxaceae > Taxus > Taxus wallichiana. The sequence goes on from CM031235.1 coordinate 603,491,620, forward strand.
CATGACATTGGCAGATCCTTTGGATTTTAAATAGTTATTCTAGGGTTTCAAAGATGAAGAAGCATCATTTGATTTGAATGCGGTGTTTTTGTTACGTAGCTGAATTTTCTTCTCTTCGATAGCACAAATATCCAATTTTCATGCCATGGTGAATGCCTCATCAAAGGTGTGGAAGGTCTGCACTGTAGGGTTGGTGAAATGTGTCTAGTGTAATCCCAAGTAAACAAATCTATGAGCTCATGTTTGAGGTAATTGAAATGTGAGCTGGTTAATTAGGATGTGCTAATGATTGAAAAAGTTAGTGATAGACTCATCGTCATACTGTCGAGTGGAGTAGAGATCAATCATGGTGAATTTCTTGACAATGTTGATTGAGAAGTGGTCTAAGAAGGCTTGGGCTACTTGATTAAATGAGTAGATGGAATGTATAGGTAGCTCACTATACCAGTCTAATGCAGGTCATGTCAGGGACATCGGGAAGGTCCTAGGAGTAAAGCGTCATCATGGGCGATCAAGTAACACCCATGTTTGAAAGACACAAATGTTGTTGTGGGTCTTCTTTACTATTGAAGTGGTTGAATTTTGGCATTTCCCAATGTACAGGGTATGGGTGAATAGGAATGGATGGATGAATGGGCTCATTATAGATTTCATCGTATGTGAGGGAATTACGTGAGCCAAAACCAATGCTTCTAATGTTTGCATCCTTTCCATCATTAACTTTGATGAGGTCATTGGTAGGTTTTGATAGAGGGAACCTCCTGTGGTGTAAGAGGGTTGGTGTTGAACATGTGATGTGGGTGGCATTCAGTGTATGGTGATGCTAAATAGGAAGGTTGAGAATGGGGGACCGACATGGATGGCATATACCAGAATGAATAATAGATGAGATAGGGGTTGTTGATAATATGTATATGTAGGTGGGGCAGTCGAAGTGACTCTAGTAGTGATTGGGGGTAGAGACTGTGGGATGGAGAGGAAAATATTCTGGAATGGGGTAGGGGTCACCGACACCATGGGTGGTTGTGTTGTAATTGGTATATGTGAGATAATGGGCGCGGATGGGGTTATGCTCTAGGTGGTCAATGAAGGAACAACCGATACTATAGGTGTGACTGATGTTGCAGATGCAGTGGTCATAGCGGGTGTGGGGCCTAGCTACATGAAACCACTGGGGGAAAAGTAGGTGAGGGTAACACCGAACTAGTAGGGGCTGATGTAGAAGTGGGGACAAGGGCAGGAGAGATGGATATGGGCATGCCATATATCAACTGGCCTAAGGAATCCTGAGTGGATGAGTGGGAAAGATAGAATTGTAAGGCTGTGGGATTCTGATCGAGGAGTCATGTGAACTCCTCGTCACTTGTAGCAATGGTGGTAGGTGGAGTCGGATCCATGGGTGACAGGATAGAAGGTGGTGAGGGACTAGGTGGGAGTGGTTGATGGTGGTGTGGAATATAAGAGCATTAGTTTGGCTGCAAGTCAACACCATGTGAATAAGTGTTGACCTGGTAAGACTATATTCTATAAATGACACAAAAAAATAATGAGAACATAGAAAAATGAGGTTGGGAGGGTGAATTTGGTCAAGGTTTGGATTTTGAAAACCAAACACAGACACTGAATGATGATGGTCAGGCTGACTAGTGATGGTTAATGGGGAACCGATGTCGGTCACAACAACCGATGTCGTTACTATGGAAAAATACCAGTTTTAGAAAGTGAAACATGACTGATGAATGTGTAATGGGGAAATTGTGTATGATAGAAATATCAACAAAGGGGAATAGGATGGTGCCCTAAGGGACAAAAATAGAACAAAAGAGTGATGAAGGCTATTCTAGGAAAAATAACAAGAAATATAGAAGCCAACACCAGTTAATTTTAACCGACAATGGCCATATGTGAACCGATGATGGTCGTTGGACCAACACCGATTACTGTGAAATGAGAGAGAAATGAAGAAACTGGGCTTTGTGAATTAAATTTGGTGAAGAATCAAACTCATAAATATGAGAATGAGAAGATGGGGCCCTGATGCACTCATAAATTCAAAATACTCCAACTATGATGGTGGAGTGTGCAAGGAAGAAGAAAATGTAGATTCGTAGTCTCACACCTCAAAACACAAGTCAAGAGGAACGCTAAGAAAAACACAATCCTAAAAGTGATTTTCTTATGTTTGTTTAGCTTATGCTATTTAGAACTGACCATGTGAATTTAGAATAAAATTTTTGGTTGGGAAGGTGTCCTACTGAAGAAGGATATCTAAAAGGTGAGGTTTTAAGTTATGTTATGGTGGGGGGGGGGTTCTCTCGATAGGTGAGACTGGACAGAGATAACTAGATGGGGATTACTTGCCAATCCTCTGATTGTGTGATCATTAACAGACGTTCCTAGGTAAGATGTCATTTAAGAAAATGTGTATATTTAGATTTGTGCAGTTTGGTAGAAGAAGAAAGAGAGTGCTTTCTACGGTTCAATTGTGTCAACCATTAGTTAGGCATGACTTCTAGCATATAGGTTGCCCTCATTTTAATGTGAACTAAAAATGCAGCAAATCAGAATGTAATGTAAGTGTTTTAAAAACCAAAATTGAAATATTATTTTTGATGTAGCAAGTGATGAATAGGAAGAGAAATGCTCTTTCACTAATGTGATATGAAAAGAAAGAAGAATGTGTTCTTTTTAAAGCACCAAAAACATGATTTCTTTGAGACAATAAAGAGAGGACAAATGATTCCAGAGAAGAAAAATTAATGTGTAAGCTTTTTGAAGGGAAACAAAACACAAATTTCACCTAGGAATGAATAAATGCAACAAAACCCCTGATGGGTCCCCCATGTGGGCATGCCAAAATGTTTCACCATTTTCTTTACATTTTGAATGTGAAGAAATAGATAATGTTATGGGTGAGGAGGAATACCTATTATGATGGTTGGTTTGAAGGTTGTGTGTACATTTCGACTTCTGATCGATGTTGATTGTGAGAGCTTCCTTTTGGCTAGGAGGAACTACCTGAAATAGAAAACAAGACCACCAAAGAAGAGTTAAATAATATATGATAGTGGACTACCTAGCGTATGCTAGATCCACGTGAAGTGTGATACTTCCTAGAAGGTTATCAACCCACCCATTTTTTACAAAACAAATTATGAAATAATAGAAATACGTACATAAATGAATCTAGTGCTAGTATTTTGATTTGGGTACCTTAGATCACTATCAACATTGATCCAATTTAATACTAAAAACTATGCGGGTCAAGGTCTTGAGTCGGGTTACGAGGTTGTTCGGTTGGGTGCAGAGTCACGAGATAGGGTTTAACGGGGTTGGGTAAGGTGTTTGGGGTTGTTTTGGTAGGTTGGTTGGTTCTTTGGTTTACACAGTGTTGGCAGGCACAAAGACTGGTGTTGGTTGGGTATGATTGACCATGGTTAGGAAGAACCGATGACATTTATGGGTAACCAATGACGGTTATGGGTAACCGACATCAGGAGAGTTGGGATGATAAAACCAATAAGATCTAGTTGTGGGGTTTGATCCAAGGTCGGGAAAATATGACATATGGCATGACATGAGGTATATGGGGATCTTAGGAACACTTAGATATATGTAGAGGTTGGGTATAGGTGGTTTTATGATGTGGGTGGAGGAATGGTTGAGTTTATAGAAAGAGGAATAGTGGGGAAATGGAATGTAAGTAGAAAATGACAACAAAGATGTCAAAAACCTTTAAAACAGGACAAGGATGAAATAACACAGTTGATAAAAGTACTTACTGATGTTGCAAGTCCAATGGCTAGGTGATGGTGATGATTGATCGATAGGAAGGATTTTGGTGCTGTAGTGGTGCTACCCAAAATGCTACCGTGAGAGTGATACCTCTGGATTTGTCTTGATGTTGGCTATGGCTGCTTGGATGTGTGAAAGAGCTCTGGTTCTTACTTGCATGCATATCTCCTTTTGCTCCCAAAATTTGAGAATGTGGCTAACCTCTCAAACAAGGTTACCAAAGTGAATAAATGGTAACCAATGATGGTTCCTAGTTGAATGGCATCGGTTTAGGGATGACCGGCGTCGGTTAAGGTGGGATTCCCTAGGTTTACTAAAAATGACAGATCTTCCTTTATTTTGGTCAAGTCTATTCATTTATTCAAAGATCAGAATGGATGTTATATTTTCATGAGTAGGAAGGTGGTTAGAGGAATAATAGGCATTGATTTTTAGGGTTGAACTAAGTCTTATTAATTTATGGATACATACTATGAATAGGTCTATGGTGAGGTGTCTAGGTGAGGTGTGCATCCATTTAATTAAAGTAAATAAATTAAATTAGTAAATGGGGTGAGGATGGGTATTAATTTAATTTTAAATAATTAAACTAAATTAATATTAATGTGGGGTATAAGGGTCATAGTTAGGTGAATGTGTTTTAGTTGGTTATTCGAAAGAGGACCAAGGGGGTGTGACCCAATTTTAGTGTCTATAGTCTCTATAATCTCTTCCAATTGCTTTCCCAAATCCTCAAGTGCATCCATCCTCCGAGTGACTTGAGGGTACAATTCCTTTATTAAGTTCTTGATTGAGCCACACAAGGTCTCAATTGACTCGATTTCTTTTCTACCTTGGCTAGGATCTTATCTTGCTTTGCCCTGTTCCCCTTGTTCTCTTTTTAAAAATTCTTGAGTTACGCTTCATGGGTGACAACTAAGATACTTTCCACTCTATCCATGTCTACGAAGTTTTCATAGGACGCCTCAACAAGTTACGTAGAGGCCTTTACATTGACTAGGATCTTGTTGTACTCAGCAACAATATCCATAACCTTCAGTTTATTTTCTTTCTCGTGGCATGCTAACGCCTCCTCTGTTGATTCTAGGGAAAGTGGTTGCCTCTCCATAGTGAGTATGCGGGTCAAGTCCTCTAGGCATTGCAAGGAGTATCCATAATTTTTCTTGGGCGATGTTAAGTCTGTATGCTTTAGGAAAATGGCATCCGTGATCATCTCTATCTTCTTATATGCCTCATGCACCCTTACCTTCTCATATTTTAATTCATGCCTTAACTGAGCACTGATTAGTTACTCATGCTTCAAGTTTTTCTTTTATCAAAGAGATCCTCTTCCCTTTTCTCCAACTCTACCTCTAAGTACTTTACCCTTCCATTTCTCCCGAAGATCCTGGCTTCAACCTCGACCGAGACTCTATTGAGCGCATTGAAAATTTTCTCATCTAACTTCCTCTCGAGAATTCACCAAGGGTTTCTCCTTTTTTTCGGAACTTTCATCAATTCTCCTTAGCTTACCTCAAATTCCGGCTCATCAATGTGGGACTCAAATGCCCATGAAAACATTTTCCTTGTCGAGGGTATGCACCTTCCTCATTAAATGAAGTCATGGCTAGAAGCTATTCCGTTACCATGTTGTTCTAGAAGTGCGTGTGCAAATATTTGTTTGGATCATCAATGTAGCCCATTCCTTGAACTTTTGATGCTTCTGTGCTCTTCCTCCCTATGCATGTGACCTTTGGAAAGCTTACAACCAAACTAGGATCTCCTCCCATGCTACCATATTCTTTTCCCATGCTCTCCTCCTTAGCTTCCTTCATCACCACATCCGTGTTGCATTCCACTTCTTGTTCCACCAAGTCCTTGATGATTTTTTCCACTTCTTTCTCTGCAGCTTCATCTACATGTTCCTTCATGAGGCTTGGGGTCCTTTGATATTTTGTAACTTCTTCCCCGCCTACCCCCTTTCCTTGGGTCTCAACTTCTTCTTCATCCTCCTTCTCCTCATCTCCTTCATTATACTCATATCCTTCTTCTTCAAAATCATGTATCTCATAGACAAGATGGTCTTCACCTCCTTGTTTCATCATCATCATCATCTTTGTTGCTGATGTAGGCATCTACATTTTCTGCATTTCTTCTTAATCAGTTTCATCCATCACCTTCTGCTTATTCCTTACTAGGGATTCTAGTACAGGGGATTCTTATGTGTCTTCTTCTCTGATAGGTGATGTATTCCTTGGAAATTCCTCTTGAGTGAGGGGATCTTCATGCTCCGGTGCCTCTTCTTCTAGATTCTTTGCTTTGACTAGATACTTCTTCCTCTCGTGCGTAAGTACTATAACACTTTTCTTTGGTGCACTTACTTCTCTGTGTGGTTTGAACACTTGGTGCCTTCTACACCTCTTCTCTTTCTCTCTTCATAGGTGCAGCCTTATTCCTTCCCGTAGGGTCTTTAGGAATGGAGACATCATTCCCCAAATAAGAAACCTTTTCAAATTTTGGCCTTATGCGTAGATATACCCTTGTTGTAGTCATTCTTGTAATAGGTAGCCTTAAAGGATTCATCATCTAGATCTCGTGGGAGACATATATCTCCACGTATGCACACTTATTTTGGTAGACTAGCTTTTGGTGCAGCTTGCGGTGGTCTATATATACCTCACTAAGGTTGAAACTTAGTCTCTTGGCCTCCTTGAACCGATTAACTTCGGCTTGGAAGTATAACGTGGTGAAGGAGAAGGGTAGTTTGCACCATGAACTCATGTTCTCATCTGTCATCATAAATCTACCAATGCAAAAGTGTTGGTATACTAAAAATTTTCCTCTCCACTCATGAGCATGGGAAAATTCTCTAGGATCCTCCACTCAGCCCCGAATGTGTCACACATTCATTTATACCATTTCTCCGGTGCGTGCCTTGTGAGCGACCATCATGGTTTCACAAGTATATTTTACAAACCTCTTTGTGGGTGAGGGATCCTCTTCTGGATACTCCCAAAAAAAAAAATTTGGCCCATTGGGCACTCCAATCTCTAAGAACACAATAGTGAGGAGGACATTACTAAAGAGTATCTTCTCTCCCTCCTATGTGTTGCTTATAATTTCATCCATGATGAAAGCAGACAAGTTATAGATGGTTCCTTCTGATATCTTCTAGCATACATTCAGCCATGCCTTGTTCACTTGTGTCCATCATTCCTAGTCATTGAGCTTAGTGGATAAGTATAAGGCCATCCTCATCATTGGGTATGGTATTTTCGTGATATCAAAGAATCGCAACCCCTTCTTATAGTCATAAGTGGCTATAGTATCTTTGATAGCCTCCTTTTCACTGAGATCATCATTGATGCTATCTCCTTAATAATTGAGGCATGCAAACTTATATATTAGTTGTGGTGTGATGCGCATCTTGCACCCCATGAAATAAAAATGATCCTCATGCACGTGTGACATCATCCATTGATAAATGCGCTCGAGCTTTTCAAAGTAGGGAAAATTGTATAATTGCAAAAATCTAGCCTTCTCTAATTTGACCTTCACCTCATTGTTGTAAATGGGCATTCCATCTAGCATCCTATTATTAGTTGGTTGGACCAACTCCAGTGCCATTTCCTTCTCCGTTGTGCTCATGTGATGATTATAATCACTTATGGCCATCTTTCGTAAGTGTGAGACCCACTCTTTCCCTAGAAATACCCCATCTGGGTACTTTATTTCCACGTACCATTCTTCATTGGTGCTCATGACGGTAGTAATTTTCTTTTCCTTGCCCTTGCCCTTTTCTTTCTTTGGTGAAACAGTTTGTTTCCTTGGTGCCATTCTTTTGGTTGGGATGAACTTAAACAATCCTTCCTCTTGCTCTACTCTGCTACGCTCCTCGATCTCAAAGATTACTTCAAAGCTTCAACTCCTAAATCCCTTTTCTTTCCTCCATGCCCTAGCTACCAAACCCTAACCAGGAAATCCTTCCATAAGAAAGCACTTCTTCACACAACCTTTCTCATGCCCATGTACTTCCTCCCTCTGGTTTGAAGTTCTACTCTATATGCACTCTCAAATTTCTTGGATTCTCCTTTCTTTGCAAAAATATCTCCCTAGATGCCCTAGTTTGCAATAGCTTATTTATATTCATAATCACAAGGTAAAAAATGACTTACCTGACCTTGTATTTATAGCTTTTGCTTCTTTCTACCATTAAATGTTATACCACCTACTAACGTACTTTAACATTAAATGTGGATTTTTCCACTAAGTCATCTTTAAGCGCCTTTACCCACATGCCACATCTTACATGAAAAACCTTTTTACAACCTTCTTGTGTGAAAAACTCCAACCCAACCGAAGAATCTTACGCGCGCGTTCATAATGCCAAATGAAATTCTTCTGTCCTTTACCCAAATTTTTCCCTCATCTACCTCATGTTGTTCCTACGCTTTTCATCATTTCTGTATGTGGTTTCTGTAAAGCCTTCTTAACACCAACCATTTTTTCCACCTTCTCTTCTACATGCTTCTTAACCTTACACACTTTTTATCCTTCAATTAGGCCATTTACCACAACTTCTACTACCAGTTCAAACTTGTATTATAGGCCTATACTTTGCATCACTCCACCCCACACTAAAATAGATGCACGGTCCTCTGCGCATACACAACTTTTAGAAAAATAATGTGGTTACTAGTGCACAAGGTGCAAAAATGAAACAAAATGAAATGAACAAGCAATGAGAAATGGAAACACAAGAAAAGAAAAATCATAAAGGGAAATTCTAAGCTAACTTGGAAATATTGCCTTATTACAAACACCAAGAAGACTTATTTATAGTAGGGCTTCAACCTACTCCCATTGAAGTGAACATGGTAACTTCGTCCCATTCAACACTTGTAACTAGAAAGCACTGAATCAAGAATGTACGAGATGATGTAAGGTCCCAACAAATGGAATTTTAATTTCCCAAGATGGCACAGATACTTGGAATCATAAAACAAAACTAACTGCCCAACCTTAAACTTCTTGTTCTTGATATGACGATCATGTCATGCCTTTTTCTTGCTTTTTCTATCTTCTCGAATCCATCTAGCAAGTGATCACTGTCTTCTAACTGCATCAACTTATCAATTATTTCTTCTAGTGTTTTTTTGTCACCTAATCCTCCTATGCATGATATATGCAATGATGGTAACATGCATTCCACTCATAAAATAGCCTCTGCACCAAACACCAATTGAAAGGGTGTTGCCTTGTTCAACCTTTTATAGGTCATCTTGTATGCCCATAGAATGGCTGATACCTTATCATCCCAATCCTGTCTTCTAGCTTCACATGAGATCATAGTTAACATGTTACTTAGTATTTTTTTAAATTCCTAAGTAGTTCCATTTTCTTGAGGGTGATATGGGGTAGTATTATAATGCCACCATAAATTTTGCTAACAGAATTGTGACTATTTCATTGAGAAAGTGAGTACCCCTATCACTTGTTAAACTTAAAGGGAAACCATACCTAATGATTATGTTTTCGCATAAAAATATAGTAGCTATTTTTTTGGTGCAATCCTTTGTAGGTGCTACCTCTACCCACCATGTCAAGTAATCAGTGCAAGTGATGACATACCGCGAACTAGTCCATCATGCAGCTGGCATAATTTTCCCTATAAAGTTGATTTCACATTTTTCAAATGGTTCAGCACTAGATATTGTTCGCAAGGGAATTTCATCTCTCTTTCCATGTTTTCCAAGGTGTTGGAAATGGTCACATACCTTGCAAAAATCAATACAATCTTTGTAGATGGTTTTCCACCAAAGCCCAACTAATAAAATACTCCGAACGGTAGCATTTCCTGCATAGTGTCCTCCTGCAATCCCACCATGCACTTCTATAATGGATACACACTCATGTTCTAATATTCATCGGAATAGAACCTCATCATGAACTAACTTATAAAAATATCCACCAATCAACATGTAGGGTATGACACGTATTGTTAATTGCTTTCTCTCCAAGGCCTTCATCCCTTCCGATGCCACACCTATTTGTAAGAACACTGTGATATCTTCCAAGTCTGAGGGCATGCGCCATAATCTAAATAGTTGCATTTCTAGCATGGTATCCTCAATGCTTTGCGCATCCTCCCTAAATTAATCCTTGATAAGTGGTCAAGTCTGAATTACTTTTTCCTAGTTTTACGACCACTGTGAATTCAAACTCTTGAAATAACAGGACCCAATGACATATGTGCCCTTGCAGAATGGGTTTGTTAACTAAGTATTTCAATGCCATATGGTCCATGTAGAATATAAATGGTGTTTCCAACAGATACTACCTAAACTTATGCAACACATAGATCATAGAAAATGCTTTGTGCTTAGTAGTTGTGTAATTCTTCTCTGCATTGGTGTCAACTTTCTACTTACAAAGAACAAGGGATGATCAACAATTCCCTCACCAGGTTGTGCTAGTACTACTCCCATATTTATTCCTGAGGCATCAACATGCACATGGAAAGGCTTATCCCAAGAAGGAAAACATAATATGGGCACCGTGACAAGCCTATCCTTCAAAGTGTCAAATGCCTTCTGCTGCGCCTCTCCCCAATGAAAGGAACTCTTGTGTTTTAACAATTCCTCTAAGGGCGCGGAGATCTTGGCATATCCCTTGATGAACTTCCTATAGTACCCCATATGTCCAAGGAATCTACGCACTACGCTTTGACTAGTAGGCTCCCCTAATCCTACAATAACTACAACTTTAGTGGGATCTACTAGCAAACCTTATTTGCATATAATGTGTCCTAATAGGGTTCCAAATGGAGTAACAAAGACACATTTATTAATATTGAGGGATATCCTCAATTGTCAACATCTCTCAAACATTAGCCTTAAGTTTTCACAATGGTCTTTCACTAATCCATACACAGTCCAGTCATCTAGATAAACTTGAAGAAACTTATGGATGAAGTCCTAAAATGCTTGTACCACAATGCGCAAGAACATAGCAAGGAATTATTTAATCCAAAAGGCATAACCTTGTAGGAAAAGCTTCCCCATTCAGTGGAAAAATTTTTCTTTCTCTGGTCTTCCTTTGCAATCCTGACTTGGTGGTATCCTAAGAATCCATCCATGAAAGAGTAGACTTTGGACTCGGCTACTCCCTCCAAAATTTCTTCAGTAAAGGGGGTTGGAAAATGATCGATGACACATAATGCATTCAGATCCCTACATTCAAAAAAAATTATTATCCTCCCATCCTTATTGATACTACTCACCATTGGGTTTATCCACTCTGACTCTTCAACAACCTCAATGATGCCTGATGCTATCATTTTTTCTATTTCCTCCTTGACCCATATGCGCAAGTTTGGATTCATCGATAAGGCCTTTTTGAATTAAGTGTGCACCCTCCTTCAACTTGATCTTCATCTCCCCTAATAAATGGTGAACACCTTTGAGTTCATGGTACCCACGAGGGAACAAATCTTGGAACTCGCACAATAGATCAGTGATCTTTAAAATCTCCTTTTCGACCAATAGTCACCGATGATAGCTTCCTTAGGTTCTTCCTTCATTCCAATGTTAACCTTATTTTTGTTATCCAAAATTCACCCCTCAAGGTAATTTTGATAACATGCATCAAATTATTCAGTCCCGAGCAAGTAGATTGATTCAAGGCCCGAAATAATGTTTTTTGGGGTCCCCTCGACTTTTTTTTAACTCTCCCATCCAAGAAGAAATCCCAACGAGTTGGAATTTATGGAAAAAATGCAAAAATAAGGTTGTAGGACTGTTTTAAAGCATTTCAGGTTTGAAGGGTTTGGGTCGTACTGAGGTTCGTCGTACCAAGCTTGGGGCCGAAAAAGCAAGGAAATCGGCTAAGTCTTGTTACGTGGGATAGTTGGGACGTCGGGGCGAAAAGCCGGGTGGCCGAAAGTAAAGGAAAAATCACCTAAGTCTCTATTTCACACGGTTTGGGACAGCCGGGACAAAAGTATGCAGAGGACGCGAACCGGCCGATTCACCGAAGGACAATCCATTTCGAGCGATTCGGAGGTATTTGTCCCAGGCAGTCTGGGACATCTGGACCAAAAAGTACGCAAGGGACGCGAAAAGCCGAATCGGCAAAAAGTAAAGGAAAAATTACCAAAGTCTCTGTTTCACGCGGTTTGGGACAGCCAGGACAAAAGTACACGGAGAACGTGAACCGGCCGATTCGCCGAAGGACAGTCCATTTCGGAGGCGGTTCGGAGGTATTTGTCCCAGTGCCCGAGACATCTGGGCCAAAAGTACACGAGTGAAGCGTCGGATGCAAAAAGGTGAAAAGGCCACAAACAGGACAAGAAATCCTGAATCGGCCGAAGCAAGAGATTTTCATCCCGGAAGTGGCGGGGAAAGGAGGACTTAGAAAATTTTCCAAGTTTCAGTCAAAGTTTTCAAAGGTAAAAGTTTTGGCCCGCTGCCCCCACCATCGAATGGAATCTTGACACGTGTCATCCAAGTGGCAGAGTATGGGGGAAATGGGAAATTTTCCCAAAGTGAAAAATGCCAAATTTTCGAAGGACAAAGTGCACCCCTCAGGCCCGAGCCAATAAAATAGTGCCACGTGTCCAAGTGGCAAAAAATTTAAGGAAGGGCCCAAAAGAAATTTTCAAAGGATGATCCTGCGGATGAATTAGAGCTTGACATGTGTCATCCAAGTGGCGGAGCGCGGGGAAAATTTAAATTTTTTTCCCAAGACCAAATGTGTAAAAAATTCAAACTTTTGCCCACAAATCCGATTTCGGCCTGTTTTTGCCCTAAATCTTCAAATGGCCATAACTTTTGATCCAGAGCTCAGATTTTCATGTTCTTTATATCAATGGAAATCTGGTGAAATTATCTACATGATTCTGGGGTCAATCTTATATTTTGGTTCAGTTTGGAGAGAGAAAATCAAGAAACATCTTTGGCACGTGGTAATGGCCAGAAATGACGTTTCAACAACTAGTTTTAATGCAAAATGGGTCGCATTCTTCTTCAGCATGGCCAAAAATGTTAGGGCATGGGTCTGTAAGGATGCCCATGTTATTTTAATGCATCTTCATTCAATGAGGAATGGCTCCCACATTTTTACACATTTTCTCTCTCCTGGGCTCGACCCATGCATTGTAAAAAGCCAGATTTGGCTCATTTTTGAGGGAACATTTCTTTGGATAGCAAGCTTCTTCTTTCACCTTCAACAAGTGATTTTTGCAAGTATCATACCTCTTGATGGTTGTAATAGGTTTTCTACCTTTTTGATGTTGTAATGCAAGGATTTTGATAGTGGAAATAACAATACAGGCTCTGTGACCAGTTTTCAACCCTTTGGTTGTGTTGTTTTCTTCATTTCAGACTTTCAATTGCATCTTATCAGTTTGTGCATGATGTTTATGTTGCATTCCATGATCTATGTCTATATCTGAGAACTAGAAGTGTTCACCACTCCTCCTTTGGTGTATCACCTATTAGTTTAGTTTCAATTTTTACACTTTCTATCTCTGTCTCCTTGGAATTTAGAGTAGGATTAGGATTCAAACCTCTGCAATTATGTAAATAACAGATCTAATCAGAGGAGTTTGAGGAACCAGCCTCTAATATGGAGATTCCTCTCTCATTTTACAAGTCCCACACTTGGAGAGAGGTTTCAATGTTGTGCAATCACACTGGATGTTAGTATGATCAAACTAGAAATCTGATCAACATCCAGGGGGTGCTGCTGATTTGCACTAATAGTTTTGGCACGCCCGGTGGGACCTAGAGGTCTTCACTTTTATTGCAACAAGATCGATGTGCACTTGTAAGTTCCAGCCTTGAAGGAGCTTAAAATCACACATCTGGCAACTCCAAAAGAAGCATAATCCGCTGGTTTTTTGAGGCCAAGCCTGGAAAATTTATGAGAAGAATACAGACCAGGTCAAGAACTAGGGAGGAAGGATTATTTTTTCATCTACACCTATCTCCAGGAAGAGAAATAAGGGGAAGAAGAGCTCAAAGATCTCCATCTCCACCTAATAGAACCTTGTCGACACCTCCACCTGGTAGGCCTTTCATCTAATCAACAAGGGTTCTCGGGCCAATCGAATGGTGCAACCACCGAATCGTATGTTAATTTCAGCGGCAGCAGCCCACTTGCTCTCAATGCACAACATCAATCCCGATTCTGACATTGAAGAACATTCCATACTTTACTTGGAGAAAATTAGACCACTCACAGCGATCACGTCAAGGACATTGCTAATATTTGTGCAATCCATCAGATTAATGAGATGCAAGATTCTTTGTCAAATTGCTTGGCGTCTTCATTCAAAGGAAGGCTTTTGCAATGGTTGGGAGTCTTGCCTCGGAGTTCTATTCAAAATTGGAATTAGCTATGTATAGCCCTCCATGAGCAGTTTGGGGAAAAGGGAGATAACTTATCCCTTTTAGAACAAATGACAACCATCAAGAGAGCTACCAATGAGTAGGTGGCCGACTTCAACTTCAGATTTCAAAGGACTTGGGAGAGGATTCCGGTGGCGGTAAGGCCAACGGTAGAAGGTGCTTTTATCTATTACCTTAAAGCTCTAAATTCTGATATTTCTATGTTGATTCGAGTCCATGGGAGGCATAACTATTATCCCTATGGCTTATAGCATTGCCATTAGGGCTGAAAATTGTTTGATCAAGTGGAAAGCTAGCTCCTAGGCCTCCAATGCCATTATATCCAAGTTTAGAGAGCCCAAGTACTGGTCAAACACCTGTCTTAGCTCCTATTCCCACTCCTAGAAATCAGAATTCAAGTTAAGCTTCTACTTCATCTTCTAGTGCCTCAAACGAACTTCAAGAAGTCATGAAGCAATTGCAAAATCTAGGCAATGAGCTGGTTACACTCAAGAGGCTGCAAGCCCAAAGTTTTAGACCTTCTTATCAGCCTCAAGCTCGGCCTAACAAGCAGCCATATCATCCTCAAATACCACCCAATCTAGCTGCAAATTAGAATCAAGCAAGGCCTCCGCCAATAGACCCTTTCGGCTCGATAACCCCAATATTGCATCCACATCCGAGCTTTGGTACCAAAGCACAAAATAACATGGCCTAAGAATATGATTGGTGTTTCCATGCGATCAGCCACATAACCAATCAATGTGCTTTAACGGTGCATTAAATTAGGCTCTTATGGTGCAAACCATTGGTGGGTCGCAAGAGTCTAGCCACAAAGAGGATCAGCAGCAAGAAGCACCTCAGCAAGGAAAATCTCCGAACGAAACTACTCTTGTCAATTGGTAGGCTGAAGATTTATGTGGTATGAATCAAATACCCTCTCAAAGTGTTGTAGCCAACACAAGGTCAAAAAGGAGAAATTTGGGTGAAGGACAGCCATTGGCTCCAAATAATCCGCAACCTTCTACCACTCCACAAGTTGTTGGCAAACAAAATGTAGTTCCAAACATGCAAGGAGCACCCAAACCAGCTCCTAAACCAACTCACATGCCAGTTGTTGCTGCCCATGTGCAAGGAATGAATGTGCAAGCTAAAGGACAACAGAGGGATGCTTCATCCCCATTCAACATCATTGATCAGATGAAGAAGACAAATGTAAATATATCAATGTGGGAATCACTATCCATCCCAGGCCAAAGAGATTTGCTACAAGCTGCCATGAAGGACTGGACAACTTCAAATCAACAAGTCCAAATGCAAGAGAAGGTGCTCACAAATGCTTCCCAGCCTGAAGGGAATCATGGAGGACAACAAGGTAAAATGTTGAAACCCCCTCCTTTTTATGTCTCATTAATCATTAGAAACCAATTGGTGCACAATTGCATGATTGATTCCGGGGCAAGTAGCTCAGTGATACCCAAGTAAATAGCTGATTAGCTACGACTTCAATATGAAACCATATCCAAAGGGTGTAATACAGTTGGATGGGAGAGTAGTAACAACAGTTGGGGTGATTAGAAACTTAAGTCTTACCTTGTATGCATGTCCAAATGTTGTTGTTTTACAAGATGTATCCGTTATAGACCTTCCACCACTCTTTGCCCTATGTTTGTCAAGAGATTTGACACCAATATTGGAGGATATTTGTCTATTAATTGGTCACACATGTTGTTTAGAATGAGATATGGAACCAAAGCTACAATCAAGTATGAACCTATTGCAAACTTCCACATTGAGCCCTACACTCCAATCAGATCAATGCCAACTATTCGGCATTTGATCAAGAAGATCACCCAAGCTTGATGAAGCTAACACCAAGGTTGGAAGCATCCGGATCTAACTCTTGATGAATGGGCAAACAAGGTGCATGCTTTTGAGCCTTATCAAGAAGTAGAAAAATCTGATCTAGGAGTCTATTGCATACATGAAAGAGATCAGCCCATTCCTAGCATCACCAAACCAAACCACAAGGACGACAATGAGGTATGGCAGCTTTTTTTATGGATCAAGGAGTAGACAAGGTCTTTGAAGGGGGAGCCATCTTTGGTTTCACCTCAAGGAGTAAAGTACTATTCAGCTTTTAGATTTCAGTTTGCATGCTCCAATAACACTCTCGAATATGAAGCCTTGGTGCGAGGATGCGTTGGGCAATAAAGAGAGGGATAAAGAATTTGTAAGTCTTTGGTGATAGTGAATTGATTGTTAATCAGGTCAAAGGGTAGCATCTTTGCTAAGAATGATCTACTCAAGTGCTACAAGAACAGGTGTGGGACCTCATTGAAGATTTTGAGGGCTTTGGCATCAAATCAGTTCTAGGAAAGAGAACCAAGTTGTTGATAGGCTTGCAGCAGTTGGGTCAGCCTTTGATATTGTGGAAAGCATTCAAAAGGATAAGGTACAGCCAAACATCCATGTGATTGTGAGGCCTTGATGCCGGATAACAATGTAAGTTGGAAAGTGTTTGAGAATGACCGCAAATCATCCATTTCTTGCGAAGAAGAAGCTGAGTTCTCGGCTAAAAATCGGGAAAAATTGGAGCAAAGTATGGTGACCAAGTGGTACAGACTAAGAACTAACAAGCTGCCCAAGGGACTTATCACTTTGGAGTACATTTTCAATCCCAATGATCGGTTTAGGAAAGAGAAAGCAAAAATTCAGTCAAGAGAGAAGATTCGGTATCCATCTTGGTGGAAGAGAAAAAACCATTACAAATTGGAAAGATGACAACTGAACAAGAAAATTATGAGTTCATACAGCTGTGTCAAGAGTTCCCTGATGTGTTTGCTTGGAGCTACGAAGACTTGAAAGGTTTCAATCCCAAGTTGGCTCAGCACACCATTGAGTTGGATCCAAATACTAAGCCCATCAGGTAGAAACAAAGGCCAGTCAATCCACACATGGAACCTCTCATGAGGAAGGAATTGAACAAGTTGATTGAGTCAAGAATCATATTCCCAATCAATCATTCTAGTTGGGTTACCAACTTAGTTCTAGTCAGAAAGAAGAGTGGAGAGATCAGATTATGTGTCCACTTCAGAGACTTGAATAGAGCATCTCTCAAGGACCATTACCCACTCCCTTCTATGGAGAAAATTTTGCAAGTGGTGGCTGGCTCCGAGAGGTTTTCACTACTTGATGGCTACTCGGGCTACAATCAGATTATGGTGAAGGAAGAAGATCAGTTCAAGACAGCCTTCACAACCAAATGGGGAACTTATGCATACAGGAAAATACCATTTGGGCTGTCAATCTTTGGAGCTACCTTCCAAAGAGCAATGGACATGGCGTTCAAAGGTTTGATTAATAATGTGGTGCTGATATACCTTGATGATATCTTGCTTTTTTCAAAGAATGCAGTGAGACCACCTCTCTCATTTTAGACAAGTCTTCCAAAGGTGCGGGGAGATTTGGAGTGTCTTTGAATCCTAAGAAGTGTATCTTCCTAGCACATCAAGGAAAGCTCCTTGGCCATATTGTCTTTAAAGAAGGATTAGTAATTGATCTAGAGAGGGTTGAAGCCATAAGAGCACTACCATTGCCAAGCCACAAGAAGGCCCTTCAGAGTTTCTTGGGGAGAATAAACTTTTTTCGAAGGTTTGTCCCAGATTTTGCAGCCCTTGTCAAACCTATCACCAAAATGTTAAAGAAAAGCATGGCTTTCAAGTGGACAGTAGAAGGCAAGGAGAGTTTTGAAGCAATCAAAGAAGCCATCTCTCAAGCACCAACTCTCATCAACCCAGATTTCTCCAAGGATTTCATCCTCTATGCATTTGGGGGTAATGATACCATTTCTGCCATTTTGGTACAACAGAACAAGGAAAATGATGAACATCCAATTGCTTTCTTCAGCCAAATCCTAGATGACTATGAGGTGAGATATTCTTTTATTGAGAAGTATGTACTTTCGATAATCGAAGCTTGAAGAAATTCAAGCATCTAGTCTCAAACAACAAAGTTCGGTTGTTGGCCTCTCATGAGGGAGTAAAGGACTTCCTCCTCAACAAGTATTTGAATGAGAAAAGAGCAGGTTGGATCACTCATGTCATGGAGTATGACATTGAGATCAAGGTCACCAAGCTGGTAAGAGGAAAAGGATTGTGTGAGCAGCTGATTAAGGTAAGCAAAAGGGACTATTATGCGATGAATAAGAGGTTGTTTTGTGAGTTCAAGACAGCTATGTGCAAGTAGCACTCAAGAAGAATATAATGTTGTCCCCAATCCTTGTTGAACCCAAGGTATAATGCACTTCCTAAGCACGGGCCTATGCCCTCCAAAGATGAAAAAAACCCAAAGAAGACACTTCAGATTGCAAGCTGTCCCATATGCCAT
Organism: Taxus wallichiana var. yunnanensis; assembly: GCA_018340775.1. Taxonomy (NCBI): domain Eukaryota; kingdom Viridiplantae; phylum Streptophyta; class Pinopsida; order Cupressales; family Taxaceae; genus Taxus; species Taxus wallichiana. Next base: position 603,510,174 of record CM031235.1, read on the forward strand.
AGTAGATGGTGTTTTGTTCAAGAAAGATCTAAATGGAGTGCTGCTGAGATGCATTAACACAAATCAGATTCATAGGGTGTTGGAAGAGTTCCATGGTGGACCAGCTGGTGGTCATTTTACACCAAGAGTGACAGCCCTAAAAATCATGAAGGTTGGTTATTATTGGCCCAAGATTTTCAGTGATTGCTTCGCGTGGATCAAAAGGTGCAAGAATTGTGCATTCTTCACGAGGTAAAGAGAGGCTTGTTGCCCTCCCATTGCATCAATTTCAGTTGACCAGCCATTCATGTAATGGGATTTAGAATTCATTGGAGTCATTAATGCCAATTCAAGCCAAGGGCATAAGTGGATTTTGCAGCCACAGACTACTTCACCAAATGGTGAAGCGAGTAGCACTCAAGGAAGCAAATGAGTCTAGCATCTTAGACTTCTATGAGGAGATAGTAACCAGATTTGGCATACCTGCTACAATAATCTCGAGATAATGCATTAGCATTCATTGGGTCTAAGGTGACCGAGTGGGCTGTCAAGAAGCAGGATCTACCTAAGTACTTCATCAAACTACTAGCCTCGGGGTAATGGCCAAGCTGAATGTAAAAATAAGAACTTGTTGAGGATCATTAGGAGGACTCTTGATGAGAATCGAGAGGTCTTGGCATACCAAAATGAAATCAGCCTTATGGGCTAATAGGATAACTCCCAAGAGATCCATAGGTAACTCTCCATTCGGAGCTTGTTTACGGAAGAGAGGCAATCTTGCCCATGTCACTTGAGTTGCCAACATTAGAACTCATGAAGTAGTTAAGAGTTCTTAGAGTTTGGGCCCATGGAGGTGAGATATGCGAGTTGATGGAGCTCAAGAGATTAGAGATCAGGCATCCCAAGCAATAGAGAATGATCAAGTTTTGATCAAGAAGACCTTTGATAGGAAGGCCAAGAGTAGATCTTTCCAAGTTGGAGATCTAGTGTTAAAATGGGATGCGAGATAGAGCAAAACCGGGAAGGCATTCAAAATTTGATTCCATTTGGAGTGGCCCATACATGGTCACAAAGTGTAAGGACAGCAATGCCTTCAATTGTCTTCATTGGATGGCGAAGAACTGCAGATTCAGTCAATGGAATCTATCTAAAGCATTCTACTAAAGGAAATTCTCCACCTTGTAAATATTATCTTAGGTTTTCATTCCTCAAGTGCTTGTGCGCATTGTTTTGTTGTAGGTTGTTTTGCTTTCCCTAAGTGCTTTGCTTACAGTGCAGACTTGCTATCCACGGAGATGTTTTGCAGCCCTTGCTTCCATTAGGTGATATTCCATCTTCCTCCTTGCAACATTCTAAGTCAGTTGTGGTTCTGAATAGACAATTCATGACTCCATGCCAAATGGATTGCTAAAAGGCCACTGATCTTCTTCATCCAGCAGGCAGATGACCCCCATTTGAGTCGCCAAAATTGTTATCCAAAATTCACCCCTCAAGGTAATTTTGATAACATGCATCAAATTATTCAGTCCCGAGCAAGTAGATTCATTCAAGGCCCAAAATCATGTTTTTGGGGTCCCTCGCTTTTTTAAACTCTCCCATCCAAGAAGAAATCCCAACGAGTTGGAATTTATGGAAAAAATGCAAAAATAAGGTTGTAGGACTGTTTTAAAGCATTTCGGGTCTGAAGGGTTCGGGTCGTACTAGTTCAAGTCATACTGAGGTTCGTCGTACCAAGCTTGGAGCCAAAAAAGCAAGGAAATCGGCTAAGTCTTGTTCCACACGACAATTGGGACATCGGGACGTGAAAAGCCAAATCGGCCGAAAGTAAAGGAAAAATCACCTAAGTCTCTGTTTCACGCAGTTTGGGACAGCTAGGACAAAAGTACGCGGAGGATACGAACCGGCCGATTCGCCGAAGGACAGTCCATTTCGGGCGGTTCGGAGGTATTTGTCCCAGGCAGTCTAGGACATCCGGGCCAAAAGTACGTGAGGGACATGAAAATATGAATCGGCTGAAAGAAAAGGAAAAATCACCTAAGTCTTTATTTCACGCGGTTTGGGACAGCCGAGACAAAAGTACGCAGAGGATGCGAACCGGCTGATTCGCCGAAAGACAGTCCATTTCGGATGGTTAGGAGGTATTTGTCCCAGCGGATCAGGGACATCTAGGCCAAAAGTATGTGAGGGACGTGTGGGATGTGAAAAGGTGAAAAGGCCACAAACAGGGACAAGAAAGCCCGAATCGGCCGAAGCAGGAGATTTTCATCCCAGGAAGTGGTGGGGAAAGGAGAAGGACTTAGAAAATTTTCCAAGTTTCAGTTCAAGTTTTCAAAGGTAAAAGTTTTGGCCCGCTGCCCCCACCATCGAATGGAATCTTGACACGTGTCATCCAAGTGGTGGAGCATGGGGGAAATGGGAAATTTTCCCAAAGTGAAAAATGCCAAATTTTTGAAGGACAAAGTGCCCCTCAGGCCCGAGCCAATAAAATAGTGCCACGTGTCCAAGTGGCAAAAATTTAAGGAAGGGCCGAAAGAAATTTTCAAAGGATGAGCCGCGGATGAATCAGAGCCTGACACATGTCATCCAAGTGGTGGAGCGGGGAAAATTTAAAAAAATTCCAAAGACCAAACGGGTAAAAAATTCAAACTTTTTGCCCACCGATCCGATTTTGGCCTGTTTTTGCCCTAAATCTTCAAATGGCCATAAATTTCGATCCGAGCTCGATTTTCACGTTCTTTATATCAATGGAAATATGGTGAAATTATCTACATGATTCTGGGGTCAATCTTGTATTTTGGTTCAGTTTGGAGAGATAAAATCAAGAAACATCTCTGGCACGTGGTAATGGCCAGAAATGACGTTTCAACAACCAGTTTTAATGCAAAATGGGTCGCATTCTTCTTCAGCATGGCCAAAAATGTCAGGGCATGGGTCTGTAAGGATGCCCATGCTATTTTAATGCATCTTCATTCAATGAGGAATGGCTCCCATGTTTTTACATGTTTTCTCTCTCCTGGGCTCGACCCATGCATTGTAAAAAGCCAGATTTGGCTCATTTTTTGGGGGACATTTCTTTGGATAGCAAGCTTCTTCTTTCACCTTCAACAAGTGATTTTTGCAAGTATCAAACCTCTTGATGGTTGTAATAGGTTTTCTGCCTTTTGATGTTGTAATGCAAGGATTTTGACAGTGGAAATAACAATACAGGCTCTGTGACCAGTTTTTAGCCCTTTGGTTGTGTTGTTTGCTTCATTTCAGACTTTCAATTGCATCTTATCAGTTTGTGCATGATGTTTATGTTGCATTCCATGATCTGTGTCTATCTGTAGAACTAGAAGTGTTCACCACTCCTCCTTTGGTGTATCACCTATTAGTTTAGTTTCAATTTTTGCACTTTCTATCTCTATCTCCTTGGAATTTAGAGTAGGATTAGGATTCAAACTTCTCTGATTGTGCAAATAACGAGATCTAATCGGAGGAGTTTGAGGAACCAGCCTCTAATATGGAGATTCCTCTCTCATTTTATAAGTCTCACACTTGGAGATAGGTTTCAATGTTGTGCAATCACACTAGATGTTAGTATGATCAACCTAGAAATCGATCAACATCTAGGGAAGTCTTCTTGATTTGCACTAACAATTTATTTTTAAGGGCTCATGGTAGGCATGTGCTTTCTCATCGGTGTTGTCTATGAATTTATGTGTACCCTCTAAATAGTTAACATCCAAAGTCTCCATCTCTTCTCGTCTATTACATAGACAATTTTTCCTTTTCTTGTTCCATGCCATGTGCGCTCAAGTATTTGTACCTCCTCATATTCTTCTTCATTGAGGCATGTCTCCAAAGAAGGCTCACCTAGAAATTATAGTAGCCTATTCTTTTCCATAGCACTATTCCCCATTGTAAGGCACTTGATCACTTGCAATGCCTTATCCAATGATGGTTTGGTACTCCTATACTCGAAAGCTTGAATGAGATCAGCCACCAAATCTTGCCAATTACCTATCTGATGACGCATCTCCATATGAACATACCAATTGTGCACACAAATTTGTAAGGTGGAATACAACTTATACACCCATAATGAAGGAGATAATGCTTCTGCGCTTCCCATCCAAGCCTCTTTGCACACTTGGCTATGAAATGAAGTGGTCTCTTTTCCATGGTAGTCTTGTATGACCATGGGCATGTTTCTCTTGGAAAACCTTACGAGAGAATGCAATCCTTAGCTTGCACCAATCCATGAGGTTCTCCCAATGTGTATCCCACCAATGTGTTGCATTTTTGAGTAGGTTATAACTAAGCATTCCTCTTCTCTCGTTCTCATCTTTCGACTGAGCTTCCATCTCCCATAAGAAAATTTAAAGATATGCCCCTCTAGAGTAACTTTGAAAATTCTTTCCTCTTAGGTGCTTGAGTGAGCATATACCTTTTTCAGCCTTATTACTGAGATCCTCTTAATTGTCACCCAATTAACTCATAAGTCCCATGTGCCCAATTGTCGCATGCCATACTAGTGGTATCACTCACAAACTGAGCGTCTTCAAACTAGATAACTCCCTCCAGTGGGGTGAATTATCTCAGGATATCTGATAGAGCGTACATAGATTCTATCAAGGAATTCTTATCCTAAGGGCTTTATATAGGGAGTTGACTTCCCATCTGTCAAAGGGATGACCACTCTTTCCTACTTGTTCTCAAAACTGATATATCCTTTGTTAAATCTCAGGTCAGCATTATTCTTATAACACCATGGGCACCCAAATAATCTTTGGAAAATTGTCTTCTTTGGAAAGTTCCAAGACTTCAAAGTTTCAGTGAACTTGGCCTCTTGAATGGTGATAAATGCATCTTTTAGGACTCTAATGGGCATTTCCTTAGTCTATTTTTCCATATAAAGCACATTTGAAGATGGTTGTAATGTAGGCCTTCCTTCTTATTTGATTCCAAGCATTTAAGGTAATAACATTGACCTCTTCTTTGGTGTCAATGAGGATATTACTCGAAGCCACCCATCAACAACTATGTTTAAAGTAATCTCCTTATCATAGTCTAGGTTGTGAGGGGGAAGGTTTGCATGCAAAACCTTCCTTTTGTGCTCTACTTTGGTGTGTGGTACCTTCTCTCTCAGCCACTCTCCTAGTAAGGGAATAATATTCTTTTTCCTTAAAATTTTGCACACTTCTTTGACTTCATCCAAGTCCTTCTGCGGAGCCTCAACATTCCTTCCTTTCTCCTGCTGCCTGGACTGCTCCTTTAGACACTAGATCTCTCCTTGTAAACTCTGAATGACATCCATAGTCCTTGCTATACTTATTTATGATGAGATATTTTCCATGTACTACTTCCTCTCTTGAAACTAGTGTCTTTAGCCTCGGTATCTCACGGCGTGTGTGACCTCTGCTCACATTATCACTAGTACTGAGTTCTAGCCTTGAATCATGCACTACTCTTGGCATCCATTGCAAACCAGCCTTCTTGATGCTTACCATCCCTACGCCTTTTTCCTTTCGGTGCTGCTAGTTGATATACTCATAAGGTTACGGACACTCCTCATACTTGTGTTTATTTCCACACCATGAGCATTGTGAGTTAGGACACTTATGTTTGTAATGCTGTAGATCCATAATTATTACAAGTTCCTCACAGGAAATCATTTTCTCCTTCATTGAAAACATATTCCATGCATTCATCCATTTGTGCACCCTTCATAATGTTTTTCATCATCCTTTTAAGCGATTGCAAGGCTATCCTGGCACACACCCAGATCAATATCATCATGGATTTGATCAATTAGTTTGTAATCCTTAGTATCATGGGTCGTAGAGGTACAAATATTATGATAGCAATAAACATTCTTATGGATTGCACACTAGAGGAGGGGGCATCTACTTGCATCATGATCCCCATGGAAAATCTCATAGTCTACTGCTATAACGCGCACCAACTTCCAAGGGAAACTATCCTTTGCATGCCCCTCCACTTCATAGTATGTACACCAAAGCCCACTACGAACCTCATGCATTGAGTTTGCAAAAAAATTCTCCAACTGCTTGGCCATTGCAGCAATTTGAGCCTCCAGAAAAGGGCTAACACCAGTGTCAATGCTCCCAACAGCTTCGGCGTGCAGGGCAGCTTCCAATGCCTCATGCGGGTCTATAAAAGTCTTGTGTGACAGAGCCCTTCTAAATGGTGTTATCAACCCTCCAAAAAACCATTGAGCATGTTGAGAAGGATGAATTTCATAGGATAATTTTGACAAGAGAGTCTTGAAACATGCGTCATACTCAAACTCTAGGATATGGAATTATGTTAGGAAGGTGTTCTTCAATGCGGTGTAGTATACCACCATCTGATGGGGTTCATACTTTCTATACCAACTATGTGCATGCCCTTACAACATTATTGCAAAATGACTTGCCTTCCACTTTGGGGTAGTGATCCCCTTCACACGCCATAGTAACTCACACTTGTGCACATGCTCTACAACATATTCAATACCCCTATAGTCTAGTAAGTGCAAAGACATCTCAAAAAACACTTGGGGAGGTGGTTGGGGTCCTTTTCCTCCCAATCCAAAGCTTTGTTCCCTTTGGTGTTTCCTCCTGACCCACCAAATCCACCTCATGTAGTCAGCAAAGGACCCAAAGTGGTCGTGCCTAGTGTTCCCAACGTCCCACTGAACTACATGTTGATGGTTTGTGATATTGTCCCACTACTAGTTGTATGTTCCACGCCACTCCCATACGTGATACCCAAAGCTTGTGTACTTGCACCTTGTCCAAAGATTCCCCCAAATACAAGAATGGCTTGTGCAATAATGGATGTTCCAAATGATAAATTATATCTCTTGGGTGCCAATTGATCACTCCCATCAATACCAGGTGGGTTAACAATACTTCTCCCTTGATCTGGAAAACCAAGCTCTAGGGTTTGGTCGCTAGGTGGGATCAGATGTGCGCCAATGACTCTTCTTTCTCCATGTGATGAAATCTCGTCAGAAGCTAAAGGATCCTCTCTCCTATGCTTGACAAGATGGGTTAGCACAAACTTCTCAGGATCCATGTCCTCTGTGCGAACCTCAATTTCTTCGTGTAATATCTTCCTCCATAGATCCATCACACTTGTAACCTCATGTTGTATAGTCATATCTCTTTCATGAGCTTTGCTTTATACTCGAGTCATCTCTCATCCCTTTCCTTTTCAGCCATAATGTATGCCATCTTCCTCCACCCTAGCTTCCTCTCCCAAGATTTTAGAGTAGCTTTGTGACCATGGAGAATGCTTCTAAGCTCAAAGTAATCACCAAGATATTCATAGCCAAAGGAATAACATGCAAAAATGATCCCTCAAAAAAACTTTAACACAACAACTTCTGGGAAATAATACATCAAAATGGCGTAGTCTAAAGTATAACTAGCCAGCACTCCCTTCCACCAGTGATCAACATCACACGTTTAAGTCAGATTTTCATACCGCAACTTCGATAGTCATCTTGGGTCCACACACGTGATCTATAGTACCATCTTGATCTAGATACATATGTTGAAAGCCATTCATATAGTTCTATTGGGAAGCAACAAAATAATGTCTCATATAACTCATGGTATAAGTTTTCTTTTACCCTTATAAGCACATCAAACTCAGGTCCAGTGTTGAATATTTGAGAAAACTCATCCTCCATGCTCTTGAACCATGTTTCAACACTTTCTAAGGTCAAGCATTCTGTCATCATGCATCACAGGGAAAAAGATGCATGCCATTTCTCACAATAACTTTGAAATGAGGTCCCAGCAATAAAACAAAAATGTAGTCATTTGTATACCCTTCATAGAACAAGAAAAATCCGGGCACGTCGGCCTATCACCAGTGGGCATTGGGCACTCACCCGAGGCACACATGGGCACCAAGCCCCTCCTTTGTGTGATTTTCATGAGAATGCATCATTTATGACAGATACTTAAATGCAAAAGAATGTAAAATAACCATGCATTCATATTGTGAGCGTATGACGAGTTTCTAGACTAAAGCATCCATTTAGACAAGGAAGGAATTAACAGAATATAGATATGGACCATAATAGAAAGAAATTACACAAGGGTTTACATCCAATCAAAATGAATATACACAGAACAGATCCATATAGACATAAGTGTAAACCAAGAACCACATATATTCATATTTAACATGTTGATAATAACACTTCATTTATTAAGGCCATCACGAGATCGGTATAATAGTGCGGACCCAGTCATGCATCGAACTATACCATGTTTCATCACATTAAAGAGAAAGATTTAGACCCATGCCCCTAAATGCACCATCATCTCTATATTCTCGTATTCTCAACCCATAGCGTCCTCCATTCGGTCATGTAGATCTTTTCCTCTCTTCGACTCTATGTCCTTCTATATCTATCTCCTACTAGGTGCTTGTATATATAGCCTTAGTAACCACCGCCATTCCTTCCGGAGATTCTGATTAGTTGCCAAGTGTTGAAGTGGTCCTCCATGGGAGCATGCCTTCTCAGATCCGAGCTCTCCACTCTTTGCAATGATGTCTTCTAGAACCTTCCATCACATGCCTAGAATATTCCCTTTTTGATCCACAGTCTCAGGCTAGCACCTTATCCATAAGGGTCATGATTTTCTCGTGTGCTACCTAGGATGCCGAATGCAAATAAGTACAAAACCTATTTTACCTTACATGCGCGCACCGTGTGTTCAGTAAAACCTTGCCAAAACCCTTTCCCTGTGTGCCTTGACCCACGTGCCCTTCTTAACTAGGTCCCGCATGCCCACACGCCTTATTTTTCTTAGCTGATGTTTTGGGGCCCAACGATGAAGAATCAAAAGACCTAATTGCAAATTAATGGTCTATGGGTTAGGTAAGTTGTCTTCATGTGCTTGATTCAATATTTAAGGTGGTGATTCTAGAACCAAATGGGTCCCTACATCTGTTAAGTTTTTATCATGAAATCTTGTATACCAAAAGTTATGTGTGTTTCTTGAGGTCCCTATCGCTAGTAAATTGTGAGTGGGCAAGTTGATGGTAAAAGAAGGTATAATGAATTTTTGTTGATTCTTAAAGTTTTATTGACATAGAAATGTGTGCTAAATTATTCCTATGGACTCTTGATGATGAACAAAGGTAGAATGATGTGCATTTAGACCTCTTGTAATTTTGGAACTACATGGTGAGTCGAAGAAGTAATATGCACCTACGGGTATGGTCATTAGTGTCATTATTCTTGATGGTTTTGAGTCCCATGGAGAAATTTCTTACATGTGTGAAGTGGTCTATATGCTTTGAAGTATGCTGGTGGTATATCTCGGGAATGAAGAATCTTGTGTGGTTCTCATTCATGTCTTGAGCCAGAAATTGGCTATCTATAGGTACAAGGTACAAAGGAAGAGGAAGAGCATGAAAATATCTACTTGTGTGTTTGTATAAAGATTCCTCCAAACATATGAAGAGATTATAGGAGAATGTGTCATAAGAATGACAATGAGTTTGAGGTTTCAAAATTTCTAATGACATTATGGTTGAGTTTTTAAAGAGAAAAAAATTGCAGTATGACTATCTATAGGTACTGTATTATGAAAGGGCAGAGTATACATGTTTTCACATACATATTGTGTGTTTGAGTCTATTTTGAGTTTCAAGGTGCTCTTTGAAGTGTTCTTGTGATTTTTTGGTAAATAGTTAGCTGACCTTTGAAAAGGTTATTTGAAATGGTGTCTACGATTTAGTGAATACAATGTTTCAGTATTTGGAAAGATGTATTCTCAAGTGAAAATTATGTGAAAGTCCCATCTATGATGCAATCAAGGTTATATTTAAGGTGTAAGGTTAAAGGAAAAGATATTATGTTAGCCCTTTGGATCATGGTTAAGTCAAACATTGAAAAATCAAGGTCTCGGTGAGTTAGCTACAATACTACAATGCTCATGCAAAAGTTTCTCGGGTATGTAAAATGTATTCATACTAGGGGAATCCATGAATATGCTCTTGATGTTTTCACATGCATAAGCTATGATAAGGGAGGTTATTGACTAGGTGGAACTAACTTTATGGTAAGGATGATGTCTGTGTGATGGTTAGTGTACAATTGTATGCAAAATTTTTCGCTATAGGTGGGTAAGATGTATATGTACCTACTAGAGTCGTGGGGAGCATGTATGAGTTATTATAGAAGATGATATGGATGTTCCCAAGGTAAACACAATATGATATAGGATTCTATTTCTTTGGTTAGATGGTTTTGTTTCTTGAATACATTATGTCAGTCTAATGTGATTTGTAAAAGAATGAAATGGAGCTTTAGGGACATGGTAAGTTTCTCAAGTTGGTTTTTGGCAAGATGTGGTCTTGAGTCCAGGGGGAGTGATGATTTTTGAGTCATGATTTGAATAAAGATTGATATTTCATAAAATTTGGTCCTAAATGAATTGTGAAGTCTGATTAGGGATATGAGTCCTTGGGCGGTTCGGTGACAAGAAAAGTGTATTGACAAGCGAGTTCCATGCCTAGACAAGAAAGTGTATGCTAATGAAATAAGGTAAGGTGGATTTATAGTCTCATATATAACATTGTTGGCATGTCCATGGTATGGATGGTTCAATGGTCCCCTACTATAGTGGTTTCATGAAGGATAAAACAAGGTTGAGGTGAAAATGACTAAGTTTTGCATACCTACAAGGTGAATGACGATCTCTCGGCTAAAGTAAAGATAATATAATTATTTCTTGATGTTTATTGGCAATAATAGTTGATGTATGTGCTTCTCCTAGGGGGTGTTGTGTGTACATGCTTGAAAAGAGGATAAAATCATATTTTGCATGAAATTTCAAAGTTTGAGCTAGAATGAGACCTTTGGTTGATGTTTCTAACCAAATCATGAATATATGAAGCTTAGAAATATGAAAAACATGCATGCACGTGTAGAATTTATCATTAATGTAAAAGGGGAGAAGTTTAAGTGGTTTTCCATCAATGACAAAGGGGAGATTGTTGGCATGCTAGTGCATAGGTATTGTAATTAGTTTAAAAATCATTAATAACAAATTACATGATGGTGTAGGGTTAGATTATGCTCAAAGTGATGATGAAATGGAGATTTAGCTATGTTCTTGGTTGTACTGAGGTTGATTCAGTGAGGATGACTTCTTCTAGCAAGCCTATTTAGGTGACCTAGCTAGCCTAAGTAATGTTGCATGGTGGTTGGATCTTATTGGTTTCTTGAGAATCATGTTAACATGATGGAGAGATTTTATTGAGAGTTCTTGGGCACTCACATGATTTTTAGGGTGTATATACATGTTGGTGACCATAATTCAGGTGCTCATTTAGAGCAAGTATAAATTCTAGGAGGTATGAGATTGAGGTAAGTATTTGTATAAGCTCATGGATACATGTAGGCAGTTGTATCATGATGTACCATATATGTTATGAATTTTTAGAGTGCTTTCATGATGAGTTATAGTATTCTTTCAGTTGACCCTAGCTTCCATAGTGTGAATCCCTAAGGGGTAACCATGATAGTCTCAGTGAATGGAAATTTTGTGAGATAATAATTACATTATGATGATTGGATATGTTATTATTATGTTTCATTGTGCGAGTGGGAAAAATTTCACGTTTTCATGATGTGAATTTTGTAAGATATGAGGTTTTTGGTGAAACATGGTCAAGAACAAGTTCATTTCTAGCTCGAATTTGATCTTCTGATGCTCACCCTGAATTATGTGCTTTGCATGGTACCTTGTGGATTTAATGGATATTTATACATTGAGTCTATAATTATTAAAAAAATAATGAGGTCATTTCATCGTCACATTTTTATGAACGAATGTTAAGAAGGTAAACAACTATTTATGAGTTTGAAACCCTAGCTTGAAAGTGGTTTGAGATATTTTCTTCCTAAGTATCCAAAATTTATTCCTAGTGTATGGATGATTATTAGAACATGTATTTAATCCTTCATATTTCCATAAATGTATGGTATAGGTCATGGTGATGAGTGGACCCCACTCAAATAGGCCAGTTTCTGAAGAAATTTATTTTCGGACAAGGTTGTCCAAAGAATTTTTAAACTAAATTGACATTGTGTGATTTATGTGAGTTTTTATTCAATTAAAAATAATTTTCAGGTCATGATAATCTCATTACATGGTCAAGTATGCTTCGTTTAGGTTGACTAGTCAAAGGACAATTTTGAGGGGGTAAAAAATAGTCTTAAGTAAAATGGGCATAACAAGAGCTACATATGGAGTTATGAGGTGATTAAAGTTGTGTTGGAAACAATATTGAGAGATATTTCCATTTATATAATGTTTTATTCATGATTATTACTTTTTATATGGTTTCTATGTCATTTTGTGGACAATAATTATTTTGACTATCTAGGAAAGAACTATTTTTGATAAAGAATTGAGTTCTTGGAGCATGAGATGGATTAGGTGATGATTTATATCAAATGAAATGTTAATATGGATTAATATTTAATAAAATTAATCCATTTGGAGTATTTTAAAGTATCAGGAAGGGTGTTAACCAGTTGCTTTTTGAAAACAATTTTTGGGTAACATGATTTAGTGAAGACAAAAGTTGATGTAGTTTGAACCAGTGGTTGTTTCAAGAATTATAACTTGCTTATAAGTGTTATATATGTCTTGTAATTTCATTAAATTTTCACATTCCATACGTGAGTTTATTTTAATAGGTCTTGAGGTCCAAAGTCATAATCGGGGTCTTAAAGGGTGCTTTGGAAACATGTGTTTTGAGAAGAACAACAAGCAAAGTGATACCATTTAATGAAATAATATGATTGGTTGATAAAAATTGAGACCATTGATGATGTTTAAATGTTATTTTAAACATGTATTGTATTTTTAAATCATGATTAAAAATATTTTTGGTGTTAGGAGAATTTTGGCATTCCAATGCATGGGTTTTGGTGATTTTTAGTGCATGGAAGAAGGGTTTTTACCATTCGACCCATATGGGTCACTTATAGATGTTATGAAAAGTATATTGGATGTTTTTATGATGTATTGGTAATGAAAAATTAGGGAAAATATTTTATTTTGAATTTGAAATGTGAAGGAGCTTATAAAAGCATTATTTTGAGTGTTTTTAGAGCTAGTTGTGTGTGGTGTGTGCAAGAAGTGAGACCTAGGTGAGAGATTTTTATAGGTTTTGAAAAATTAATTGAGATCGTATAAAGTGTGTGACAGGTTGAATATAGATTGAAAAAATGTGTGCAAGGTTTTGAAGACTTGAGAAGTGAAGAAAGAGCTAGAGTGTGCAAATTTGAAGACCTAAGGTTTGAGCAAGGGTTTAGAAGAGTTTGGAGCTGAATATTTGGATCACTATCAGCCATGATATCAGAATATTATCACTCATCATACTTCATAAAATTATTGTGTGATGTGTCATATTCATGCAAGTCTCTTGTTGTGAGTAATATCAACAAGGGTTTAGGGGTTAGTGTTCCTTATGGGGTTGGTGCCTCACTAAAGAAATATCTTGTGATGTGTAATATTCACTTGAGTATTTTTGTGTGTAATATCATCAAATTTTTCAGTGTTTTTTCTTCCCCTTAAGATTTTACCACTTATATATTGTGTCTTGTTTTGGTTCTCTTGGTCATGGTTTATTGCATGTATGGTATTTGATTGTGTGCACACATTAATGGATGGTTAAGTGGATATATTTTTTGAATAAGAAATATGAAATATGATTTAAATTTTTGTAAGGACTGATTCACCCCCTCTCATTCCATTGTGCTTCTAAAAAATATACGAGTGTAAAGTTAATTTTGGTATAAATGCACGTTTCATGGATGAATTTATAGTAGATGTCGTGTCTCTTGATGTGTGTGATGTAGTGTTTGAAAATTCTTATTTGTATCTAGGATGATATATTTATGAGGAGAGCCAACCGATATCATTTAGGAAGGCATGCAAACATCTACATTATTTTAGCCTACAATGGTGATTTTGAAATCTCTTCATCAAGCCAAAATGCTTATTAATGCAGGTGGGAAGTTTTTTTGCTTATTTTGAGATATATTCAAGATTATTGTAGCATGTTTACTAATAAAGAAAATAATTTTATGGGATAAGCTGGTGAAACAATTCAAGGAAGTATTCCATGATCTAATAGTGGTTCCAATCTGCTAGGTGCCTTTGGTCATGTAATTTAGTTACAACATGACAATATGCTTCCAAATCTCAAGTTCTATACTCAGTATTTGAAAGATACCAATGAGGTAAAACAATTATTTACTCAATATTTAAAGGATGTCAATGAGGTAAAACAATATTCACAATATTTTTTTAATCAAGGTGTAATTCATCATAATACTTCTCCACATAGTTATCTTATTGTGTTACCACCTAAGAAATATTGTTCATGGAGAATGTGTGTTTATTACAAAACACTTAACAAAATGAAAATCAATAATATGTACCATCTTCCATGGATTGATAGTATTCTAGATCAACTTCACCATGCCAATTATTTTACTACGATGGATTTAAATATTTGGTATCATGAATGTGGATTAAGGCGAGAGGAAATTTGGAAGACAACATTCAAAAACATAAAAAGGTGTATGAGTTATTAGTTCTACCTTTTAGGCTATGTAATGTGCCAACTACCTTCATACACTTGATGAATGGGTTAATGAGGCCATATATTGATTCCTTTGTCATTTTCTATTTAGATGATATTCTTGTTTTCAACAAAAATTTTGATGAGCATGTTGATAATTTAAAATAATTTTAATAAGTTTAAAGCAGAAAAAATAGTGTCGAATGAGAATAAATGGGATTCTTAATAGTCACTTGTCTTCTTAAGACATGTGGTTGGAGACAAGGAACTAAGAATTGATTTAGTGAAGATAGATGCCATCCTGAATTGACTAAATCCTTCTAATGTGACTGAAAAAAGAGTTTTTTTTAGTGAAATTCAATATTTGAGGAAGTTCATCAAGGATTTGTCTTCCATAACCACACATTTGCATGTTATTAGAAGAAGTGGTCAATATTTTACTTGGGGTAAGAGGAAACAATATGCATTTGATATGTTCAAATAGAAGATTAACCATGCTCTATTTATATATTTTCCTAAATTTTAGCTTCCCTTATAAGGGAAGAAAAATACTAGTAAATATCCTATGGGGATGTACTACTACAAGGAGGTACGCCCATTTGTTACCATTTAAACTTATTTCTTGGTATATATGATAAATAACTATATGCTCTTGTTCATGTGGTCAAAAAATAGAAGTACTATCTCATTAATAAGGAAATTATTATCCATACATATCACCAACCCCTCTAATATTTAGAAGCACAAAATAAAATTCAACAAGCCAAACACTATATAAGTGGACTAGTTTTTACAAAAAAATATTAATAGATATAAGAAAGGTGTGAATAAAAAACTGAATTTTTATCTTTATCTATAATTCCATTACTTTCATGAGTACTATAACTCTTCGAGTCTTTTATGTGTGAGTCACATGTAGAAGGATATGAGAATGATGTAGATTATGGGGAGCCACTTCTTCAAGAAAAGAGGTAGAAAAGCTGTAGGATCAGATCCAAAATGGTATATTTCCTTTAATATTGGTTGCTTTATAATTTGGGTAAGTTGTGTTCCTAAAGAGTCCAATTAAAGAGGGAAACACATACTTCAAAAGTTGTACAAAATTTTAGTGTTACAAAAACTCACACATTTAGACAAGTATGCTTATTGGCCTATTATGCAGCTTGAGGTTTCCAAATTGATAAGAGGATTTGTTTTGTATAGTAGAAACAAGCCTAGTAATGGAAACTCCATTTTGTATATGCCATTACCTATTCCTTCTAGGAAATGGGAAAACATCTCCATGGATTTTGTAGGAAAGTTTCCTATGCAAAGGGTCATGATGATGTAGTTGAAGTCGGGGTTACTAGAGAAGGGATGCCTTCCACTACACAATCCTTGTCATAGTAGACCTAAAAAACAAGTGATATTTCAAGAACAACTTCCAAACTAGAAATAAATGACAATATTTCTATTAAAATGTGAGGAAAGAGAATTACAAAATTTGGCACAATGCACTTACACCATAATGATAGTATTTTATGAGTCTACATAATCAATATAGTAATAATTCCCCAACCTATACTTATCTTAACCTTATAGACTCAACTAATCTTTTATAGAACCAAAATATGGTTCATGTCATGAAGATGACCACCATAGATCAAGATTAACCTAAAAACAAAGCTCAAGCTCCAAATAAATATCAATGTTTGTCTAAGGATAAAATATTCCTCACAAGGATACACTCCCCTCTATAACTAAAATTCATGTTTGTAAATGTGGGATGCAAATATATCAAATATGGGTAGAGATACTCTAAAGTATATACTCTCAAGTTTCCATGATTGATTATTGATCTACAGAATGTTCCCATTCATCTAATCAAATTTCACCGGGTATTCCATGACCATATAGAATCAAATAATTTCCATGTGTGCATGATCACAACTATAGTAATGTTGACAGGATCTCCAGTGTGTAGATCTAATCATTTATTCTTTGTCAACTTATGTGAGTGTCTAATGACATGACAAAGGCATTTTTGGTTCACGATAACATTGGAAACTTTAAACAAACATTGGAGGTCATCACAATTTTGTGTTACTTAATAATTCATGTCTTTCACAATATTTGAGACATTGGACAAGATTACATGATATTCCACGGTGTTGTGCGACTATAGACAAGTTTGCACAACATGAGTAAGCTTCATGTGGCTTCCACAATACTACATAGCTTTCACATTTTTGCATGACATTAAAAAATAAGATAAGTCAAGGAGAAATTTTTGCCTCATTCAAGAGGGGTAAATGATGAGCGAAAGGAATTTTGTACATAATTATTTAAAATTTATTGCAACTCATAATATTATGTAAAATTTTATTTCAACTAAGAATTATTGGTTGTTGCATGATTGTGTACAAACTCTAATGTTCTGCATCATACACGTTGTGTAATAAAAAAATTGATCCCTACTCAAGAAGTACTTCAAAGGTATTCAAAGGAATGACTAATTCTAGTGATCTTCACTTCATTAAGCCAATATACATTTTCAAATTCCCTACTTCTCCACTTTACTTTAATATTTGTGTTCCTTTATATGCATATTGTTTACAACCCGTTCCTCCAAAATTCATTCCAATTTTTCCACTTCTCTGGTAGTTGAAATTTCCAATATACTTATGTGTATATTTATTCTCCACTTTTCCTCCATTCATAATAGGAGTATAGATATGCAATGTTGAAAATAGGTGAGATATTTATCCCTTCTCGCATCTCTAACTCATATGCATTCTTTGCAAACTTATCTAGGACTTTTCATAGTCTAATCTTATTCTAATTGATTTTTTTATACATTCCCCATGGTAAGCTCTCCTTAGTTATGAAAAGACTACTTGTCTCCCACTCGTCCAAAAATTGACCAATTATTTTTCCTTAACGACAGACCCTTTTAGAGAATTAATTCATTTTTCGAATTACCCCGTTAAAATCAAATTTAAATCAAATACAATGCAAGAATTAGAACCACACTACAAAAGGGTTGATAATAGAGTTTGGTAGAATGCCTACGTCTCCAGGTTTAAAATACTAAACCAATTTATTATTCACTTCTAAATTGTAACTCTAGTATAAAATCACAATTGAAGCTATAATAAACTTGAGGCCAAAAGAACAAGCACCTCTTCCACGATAACCGAGTGATAATGTCTTGGATTATGCAATAGATCTGATCTCCAATGATGCTAGAAGAAAAATAATCTCCTCCACGATCATCGAGTGACAATGCCCTAACTTATGTAGTAGATTTTATCTCCAAAGTGAAAATACCCTTTACCACAAAGTCTAGGTGCTGCTAGTTTCAGGGATTTAATAATAACTCTTGTATTCAAGATGACCCCAATGCCTCCATAGTATGGTGCAAAGTATAGATATGATTAGAAAACAAGGATCCTCCTTCACTCTATTGTATGACACAAATGAGCCTCTATGTAGATCTATGATTGATTTGATGTTTGTTGTCGACAATGACCTCATTTCACTTTGTTACACGGTAAAATGATGACTACATATGACTAAGTGGATTAAATGTTACCAACGAGCTTAAGAGTGAATATGACCCTCCGCTGAAGAAAATTATCTAACGATACGTCCAATGTATCAAGGCTATGAGCTCTAATGCTTCTCTGTTGCTTTGTCACGTCCCTTGGCTTCATGACATCTCCAAGCTCCAACACAAGAATTATAGCTTTAATTTTTCCTTTCCATTGATGGTGAGTTAATAACAACTCCCATTATTTTTACATGTACCTATTAAATAATAGGACTTAATTTCATCATGTCGATAATAGTGTCTCGAATTCAAATGATAACGATGATGCCTATATTTATACGATATAGGACATATATCTCTTCATATGCCTATACTAACAAAATATAGATCATATAATATCACCTATAATAATTCAATATAGGGATTACATGTTTTTCCTCCATAATGCCTATAATAATGTAGGACTTTTAATATTCTCCAAAATGTCACCACAAAAATGATTTTGAACTTCTTAAGGCCTCCACCTTTTGTTTTGTTAAGCTCGGGCTTGGAGAATTGCTTCTCAAATAGAGAGAGGAGCTTCATCTTCAATATCACCTATATATATAAATAGGACTTCGTAGTTCTCCATAAATCTTATAAATATGCCTTATTATTTTTCTCAAAAATATGGCCATATATTTTTCTAAGGCTTCCTCATATTCCTCCTATTATTCCCTTAAGCCTCCTCAAGCTTGCTTGAATGGATAGAGGATTGTGTTGAATGAAATGGAGAGGGCATTTACATAGGCCAAGGGAAGCCTACATTATGTGGTTATTAACTACATCCTCTAATTATTTTCAAACCAAATCAGTTAGCCGAGTTGGTTTGGCCATTGCGATGCCAATGGGGAGGTCGTGGATTCCAATCCCGCTCCCACCTCGTATGTCGCCCCTTTTGTCTTGATCTACCCTTATCAACCTCCTTATCACTCTACTCCGCTATATGGATTTCACGTATTCTATGACCCCTAATTTTGGTCCTATGTATTCCAAGTGTGTTGTGCTCAACTTGCCACATGGGCTCGACCCCACTAACTTTCCTTGAGCCTATTGTCGATCACTCCGTTTCACGCAATGTTTCCTCCCGTCCACATCGTTTGCTGAATTGGGAATCCTTTTTCCATGAGAGAGGTATTAGGGATGAGGGTTTATCCCACATAAAGTGGGAGTGGATTAGATAAGTATTTAAATATCCTAAGGTGGATAGGGTTTTTCGTGTTTGTGGCCACATTGTCATCATTTTTCTCACCAACATATATTACCAACTCACCCATTGGCTCAACGAGCTAGGTGCACAACTCACCTTGTGAACTTGGTCTCAACTCAAGTAAATGGATTGGATGAGAAACTCACTGCTCTATCATGCCATATCACCATGCATAGCTAGTTTCCATTTAAACAAACCACTTGAGACCCAAGAAACAACCTAGGGTTAGCTAAAAAAAATTGTGGATGATTTTTATTTTGTTTAGGAGTGTCCACAACCAGGTTGCAAGACGTCGGTTTTCACTAGAAGGTTCCAAAATAAGACCAATGTACTATAACATATGTTTTCCTTTATTAACTAACATCAAGCTCACATTATTCAAATTTTAGGGTTAGGTGATTCAGTAAGGTTCAGGGAGAATTTTACTCCCCTACCCACTCTCTAACAGGCTTTGAGTTTCAACTAGATTTTTCTCATACCTAATGCTTCCAAATTTCCCTAAATCATTCCCATTGGATAGGAAATTTTCTCACCTTTCTAGTGATATAAAGAAGTCCTCCTAACTCCTTCGGGAACTCAAGATATGGTCGAGTAGAGTTTTGGGGCTAAATTTTCCCCTAGGGGGACACGTGTCAAGCAGAGGTGAAAACCCCTTGGTGGGTTGGCGGGTCACGGGGTGGCTCTAGCATTTTCCCCGCACGGGTGTAAAAGAATTTTTTTCCTACGCCTCCGTGGGTCCCCTAGATGGACACATGTTGGCCTCTGAGATGTCACCGGAAAAAGGGAAGGGGGAGGGTGGAGCAACAGGTTTGTGTGCACAATTACACCGACAAAAGACAAAAAGGAAGAAGGGGATGTGCGGGTTTGCGCACTCATGGAAGAAAGGAAAGCCCGAGGGGGAGATGATGCGAGGCCGCGGGGAATTTTGTACAAAATTTCCCAAGGCAAAACTCAAAGGAAAAAAGGTGTACTTCATCCCCACTACCACCCCCAAGGTGCCACGTGGTAACTTCTCATTGGCTACGGGCTGGCAAAAAAAAAATGAAAAGTTTTCCACAAAAATTTCAAAGGGTCAAGGGTTGAAAAGAAACCTCGCCTCCGTCGTAGCTCAAGAGGACACGTGTCACCCTCAATTGGCTATGGGCCGGCGGGGATGCGGGGAAAAATTGGAAATTTTTCCCAAGGTCCAAAACCTAAAAATTTTAAATTCAAAAAGGGTCTGCCCCTCCACCGCACCACGTGTCAGCATTTTATTGGTTGCGGGCCGGTGGGGATGCGGGAAAAATAGGAAAATTTTCCCAAGGTAAAATTTTAAGAAAGATAAGTTTAAATTTTGTCTGCCCCTCCGAGGTTCCATGTGGCAAGTCTTGATTGGTTATGGGATGGCGGGGGCCATGGAATTTTTGTGGAAAATTTTCCAAAGTCAAAATTAAAGTTAACAGTTAGATTTATTTTATTTTTGAATGCCAAATTGAAGTAAAACTTCAAATGGCCATAACTTTTGATAGGAAGCTCAGATTTGGGAAAACTTGGACTTTCTGAAAAGCTCTTGAAGCCCTCTTTACACAAGATTCATAAATTTTTAAATTTGATGAAGTTTGAGAGGTCAATTTTGAGAAACCAATCTGCAGGAGTTTTGCAAAGCAAACTGGTAAATTTCTAACTTATAATTTTTTTTTTGTTCAAATTTGATTTCTTACTTTCTCAACATGTCAATCAGACATGGAGACTTATTCTTGGATGGATTTAAGAGAGGTTTCAAGGTTCAATTTATTTGATTGAGTTGCAATTGATAATTTTCCATCTTTTGATAGCAAAAGATTGACTATGCAAGTTCAATTTTAATTTTTACAAGGTTCTCAAGGATATTTCTTAAGTTTTATTGTCAAAATGAGTTCCTTAGGACTTGCTACATCTAAATTTTAATGTTTCATTTCTTATTACTTGGTGCAAGTTTGAACTGCTCATTTCTTTGTTAAACTTTGATTTGTCAGACATAGAAAATAAAACAGAGATCAAACATTAAAGGTTCTTAAACATTTTTCCATCCTCCAAGAGTGGGAGTTCAATTCCATGCAAGTCTATTAAATTTCATCAAATTCACACAAACCTTTAACAGTCCATATACAAAGTCTGATTTCCAATTTCAAACACCTTTCAAGGGAAATAAAACATTGTCTCTTTTTCCTCATACGCATCTTCCTTTACAAACAAAAATTTCAATCTTTAACAACAATCAAATCCAATACACAATAAAATCTTGAGAACTAATGCAATCCTTTATTCATTTCCAATACAACTTTACAATTTTCTCTTTTCCATTTGATTTCTAAATATAGAATGCAATGCATATAACATCTTTTCACATTTCCTTTCAAAACAGAGAGTAGAATATAACTCCTCTACATTTCACATTCCAATTTTCAATCTTGCATTACCAACATAAAATCCTTTTCATTACAAATATTTATACAACTCATCCACTTCAAAGTGGGAAGGATTACAATAAACTTCTCACAAGAAGGGACTATCAAAACTATATATTCCTCTTGCTCCAAAAAAATAGCATGCTAGTTTCTTCATCTTTTCATCTTGATCACAACAAGGAAGGGGAAAGGCAACACTCTCCACCCAACCAAGACATCCAATGAGAAGGGAGAAGCCATCCTTCCTCATTGGCCCCAATCCCCAACCATATTGAAATAAGAGATGCAATACAACACATGGCAACAAAGGCTTCCACAACAAACATGCAACATTTTCACATTCAAAACACATTTCAAGAAGAATGTAGTTCACAACTACATTAAACAAGTGCAAACAAAACTAAGGCTTCATCAAGCAAGCCAACAAGAGCAAGGATCTATGGGGAAGCTACTTATGCCTCCCAATTGGGAATTGGGCATCCACCAATAATCATACCACCAATATAACATATCATATCCCATAAACCTTATGCCTCCCAACCCCTCCTTATGCCCCCCAAAATTTTCTCCCTTATGCCCCCAAGAGTAAGAAATGCAAGCTATTTATTTTCCATGGTGGATCCCAATCCCAAACTCCCTCCACAATAATTGATGCCATTGGAATTCCCTTATGCCCCCATTTGAAATCCCCATAGCCTTCTCCTACACCATGTCCTAAGTAGTCTACCCAACCAGCCAACACACACATAACAACATTCACCATTTCATACATGCATGCAAGAGAAAGAAAGCATTTTAAAAGGCTCAAGTTCCTACCTCTCCATAATGGAGTTTGTTCCAAGATCAACAAGCTTCCCAATGCCAAAAATTAGTCCCAAATCAGCAACACACAAACATGCAATGGTCTCCAATCTTCTTCCACAAGCAAGACTCCAAAACAGCAAGAAATTCCCCAAGGAAAGTATGCAAAGTTTCAACAACCAAACAAACAAGCAAGGAGTTTGAATTTTAAAGGAGAGGGAAGAGAAGAGGATGATGTGGATCCATGTGGGATGCCACATCATTCTTCCTCAACCCCAAAACCAAATCAATATCATTCACCTAAACATAATAAATAAAATGACAAATTAACTTACACACTCCAAAATAACCCATACCCCAAAAGGACTGAATTTAAAACATGTAAGAGAAGTGCAATTAAAACTTACAATTAGTCATTTCAAAATGCATTAAAAAGGTCTAAATTTAACCTCAAAACCATAGGTATGGTTGGTGAATAATTTTAAGAGGTGTGGGACAAGTTTAACTTGTCCCACAAGCCTCCAAATATAGCCTCCAAGGAAAAATTCGAATTCCCAAGAGGATGAAGTGTTTCACACTCCAAAATCTATCTTACATATCCCTTACACATACTTACACATTTCTTACACACTCTTACAACATTACATTTAAGATCAAAAACTTCATTAATTACATTCTTATGACATATTGATTTATTTATTTTAACACATGATTATCTCACAACATTAACACAACATATATAACTAATGAAAAGGGTAACACATCACAAAATAAACACATGAAAACATTAATAAAGAACCCACATTAACAAAACATAAAGCTCTATGGTCACATTCAAAGGTAATTCCCTCCCATGGAATCCCTAACATAATACAAACACACACACACACACACACATGGGAATCCCACACACACACACACACACACACACACACACACACACACAACATAGTTGCCATGGTGACCTTGTTGCATTCACCTAGAATTCCAATATGGTTAGTCTCTAGTCCCCGACATTGTTGTGATATTTTAACCTGTAAAAACACAAATACCTCCTTCGGCCTCGTGGCCATATCAGAACATCCAAAATGATATAAATATACTAACAAAACCATCTATTCATATGAATCACAACAACATCAAGAAATCAACATTATCATTTTCAGTTTAATTAATCAACTATATCATCATCAATTAATTCTCATGCTAGTTCTATTCACAATATCCAATATCACATGTCTAAACAATCATCCATCACATTTCCATGTCAAATAGTATATCATCATCCACATATAAAAATGTCTCTAATAATCATCATGCATAATAACTGAATCAGATCAATAATAATCCATGATCTAACATCTATCCATCATACTAAATCAAAACATAATAGTGTCCATAATAAGATCAACAATATCAAGATCAAGTATCTAAAAAGTGTCAAAGGGAAGTGGGCACTACATCCCCTCCCCTTAGACTCGACTTCCTCCTAGAAGTCACTGGAACAAATGTGGAAACTACACTCGTAATATTATGGCATCCTCCCAAGTGGCTGCGAGTCTCATGTATCTCTGTCCCCATTGCACCCGTACCGATCAATCTATCTACCTCAAAGGCCCAGGGTCTTACGATCTATGATATGGATGGGCTCCACCATCACCTGCCCCTGATCCTACACCTATAATGATGTCCAATCTAGTACATGAGATGGATCTACAATATATCTCCTAAGAACTAAAACATGAAACACATCATGTACGTAAGACAAGCTAGGTGGCAATGCTAGATGGTAGGCCAAAGGGCCGATACACTCCAAGATCTCAAAAGGACCAATGAATCTAGGAGCTAACTTAGAACCTTTTCCATAACGGATAGGGCTCTTGTGTGGCCTGACACGAAGGAACACCTTCATGCCCACATCAAAACTATGGTCAATCCTATGTTGATCCATATACTTCTTCTACATGTCTCATGTGCCTCCTGCAATCTCTTCCTGATCAACACTACCTACTTGCTCCATGTCCTACGTAAAAGAGCTGGTCTAAGAGATACTCTATCCTCTAACATGTCCTAGCTAAGAGGTGTCTTGCACTCTCTACCATACAAAGCCTGAAAAGGAGCCATGCCTATAGAACTCTAAAAACTATTATTGTAGGAAAACTCCACTAAGTACAGGTACTCCTCCCACTTAGACTGTTGATCCATCACATACATCCTAAGCATATCCTCTAAAATCTGATTCACTCGCTTGGTCTATCCATCTGTCTCAGGGTGATATGTTGTGCTGAAGTTGATCCTCATCCCGAGGACATACTGCATGGTAGTCCAAAAATGTGAAGTGTACAAGGATCACGGTCACAAATGATCTTCCTATGGAATCCCATGCAACCTGACAATCTCATCCAAATATACTTGTGCCACTACTCTAGTTGTATAAGTGGTCTTCACCAGAGAAAAGTGAGCCACTTTTGTCAATTTATCAACCATGACCATAATGGCATCATGGTGATATCTCGACATCGGTAGCCCAACAATGAAATCCATGGAAATGGTGTCCCACTTCCATTCGTATAGACATGAGGATAAAGAAGACCTACTAGATGTGATGCTCGGCCTTAACCCTCTAGCACTCTAAACACCATGACACAAACTGAGCCACGTCTCGATGAAGTCCTCTCCAATGATACAACACTGTCAAAGTGGCATGCATCTTCTTCACCCCAGGATGGGCTGAATAGGGCACGATGTGCCTCTACCAAGATGTCCTACCTCAAGCCTCCATCTCTGGGAACATATATCTAGCCTCTGTATCTGAGAAGACCATATGCCTCTAAGGAAAAACCATCAAACTTCCCCTCAAGGGGTCTCTGTGACTCGATCTCTGCTCATACTGCAATGTAGAAGTTGTCAAGAGGAAGTTCTTTGAAGAATCCTACTCCACAAATCTATGCTCACTGTAGTGGCCATAGCCACATGTCTCCATCTGTTGAGAGCATCTACTACCACATTCTCCTTCCCCTTCACATGCTCTATCTCCATGTCATACTCACAAAGAAACTCCATCCAAATGAGCATTGAGATTGGGATATGTGAAGAGGTGTGAAGACTCAAATGATTATCCTAAGTGTGAATCTCCATCAAGAAGAAAATGTCTCCATCTAACCAAATCATGCACAACTACCAAGCTCAAGATCATGGGTAGGATAATTAAGCTCGTGATCTTTGAGTTTGTGAGACTTAAAAGCTACTACTCTGTCATCCTGCATCAACACACCTCCAAGTCCCTACTAATGAAGCATTGTGAAAACAAATAACTCACCCCCGTGGATTGGCACTGCAAGAATGGGTGTTGTAGTGAGGCACTCCTTTAGTGTTATGAAGGCCTGCTCACATCTTTCGACCAAACAAACTTATTTCCTTTCCTCTAAAGGGAAGTGATAGGGTGCACAATCCGAGAGAAGTCCTAAACAAATATCTGGTAGTAACCTGCTAATCCCATGAAGTTACGCTGTGCACCTCGGTCACTATAGTGGGTGTTGGCCAATCCATAATGGCTCTAATCTTGGAAGGATCGACTATGATACCTTCCCTAGAAATGATATGGCCCAAATATTACACCTCTATCTAAAAGAAAGCACACTTCTCCAAGTTCCCGTAAAGTTGTTGCTCACGAAGACACTGAAGAACCTAGTGAAGGTGCCCCTCATGCTCCTCACGTATATGTGAGTATATCAAAATGTCATCTAGGAAGATGAGCATGAAGTGATCTAAGAAGGTCCTGAATACCCCATTCATCAAACTCATGAACACTGTGGGGGCATTTTGTTAAACCAAAAGGCACCATTGTGAACTCATAGTGCCCATATCTCATGCGAAAAGGCGGTCTTATGAATGTCCACCTATGAAATCCTCAACTGATGGTAGCCTGACTTGAGATCAATCTTAGAGAAAACTGTGGCTCCCTTCATCTGATCAAACAAGTCATCGATATGAGGAAGAGGATAACGATTCTTGATCGTTACCTTGTTCAATTGGTGGTAATCAATACACAACCACAAGGATCCATCCTTCTTCTTCACAAAGATCACTAGTGCACCCCAAGGGGATACACTAGGATGGATAAGGCCCTTCTCAAAAGGCCCTCAAGCTACAACTTGAGCTCATAGAGCTCTGGGGTGGTCATCCTATAAGGTGCTCGTGAGATAGGCTCTACTCCAGAACTAGATCTATATGAAAATCAATCTCACGTGGGGGTGGTAACCCCTGGTAGATCCCCTAGAAAGACATCAAAAAACTCTCTCAAGATGGGATGATCATCTAGCGATGGTCCACTAGACCCATCCTCTCGATCTGATCATCCGATGATTGTGTATAATAACATACATCCGACAACCCCTTGTCGCACACACCGCTTAAGCTGCATAAGCTAAGATGGTGTGAATAAAAATGGTCTCTCTAACCCACGATATCACTGACTCAACTCCCAAATCATCTACACAAGATATAGTCTTGTGATAACAATCCATCCTGGCCCTGTGTGTAAATAACCAATCCATGCCTAAAATGACTCCATACGAGCCCAAAGGAAGGATACAGAGATCTGAGGTAGTGGTGAAAGGTCCCAAATCCACTACACACTCCTTAACTAAGGAGTCTATAGAGATCTTGGCTCCAGAAGCCATCTTGACATCCCAACTATGACCCTGCCTAACTAGCCACCAGCCTGCATCACTCTACTAAAGATGGTGCAATGAAAGAATCAAGAAGAACTAGAATCAAACAATACAGAGGTAGGAATACCACCAATGCTACCTGTGGTCTCAATGACTATGCTCTGATGCTCTTCCTGGAAATTCTCAACCACTACATAAATCCTGTGGTTATGTCCCATGTCACCAACAATTGGCTCTAAAATCTATGCCTTACCCTTGTTAGGGTTCTGAGGGAAATCTCTCCAAAAATGTCCCATAACTCCACATCCAAAACAACCACCTGATCCTCTCCAAGGAGTAGCACCTCAGTAGCAGTGTCCCCCGGAAGTATATGGTATGGATCCCGATGATCAACCATGGTCTATTGTGGTCTTTACTAGTGAGCTCCCACTGACTGAGCTCTAGGTCCACCTTGTGTCCTGATGGGACCCCTAGGAGGAGGCCCCATACTCTGACCTCTCTATATGTATCTCTCTGTGGAGGTCTATGTGAGGTGGGTAGGACTACTGCTATTGTTGTGGCCTAAAGGATGATGTGTGTGCCATACCCTGGCCACCATGAGGAAGAGGTACTAACCCCTCGATCTACCATCCTGCATCTATTGAATGCGGGTCTAGACTCGGTCTCTAGCCTGCTGGGTCTTACCCCGAGTCTCCTCTGCAATATAGGCCTTCTCGATGGCCTCAGCTAATGTCTGTGGACAGTGATCCAGCACGCACCTCAATATCAAAATTCAAGCCCCCCGGATGAACCTCGTGAATCAACACCTGCTCATCCTACATATACTCTACATACTGGAGTAGATATAGAAATATACTCTCATACTCTACTACAAAAGAGAAGCATGTTGGAGGTCATGGAACTCATCAATCCTCTGTTGGATGAACCTCCATGATAAATACCTACTCCTAAATCTCTCCTCAAATAGCTCCCAGGTCATTGTCTCTAAATCTACATGGAGCTTCTACTCCTCTTTCCTCCACCACACTCCTGACTCCATCCCTCAGTAGATGGATCGCAACACGATATTTCGTGTTGCTATAACAAGGACAAAGCTTGAAGCAACCGCTCAAGCTCACTAGCTAGGCCTCTACCTGAAATCCACCCATATCACTCGAGTAATGTGAGGGCTGAAGCTTTAGGATCTCCCTGATGTGATCTTCTATTGTGGTCTATCGACCTCTAGGTCTCTCTACGCTCATCCCTAAGCCTAGGGCTCGAGACCTCTCTCTATGCTCTGGAACTCTGTCACCTGTCTCCTAGGTGGTGACTCTACTCTGATTGACTCCACATGGGAGTTCTCTCCTCTATGCTCCTCACTGAGTCGAGGAGATACCTGACCCTCGATAGAAGGGGCTCTATCATGACTAGCTACATGTCCTCCTCCTAATCCTCCATGTAGAGCGGCATTGACATCCTGAAGGGTCTATAGAATCTGAGGTAGAATGGCTGCCACACCCTGATCCGGTGGTGGTGGTGGTGGTGGTGGTGAGTCTGAGTCTCTGTGAAGGTTCCTCTCGCTCCGTCTGAGCCTCCTGCATAGACCAAAGTGAGAGTTAGTTCATTTTGCTAAGTTTATACAACTTCCATGTTTACTAAAACATACAAATTCTTGCTAAGTTGTTTTCTAGATTTACAAGTGTACTAGGTTTAAGTTTTCATGTCTCAAGTTTTCTAGTGTGCCTAATGGTCCAAGCCTTTGAACCATGCTCGATAAAAATATGTAGTGCCCATTTAAACAAACCACTTGAGACCCAAGAAACAACCTAGGGTTAGCTAGAAAAAAATTTGTGGATAATTTTTTTTTTTTAGGAGTGTCCACAACCAGGTTGCAAGACATCAGTTTTCCACTATCAAGTTCCAGAACAAGATCAATGTACTACAACATATGTTTTCCTTCATTAACTAACATCAAGTTCACATTATTCAAATTTTAGGGTTAGGTGATTCAGTAAGGTTCATGGAGAATTTACCCCTACTCACTCTCTAACATGATTTGAGTTTCAACTATATTTTTCTCATACCTAACACTTCCAAAATTTCCCTAAATCATTTCCATTGGATAGGAAATTTTCTCACCTTTCGATGATATAAAGAAGTCCTCCTAACTCCTTATAGAACTCAAGATATGGTTGGGCGGAGTTTTGGGGTTAAATTTTCCCCTAGGGGACACATGTCAGCGGAGGTGAAAACCCCTTAGTAGGTCAGCGGGCGGGGCGGGGGGCTCTAGCATTTTTCCCCCATTGCAGTGTGCAAAAAGAAAATTTTTTCTTGCCTCCATGGGTCCTCGGTGGACACATGTCGACCTCCGAGATGTCTAGAAAAAGGGAAGGGGGGAGGGTAGAGCAACGGGGTTTTTCACACAAAATTGCACACGATAGAAGACAAAAAGGAAAAGGGGATGCGCAGTCCGTGCACACTTGCGAAAGAAGAAAGCCCGAGGTGGGGGCGATGATGAGGGAAAACAGGTGTGGGGAATTTTGTAAAAATTTCCCAAGGCCAAAACTCAAAGGAACAAAGGGGTCCTCCCTCCCCACTACCACCCCCAAGGTGCCACATGGCAACTTCTCATTGGCATGGGGGCCGGGGAAAAAATGAAAAAATTTCCCCAAAATTTTCAAAGGGTCAAGGGTTGAAAAGAAACCGCACCTCCGTCGTAGCTCCAAGAGGACACGTGGCACCCTCCGATTGGCTGTGGGCCGAGCGGGGATGCGGGGAAAAATTGGAAATTTTTCCCAAGGTCCAAAAACCTAAAAAGTTTAAATTCAAAAAGGGTCCCCCCTCCATCATGCCACATGTCAGCATCTGATTGGATGCGGGCCGGCGGGGATGCGGGGAAAAATAGGAAAATTTTCCCAAGGTAAAATTTTAAAAAGATAAGTTTAAATTTGGTCTACCCCCTCCGAGGTGCCACGTGGTAGGTCCCGATTGGTTGTGAGGATGGCAGGGGCCGCATGGAATTTTTGTGGAAATTTTTCCAAAGTCAAAATTAAAGTTAACAGTTAGATTTATTTTATTTTTGAATGCCAAATTGAAGTAAAACTTCAAATGGCCATAATTTTGATAGGAATCTCAGATTTGGGAAAACTTGGACTTTCTAAAATCTCTCAAAGCCCTATTTACACAAGAGTCATCAATTTTGGAATTTGATGAAGTTTGAGAGGTCAATTTTGAGAAACCAATTTGTAGAGTTTTGCAGAAAACTGGCAAATTTCTAACTTATAATTTTTTTGTTCAAATTTGATTTCTTACTTTCTCAACATGTCAATAAGACATGGAGACTTATTCTTGGATGGATTTAAGAGAGGTTTCAAGGTTAAATTTAGTTTATTGAGTTGTAATTGATAATTTCCCATCTTTTGACAGCAAAACGACTGTGCAAGTTCAATTTTAATTTTTTACAAGGTTCTCAAGGATCTTTCTTAAGTTTCATTGTCCAAATGAGTTCCTTAGGACTTGCTACATCTAAATTTTAATGTTTCATTCTTATTACTTGGTGCAAGTTTGAACTGCTCATTTCTTGTTAAAATTTGATTGCCAGACATAGAAAATATAATAGAGATCAAACATTAAAGGTTTCTTTGTTAAAATTTGATTGCCAGATATAGAAAATAAAATAGAGATCAAACATTAAAGGTTCTTAAACATTTTTCCATCCTCCAAGAGTGGGAGTTCAATTCCATGCAAGTCTATTAAATTTCATCAAATTCACACAAACCTTTAATAGTCCATATACAAAGTCTGATTTCCAATTTCAAACACCTTTCAAGGGAAATAAAACATTGTCTCTTTTTCCTCATACACATCTTCCTTTACAAACAAAAATTTCAATCTTTAACAGCAATCAAATCCAATACACAATACAATTTTGAGAACTAATGCAATCCTTTATTCATTTCCAATACAACTTTACAATTTTCTCTTTTCCATTTGATTTCTAAATACAAAATGCAATGCATATAACATCTTTTCACATTTCCTTTCAAAATAGAGAGTAGAATATAACTCCTCTACATTTCACATTCCAATTTTCAATCTTGCATTACCAACACAAAAGCCTTTTCATTACAAATATTTATAAATTCATCCACTTCAAAGTGGGAAGGATTACAATGAACTTTTCAAAGAAGGGACTGTCAAACTGTATATTCCTCTTGCTCCAAAACAATAAAGCATGCTAGTTTCTTCATCTTTTCATCTTGATCACAACAAGGAAGGGGAAAGGAAACACTCTCCACCCAACCAAGACATCCAATGAGAAGGGAGAAGTCATCCTTCCTCATTGGCCCCCGAGCCCCAACCATATTGAAATAAGAGATGCAATACAACACATGGCAACAAAGGATTCCACAACAAACATGCAACATTTTCACATTCAAAACACATTTCAAGAAGAATGTAGTTCACAACTACATTAAACAAGTGAAAACAAAATTGAGGCTTCATCAAGCAAGCCAACAAGAGCAAGGATCTATGGGGGAAGCTATTTATGCCTCCCAATTGGGAATTGGGCATCCACCAATAATCATACCACCAATATAACATATCATATCCCATAAACCTTATGCCTCCAAACCCCTCCTTATGCCCCCCCCAAATTTTCTCCCTTATGCCCCCCCAAGAGTAAGAAATGCAAGCTATTTATTTTCCATGGTGGATCCCAATCCCAAACTCCCTCCACAATAAAACTGATGCCATTTGCATTCCCTTATGCCCCCATTTGAAATCCCCATAGCCTTCTCCTACACCATGTCCTAAGAAGTCTACCCAACCAGCCAACACACACATAACAGCATTCACCATTTCATACATGCATGCAAGAGAAAGAAAGCATTTTAAAAAGGCTCAAGTTCCTACCTCTCCATAATGGAGTTTGTTCCAAGATCAACAAGCTTCCTAATGCCAAAATGCAGTCCCAAATCAGCAACACACAAACATGCAATGGTCTCCAATCTTCTTCCACAAGCAAGACTTCCAAAACAACAAGAAATTCGCCCCAAGGAAAGTATGCAAAGTTTCAACAACCACAAACAAACAAGGAGTTTGAATTTTAAAGGAGAGGGAAGAGAAGGATGATGTGGATCCATGTGGGATGCCACATCATTCTTCCTCAACCCCAAAACAAAATCAATATCATTCACCTAAACATAATAAATAAAATGACAAATTAACTTACACACTCCAAAATAACCCATACCCAAAAGGACTGAATTTAAAACATGTAAGAGAAGTGTAATTAAAACTTACAATTAGTCATTTCAAAATGCATTAAAAAGGTCTAAATTTAACCTCCAAACCATAGGTATGGTTGGTGAATAATTTTAAGAGGTGTGGGACAAGTTTAACTTGTCCCACAAGCCTCCAAATATAGCCTCCAAGGACAAATTCGAATTCTCAAGAGGATGAAGTGTTTCACACTCCAAAATCTATCTTACATATCCCTTACACATACTTACACATTTCTTACACACTCTTACAACATTACATTTAAGATCAACAACTTCATTAATTACATTCTTATGACATATTGATTTATTTATTTTAACACATGATTATCCACAACATTAACACAACATATATAACTAATGAAAAGGGTAACACATCACAAAATAAACACATGCAAACATTAATAAAGAAACCACATTAACAAAACATAAAGCCCATGGTCACATTCAAAGGTAATTCCCCCATGGGAATCCCTAACATAATACAACACACACACACACACACACACACACACACACACACACACACACACACACACACACACACACACACAAGTAGTTGCCATGGTGACCTTGTTGCATTCACCTAGAATTCCAATATGGTTAGTCTCCAGTCCCTCGACATTGTTGTGATATTTTAACTTACAAAACGTAAATACCTCCTTCGGCCTCGTGGCCATATTAGAACATCCAAAATGATATAAATATACTAACAAAACCATCTATTCATATGAATCACAACAACATCAAGAAATCAACATTATCATTTTCAGTTTAATTAATCAACTATATCATCATCAATTAATTCTCATGCTAGTTCTATTCACAATATCCAATATCACATGTCTGAACAATCATCCATCACATTTCCATGTCAAACAAGTATATCATCATCCACATATAAAAATGTCTCTAATAATCATCATGCATAATAACTGAATCTAGATCAATAATAATCCATGATTTAACATCTATCCATCACACTAAATCAAAACATAATAGTGTCCATAATAAGATCAATAGTATCAAATCAATATCTTAAAATGTCAAAGGGAAGTGGGCACTATAGCCTCGCCCTTTCGAGTTGGATGTAGAAGGGAAATGTAGTAGCATGCCATGTGGTGGACTAAGGACCCACCCCGTGGAAATTTGTTTATGACCGATCTGAAATGAAAATATCAAGCATCGAAGACCAAAGGTTTAAAATACTAACATGATTCATCGCCTATGCCCAATTTTTCCTTTTCCACATTGTAATGTGAATCATGAGTTGACCCTGTCTCATCTAGGAGTTGACCCAACTTTGACTAGCCACAAATTTCATGTACGAGCTCCGTTTTTAAAGCTTTTGTAGGTATTAGAAATATCATGGAGTCTATTTATAAAATATGACAATATTGAGGGATTTAGGGAAATTCTGTCCTTTGAAATGTCCTCCGGATCACACCTCCCCACTAAGGAGGATTTTTATACCAAAATATTTTGTTTTCTGCTCCTTAGATCATGAACCATGTCTCTATCTATGAAGAGATCTCTCGCAATTGATACCATAGTGTTTGAATCGATATTTTTCAATCAAACATTCGGTTTGATCTCTAGGACCTGTGGCGGTTGGGATCATTGACTTTGGTTGCGCCATGCTATTGCCGAATCAGGATGACTAATATTTGTCGATATTTAAGGACTTCATATAGATCTTTGATTACTTATAAAGAAAGTAAAAAATAAGCATGACAAACCTATCACATAGTGCATACTTACTTAGTGGATCCAGTCCCCTGTCATCTTCTCTTCACAATAATCTCTACAAAGTATGACACTTTGGTTTATTATTATTCCTTGAAAGCTTAGTCAAAAATAAATTTTGATATAGTGCAACAAAATGTTTTCCCTTGTAAGATAGTCTTAGAATTGAAAATATATCAATACCTAAATTCTGTCAGAGACTCAAACCTATCTTGTAGCTCTTACTTCTACTTATCTACTTCCACGAGTTGTAGACATTTCCTCAATTGAGAATCCTTCTCTAGGATATAGTGTGAACTGGTACATGACCATCTCATTTTTTCTACAGACGACAACCCATTTCTCGATATCACTTTCTATGAGATTATCAAGCTTACAAGTGCAATAACCTACTCAGATACCATACTTGATTCAAAAATAGGCCAATTTTTTCCCTTGACCATAAACCCTTATAGGAAATTAAATACTTTTCCAAATTACCATGTTAAACTCAATTTTAAATAAAATGTAATGCAAGAATTAGAACCACACTATAAAAGGGTTTATAATAGAATTCGAAAGAATGCCTACATCTCTAGGTTCATAATATTAAACTGATTTATTATTCACTTCTAAATTGTAAATCTAGTATAAAATCACAATTAAAGCTATAATAAACCTAAGGCCAGAAGAACAAAAACCTCCTCCATGATCACCAAGTGATAATGCCCTGGATTATATAGTAGACCTAATCTCCAATGATGTTAGAAGAACAAGAATCTCCTCCATGACCACTAAGTGACAATACCCCCGTCTTATGTAGTAGATTTGATCTCCAGTGTGAAATACCCTTTGGATCCAAGTTAGAATCTAGGTGCTCCGCTAGTTTTGGTGAGTTGATAATAACTCCCATATTCCAAATGAACCCAACGCCTCCATTGTATGGTGCCAAGTCTCTGGATATGAATAGAAAACAAGGATGTTCCTTCACTCTGTTGTACAACTAAAATGAGCCTCTATGCGAGCTATGACTAATCTGATGTCTATTGTTGACGATGACCTCCTTTCACTTTGTTGCATGGTAAAATGACCACTACACAGGATAAGTGGATCAAATGTCACCAATGAGATCAATAGTTAATATGACCTTCCTCTGAAGCAAAAGATCTGATGATACGTCCAATGTACTGAGGCTCTAAGATCTAGTGCTTCTTTATTTCTTTGTCATGTCCATCGACTCCATGGTGTCTCTAGGATCCAACACATGAATAAAATCTTTAATTTGGCCTTTATAGTGACGATGAGTTAATAAAGACTCTCGTTATTTTTACATGTGCTTATTAAATAATAGGACTTAATTTCATCATGTCGATAATAATATCAGACTTCAAATGATGATGATGATGCCTATACTAGTACAATATAGGACTTATATCTCTTCATATGCCTATACTAATACAATATAGGTCATATAATAATGCCTATAATAATACAATATAGGGCTTACATATTTTCCTCCATAATGCCTATAATAATATATGACTTATAATATTCTCCAAAATATCACCACAAAAATGCTTTCAAACTTCTTAAGGCCTCCACCTTTTTGTTCTCCTAAGCTCGGGCTTGGAGAATTGCTTCTTGAATGGAGAGAGGAGCTTCATCTTCAATATCACCTATATATATATAAACATGCCTTCATATTTCTCGATAAATCCTATAAATAGGCCTTATTATTTTTCTCCAAAAATATGGCCTTATATTTTTTCTAAGGCCTCCTCATATTCCTCCTATTATTCCCTTAATCCTCCTCGAGCTTGCTTGAATGGAGAGAGGATTGTGTTGAATGAAGTGGAGAGGGATTTTATATAGGTCAAGCGTGGCCTACATTATGTGGTTATTAACCACATCCTCAACTATTTTCCAACCAACTCGGTTGGCTGAGTTGGTTTAGACGGTGCGATGCCAATGGGGAGGTCGTGGGTTCTAATACCATTCCCACCTCCTACGCCCCCTTTTTCCTTGATCCGGCCACGTTGACCTCCCAAGCACCCTACTCCATTGTCTATGTACCATGTAGCCTATGACACCCGCTTTTGGGCCTAAATGTCTCGAGTGTGTTACTATCTCCTCGTCACGTGGTCTCCGACCCAACCAATTTTCCTCGAGCTTGTCGCCGACCACTCCATTTCCTACCATGTGTCCTCCTTTCCACGCCATTTAATCGTGGCCGACATCCTTTTTCTATGGGTGAAGTATTAGGGATGAGTGTTTATCCCAAAGCAAGTAGGAAGTGGATTAGCTAAGGCTTTAAATAGCCTAACGAGGATAGGATTTGTTGTGGTTATCGACACATCATCATCATTTTTCTCACCAACATATATGACCATCTCACCCATTGGCTCACCGAGATGGGTGCACAACTTGCCCCGTAAACTTAGTCTCAACTAAGCCAATTGCTCGGTCAAACATCTCTCCACTCTATCTTGCTAGTTCACTATGTATAGCTCACATGAGTTGATGTAGCTTGCCCTACCGAGTTGGAGGTATAAGGGGAAATATGTTAGTAGGCCACGTGGTGGCCTG
The DNA here is from genome assembly GCA_018340775.1 of Taxus wallichiana var. yunnanensis. Classification (NCBI taxonomy): domain Eukaryota; kingdom Viridiplantae; phylum Streptophyta; class Pinopsida; order Cupressales; family Taxaceae; genus Taxus; species Taxus wallichiana. The sequence goes on from CM031235.1 coordinate 603,547,028, forward strand.
AGGACCCACCACATGGCAATATTTTTTTGATCGAGCTAAAATGATGATATTGAACATCAAAGGCTAGAGGTCTAAAAACTAACCCGATTTTTCACCTCCACCCAATTTTAATTTTTCCACGTCGTAATGTAACTTGCAAGTTGACCTTTTCTCATCGAGGAGTTGACCAAACTTTTACTAGCCATAACTTCGTGCATATGTGCTTCATTTTCCATGCTCTTGTAGGCATCATAAAATCTCATGAAGTCTATTTCCACATTATGGAAATCTTGGGAGATTTAGGGAACTTATGTCCTCCGAAATTTCTTCTAGATCACCCACCTTTAACTTCAAGTTCCTCATACACTAGTTTTCACACTCTTTGTATTGTGCATTACTCTCCTCTAGCTATCTCGTACACTTGATTATGCACCTCCATATACTTTGCAAAGTCCTTTACTTCTGCATTTTTCAATTCTTTACATGGTAACTCACTCAGGGGTGCAATTACCTTGAGAATTATCCCACACCAAATCTATAAAGGCTATTTTCAAGTGCTTTTGTTGATAGAGTTGTATACAAACCTCACATGTGTAAGAACAACATCCCATGTTATGCTTTCTCATCTACCAAACATCTCAAAATATTTCCAAGTATCCAATTAAAAACATTTGTTTGGCCATATGTTTATGGGTGATATGAAGAACTAAATTTTAACATTAGTGTTTCATTTATTGCATAGTATGTGTCAAAATTTTCCCACAAACTTTGTATCTCTATCAAATACAATAGTGTGTGAAAATCCATGCAACATCACAACTCCTCAAGAACAAAATAGTAACTAATGTAGGATAATCAAGAGGTGGATTATGTTCATGATGTAAATATCATATTTTTAGTCCATTCATGATGTAAGGGTATCTTAATAAGTATTTTAGAGTTAGTAAGAATCCATTAGATGCTTCATTTATTCTTAAGCAGGTTAATTTTGAGTTTCCCTCTAAAAAGGAAAAATTTGAATGTGTGAAGACATGTAAGCCTTGTGTCAAGTTGTAAATTTTAAAGAAGACCAAATTACCTATAGTAAAACCCTATTCTACCCTCAAACCCAATCAAGAACAATCTAGAGGAATAATTTGTACACCACAACTAAATTAAGCTAGTAAGGTTTATTGAGAAAGTTTAGTGATTATCCCAAATATAAACTATTCTTAGTAATACTGATTTTCTCATGATAGGATCAAATCATCCTTACTGATTATAAGATAAAAATGCAAAATTTTGAGGAATATGAATAAATCCAAGATAGAATAGGATGTGTGAGTGGGAGAGGAGTGAACAAGGATTCTAAGTATGTACTTTGTAAATAAAAATATGTGATTGATCAACAAATGAATTATTACTTGTCATAGATATGTTACATGTGGAAGATTTTTTCATGAGTTTATTTACATAGATATATAATATCCTTATGCATGTTAATGGTTTTAAATCCTTAGAGCCATAATGTATACAAGATCAGGCATGTAACAACTTATAAATGTGTTTTGTGTCGTGATTTACTGGCAACAATTATAACCTATAATCTTGAAGCATCTTGGGAGCATGTTTGTGAAATAATAAATATTATTCTTTCGACACGAGCTCAAAAGACCAAGTTTTAGTTTTAAAACCAATAATACTAAAAGATATCTTATATTGTTCCTCTTGGGTTGATGGAAATCCCTATCCAAGGTTTAACTTAAAATTATCATTACTCGCCAATATAGAGACTCGAAGCTATAATTTGGAAAAAAATCATCCAATGGGAATGTATTTCATGTTGGAAATGGTTTTACGAGGTTTCATGCTTAAGATGGATTTTTTTATAAAAATCATAGAGGAGCATGTTACATTCGCTAGAGACCTAATTGAACAAGGTAAAAAGTGATCTGGGTAGAATTGACAAAGAATTAGGCTAAAAAATTCTTGATAGTAATAAAGAAGATAAAGGGAATCTAAAATCATTGAAATTAGAATAAGAAACTAATACCGATGAAATTAAGAACCTAATTTGTCTTTAAACAAACCTACTAGCTTTGAGTTAAGACATGACATTTAAAGGAATAGAGACATTGGTTAAATGGATTGTAAGTTGTTTCCTACTAGAATTTTCATGATGAAATAACTAATATAAGATGATTGAATTGATTATCTACTGATAAATGTCATGTGCTTTGAATTAAACTATCATGATCAAGATGTTATAATAGTAGTAGTAAAGGAATGATTTTGTATTAAAACTTGATGTCATATCTAAAAGGAGTGAATTTAGTAGACAGACTAAAATCATTTGATTTATGAATTACTTATGATAGAGGCCTAAATACTCAACTCTCTAGTAGCCTAGACTAGTTGAAGGGAACAATTTGAATGATGGATGGAAGTATATTCATAACAAAGGAATATGTCTTAAATGTTGATTGTACTAGAAGTAAAGACAAGGAGGAATGTGTGATATTTTTCCAAGATGATGTATGAATTAGTAAATGAATATTAATAGTCATAAACAAAATTCAAAATAGTAACCTAAGAATAAAGAAGGATAGCTAAACATCTTTTTAGGTGCAAGTGGAAATAGTATGATGAAAGAAATTGGACTTTTATTTCTCGATGTTATTAAAAAAATAAATCATTACAATGATAGATGGAAGAGGCTAATGATGGAGGAATGATCTAAGGATATGACTAAGTGCTCACTAGTAGATATGCTAACAATATAATGGTCGCAAGTGCAATGTGTTAAGTGGTTCCACTTCTAGTTTTCCATCAAGGGAGGCCAAATGATAGGCTCCCAACCCATACTTATGTGTGATAATGTATGGTCCAAATCCAGTTGGGGGAAAACTTTCCATGTTGTCTCCTTTCTAGAGTAGTGACGTTTTTATTTTCTTTAAGGACGAGGTCACCAACATTAAAGTCGTGATAGGATAGATGTGCGAAGATAAAATCTATGTGCTACCTTCGAGGAAGGGAAGAAAACATGAATCCTAACAAGACAAAGAGATGGCCAAAAATTGGACTTAGGATGAGAAATTGGTGCCCCAAAGAAGGGCATGAATATGGCCACAAAGGTGGACTTAGGATGAAAAATATGGTGCCCCAAAAGAGGCACAAATATGGCCATAAAATTGGACTTTGGATGAGATAAGTTTTAAGTAAGATTGGATGAGATGAGTTGGATAAAGATCATAAAATATATGCAACACCTCGGAAATGAGGAAGCAAGAAATATGCATCTTTAGAGATGAGAAAATGGCCACAAGAGTGGACTTAGGATGAGACGAGATGATAAATTGGATGAGATAGGTAAGAGAAGGAGTAAAATATGTGCTACCTTTTCAAAAGTGAGGAAGTGAGAAAAATATGCATCCTTGAAAAGACAAATATGGCCATAAAAGGTGGAATTAGAATGAAAAACATGGAAATATGGTGCCCAAAAGAGGCACAAATATGGCCACAAAGGTGGAATTTGAATGAGGAGGATAGATAAGAAGATTTGGATTAAATAAGATTGGATAAGATGGATATGGTAAAATATGCGCAACACCTTGAAAATGAGGAAGTGAGAAATATGCATCTTTGGAGACAAGAAAATGGCCACAAGATTGGACTTAGGATGAGACAAGATGATAAATTGGATGAGATAGGTGAGACAAGGAGTAAACTATGCGTTGCCTTTTCAAAAGTGATGAAGTGGATAAAAGTATAAATCCTCGACAAGATGAAGATGGCAAAAAAAAGTGGACTTAGAATGAAAAATATGGAAATATGGTGCCCCAAAAAGGAAAAAATATGACCACAAATGTGGAATTTGAATGAGGAGGATATATAAGAAGATTTGGATAAAATAAGATTGGATAACATAGATATGGTAAAATACGTGCAACACCTCGAAAATGAGGAAGCGAGAGATATGGCCACAATAGTGGACTTAGGATGGGAGTATGGAAGAGGCACAAATTTGGCCACAATGGTGGACTTAGGATGAGGATATGGTTCCTCAAGAGGCAAAAATATGGCCACAACGGTGGACTTAGGATGAAAAAGATGGTACCCCAAAAGAGGCACAAATATGGCCACAAAGGTGGACTTTGATGAAAAAATGGAAATATGGTACCCCCAAAAAGGCACATATATGGCTAGAAAGGTGGACTTAGGATGAAAAAATGGAAATATGGTACCTAGAAAGAGGAAAAATATGGCCACAAAGGTGGAATTAGGGTGAAACATATGGTGGCCCAAAAGAGGCACAAATATGGCCACAAAGGTGGAATTAGGATGAAAAGATGGTTCCCCAAAAGAGGCAAAAATATGGCCACAAAAGTGGACTTAGGATGAAGAGATGGTGGATGGATAGGTTGATTGGCTACAGTAAAATAAATGAGATCAAATGAGATGGGTTTGATAAGATAAAACAATGTCAAGGATGAGAAGGAATTAATCCGCAAGAAAACCAATCCTAGAATGAAATCCCCTAGTGTCAAGGGAGATATTTTGATGGATAGGAGGATGAATTGATGTGGATGTGTGGATGATGTGAGAAGATCAATAACAAGGGAAGATGCTCCCCCAGTGAAGGAAACTATATCAAATTGGGTAACTTAGATATGGATGAGCTAGTGGATGTCGAAGGAGATTGGATGGGATCATTTAGAAGGAATATCGATGATAACATTGGATTTATATTGGATAGATAATTGGGGATCATAGGGATGATTGGCAAGGAAAACAATATCGATGAATAAGGGAGGACCTTCTTATGGAGGCGACTCGATGGATGGAGATGTAGAAATAGTAATTGGATTGGTTGTGGTGAATGGAGATGGAAGATCCTCTTGGATGAGAGATTCATCATCCTCAATAAGATCACAGATGATGGTTTGGAGGGCCTTACAATGTTCAGTTTCATGACCCAGGGTATGATGATAAGTGCAAATGTGATTGGAATCAAACCATGATGGTTTCTTACTATGAGGATCAAAAGATTCAATAGGAGGAAACATGATGGCAAATATTTGAACATAAATGTCAAAGGGTATCTGTGTAGGACCCGATACAAGTGTTGGGAGGAAGGTATCTCTTGTGGGTTTTGATATGATATTTTGACTTGGATTTAGGGGAAGGATTGGATGTATATTGGATGGGTAAATTAGATGTCTTAGAAGATGAATCAAATTTAGGAGGATGATTAGATTGTTTGGATTGATCATTGGGAGATTTCTTAGATGGAGGGCCTGACCCTAAAATAGATGTGGGTGCTCCTAGGATGGATGTTGTAATATTGGACTGTTGAGAATATGAAAGACCTAACTTCTTACGAGAATGCATGAGAGACCTTTGGGGATGCTTACTAGGAGTCTTAGATTTTGATCAAGAGGATTTACCCTTGACAGGATGACAATAATATCAACTAGAGGATCCAAAGGTTGTGTGGTTGGTATTGGTGGAGGAAGTAATTTTTGTTTGATAATGTCTAAAGAGGATGTGGAAGTGTTTGATTGTGAGGATGAGATGGGAGGATCATTTGAAGTCAAGGTGAATTGGAATGCTTTCACAAAATCTTCAAATGATGAAAAATATGTAGGAGGATAAGATGAAGACGATGTAGTTATGATAGTTGATGTGATTGGTGCTGGTAAAAGTGAAGAAAGAGGAATTGGGATTGATTACATGGATGGTATAATAGGTAAGGGTGGAATAGATGTGGGTGAAGTAGTAGGTATGATCAAATCGATGAAGTGGATGTGATAAGGGATGAAGTAGATGAAGGTTCAAGATCAAAGATGGGTGTAGATGTGGATATTTATGGGGAAAGGGGTGTTTGTATGATGCAATTGATGAGGTCTATGTGAGATGTGAATGGTGTAGGTTTTGGATTGGATGATGAGGAAACAGTTGGTTGAATACCCTTTGTGTTTGTCTTAGGTGAATGTGTTTGTTTCAAAAATATTTCAAGAGGCATCATTGATATGGTTACAAATCGAGAAGATTTGATTGGTGTGGCAATGGTTATAGATGTGGAAATGGTAGATGTTGGAAGATTAAGTGTAGAATATTGAGATAAAATAGGTGATGTGGCCATGGGAAAAGATGTAGGTATATGTGATGAAGATGTCAAGGTAGACGTAAGTGAATTTGTTGATGTGGTAGATATAGAGGTAGTTGGGATTGATAGGGAGGTGGGTATAATTGGGACGTTTAGGGATATAGTGATAGGTGTGTTTGATGTAGATGTGGATAAGGGGTTAGATATGATAGGTTGGGGCATGATAGATGTGGATGAAGTGGTAGGTATAGTCAAATCCAATGTGGATGTGGTAAAGGTAGGAATAGATGTAGATGTATAACAAGTGGTATAAGTTGATGTGATAGGTGTGATAGTTGTGGATATGGTTAATGTAGATGTGGGGGTAGATATTGAAGAAGTCAGTTGTAGGCACAATGTATAAGGTAGGAGTAGATGATGAGGTAGATGTGATAGGAAATGATGGAGATGTTTGATGTATAATATTGACACATAAGGGTTAAATTTGTAAGATGTGGAAGAGTGAAGTTGATTTGTCAATAGTGGATTAGGAAAATGTTGTTTGAAGATGTCAAGGGATTGGCTAAGAGATGAGGCATGATTTTCTATTTGGAGATCCCCCTGATTTATAAGCTATTGAACACATTATTTAAAAGAATGACACTTTATGATGTCGTGACCCCATGACTATTTATAGTAGTGACCCTCATGATACCAAGCGGGTTTGGGGTGTGAGTTGTCAATAGGCCAGATGGGAGGAAGTATGATGAGGTGAGCTGCCACCAACTTATCAAATATTGAACTGTATGACTCCTCTAAGGGGTTATAATTAGAATATGGTCTAAAAGTTCCGTGTGAAGGTGTTGCGTAAGAGGTAGATGGTTGTGGTTGCAAAACATGAGAAGTGGATGGATAAGGATGTAATGTTTGATAAGAGGGGATATAATTAAAGGGTGGAGATTGAATATGAATGTGACGGGATGGGATAGGTTGTGATAATGATTGTTGTTAAGAGATAGGAATGTGATGTGATTGAATAGGGATATTTGATTGTTGAGTATTGGGAGATTGAGATGGTTGGATAGGCATTATAGTGATAATATCGGATGAAGTAGGGATAATGTTGATATGAGGTGGTGGAATAGGATCCACCGATGGAGTAGATTGATAAGATTGAGAGATCGTGGGAGATCTACAAAATAGGAAGTCATAAATGGGGCTAGAAGGAGGCCCAGGAGTTTCTAAAGGAGTAGGAGATGGAAGTGTGGCTGGTTGGGGGAAATAGACTGATGAGAGATAGGAGAATTAGTTTCAAAAGGGGGATTGATTTGGATGACATGGTCTTTACAAGGTTGAGAGATCCAATGCGGAATCTCAAGATCATTGGAGGAGGAAATATTGTTGGATATATTATATTTCTACATTGTTTCATCTTGAGAAGGGGTATTAATAGGCATAAAATGGGAAAATATCTATTTGAAAAAAATCAAGTAACAATTTTTTAATTATCAAGATTAATTAAAAGATGTGAGAAATAAAAGTGAAAATGGATAATGAAGGTACTTAGGAAATGGTAGGCTAAGGCTGGTTTCAAGTAGTTATGGATGGGGAATCCTCGATATACCCAAAGGTACGTGAGGTGCAGTCCGTGCCGTATTTCTAACACGGCCAGAACACTATGATGACTTCATGTTGGGTGATGAAATCTCAATCAGTCCACTTGGTAGGAAGATGTCTAGATGTGTAGATTGATGTGTGAATTTGGTTATGTGTGATAGAATGTGAGATGTACATGATTAACCCCTGCTTAGCTAGATGAACAAGAAAGGATGCAAAAGGTTTGTTTTAAGCCAAATCTAAATGTGAAATTTCGATGAGGAAAAACACACAAGAAAGGGAAAATGCGATGCAAAAAGGAGAAAATAAGACAAAAAGAAGAATACCTAGAGAACGCTTTTCCTTTTTATCTAATATTCATGAAGATGTGAGAGAAGAGTGAACAAGCAATCCAAGTGGAACACGAAAAATAAAAAAGTGAATCTTTTACTGCAGTGTTAGTAGAAGATGGAAGAAATACATAAAATAACAAGAAATGCAAAGACTCACCTAAAAGGGTGGTTCCACCAGGCATGCCAAGAATGTTGATCCAATTTTTGTTCTGCCGATTAATGAGATAGTAATAAAAAAAATTAAATAACTTTATAATGTGAGGGTTTAAGGTACCTTGGGATGCAATGTGAAATAGATGGTCATAAAGTGGATGAACTCGTTGTAAATGATGATCCTATAAAACAAAGGCAACTAAGAGGAAAATTGATTAATGATAGATGGGGGTTTCCTAATGAAGTCGATCTAATAAGCATTAACTTCATTCGTGGATGTCAACCCCCGTGTTTGATAAGATATGATAAAAGAAATGATAACAAACAAGATAATATGCAGAATTTGAGGCACACAAAAACTGAAAATGCAGAAATGTAAGGCACATACAAATCTGATATAAATTGATATAAAAGAAATTTACCTAGCGGGGTTGGACGATGACCAAGGCTGTAGAGGTCTAGTTGACGATGATTGAAAGAAGATGGATGGAACAACAATTGTAAATGCAGATGTGGAAGGATTTGAATGCAAGTAAGGGTGTTAGGGATATGTGTCTTTGGTGATAGGCTCCTGCAGATAAGTTATGAGGTTGCCAAAAATAGAAGGGTGTGAGGAAACATGGATCTAAGTGGTGGATACCACAAACAAAGGTCAGTTAATGGTAAGCGAGAGAGGGGCGGCAAAGATTAGGGGACTAAAAGGATGAAGTTGAGAGACATAGTGACAACAGGAGATCTCGAGTACTAGGTGATCACTTTGGAACAAAGTAACAAGGATATGAGGATCTAGAAAACAAAGGTATAAGGATATAGGATTGGTGGAGACTGACATGTGGTCGATGGATACTTGAGCTAGATTGAGTTAATCCGACAAAGTGGATGGATTGAAAAATAAACCTGTAAGTATGAGGGATGAAAATGATGGTTGAAACGAGGTCTATGGAGATGATATGGTCCTGTAAAATATTAGATGCAAATAAGATAATGATAATATGATAATAACTGAATAAAAAAACACAAAATGATGATAATCTCATGAAGGATGTTCACAAGTGATGCAAGCAAGTTAAAATGAGATCCAAGAGGTCTGTAACTATTGTAGGGATGCTCAGACATGAGAAAAAGTTCGCAAGTCGCAAGAAAGCTTAGATATTTACATGCATGCCTTAGGAAGAGGGGGTGAATGTAATTTTATAGGGTCGATGACGACTTGGTGAGGTCATTTTCGACTACAAGCAATCATTCCTTAGAGTGGTAAATGATTGATTTGTTCTAGATATGGGGATTTAAGGGATTAGTATAAGTTCTTTAAAACATGTAAGCGGATTAGGGTTTCTAAGGAAGTGTCATGAGTAGGTAGGAGATAAAGATGGGTTGGATAAAATCTAGAAAAACATAGGGATGTGGATTTAGGTGGTTAGGGATAAAAACATCCTAAAAGGAAGCTAATTAAATATAATTAGCTAATGGAGATTAATTAAGGTAGTTAATAAAAATTGAGTATGAATTAAAAGTGTTAGGATAATATATGGGAATTTAAATATGAGAAATGAATTAAAATGGGTCTAGATAGGACCATGGTGAAAGATGCGCACACAAGAAATTGAGAGTAGCGATACCAAATTTTGGTGTCTACACTAATCCACTATGTCTTGCACCTTATAAGGATCCATATTCAAGCCTCCATGATATATCACAAATACCAAGTAGATCAACTCCTTATTCATGATATTTCACTTCTTCAAGTTTGCCAAACACTTCTCTTCCTCTAAATTCTTTAACACTTTCAAAAAATGGACCAAGTGTTCTTACCACATTTTTCTTAAAATCAGAATGTCATGCAAATACACATTGACAAACTTACCCATAAACAACTTCAACACTTCATTCATTAACTATATGAATGTTATTGGTGTTTTGGCTATCCCAAATGGAAAGGCCAACCATTCATACAAACCATCTTGTGTTTTGAATACATTTTTCCTAGTCATATATCCCTTTTTATTATGATTTGGGGGTATCCACTCTTTAGATAAATATTTGTGAAGTACTTTTCTCCACTTAGATAATCCATCAAGTCATTCATATGTGACAATGGAAATTGATACTTGATTGATATCTTGTTGATGGCCTTAGAATCAATACATATACTTTGTTATCCTTTCATAAGTATCAATACAACATGTACTATGTAGGAGCTTAGAAACTCTTTGATCAATCCTTTATAAAGTAGCCCTTGGATTTCACTCCCCATCTCCTTATTCTCTATGAGCATTGACCTATACATGGTTTTATTTGGAAATATTGCTTTACGGTATCAATTCCATTTGGTTAGTAATATTACACATTGGTAGTAGTACATCGTGAATATCGCTTGTCATGATAGTTGTATACTCACCAATCATCTCGCACACTCTCTACAAAATATCCTCCTAATGCGTGGTGTAGTGACTGCCCATGTGGGACCCAAACACAAAATCAGATATACCAAGATATATATTTTTACTTTCATTTGACTTGATACAACTATGCAACACCATAAGGACTCACAATATATTATCAACACCACATGTAACGTTTACACCAACATGAAGAACATGCAAATATCAAGATGACACAAGATGCAAACCAACATCACACTTATATAAATAGCAAGTATGAAACCACGACACAACCACAACATGAACATCACGAATGTGCACCTTGAACAATATCACACTTTCATGGTTCAATATTTTTGTATTGATATTCTAGTATTAACCTTAAAGGGTTGAAGAGCACATAGCATGAAAAATACATTTTCCTTTTTCAAGGCTGCATTTATCTTATTTCATTTAACACATCACTTAAGATGGTTTTGTCTTAACTTCCATTTAAAACTCCCTTATATAACCTTATAGGTCTCAAAATCATTTATCATGTAAGCATATATTCTTATTCACAATGTTTCACATTATTTATTTCATTCAGATTTAACTTATACAAGTACACTTAAACACTAAAAAGAGTGAACATTGGTTTAAAGGGAATGGATTCCATATTTTGTTTACTCAAAAGGTCAACACCTTAGGGAATTTTTTGATAGACATAGTTTATTATAGGTTTTGAACACCAATAACATATAAAAGATCCTAGGTTTTAATTTTACTTCTATTTTCACTCAAGGACTCTATGTCCAACTAAAAGTAAATTTTGATGTGGCTTAAATACCGTTATCTCATAAAATTCCAAGTTTTACTTTCTTTCAAAAAATAACCTCAAGAACACAATTTAAATTCTAAAGGTTAATAACGATTTCATTCACATTACACTTTTATTGTTGCAATTGTGAACACAACTTGGAAAATAAAATTTAATGCAAAAATCATTGAAACTAAGCCTTCTAAGATATCCCTCAACAACAACCTCTATTTGAGTCATGCTAGACTCCCCAAACAACTCATGTACACAAATCAATTAGCTTGTATGAAAATTGAGTCGATATTCTTTTGAGATAATTAACAATATGAGGGAACCACCGCACTATGCGGTCTACCAAAGTTTGATTGATAACATTACAAGGAATGGTAATTACCTTAAGTTCCCTTATGATCCCATAAACATACATTTATTATCCCTTCTAGAGAGGCTTAGGATAAAATGACCATTAGAATAAACATTGTTAAATATGGCATCATTCATCTCATAAGGTGACACTATACCCTTAATTACAACAACATGCACACTTCCGCATGCACAAGAAATCCTTTACAATGACCAACACATGAGTAATCACAATGCTCAAGGGATCTACAACTTGATACAAGTTAACATTAGAGAAATTTAACCTCCCTTAGATCATTCAGATACGAGAGGGTTAATGGAGTCAAACATGAGGATTTAATGTGAAGGTAGAAAAGTATTGACTTCACTCACGTCACTTAGATCTCACAATGAGATTTTTCAAAGGAAAAAAAGAGATGACAAGAGATAGGTTTAACTATTTTATCAAATGATAGGGGTATTGTAAAATTATACAAGAATAATTTAAGAGAGAGATATCTAACAAGGGATAAGGCACCATTCCTTTGATAGATTAGGAATTGAAAGTTTCTACTAATGACATAAGTATTAAGAGAGAGGCCAATAATTAACAGTATAGAAGATTGTTTCAAAACATCTAAACTATAAGAGTAACCTACAAACTCACAAACAACATCCCATCTAAACTATAAGAGTAACATACAAACTCGTAAACAAAATCACACCCAAATTAGAATGCCTATTTTCCCCAATACACCAATGTGCTACAATCTCTTACACATCACAAAAATCCATAAATAAAATTCATGTTTATATACATAGTGCTGATATACATCCATTTAATATTACATGTATTTCAAGGATAACCCGTTATTACAGAAGCATATAGAATGCTACAATTTTTCCTCATGTCCCACATATGTGTAACCACCGCATGGCTAACACAACTGTTGACATGGCATATAACTAAAATCAAGCACGATTTACGATTTCATAGTTTTCCATTTATAATGAAATAATACTTAACATAATTTTAGGGAGAGTAAGAAATATAAATACCATTTTCATTTTATTTTTAAAGAAGAGGATAGAGCAGAGAGAGAGAGAGAAAAACACCATTTCTTTTTACATTAAATATCATTTTAAAAAAGTGTTAAGATGGTTTCCTACGGTCATGTTTTAGTGTACAAAAAGTTTACCGATCAAAATTTTACTTGGATAAGGTCAAATGAATTTTTTTTCCATTAATTCAAGTTTCCAAAAGTGTACAATTTAGCCAGGTAGCCAAAAAATTAGCGTTTAAAACCAAACAACGAGACTCAAATGAACAAGGAAACCTATCCCCACTTGCTCCTCGTATATATAGGGAAATACTCGGTTGAAAGAACCCCAAACTAGAAAACCGGGTTGATTGGTGGGCACTTGCCTTTCGGGGCTAGTGATCATAAATGCATCCAAATGGCCTCATTGCTTAATGACCGTAGGTCTACAAAACCTATCTAGAAAGATATCTAATGGGATGTTTTTCTCCGAAATGATGGTTGGTAACAATTGCCATGGAGAAATACTAGAGGGATGCGGAGGCCAAATCCCATTTCTATGTCGAAGGCCAAACAACGGGTCAAAAACAAAGTACATTTTTTAGTTTCAAGAGTTGTTTAAAGTTACGAACTAGCCGACTAGGCTCCTAAACATGTTACAAAAAAGGTTAAACAAACATTCGAGGAACAATGTAGGGTTTGGTGAACACTCCACATGACAAGGTACATGGCCAAAGTTTTATTTTCTCATTTCGGGGTTTATAGAGAAATTTTATGCCTCATTAAAAATAGGGTTTATTGAGAATTTACAAGGTCGCCAAGAAGTAGTTTTGAATTAACATTCAAGTTTAAATCCGCCAACCGTGTGGCTTCCGTAACCGGTACTAATATCAAGGTTTTTACCATCCATGAGGTAAATGGGAGTAGCGTTTACATTTGTGGTCACTTGTCTAGTTTCGTACAAAAAAGAGGCATAATTCGCTATAAAATAATATGTCCCATTTAATTCACCCAAGGGTTATTTTTGTTTAGATTGATTTACAACTCCGTTAAAATTAAGAAAATTAGAAACGTTGATAATCATGTAGGGAAAAAGTAAGCTGACCATGCCTGTATGAGAATCAAAGTGGTACGAGTAACTCCAAACGGTCCACAACCTTGATCCACAACACCATGTAATTGAAGAGGATTTTCGTCAAACGGTTCACGTGCCTTGTCTAAGATTTCACATTTTTCATACCAATCTTGCACATATTCTAAAACATTGCAGTCCCAGCGGTCTCATTTCTCTCAGCCATTTGTCAAACCATTCACGTGTTTCCACGTCACGCATTCTTATCTACCTGGGAATTTTTAACTAACACATACGCCAAAATTCCAACTTAAGAGCATTGCATGCCTGCCACATGGGAGTTTAAGCTCTCCATGTTGTCCTCAGCGCATTTCCAATGGCCTTTTGAACGGATCCACTTTGTGCAGCGTTCAACAATCAATATTCTCCCAAAACCACTTTCTTTCAGACATTTTGACAAACAGTTCACATTTCCTAGTGCAGGAGCCATGCTAAACTTGTCTGTATTGTTCCAATTTTTATATTAAATAGTCCATGATGCACTGCGACATTAGTTCCCCTAGAAATGGTGCTCTTCGCCGGCCAGTTTGGTGTGATTAAGCTCCCATGCCTCCTTCACCTTCTTCTCCATGGTCCATGCCCTGCTCATATGCTTCTCTAGCTACTTTTCCATGTTCTCAAGGTCAATCTGATCTACTCTAAGTTCCCAATTTAACATTAGCAGAGAAGATTCTGGAAGAGGTCACGGTGTTTAGTTTTACACCTACCAATTGTGTGTTTGTTGGAAGTTTCCAAAGCCTTCTCAAACAAACCGATTTGCTGGAAAATTTGAAAAAACAGTTCATGCACATTTCTTACACAAGCATCAAGATTCGGCTATAAGGGAAGGGAGGAAGGTCAGACTGGAGGAAATTGGTGAAATGGTGGCAGCGTCTCCCTCAATAGAAGCATAATATGAAAATTGCATCAACCAATCCTACAACTAATGTGCCCACTGGGACATTCAATCTGACAGTTAAAGATCCTAGTCGAATTTCCCACAAAATCCACGTTGTGTACCATGCGCTTGTAAATACAACATAAAACAAAAATCTCCCTCCCTTTAAAAATTATGGGAGGATGGCCATGCCCTGTTAAGAAACTCCAATTTAACACAAGCTGGGAGAAAGTTGGCACCAAAAATTCCTACAAAGCCTCCATGGCCTGTAAGTAAAGCTACCACAATCAAAACAGAAATAAAGCAAATAGACACAAACCATGCCCATGTTGTCCACCACCATTATGAACCCGAACCCGACCTACTCTAAGCAATTTTTGCAACCCAAAAATGACTCACCAAGATATCTTCCACACCAAGCCAAGGAAAAAGCAAACACATTCTCTAGAAAAACAAAACAAAATCCCCAAAAACCAAATTTCCCAAAATCCTCACGCATGCCCATAAATGAATTAAAAACATTCTCACTAATACCAAAAATTCCATTATTTAATTCTTGGAAGGAGGTTTGGCACAAGCTCCAAGAATTTGGAGGAGTTTAGGGATATTTAAGAATATTTTATAATTATTTACATTTTAAATTTCAAATGGTTTATATTAATTTATTATTATTATTATTATTTAACCATAGCCACAACATCCCCCCTGTTAAGGCATTTACCTTATCATGAAATTATCTTCACATAAAAAATATGTGGATTATTTTTGTTGTTCTCCGTAATAAAATTTGGTTAGGTCAATGTTAACATTATAAAAAAAATATATATCAAACTCAAGATTCGAAAATGATATCAAGTTGAATGAATCATAAGAAGATGACATCACCACATGAAGCCACTCTAAGGATTCCATAGGGTACATCCACAAAAGGACAACTTCAATGTTTCTCTTGTTTTTTCATTATTGCAATTTCTTAATTTATTTCACTGCTATTTTATTTTATGATCACTTCGCAGGTGGCCAAAATGACGACTTGACACGAGCCAAAATTTAATGGCCATCTCATGGCCCTTGTGGAAAGGATGTTAAACACTTGTAACGACAAACGGGTAAGTGTTAGCCAAAAATCCGTGGCACACAGGGACCAACGAACAACATGAGAAAATTTTCAAACATCCTCACAACCCGTTAAGGCCGAAGCAAGGAAAATTTTCTACGATCTAGAGGGGGAAGTACATCCTCCCTCCTTTATAAAAGCATCGTCCAATATGTGACACAATTAAGACACTAAGAGGGATGAGAAAGCATAGGAAGCCAAAAATGAAAATTTCGACTAGTGGAAAGGATTATGTAGCTTAAAATGTAACCACCTGCAAATTAAACATAATTTAAATTTTTCTCAAGTTCTCAATGTTATGTGAAGATTGGAATTTCTCCTTATTTTTTTAATACTCATTTAATCTTTTCCTTGATACATGTTCTTAGTTTCAAATCTCATAAGAATTAATTTCTCAACAAATTTGAAATCCATAGGGATTCAAATCCAAAATTTGATTATCATTTTGAAAACTCTCGCATATGTTTTCTCATAAGGGTATTCACCATTTAATAGTTGTACCGATTAGACATTTTACTTTTTCAATGTTCTCAATGTTATCACTTGTTAAGGATTTTAAAATTCAAAGTTCTAGTAGGTTTCCCCAAAGTAGTTGCCATCACAATGTCCCACAAGGTATAAAATACGAAAAACCCACAGAACACTTTTTTTACACATTTTCACAAATGAAACATGTCACAAGACCTATAAATCCACCATAGAAAGATAATAAGTAGTCCAGTAACATAGAATTCTCAACACATATGCCCCAAGAATAGATCCAACACACACACACACACACATGGATAAGATACCATGAGGGATCACACTAGTACATATGCAACATGTATCACATGACTCAAAACCACAACTGTACACACAAAATGTCAAGATAAGGTCCAATAACACATGTCAACAAAGAGGAGCATCAATCCTCAACATAAAAATACATAACATGACTCATATGAGTAACTCATGAATCATACATACCAAATCCATATGCCTCCCAAATCCCCATAAGCCTTTCAAAAGAACTCCATATGTCTCACGATAGAGAAAGAATCATAGTGCCAAAACCAAGCCGGGTCACTCACCATAGAGCCCCACCACCTTATTTCTCTATGTTGAGTCACTCACCACAGAGCCCTCGTCATCGTATTTCTCCATCTTTGGGACACTCACCATAGAGCCCCATCTCCTTATTTCTCCATTTAATGAGGTTGGGTCACCATATGGCCCTAGGCACATAGATCCCTATCACCTCCACCCAAGTGGAATAGTAACATGTAGCTCAATACTACACAACCCCATGACCCCCTTAGGGTAACCCCCATACAACAAAGTATGTCTATAGGTCCAACCACTCCATGGTGAAACCCATGACCCTATTCCAATGCATCACGACATTAGAACCAACATAACAATCATATTCAAATGCTAAGCGAAGAAAACAATCCCAAACCTTGGGCTAGGCTAGAAAAAATTTAAATTCCAAAAGTGTTGGCAAGATTGTATGTCACTTTGATTTGCTCGGTCTTCTCACAACTTTTCCTGCATTATCCAACATAAAACTTGCAATATTGGAGAGATCGCCTATCAACAGGGTGATCTAACCTCTGTGTTTGAGAGGGGCATCTCCCTCGTATGATGGGTTTTGGGGTTTTGGATACTTTTAACCTAGAAAGCACCTGAAAGGAGAAAGAAATGAAAGTGAGAAAGGAATAAGAGAGAGAAAGATAGTGGAAAATAATGGAGAGAGGGAGCATGCAAGAACAAGAAAATACATATCTCATTCCTACATGCTAGAAAGTACACCATAAAAGTAAAGATATTGAATGTCAAGTACTTTACACGAGAAGGAAAAAACGAAATATTACATTTAATGAAGAACAAACATAACCAATAAGAATCTCAAGACACAAAGTTCTATAAGCATTCATGCATTTCTTCTTTGAAAATAACACAATCTCCTTGCCATCTCTTTAAAAATGCCTTCACAATGATCAATCTCCATGGAAAGTATCTAATTTTTTTTTAATTAACTTCTCTGCCTTGAGACCGTAGGACACAAAGTTTCTCCAACCTCCAAGACCCTTTACAAATGAGCTCTCACTTTCTTTTATAACCCAAAGTTAGTTATAAGGTAGTTAAGGTTTACATGACATCATTTTAAGGAACAATTAGGTCACATTATAATTTATAACTTTATTTTAATAAAGTAAAATCACTATTAAAATAACACAATTTTATCACATAAGTGACCTAATTAAAATTATTTATTACAATAATAAAGTGGGTACATGTGGACCCCACTAGAATGACATGGACATACACCTAGACATAAAAATGACACCTAGATTAGTAGCATGACACCTTCGATCAGTGCTAAATCCATTGGGATAAGAGTCAACCTATCTCGATTATACAAGAAATGAACTCATTGACCATGTTGGATTTGTGATGTGTTTCATGATCTCTCACTCCATGAAGGACCAATATTCGCAACTTATTTACTTGCTTCATCTGCTTAACAGAAACTCATTTAGCTTGCAATCACTTGAGATCATTCATGTTTGTATCTTGAATAAATCTTCAATCCTTACTTTTTAGTTCTCACTACATGGGCTAGATACTTTATCTGCATCCATTGTGAATTTTCCTTAGTGAATTCATGGTTTACCATACCGCCATAATTTGTTGCACCATGTTGGCTTGCTAAGAAGAAATTTCTCCATCAAGCTATTTTTTCTTGCCTCAGGGTATGATGTCATTTGGATGTGTACAAGTCATTGGCGAAGTGGAAGCAATTGATGATTTGAACATTAAATGACCAGAATTGTATTATGCAAGAAGGGTATAAAATAGTATGTATGATAGGAGATCCAAACATCTCTCCATCTTCATTTTCAACAAGTCGACAACTTTACTTTTCATTGGTCATCCGACAAATTTCCTCAATGATTAATTATTAAGAGGATAAAAAACAAAAATCTCATCAAGTATTACTCAATAGTTCTAGCCTTTTTCAAAACTTTGAAGTAATTATTTTGTTGGCTACTTATTCGTTGTGCTTTTATTGAGTTTCTCTGTGTTTCGACTGATGGTATTGGTTTTATCATTTGTGTGCATATGTAGAAAAGATTACATTCCCGATACACATATTAAACAATTGGTGAGCAACATTAATTTTTCCACATTTAGCATACATAGCTACAAGAATAATTCTTGCAAAAACATCAAACTCAAGATCTACATTTAATATCTGAATTCTTCACCATCTTCTATTGCCATTAATGATGCACAAGATTTACACACAAATGGAAAGGTGAGCTTGTCTAGTTGTATGCATGTATTTATCATTTCATTATTAAAAACAAATTCCTCTTCACAGGGTCCACTGTAGGCTTAATTGGCATTTGATCCTATCCTTTGTGCCAGAGTCGTGAGAATTTACTCACTAAGAACCGTTATTACTAATCGAATAAGTTGCTCACAAAGATATGGAGAGAGTAAGAAACTTCCACTTGATAATAATCTATCATAAGCACATTGAACGATCTCCTTTGTATCTTTACAAGCACCAAGTAATGTCTTTTCCATATCCTCATCTCTAACAATTTCAACACCTCTCTTGCAACAATTTGTATTGTAATAATCATGGAGATGTACTTGATTGGAGTGTGGAAATCAACACATACTCAAAGGTTCTTGATGGATTTTATAATTCTTTGAGGTGCATTTTTCAACAATCCAGATGTAACTGTCAACTTCTCATTTTTTCAATAACATAGATAGTATGGGCCTGTATTTATACTTATTCGGTACATGAAGCTAATTTCTAGTTTCCATCGACAATGATATCCAACGTTGGACTATATGTGAGCACACCCAATTGTCTCAGAACTGTTGGTACAATATAGTCTGCAAAAATTGTTACTGAAAAAATGTCATGAAAAGATCCATATCCTTGACCTTTGAATTCCCCATAGGTCAGCTACAAATATTTGAGCTCTCTTGTACAGAAAATTTGGTGGTGTTTAAACATTGAGTGATTATGAAATCCAGGAAAATGACAAGTAACCAACTCTACCAGAGCTACTGCAGAATTTCCAGTAGCAGTCACAAGGTTGTCTTCCTTTCCCCCAAATATTTTCTCCAACTCTGTTCCAACATCATGCAACAATAGAATGCATTCATCCTCCAAAGGAAGAGGACGTGATCAGTTCATTAATTTATTTAATTGAGGACCTGTAAAACTTCTCAAACGATCTGCATCAAACACTGAGCTATCATTTTCTAGCGCTCCTTTCAGACCAACAACCAAATGTTCATAATTTAGCTCCTCATCAGGCTAGAAGCAAAAATTCAATGTGTCTAAGACAAGAAGATATTGAACAGTGAGTGGCCCATTATCAAAATAATGAATTCCCTCAAAGTCCCAAGTAATTGAAAGAACAGTACCATGTAGTTCATCGACCACTTTCTCCAGATCCGATTCTGTGCATATCCTGCAATCATTACATTCTACAACACAACATCTTGTTTGGGAATTTGAAAAAAACAATTTTGAGATTCTTGAAGGAAAACCACATCTCGTTGATACATTTTGTTAAACAATTCACATGCAACTTGAATGTTTCCACGTTTTGCATACAAATCATGAAGAAAATTTATCAATTTCTGACCCCAGTCTCTTTTCATCTCATCAATGTTAATAGATGACATTATTAAAGTTTCAATGTCGTTAAGGATATGCTATATTGAATTGCATCCATCAATCTGACTTTACAAATTAGAGATAACTTCGTTTTTATTCTCAGATTGTGTGGCTGATGGTATCAGTGGAGATTATTGAAGGTCCTTGTTCGTAAGTATGCCTCTCATGATTCTTACACTAGCATCAAAACATTGATTATATTTGAATCTTTATGTTCCTGGAGGCCCTTTACGAGGTGATGTTATAGCCTACTGAATTGATGCTCCAATAGTCTGTTGGATAGAAATTTTTTTGATGGTTGGCATTCGCCTTTGGAGTGGAACCCCAACACCAGTGCCATTTAGTGAAGATGGCTCACTAATAAGCCCATTCACAGGCTCCTTGTCTTTATTTTCAATAGCAACACCTTTCTCTTTCTAGCTTCACCTTGTCTATACCCTCCAATTGTTGTCGCTGTGGTTATTGCAACTATATTTCTCATGGGGTCATCTTCATGAAACTCTGTGTTGGAAATTTGCACTGTCATATCTGATTCAAGGTGTTGTTGATCTTCTGAGATATAAGTTGATTTATCCTTGTTTCTTGCAATCCCTGTATTATCCCTTACAACATATGTAGCTGTTTGCCTCTTTTTAAGCCCTCTTCTGGCCAATTGTATCTCTACGCGCTGGGAAGGTTGTCAATAGGTTTTTCTAGAACTATATATTTTATTTAGTTCTTTTCTAACAAGAACTATTTGGATCTCCCTTTATTTTTAGCATAAATTTATTTATTTATTTTATTTTGCGGTTATTCTATGGTATTTTTATACTGGCGCAAGTCTCTATCATTTCCACATGCACAAAGTTATTCTTGATCTCTACCCATTGCATCTAGATCGACCAACACACTTGTGTTATTGAATCTTCTTTTGCAGGGTTGTATGAAATTTATTCCTTATGCACACGTTTACTACTTTGGCATGGGTTTCTTCTCTTTATAGGAAACAATCTTCTACCAATTTCCTCCAAATATCCTATCACGTACTTATACAGTTT
Source organism: Taxus wallichiana var. yunnanensis (assembly GCA_018340775.1). Classification (NCBI taxonomy): domain Eukaryota; kingdom Viridiplantae; phylum Streptophyta; class Pinopsida; order Cupressales; family Taxaceae; genus Taxus; species Taxus wallichiana. The sequence continues at coordinate 603,568,597 of CM031235.1, forward strand.
TCACAAACTGACATTATGAATTTGCTAAATGTATTTTAAACCTCCAACCTCCACATTAGGTCCAATTCGCATAAGCAAACAGGCTTGGGAGAGTTAGATTTCTGCGTTGGTTTTCTGATTTCCATTTTTGGCCGTGTAACCTCCAATTTAAGAAGACAAAACTGCCTTTGAATTGCCAAGAATCTCTTTGTAGATGTATTTTCTTCTGAATTTCTATCTTTTTGCTGTAGGCCCCCATATCTTCACATGAATGGGAATAAATTACAAAATCTCAATCTTTATTTATTTACCAAATTATTTGATATCTATCCGTTGCTCGAGAGTGACTGCTTGTTCATAGAGATTTTATTGGATCACTGCAAAGAAATACTTCCACTTATTTCTTTCCCTAAACATGAGCTTCTTTGACATGTAAGAGAAATGAAAGAAGAATGAGAAAATAATATTTTTTAATTATTTCCTCTCAAAACAGCTATCTTCATTTGAGGGAAGTGAAAATTTTTATTGCGGGAGAGAGAGGGAGAGAGAAGAAAAGTGGGGAAGTGGGTTTCGTTTGTCCAAATGCCAAATTATAAATTTGGCAAACTTCCCCACAAAATTCCTATAGAAAAATCTCAATAGTATGTTTTTAGGGGAAGCGGTTTAATTTTTCCCTGATCGCTGGGTGCTCCAAATGGAGAAGTGGGAGTAAAATCCCACTTTACTATCCATTCAAGTGCCGGTTTGATAATTAATTGACATATTTATAAAATTGATGCCATTAATTTAATAATTAAAATTGGAATTTAATTAATAAAATTAATAATGCCGATTTATTATAAAAAGATAGGGGAAACACTGTGGGGAAAGCTACCCTTAAGGCAAAGAAAATAGGTTCGGGTAGACAAAACAAACAAGAAGGTAGGAAGAAGATCAGTCAGAGAGATATAGATGACGAAACCCAATCTAAACTTGATGTGAGGAGCTTTAGAAGAGCAAAGTACCAAGTTTCCAAATGAATATAATCTCTTGGAATGCAAGGCGTTTGAACAATGCAACAAAGTGTAGGATACAAAAATGGAGGATGAGCAATTTATGATAGCTAAAAACACATCTTTGGAGTAAGACGGAGGCTTTGGCTATTAGCTCCGTAAGTCTTTGTAACTGAGAATAGCCATTCTATGGGATCCTGAAAGATTCCAAGGCTGGAATTTACTCAAGAAAAAAATCATTTGGCCATGCTTTTCAAAGATAAGAAAACCAATGAAATGTGGGTTATGTCAAATATCTATGCACCTAACCATAAAGGAGAAAGGAAAAGTTTCGGAATCAACTGTCTAAATTCCATGAAATAATCTCTGAAATGGAATGGATTGTTATGGGTGACTTCAATACTCCTTTAATGTCGGTGAAAAGAAATGGGGAATATTGACCTTACTGAAAGCATGGAAGACCTATAGGACTTCATAATGAAAAATAGACTCATGGATATTGAGTAAAGGGGGAAAATATACTTGGTCTAACTAGGAGAAGGGGGAATCAATTAATACAAGTTAAACTAGATAGAGATCTCACCTCCTGGGGCTAGTTGAGTAAGGAGGCATGTCTCTTTTCCCTCCCTAGAATAGGCTCGATCACAACCCCTTACTTTTCCAAGTGAAAGATAAGGAGAGAAGAAGAAATCCTTTTAGATTTGAAAAGATGTGGTTGCAACATGAGGACATAAAAATATTGTCAAAGAATGGTGGGATATCAAGATTCAAGGAACTGTAATGTTCAAAGTTTCAAAAAAGCTAGCCCATGTGAAGAATAAATTGAAGGGGTGGAATAAAAAAAGCTTTAGTAACATTTTTGAAAAGAAGAGTTCCTTAGAGAGTGAAATAACAACGTTGCAAGCCTCAATGGAAGACTTAAGTTATGATAGGCTAGAGGAAAGTAAAAAAAGAGAGAAATAACTACTTGATGATTACCATAATATTCTCTTAAAAGAAGAAAATTTCGGAGACAAAAATCTAGGGTGCAGTGGCTTAAAGAAGGGTATAAGAACATGAAGTTCTTCCATATTGCAACTTTGAAAAGAAGAGGTTCTAATAGGATTTCCAAAATTGTTGGAGAAGGAGGGTCCACTTTAACAAATTCTGGTGAAATCCAAAAGGTTGCGGTCTCTTTCTACAACAAACTTCTATCTTCAGCTCCTACTTCTAACAACTCCAAGGAAGCTCTTTTTTTGGATTGCATTCCATAGCTTGTTTCAGATATTGATAACAATATTCTTGTTAAGGTTCCTTCTATTGAGGAAATTGAATTCATGCTAAAGACTATGAGTTCGAGATAAAGCCCTAGGCTTGGATGGCTTCCCGACCCTCTTCTTTCAATTTTTCTGGGAAATTTTCAAGAATGATGTTTGTCTAGCCATCCAAGAATTCTTCAGAAACAAGAAGATGATGAAAGATATGAATTGCACCTTTTTATCTCTCATTCCTAAGAATCATAATGCTGCAGATTTCAAAATTTTAGACCAATCGGTCTACTAATCATTGTATCTACAAAATGTGCTCTAAGATTATGGCTTTAAGGATTCAATTTCTCCATCCCTCCCTTATCTCCGATCAGTAAGGGGGTTTTGTTTTGGGAAGGAAGATTCAAGACAACATAGTTACAATCTAGGAGACATTGCATTCTGTCAAGAATAATAAGAAAGAAACCATGATGATAAATCTTGATATGGAAAAATATTATGACAGAGTTTCGTGGAATTTTCTTCACAAATTCTTGGCGAGGTTTGGTTTCAGTGAAGATTTTAGGAGCATAATTCAAACTTGCATCTCCACAACAAAATTGTCGGTCTAGTTAATGGCACTCCATGTGGGGTTTTTAACAACACGAGAGGATTAAGAAAAAGAGATCCCATATCTCCTTTTATATTTATCTTAATGGTGGAAACTCTGAGCAGAGATTTGAATCAGGAAAATTTTGAAGGAAGAATTATAGGAATATCTCCATTTGTTAATAGTGAAAATGTGGTTCATCAACACTTTTTGGATGACACCATATTGGTTGGAGAAGCTACGGTGCCAGAAGCAAGAGAATTTAAAAGTCTATTGATAGATTATGAAGAAGTCTTTAATCAGCTCATAAACTTAAGCAAAAGCTCATTTTTTTGTCAACACCCTTGAGGAGAGATGTATAAAGATATCACATATCTTGGGTTGTGATATAAAAACCTTTCCTATAAGATATTTAGGGATGCTCATTGGGACTGAAAGACCCAAAAACTTATCTGGAACTTCCTAATTGACATATTTATTAAAAAATTGGATGGATGGAAGGGATCCCTACTTTCTCAAGTAGGTAAGGCCACTCTCCTTAAATTTTCTATTCATAATCTCCCTATTTATACTATGTGTATTTATAGAATTCCTAGAGCAATTGCAAATAAGATGAAAATTATTCAAAAGAGTTTCTTGTGGAGTGGGTTAGAAGATAAACCTAGAATACTTCTTATAGCTTGGGAAAAGATATGTAAAATGAAGAAGTTAGGTGGTTTTGGTCTAAGAGAATGGGAAAAGATGAATAAAACACTCCTATCCAAAATGGCATGGAGGCTTGTCAAGGAAGAAAGTGTGTGTACCTCAATTATCAAGAACAAATATTGGAGGAACCTAAGAGCTATTGATTGGTGTTTGAAGACAAACTGATTTCAAATGATCTACTTTCTGGAAATCTATTAACTGGGCCAAGAACATTGTTTGTGGAGCTTGGTGGAAAATTAGTGATGGGCGCCTTTGTTAAATTTTGGGAATAAAGATGGTTGGGATATTGTCATCTTACAGACTCCTATCCTAATCTACAAAAGGTTGCATTTGAAAAAGTATGGAACTAAGGTGTAAAATTATTTTAATTTGGAGGATCCTTATAGGTTATGGAAAAACATACAGCTAGAGGGCCTACATAGCAACAAGATTGATACTCTTAATAATAAAGCGTGTGGGGTTGTATTTGCTAGGAAGAATGAACCAGATAACATATATTAGTCAAAGGAGGTAAATGACACTTTTTGGTAAAGAGTTCCTATTACACTTACTTTGAAAATGAGATTGAACCGGAAGCTTCAAGTGGGATAGTGTTTGGATCAAGGAAGTCATTCCAAAAGTAAATATGTTTTGGTGGTTGGTACTACATGAAAAATACTAACGGTGGCCAACCTCAATAAAAGGAACTTCCATATGGTTAACATGCATGTGCTATATGAAGAGGAAGTTGAAGATTCAACCCACTTGTTCCTTGAATGCTCTTTTCTTGAAAAGGTCAGAAACACTTTATTAAATATATTTGAGATAAATTAGATTTTTCCCTCCTCTTTAAAAATGCTTTGGAATCAGTGGTGTTTCCCTTTCAGAAGCCAGTGACTGAAGCACTTATGGATTCTAACCCTCATGCACCTTTTTTGGGAAATTTGGAAGGAGAGGAATAGGTGCATCTTTAAGGGTAAGAAGGATACGAGAGAGCATAATTGTAGCTCGATTCTATAATTCAATAAATGCTAACTTTGACATTATTTAGACCAATAAGAAGATAGTCCCGCAGACCGAAATCAAAATTTCTAAAAACTAGGGTATGATGACTACCCAAAAAATCCCCTAAACTGAACCCCAAATTGAAGGGGTGGAAAAAACCTAGCATGGAGTGGGTCAAATTGAACTTTGATGGGGCATTAAAAGGAAATCCATGTAAAGTTGGTTATGGGGGGTTTTTAGAGATCATAATGGTAAATTCATTCTCGGGTATTATTGTAACTTGGGGAACCAATCTAACCATATAGATGAGGATGCCACTATTTTTTGGGGAGTCACAATTTCCATTCAAATAAAATTTCAGAGGTTGGAGGTAGAAGGTGACTCACTTAATATTATAAATAACATTTTAAATAAGGGTACTACCTCTATCTCAATTCAAGACTCTATTACTAGCATTAAGGAAATGAAAACTAACTTTGAAGGTATTAACTTTAGACATATTTATCATGAAGCTAATAGTATAGCTGATAATTTTTCCAATAAAGGGGTCTTGAGTGATGGAATGAAATTGATTTCCAATTTTATTAATATTGATCCTTTAGTGAGAACCCAATTGGAAAAATAATATGGTGATAAAAACATCATTACTTGATCTTTGTGACAAGACTAGGAAGGTGACTCCGAATAATTATGCATTTATGGGAAAGATTTTTGGGATTCTTGGTAACTTGTGCAAGGTTTTTTTTAATAATGAAAAGATGGGGCTTCACTCATGCAAGTCTGTATATTGTCCCAATTGATTCAAATCAGCATAGAGGGGTTATTGTTTTCAACCTAGGACTTGTATAGTCAAGAAAAGAGAGGTATTTTTGGGTTAGCTTGTCTATTCATAGGAAAATTGGGGCGATCTAGTACGTCTTCGAATGTTGGAATGCCATTTGTATCAAACCCGAAGAGATGGAGGTGCTTGGAAGAATAGGAATGACCCCTTTCTTAAAAATATTTTAAGGCCACAATGTGCAACTTAGCAAAGATTTTGGGGGTTAAGTTGTGGAGCTTAATCGCTTTACTAGCATGCTTTTACGAGACTTGCTTTGGAATACACAAGTAACCAACGTCTGTCACCCATGGACCAATATCGGTCGGAAAGAAGGAACCAACATCGGTTAAGGCTAACCGACATCGATTTCTTGCACGTGAATTTTATAATTAAGTCATGGGAATTAGATCTATATTTAGTTGTAAAGTGAGTCTAATGGTTGGAATTGCATAGCTAAAGTGCCCTAAGATTGAAGATGCATATATAAGCATAAATCTAGGGTTAGAAGAAGAGAATTAATTGAGAATTAAGAGAATTTTCTTTTAGAGAGAAAAAGAGAAATTTTTAGAGAGAAGAAAGTACATGACATCCAAGAAGGTGTGGAAGATTGTAAATCTTCATTTTATTTCCTTTGTGATAATATATTGGTTGTTTCTTGGTGGACGTAGCCCACACTGGGTGAACCATGTTAAATCTTATGTATTGTATCTTTTGGTTATTTCTATATTCATTGTTTGTATGCTTGATTTTGATTTATATATCTATACAACTCGGTGTGCTAACCCCAACAAATGGTATCAAAGATTCTTTTTTTGAGGGTTGTGTGTGTTGAAAGATTTACTCACAGAGGGATTTCTGATTGAGTGGGAGCAAAGAAATGGGAGAAGAAAGCAAATTCAGAGTAGAGAAATTTGATGACTGTGATTATCAATTATGGAAGATGCAGGTGGAGGATTATCTGTATCAAAAATATATATACTTATCGTTGGATAAGAAGGAAAGACCCATGCAAAGATGACTGATGAAGAATGGAAAATTCTTGATAGAAAGTCTCTGGGATCTATAAGATTAAGCTCGACAACATCTCGTGGCTTCAAATATTATCTTGAAGAAGGATCTACGGTAGAATTGATGAAATCTTTAGCAAATCCATATGAAAAACCTAGTGCTTTAAATAAATTTTATTTGATGAAAAAAATGTTTAATTTAAAGATGCAAGAAGGTGGATCTGCATCAAGTCATTTGAATGATTTACGGTCTATTGTAAATTAATTAAAATTAGTTAGCATTTTTTTTTTTAAGATGAAGTGAAAGAGATTTTATTATTATGCTCTTTTCGAGATAGTTGGGATAACTTGGTAATGACTGTTACTAATACAACGTCTGTTAATAATGTTTTAAATTTTGATGATATGGTTAGTATATTCTGAATAAAGAAATATGTAGGAAAAGTACATGAGAATCATCATCTGGGAATGCTTTGAATGTAGAAAACATGGGAAGGCAGGAGGAGAGATCCAAGGAAAGAATAATGGGAAATCAAATTCTAAGAATGGAAGATCTAAATCCGAGAGGTAGAGGAATAATCTATTGGAATTGTGGAAAGAAAGGTCATGCAAAGAAGGATTACTGGTTCAAGAAAAACAAAGAGAATGTACCAGAAAAAGGTAATGAGGAAAATGTTGCTACAAAAGAGGTAATGTGAGATGTCCTGATTCTCTCCTCGCATAATAAAATTAAGTCATGATTATTTCAGAAATTATGTCGAGGTTAATTTTGGGCATGGTTATCTAGGATATGATGAACCATGCAATATTACTGGTAAAGGTGAAGTTCATCTTAAATTGTAAAATGGAAACACATGGATATTAAAAGATGTGAGGCATGTTTCAAGCCTCAAAAGAAATATGATTTCTGTAGGACAATTGTGTGAAACTGGTTGCATGGTTACACTCATAGCCGAATCTTGGAAAGTTACTAAGGTATCTCTTATTATAGGAAGAGGCAAGAAGGTATCATCATTATATTTATCTACATGTATTACTGATTCCTTTTCTGTTCTATCTACTTTAGATTTAGATACAAGCATGTGGCACAATCGGCTAGGCCATACAAGTGAAAAGGGAATGCAGATATTAAAGGAAAAGGGTAAGTTATCGATCAAACGCGTAGATCTTGATTTCGTGAGCATTGTATTTTTAAAAGAAGAAGAGAGTGAGATTTCTTAAAGTTTGGGAAATAAATAAGAAGCATAAATTGGAGCTTGTACACTCAAATGTGTGGGGAATAACCTAGGTGGCTTCTCATGGAGGATCCCGATACTATGTTACTTTCATTGATGATACCAAAAAAAAGGTATGGGTTTATTATATTACACATAAATATGATGTTTTTGAAACTTTAAAAGATGGAAATACCTTGTGGATAATGAATCAAGTTCAAATTTAAAATACCTTAGATATGATAATGGTGGTGAGTACTACAAAGAAGGCTTTCAATAATTCTTGTTTAGTAAATGGAATATGCAAAGAAAGGATAGTTCGTATAACAACACATGAGAATGGTTTCATAGAGATAATGAATAGGAAAATCATGGAATGTGTTAGAATCATGAGGATACATGTTGGATTTCCCTTATAATTTTGGGTGGAAGCAATAGACATGATGGTTTATTTAATTAACCGTGTACCTTCAAGTGCACTAGATGGTGGAATACCAGAATAAACTTGGAGTGGAAAAGAGGTAGATATTTATTTTCTTAGAGTATTTGGGTCAGAAGCTTTTGTGCATATTGATAAGGAAAATAGAAAGAAATTGAATGCTAAATCCAAAAGATATACTTTCATTAGTTATGGATTTGGTCATTGTGGATTCCAATTTTGGGATTTAGAAGGCTATAAGATAATTAGGAGTCATGAAATTAATTGGAATGAAAAGAGAATGTACAGGGATCAAGTTTTGGTACCCAAAGGTGAACTAGTGGAGAATTTTGTGGATGAAAATGAACTCTTAGATTTAAAATTAACACCTACAAGTTTACACAATAACCGATATTGGCTTACCCCTAACCAACATCGGTCCCTTGTACTAGTGTCGATTCTGAGAATAAACATACCGATATTAGCTAGCTGAAATGACATCGGAAGAAGGTGACTAGCGTCGATCATTGTCGAAGTAGATACAAATCTACATGATGAGTAGATTGAGCCTCCGACACCCCAAATCTTAGTGAGAAGGTCACAAAGGGTAAATAGACCTCTAGAAATATTTTCACCTTCCTTTTAAATTTATTATTGAATGATAGTGGTGAACTAGAAATATTTGAAGAATCAATGTAGGATAAAGCCCACAAGCAGTGGGAGCATGGAATGAATGAGGAGATGGAATCCTTAGAGTAGAACTAGACATGGAATTTGGTTAAGTTGCCAGTAGGTAAAAGAGCATTGCAAAATAAGTGGGTTTACATGATCAAGGAAGAAGAGGGTGGACATAAGAGATATAAGGAAAGGCTTGTAGTAAAGGGATTTTGATAAAAAGGTATTGACTTTGGTGAAATATTTTCTCATGTTGTTAAGATGACTTATATTTGTATTGTATTGAGTTTAGTTGCGGTAGAGAGGATTTGCATTTACAAAAACTTAATGTCAAGATGACATTTCGTCATGGTGATTAAGAGGAAGAGATTTACATAAATCAACCGCTTGGGTATGAAGTCAAAGGTAAGGAGAAATTTATATGCGCAGATTGAAAAAAAAACCTATATGGGCTCAAGCAAGCTCCAAGGTAATGGTATATGAGGTATGATAGTTTCATGCATGAGCATGGTTATTTGAGATGTGAATCTGACCATTGTGTTTATTTCAAGATGATTGGAAATGGGAGCTATATTATTTTGTTACTATGTGTGGATGATATGTTTATTGCAGGATCTAGTGTGCGGGACATTGGCGAGATTAAAGAAAAGATAGCTCATAAATTTATAATAAAGGATTTAGGAGTTCGTAAAGAGAATCTTTGGCATGCAAATTCAGAGACAGGAAGAACATGAAGTTGTATTTGTCTCAAGAGCATTATATCAATAAGGTGTTGGAAAGGTTTAATTTGTAAAATTCAAAACCTATAAGTACACATATGGCTAGATACTTCAAATTGAGAAAAGATCAATGTCCTACATCACACAAGGAGGTTGAGTACATGGCATGAGTTCCATATGCTTCAGTAGTTGGGAGTTTGATGTATGCTATGGTTTGTACCAGACTAGACATTGCACAGGCAAAGTGGGAGTTGTGAGTAGATTTATGGCTAATCTAGGTAAAGAGCATTAGAAAGTTGTCCAATGGATTCTCAGGTATTTGAGAGGTACATCTAACATGTAGTTATGCTATGAAGGGTCGAGATAGTTCTTTACATTGATATGTGGATTCGAGAAATGGTTGGTGATTTAGATGGTAGGAGGAGCACCACTTGGATATGTTTTCACAATGGGTGCCACAACCGTTAGTTGGATTTCTAGATTGCGAAGGTTGTGGCCTTGTTTACTATAAAAGGTGAGTATGTTTTAGCTATAGAAGCTAGCAATGAGATTATATAGATGAGAAGATTAATGGAAGAGTTGGGAAAGGAGAAAGAGAATTGTAGATTGTCTGATGTGTTGGTTGGATATTTTGTCAAACCAAAATATGAGGTTCAACCACAGTACATGGGATTAAATCCCTCCTCAAAGATAGGTGAGGCTGCCTGTTTATTTCTAATCTAAAACACGGTAAACAATATATACAGTATTCACACTAATCTAACCATTGGGGGTTGGAATGAAATCCCGAAATCCACATTCATAAATTCAAGGGTATTTCTTTCGTAAATAAACTGGGTCAGAAACTGTTACAATGAAAGAAGCGGCAATAGAAAGGAAATGGGAGAAACGTATTTTCTTTCGAGTAAACACAGAGCACGAAATAATCATACGAGTTTTAGATCACAAATATAATGTCCGAAATAATCAGAAACACTAAGATGCTATGCAAAGAATAGCTTAAGATCATGAACATAAGAACACTGTCTTAAGTAAGATATATTCCACAACACAAAGTCTGTAAAACGATATCAATTCCTATTCTTCAAAATGATTGAATGAAAACACAAAGTTTTTCTTCTTTCCAATAGCCCCTAAATATTCCAAAAAATCTCGACCCTTTTGGAATGCACAAGCATCCCTTATTTATAACAAAAGAAGTAGAGATAAAATAGGGCAGATCCTAAAAATTAGCGCTTCAACAAGAGTTCTGTTTTGCATGATTCTCACGCAGGAGATCAAGTCAAAACATGATTCAAAAATGTGACGAAACAGAAATGAAAAAGACATGTCGATTTCAAGATTGAAATGACATGAAACGCTGGGACTTAATCTGAATCATCATCTTTTGCTCCTTCCTCTTTTTCTTCCTCCTGCTGAGACTGTTTGCTCTGAAATTCCTGGAACTTTCGAATTATGCCTTGCATTTCGTTCTCATCAGGTGCAGTGGAATGATCATTCCAAATTTCACAAGTTTCATGAACATCGCTGGCAGTGCCGGGAAGCTTTTTCAATCCTTTGCTGAGTTTTCTTAAGGCCTCCAAAGAATGCTCAATCTTTACCAACCGGTCCATCTTTTCAAGATCAAATCCGAGCATTGATTCATGCTGAACAGACTCTTGGAATTGTTTGAAGAGATCATCCGCTGATAGTATACCTGAATTTCCTACTGACACCTTTGAACAAATCTTCAGCAACTCTTCTTCTAAATCACTTTTCCCATCAATCAGTTTATCCCTTGATTCTCTCAACTTAGCGCAGGCTTCGTTGAGAATCTTCACCCTGAATCTGATGGCCTTGGTCAGCTGGAAATGCTTATCTGTATGTGGAAGAACGCCTTCTTCTACCAAGAGATGTGTTGGTATTTGCTTTAACACTTGGAGAGCTTCATAAGTCAAATCAAGCTGTCCAATTTCTTGAGAAATCTCCTCATCCATCTTTTCTCCATCTTTCTGAATGTCTCCCACAGATTGATGAACTTTCACAACGCCTTGTATTACTTCCTTCCCCTGTTGGAGCAACCTTTGGACCCATTCATCAACCACCCTTCCTTGTTTAGCAATCTTCTCAATTGTAGGTACTGATGAGAAATCGAATCCGACAGGAACAGAAGAAGGTGGTATGGATTCAAGGGGTTTTGAGAATTTAAGCAAAACCTCTGTCAACTGCTCCACTTTTCTCTTAAGTTCATCTCTGCTGTCCTTTGTTTCTTTCAACTTTTGGCACAGGACGTTTATGGAATCCTTTGCATCTTGTTGCGCCCCTTCTGCTGTTACTTTCCCTAGAGCCACCCTGGTTACCTGATAATCAGAAGCTGTTATATCCTCTCTAGTTTTGTCAGCCGAAGGAGTGGCAATCTCTGCAAACTTATCTCCTGAAGCATCCACCAAAACCCTCGAAACTGTTTTGGGTTTCTTGGCTGATTTCGCAGAAGAAGCCTTGAGTGAGCTGAAATCAAAGGCTGGTAGGGGTACCATCACTTTCCTCTTCCTCGGAGTTTGCTCAAGTAACCATTGTGGCGTATCAGAGGAAACTGCCCCCGTCGTAGTAACTGGTATTCTACTCTCAAGAGGGGAAGATTCTACCATTGGAGGAGGAACAGTTGTTAATATGGTAGTAGATTCAATGAATAGAGGCACAGGTTATGGGGGAGTGTTGGTGATCACTTGGGTTCCAGCAGAGAGGGGTGAGAGCCCGGAGAAAATACTGGCCATGGTTGCAGAAGTGGATGGAGAATGAGGAGGTAGAAGTGGCTGTGAGGGAGGAGGTGTAGATTCAGATTCCAAAGCCTTGATGCAAGAGATAAGGCCTCTCCAGTTGAGCAATCAGCAAATGGTGAAGACAGAAGCTGGCTTCCTCCTTCTTCCAAATTAATTTCTCCTATTTCTGGTGGTGTTGGTGATTCTGGCACATTCACCGTTTCTACAGGAGAGACAATTGAAGAGATTTCTCTTTCTTTCCTCTTTTTGACAATCTTGACCTTTATAGGTGCCTTAGAAGACTTTCTGTCCTTTTCCTTTTTGGAGGGCCCCACCTCTAAAACAACCAACTTTGAAAACTTATCATCTTTAAAATTCATTCCCCAAGAGGAGAGCCATGCTTTGGTGTGAGCAAGAATTAGAGCCGACCTATCTGTAATAGAGGCTTTTTCGCTGGCTGACCAATCAATAGGTGGGAAAACATATTGATCCTCCTTTAGTCCATCATAGGAAAGATCCAACACACTTTCATTGTCACCTGTACCCTCTGGTAAATCAGCAAGCTCCAGTGTTTGAATCTCAGCAATAGTTAATCTGCTATGATCCTTTCTGCGAATAGCAACCTCATTACGCAGATCCACCCAAATATCCTCTATATTTGGCCTGTGCAAATGCTGGGTTCCATATGCCCTGAGCACTCCTCGGATATCAAAACCATCTCGAGGCTTCATATGCTTCTTTAATTTGTCCTGAAGTTCATGGACAACATTTTTGGCCTTTACTACCGTCGAGCAAGTGTATCTCCCAATAGAAATCGGGAAGGATACAACAGCCTTATGTTTGCTTTGTTGGAATTTATGAAAATCCAACAGCTGCCTAACCAATTCCATTAATATCAATCTATCCCCTGGATATCGGGGCAGGTGAAAAGGATCTCCCGAGTACATGACCACCCGAAGGTATGTAAACTTCTTGAATTGTACGAAGATACATCCCCATTTAGAAACTTCTGCCCAAGCCTCATCTGAGACTCTTGTCTTCTTCAGCTCAGGGTTGATCCTGCAGATATTCTCATAAAAGAAGGCATCATTTACCCTTCTGAAATGCTCTTTAGACCCCTTTTTGGTCAATTGAGGGAAATATTTATAAACCGGGTTCGCCATTCTGCTTCCCTTAGTATCCAGCCCGGGATAGTTCCTCATCCCGGCTGTGGCGTATGCGACATATGAAAGCATATAAAACTTCCCAGTTGACAAGACCGTTGTCATTTGGGAATCAATCTCATTGCTGATGAGAGTACCCCAGTCAATTCCTTGCTGATTTTTCTTGATGGTGACCATAAATTGATACATCCATCCATGAAATATATTCGATTGGCAACCAAAAACCCGACTCGATGAGGGTGATGATATCATTGATTTCTTGGATGAAATCACTCCTGGGGATAGTCCTTGGAAATCTAGACACAGCTGGCTTGGCCTTGATCAAGAACTTCTTGTTCACATGCTTGATACAGTCCTCCTGATCATTGTCCCAGGCTTTCTGAGCTGACTTCATGTCCAACTCTCCATACTCGTCAAAATTAGGCAATTTGAGGAGATCATCAAAATAACCTCCATCCAATTTGATGACTACCTCACCATCCTGACTCCTCACAGAACGAGAAGCCGAGTGATAACTAGATGCGCAAGCCAAAATGAATTCCGGACATTGGGCGGACATGGGAAAACCCGCTGCGAGAGGCAAGCCACTGTCAGCTATAGCTTTCGTCCATGGAGTTGGGGAGGAACTCCTCACCCTACTCCAGAAGTCTTCCATGTCTATATTTCCAAGTTCTGTGTCTCGGATATCATAGTTACAATCAATGTATGATGGAGATTCGGCTTCTTGAATTTGTATTTCATTCTGCCAGACTTTTCGGCCTTTTCCTGAGATGGACCAGGGTCCGACATGAAGAACGTTGCAGGAGGAAAGGTTCGAAACTCAGGAGGTGTTGGCCACACTGAAAATCCCGATCTGCCGAATATGCCGGAACTTCTGAAAAACCCGACACACTTGATACTGTCGGAACTTTGGGAAAGTCGACACTGTTGATGTCGGATACGGAAGAAACCCCGACACCTGTTGTGGATGTCGGAACTGGAAGAAAACCCGACACTTCAATATACTTCGGAACTTTGAGAAAGCCCGGCGCGCCAATCCGTCAATACACTTCGGGTCTCCGGCTCTGCAAAACAATCTTCAAAACCCAAGAAGAAAAACAGGGTTTTTCGTTGAATTCCAAAACATGTAATCTCCTTCTTTTTTATTATTCATGTTCCATGCATATAATAGAACTTGGAAGAAACAGCACCAAGGGATAGTCTCAAAAGAGATAAACCCTAGAACCTAAAACCCTTCCCAAAACAACGCAGAAAGACGAAGAATAAAAATCATTCGCAACCCAGCAAGAAATTAGGAAGACACCACGCGCAATCGATCCATAAAAACCAAGAACAAAGAAGGAAAAGAGAAATACCTTCAATTGGAGAAATGGAAAACCGAAAACAGGCGATTCAATCGGGCAAAGCGAGCTTTCGGGTTTCGAAATCGGAAGAGCATGCGAAAAATCCACGAATTAAAAATAACTCCGGTAACAATGACGTGGAAATCCACGTATTTATAAGAAAATTAGCAATTAATACACTTGGGCTCAGCACGTGCCAATTCACCGACAACTCGGCATGAATGCCATGTCAGCATGTTTGAAAGGTCCGAAAACCCGACACGAGGGGACTTAGTGCAATTCGGGTTTCGGGTATCGGAAAGCATGAGGCATAAAACATGAAGTGTTTAGATGTTACATAGCTCCGATAACCCGATACAAAGGACTAAGCGGAACTCGGGTATCGGAAAGCATGAGGCGTAAAACATGTTTTAGGTAAGGCATGTTCCGATGCACCGGAGGTCCGAAAACCCGATTTTCACAATATGAGGCGGGTTTCGGGTTTCGGAAGACATGAGACATAAAGCATGTTCAAAACTTATGTCGAGCTGTTGGTAAAACCCGAAAACCTGAAATTCTCTAAAAGAGGCCATAATGCAAAATCAACTTCAAAAATTTCGTATAGGTTATCTAATCGTTTTGTCGTAAACTCAAAACGGAGATAACAGCTGGCTCTAGCTGGGGACTTTCTTTGTAATATCAGAGGAAGAGAACTCAGAATCTCTGGTCTCGCAGACCAGGGCCTTATCCATTGGGCTACGGAGTCAAGAAGAAAACCAAAACAAAACAAAACGGAGAAAGAAAGAAAACCAAAAGCAAACACACAACAAAAGTAAAATATGTACAATGCAAGAGAGCATCTTGCATTAATGGTGGAACAGCTTTAGATGTTGTCCACTGAAAGGCAACGGGAGTAGTCCTCCATCCAGATATGATAGTAGGAAACTATTTTCGCCATTCAGCTGATGAATTTTGAAAGGTCCTTTCCACAAAGAATCAAACTTCCCATGCATTCCTTTTTGTTCTCTCCTTTTATCCCAAAGTAACACCAAATCTCCAATCTGAAAGTTACGCTGCTTTGATTTTTTGTCAAAAATTTTCTTCACTCTGCTCTGATGATCTGCAATGCGATCAATCACCTTAATTCGTTCCTCCTCTAGCCTGGCTAGATACATAACCCTCTTCTCGATAGCACTATGAAAAGCCGCATCTTCAACCGCTTTCGCCAACTGCAAGGCCGGCAATTCTACTGAGATAGGGATTTCAGCATCAATCCCGTATAGTAATTGAAAAGGAGACATCCCTATGGCTCACTTTGGAGTGATCCGATCAGCCCACAACGCATCATACAATGCTTTGTGCCATGTCCTTTGATTTTCATCCACTAGTTTCCTGATTATGGTAACCAGGTTCTTGTTGCTGGATTCAGCTTGCCCATTACCCTGGGGATAATAATCAGATGAGTGAGCCAGAGTGATGCCGAATCCATAGCAAAACTCAGTTAACTCATGTGATGAGAAATTAGAAGCATTATCCGCTACAATCTTATGAGGTACACCGAATCTGACAATTATATTTTCCTTAAGGAACTTGCAAACAGCTTCAGAAGTTGCTTGCTTGATTGGTGCGGCTTCTACCCACTTGGTAAAGTAGTCTGTAGCAGTCAACACATAACTATGTCCAGCACTGGAAGTAGGATTCAATGTTCGATGAAATCAATCCCCCATTGGCGAAAAGGTTCTTCAATCACCACAGGCTTCAGAGGAAGAGCTGCTAGCTTGGGGCGACCAACGAAATGTTGACAAGCCTCACACTTGGACACCCATTCTACTGAATCCCGGAAGAGAGTAGGCCAATAGTACCTAGCCCGTAGGATCTTATAAGCTGTCACAGAGGATGAAAAATGTCCTCCGCAAGCTAGACTATGAAAGGACTCCAATAACTTTTCCTGTTGTGATTTATCAACACAACGCAGGAAAACACCATCTATACCTCTCTTGTATATTGCATTATTCCACAAAAGGTATTTTCGCAGATCTCAGCTTGACGGTCCTCTTCTCCTTTTGATTTAAATGCGGAGGGCATTCACCATAAGTTAGGAAGAAAGCAATGTCCGTGTACCATTCATCGGTCGTACTTACAAAAAGCACCATGGGCAGCTCTGAAGAGGTGTCTTGAGTCTTTTCACACTCTGCTTCGGCATGATTTTCTGTAATTAATTGGCACAGGCCCCTTCCTCGTACCAACTTGGTAGGCCTGATGTCTAAATCGTACTCCTAAACTTTAGCTATCCAGGTACCTCGTTGACTTCCCAGCTCTTGTTGAGTCAGAATGGATTTAACAGTAGTATCAGGAACGAGAACGCGAGTATGGGAATTCAGCACATAGTACCTGAAATGTTTTACTGCTCGTACCACTGCGTAAGCATGTTTTTCAATCTGTGACATCTTCAATTCATGCTCCTTCAACGGACAGCTCATGAATGTGATGGGAGCTTCAATGCCTTCCCCATTTTCCTGCATCAGGATGGCTGACACTGTGTGAGCAGAAGCATAGCTATACATGATGAAATCTTTCTTGAAGTCTGGACATACTAAGATAGGAGCGCAAGCAACTGCCCTTTTGATTTCTTCAAATGAAAGCTTCCCTTCTGCACTCCATCTGAATGGGACTTTGCCTTTCATCATTCCAAGGATATCCTTGGTTTTGTCAGTGAAATCAGGTACAAATCTTCTCAAGAAATTAACTTTTCCGAAGAAAGAATGAACTCCGGTTTTACTTGTGGGTAAGGTAAGACTCTGAATGGCCTTTACCCTCTCTGGGTCAATTTTAGTTCCTTCTTTAGTCACAATATGACCCAGCAGCTTTCCTTCGGTCACCCCGAACATGGACTTCTTGGGATTCAGTGAAATCCCATGACGCCTGCATCTCAAAAGTACTTGTTCTAAATGACCATAATGATCACTCCGTTTTTTAGAGAAAACGGTCAAGTCATCTAAATACACAACTATGACCTTGCCCATTAGATCTCTGAATGCCAAGTCCATAGCTCTCTGAAAAGTGGCTCCGGCGTTGATCAAGCCGAAAGGCATCCTTCTGTAAGCAAAGGTACCCCATGGGGTCGTGAAGGCCGTCTTGTGTTGATCCTCTGTGGTTACCTCGACTTGATTATATCCTGAAAATCCGTCGAGCATGGATAGCATTTCCGATCTAGTAACAGTTTGTAATACCTGATCCATGATCGGCAAGGGATAGTTATCCTTCAACGAGGACTGATTCAAGTTTCGGAAGTCAACACAGATCCGAATCTCGCCATTCTTCTTCCTGACAGGAACAATGTTAGCAATCCAAGTGGAGTGATGGATTGGGAAAATAATTCTGGCATCTAACATCTTCTGAATTTCTGCCAGGATAGTTCCTGAGATCTTGGGATTGTAATGCCTTTGCTTTTGTCTGTACGGCTTCACATCAGGTTTCAAAGGAATACTGTGCTGTACATCTTTGGGCTTGAAGGATTTCAAATCTGCATAAGACCAAGCCATCACATCGATGTATTTCTTCAAAAGCGAAGTGAATCTCACCTTCTCTTCGGGAGAACAACATTTCCCAACATTCACCATCCGAGGTTGATCAAACGAACCTAGATTGATTTGATCTACTTCAGAGGAAGAAGCTCCTTCGACTTGCCTTTTGTTTTGGATAAAGCGATCATGCTTATCAAACAAGCCCTCCAAAGAAACCAAACCTTTGGGTATCTTGTTGCCTTTCAGCTGGATATATTCACCATCAACCTCCTGATATGGATCTGAAATAGTTTCACGGAAGGCTGATTCTGAACCTTCAAAATATAACTCACTGAAATTGTCAGCCTTTTCTAGAAAAGCCAACACCTGTCGATCATCATTGAACACTTGCCAATGAGTTGCATTATCTGGGATACTGGGACGATATACAATCTCAATAGAGTATGTATCTTGCTTGAACTGAGGATGAGGAAGAAGAAGAGATGCAGATACGGCCAAAGAATCAGCCTTGTCATTATAATCTCTTAAAACTGCCTTAATAGAAAATGCATCAAAGCATTCTATACTATCCCAAACTTTATTTCGGTAATGTTTCAACCGATCATTTTTCACCTGATATATACCCCTGACCTGATTGACAATCAGTTCTGCATCTCCCTGAACCTTGAGATTTCGGATTCCCTTCTGTCTGGCCAATTCTAATCCTAATAACAAGGCTTCATATTCGGCCGTGTTATTAGTATTATCAAATTGCAACTTGTAAGCTGATGGGAAAATCTCGGAGTTGGGAGATATAAGGACAACACCAGCGCCTGATCCAGAGGTCGAGCAGCTACCATCAAATTCGAGCATCCAAATAGCATTGGGATCTTCTTCTTCAACATCCACAATTGGTATCTCTGAAGTCATGAAATAATTCCCGAAGCTAGCATCTTCGAAAAGAATCTGAGCCTTAGGATCATCTGATTTGGTCACCAAATACTTTGCCTGCGGTTCAGGATGAAGAACCTGTTGAACCCCTTTGACTGGGATCTTGGCTTTGGTCCAATCCATACTAATCTCTCCTCCGACATCTTTACAAAATCCTCTACCCAAGAGGATACCGTAAGCTGCAGGAATGTCAGCAACCAGAATAGTCATTTTCACTCTCTTCTCAGGGAAGGCAACAAATGCAAACTGTGCATCTTTGATTTGACCTATCAAAGGGACTTGTTTAGTTTCCATAGAATAGCACCGTCCATACGACTTAGTCAAAGTAAGTCGAGGGCATGGGCCACTTTTGTGGGCATAACATTATCAGAAGCCCCTGAGTCGATGATGCAATTGCTGAGTTTAAACCCATTTATAAGTAGAGACAAATAAAATGGTTCAATCTTTCCTGAGGAAGAAGCAGAGGTCAGATTATTCTGTGGTGGAAGTTGAACAGGATTTGGAAGGAGACCTTTGGAAGGTGATGGAACGGCCGCTTTACTCCTAATGAACTTGGCCAGCTTTTCAAACTGTTCAGGATTCGACTGAAGGTATTCCGCCTCTGACATTTGAATTTTGGTTCTCTTTGCATGATCAATAATGTCAAAAGCAGTATAAGAAGGAATGATGGTAGGCTCAGATCTAATTACATGAGCTTGTGCCGAGGCACTGATCTTAGGAGAAGGAGAATAAGGAGCAGCTGCCTTTTTGGTAACCTCTCTTTCAGTTTGCGCTGAAATAGGGGTACCCCTCTTAACTATGGATATGGGAGGATCCTTATTCTTCTCCTTAGTGTTTTCGAGAGGTTTTCTGGGATTCTGAGATTGGGACCGAGTGAAGACAACGAATGATTGACCATCTGGCGCACATTCATCTTCATCGTATTCCAAATACCCAATGCTGGAGTCGCCAGCTGATTCATCATAAGACTCATCAGCATATCCTGAAGCTTCGAAAGCCTCATGGGATTCTTGTTCTTCTGGTTCATCTTCTTCATCAAGTATTTCCACTGCTGCATTGACGGGAGGAGCTTCAATTGCTAGTCTCGGTTGAGCAGGAGTTAACCGTGGCCTATCTCTGGCAGGTGCACCATTGTTATTATTGAAATTCCACCTAGGTATATCCCGATACGGAACATTGCTCACCTGCTGGGACATTTGCTTCTTTAAAGCAATCAAATCATTAGCCATTTTTTGAAACATAGGATCTGTGTTACCTTGAGAAGAACCTTGATTTTTGAGTTTGGGTATGTCTTTCTTGATCCTTCCGGCCAAGATGAGATCATCCTCTATTTCAGTAGCCATTGATGAAGCAGTAGCCAAATCTAGGATAACCGACCTTCATAATAAAAATCTTATATCAGGAGGTTGAGCATTGATGAAAAAGCATTTTTGGTTTTCCAGAGTAGGTACAGCTATTTCTGGAATCTTTGGATCAGCTTGTTGAACTTTGCCACGAATTCCCGCATAGGTTCATGCGATTCCTTCTTCATATGCATGAGCTGAGCTAACAATGCATGGGAATCTTCGGATGGTTTGAAACGTGCTTCGAACTTAGTCCGCATGGTAGCCCAGTTTGGGATGCATGCATTTGGGAGGTGATAAAACCATTCGGCTGCTACACCCTGCAACGTTTCAACGAAGAGTCGGACGGAGACATCTTCGTGGGCTACTCGAGAACACCGCATGCAACAAAGAAAGATGCTATGTGCTCGTCAGGATGCTGCTTCCCATCCCCGTTGAACTTAGGAATGTTTTTACGTGATCCACGTGGTAACTCATTCAATGGAGGAGTCAAAGAAAGAGGACCAATAACTGCACCCCAAGGCACAGGTTGAACCGCCATCCTTCTGAAAAGAGTGCGTACAGGGATCCGAGTATTAGACAAGAGTAGCGCACGACAAGTTGCAGATGCTTCCCCTTCCACAGGGATCCGGTTTCTCCGAACAGGTGAAGAACTTCTGGTTCGATTAGAGACAATGCTGTTGGGAGAAAGACTGAAATTGTGCTGTTGCAGTAACTCAAAGAGTGGATCAATTTCACCTTGAGCTCGGCGGGACCGAGTGAAGATCTTCCTGGCCAGCTTGAACTGAAAGGAGATCTTGTTGAAAAATAAGGCAAATACGGAGTCACCAGACACCGAGAGGATAAGCTTTATACTATAGATCCGTAGTCCCCAGCGGAGTCGCCAAAAACTGTTGGTTGGATATTTTGTCAAACCAAAATATGAGGTTCAACCACAGTACATGGGATTAAATCCCTCCTCAAAGATAGGTGAGGCTGCCTGTTTATTTCTAATCTAAAACACGGTAAACAATATATACAGTATTCACACTAATCTAACCATTGGGGGTTGGAATGAAATCCCGAAATCCACAT
This sequence comes from Taxus wallichiana var. yunnanensis, assembly GCA_018340775.1. Lineage (NCBI taxonomy): Eukaryota > Viridiplantae > Streptophyta > Pinopsida > Cupressales > Taxaceae > Taxus > Taxus wallichiana. The sequence continues at coordinate 603,590,040 of CM031235.1, forward strand.
TCATAAATTCAAGGGTATTTCTTTCGTAAATGAACTGGGTCAGAAACTGTTACAATGAAAGAAGCGGCAATAGAAAGGAAATGGGAGAAACGTATTTTCTTTCGAGTAAACACAGAGCACGAAATAATCATACGAGTTTTAGATCACAAATATAATGTCTGAAATAATCAGAAACACTAAGATGCTATGCAAAGAATAGCTTAAGATCATGAACATAAGAACACTGCCTTAAGTAAGATATATTCCACAACACAAAGTATGTAAAACGATATCAATTCCTATTCTTCAAAATGATTGAATGAAAACACAAAGTTTTTCTTCTTTCCAATAGCCCCTAAATATTCCAAAAAATCTCGACCCTTTTGGAATGCACAGCATCCCTTATTTATAACAAAAGAAGTAGAGATAAAATAGGGCAGATCCTAAAAATTAGCGCTTCAACAAGAGTTTTGTTTTGCATGATTCTCACGCAGGAGATCAAGTCAAAACATGATTCAAAAATGTGACGAAACAGAAATGAAAAAGACATGTCGATTTCAAGATTGAAATGACATGAAACGCTGGGACTTAATCTGAATCATCATCTTTTGCTCCTTCCTCTTTTTCTTCCTCTTGCTGAGACTGTTTGCTCTGAAATTCCTGGAACTTTCAAATTATGCCTTGCATTTCGTTCTCATCAGGTGCAGTGGAATGATCATTCCAAATTTTGCAGGTTTCATGAACATCGTTGGCAGTGCCGGGAAGCTTTTTCAATCCTTTCGTTGAGTTTTCTTAAGGCCTCCAAAGAATGCTCAATCTTTACCAACCGGTCCATCTTTTCAAGATCAAATCCGAGCATTGATTCATGCTGAACAGACTCTTGGAATTGTTTGAAGAGATCATCCGCTGATAGTATACCTGAATTTCCTACTGACACCTTTGAACAAATCTTCAGCAACTCTTCTTCTAAATCACTTTTCCCATCAATCAGTTTATCCCTTGATTCTCTCAACTTAGCGCAGGCTTCGTTGAGAATCTTCACTCTGAACCTGATGGCCTTGGTCAGCTGGAAGTGTTTATCTGTATGTGGAAGAACGCCTTCTTCTACCAATAGATGTGCTGGTATTTTCTTTAACACTTGGAGAGCTTCATAAGTCAAATCAAGCTGTCCAATTTCTTGAGAAATCTCCTCATCCATCTTTTCTCCATCTTTCTGAATGTCTCCCACAGATTGATGAACTTTCACAATGCCTTGTATTACTTCCTTCCCCTGTTGGAGCAACCTTTGGACCCATTCATCAACCACCCTTCCTTGTTTAGCAATCTTCTCAATTGTAGGTACTGATGAGAAATCGAATCCAACAGGAACAGAAGAAGGTGGTATGGATTCAAGGGGTTTTGAGAATTTAAGCAAAACCTCTGTCAACTGCTCCACTTTTCTCTTAAGTTCATCTCTGCTGTCCTTTGTTTCTTTCAACTTTTGCACAGGACGTCTATGGAATCCTTTGCATCTTGTTGCCCCCCTTCATTACTTTCCCTAGAGCCACCCCTGGTTACGATAATCGAATTTGTTATATCCTCTCTAGTTTTGTCGGTGAAGGAGTGGCAATCTCTGCAAACTTATCTCTGAAGCATCCACCAAAACCCTCGAAAGCTGTTTTGGGTTTCTTGGCTGATTTCGCAGAAGAAGCCTTGAGTGAGCTGAAATCAAAGGTTGGTAGGGGTACCATCACTTTCCTCTTCCTCAGAGTTTGCTCAAGTAACCATTGTGGCGTATCAGAGGAAACTGCCCCCGTCGTAGTAACTGGTATTCTACTCTCAAGAGGGGAAGATTCTACCATTGGAGGAGGAACAATTGTTAATATGGTAGTAGATTCAATGAATAGAGGCACAGGTTGTGGGGGAGTGTTGGTGATCACTTGGGTTCCAGCAGAGAGGGGTGAGAGCCCGGAGAAAATACTGGCCATGGTTGCAGAAGTGGATGGAGAATGAGGAGGTAGAAGTGGCTGTGAGGGAGGAGGTGCAGATTCAGATTCCAAAGCCTTGACTGCAAGAGATAAGGCCTCTCCAGTTGAGCAATCAGCAAATGGTGAAGACAGAAGCTGGCTTCCTCCTTCTTCCAAATTAATTTCTCCTATTTCTGGTGGTGTTGGTGATTCTGGCACATTCACCATTTCTACAGGAGAGACAATTGAAGAGATTTCTCTTTCTTTCCTCTTTTTGACAATCTTGACCTTTATAGGCGCCTTAGAAGACTTTCTGTCCTTTTCCTTTTTGGAGGGCCCCGCCTCTAAAACAGCCAACTTTGAAAACTTATCATCTTTAAAATTCATTCCCCAAGAGGAGAGCCATGCTTTGGTGCGAGCAAGAATTAGAGCCGACCTATCTGTAATAGAGGCTTTTTCGCTGGCTGACCAATCAATAGGTGGGAAAACATATTGATCCTCCTTTAGTCCATCATAGGAAAGATCCAACACACTTTCATTGTCACCTGTACCCTCTGGTAAATCAGCAAGCTCCAGTGTTTGAATCTCAGCAATAGTTAATCTGCTATGATCCTTTCTGCGAATAGCAACCTCATTACGTAGATCCACCCAAATATCCTCTATATTTGGCTATGTGCAAATGCTGGGTTCCATATGCCCTGAGCACTCCTCGGATATCAAAACCATCTCGAGGCTTCATATGCTTCTTTAATTTGTCCTGAAGTTCATGGACAACATTTTTGGCCTTTACTACCGTCGAGCAAGTGTATCTCCCAATAGAAATCGGGAAGGATACAACAGCCTTATGTTTGCTTTGTTGAAATTTATGAAAATCCAACAATTTGCTAACCAATTCCATTAATATTAATCTATCCCCTGGATATCGGGGTAGGTGAAAAGGATCTCCCGAGTACATGACCACCCGAAGGTATGTAAACTTCTTGAATTGTACGAAGATACATCCCCATTTAGAAAGTTCTGCCCAAGCCTCATCTCGAGACTCTCATCTTCCTCGGCTCTGGGTTGATCCTACTGAGATATTCTCATAAAAGAAGGCATCATTTACCCTTCTGAAATGCTCTTTAGACCCCTTTTTGGTCAATTGAGGGAAATATTTATAAACCGGGTTCGCCGTTCTGCTTCCCTTAGTATCCATCCCGGGATAGTTCCTCATGCCGGCTACGGTGTATGCGACATATGAAAGCATATAAAACTTCCCAGTTGACAAGACCGTTGTCATTTGGGAATCAATCTCATTGCTGATGAGAGTACCCCAGTCAATTCCTTGCTGATTTTTCTTGATGGTGACCATAAATTGATACATCCATCCATGAAATATATTCGATTCGGGCAACCCGAAAACCCGACTCAGCAGGGTGATAATATCATTGATTTCTTGGATGAAATCACTCCTGGGGATAGTCCTTGGAAATCTAGACACAGCTGGCTTGGCCTTGATCAAGAACTTCTTGTTCACATGCTTGATACAGTCCTCCTGATCATTGTCCCAGGCTTTCTGAGCTGACTTCATGTCCAACTCTCCATACTCGTCAAAATTAGGCAATTTGAGGAGATCATCAAAATAACCTCCATCCAATTTGATGACTACCTCACCATCCTGACTCCTCACAGAACGAGAAGTCGAGTGATAACTGGATGCGCAAGCCAAAATGAATTCCGGACATTGGGCGGACATGGGAAAACCCGCTGCGAGAGGCAAGCCACTGTCAGCTATAGCTTTCGTCCATGGAGTTGGGGAGGAACTCCTCACCCTACTCCAGAAGTCTTCCATGTCTATATTTCCAAGTTCTGTGTCTCGGATATCATAGTTACAATCAATGTATGATGGAGATTCCGGCTTCTTGAATTTGTATTTCATTCTGCCAGACTTTTCGGCCTTTTCCTGAGATGGACCAGGGTCCGACATGAAGAACGTTGCAGGAGGAAAGGTTCGAAACTCAGGAGGTGTTGGCCACACTGAAAATCCCGATCGCCGAATATGCGAACTTCGAAAAACCCGACACACTTGATACTGTCGGAACTTTGGGAAAGTCTGACACGAAGAACATTGATGTCGGATACGGAAGAAACCCCGACACCTGTTGTGGATGTCGGAACTGGAAGAAAACCCGACACTTCAATATACTTCGGAACTTTGAGAAAGCCCGGCGCGCCAATCCGTCAATACACTTCGGGTCTCCGGCTCTGCAAAACAATCTTCAAAACCCAAGAAGAAAAACAGGGTTTTTCGTTGAATTCCAAAACATGTAATCTCCTTCTTTTTTATTATTCATGTTCCATGCATATAATAGAACTTGGAAGAAACAACACCAAGGGATAGTCTCAAAAGAGATAAACCCTAGAACCTAAAACCCTTCCCAAAACAACGCAGAAAGACGAAGAATAAAAATCATTCGCAACCCAGCAAGAAATTAGGAAGACACCACGCGCAATCGATCCATAAAAACCAAGAACAAAGAAGGAAAAGAGAAATACCTTCAATTGGAGAAATGGAAAACCGAAAACAGGCGATTCAATCGGGCAAAGCGAGCTTTCGGGTTTCGAAATCGGAAGAGCATACAAAAATCCACGAATTAAAAATAACTCCGGTAACAATGACGTGGAAATCCACGTATTTATAAGAAAATTAGCAATTAATACACTTGGGCTCAAAGACGTGCCAATTTACTCGACAACTCGGCATGAATGCCATGTCAAGCATGTTTGGAAGGTCCGAAAACCCGACACGGGGACTTAGTGCAATTCGGGTTTCGGGTATCGGAAGACATGAGGCATAAAACATGAAGTGTTTAGATGTTACATAGCTCGATAACCCGATACAAAGGACTAAGCGGAACTCGGGTATCGGAAAGCATGAGGCGTAAAACATGTTTTAGGTAAGGCATGTTACGATGCATCGGAGGTCCGAAAACCCGATTTTCACAATATGAGGCGGGTTTCGGGTTTGAAGACATGAGACATAAAGCATGTTCAAAACTTATGTCGAAATTTGTTGGTAAAACCGAAAACACGAAATTCTCTAAAAGAGGCCATAATGCAAAATCAACTTCAAAAATTTCGTATAGGTTATCTAATCGTTTTGTCGTAAACTCAAAACGGAGATAACACAATGATATTCAAATTTCAATTCATCGGCAAAGAACTCAGCGTTTCATTCTAGAATTCGGTTGAGATATCACTTCATACGACATGTATTGGAGGATGGGAAGCTAAAGTTGGGGAAAATTCATATAAAGGAGAATCCTGTGGATATGATAATGAAGCCATTGGAAAAGGAGAAGTTGGAGCTACGCCCCACTTCTATTGGTCTTCAAGTTTTAGACTTGAGGAGGAAGAAACATGCCAAAGAAAGGATCAAAGGAAGGATCTATACGATACAGTACATAAATTTATCTCCAAGTGGGATATTGTTGAGTTTTGGAGCTTAATTGCTTCACTGACATGATTTTACAAAATTTGTGGAATACACGATTCTGAGCATCGGTTGAAAAGCGCATCGGTCACCCATGGACCATTATCGGTCAGAAAGAAGGGCGGCATCGGTTAAGGCTAACCGACATCGGTTGCCTATGTGTGACTTCTATAATTAAGTTATGTGAATTAGATCTATCTTTATTTGTAAAGTGAATCTAATGGTTGTAATTACATAGCTAAAGTTCCCTAATATTGTAGATGCATATATAAGCATAAAGCTAGTGTTATAAGAAGAGAATTAATTAAGAATTAAGATAAGTTTCCTCTAGAGAGAAAAAGAGAAATTTATAGAGGGAAGAAAATATATGACATCCAAGAAGGTGTGGAAGATTATAAATCTTCATTGTATTTCCTTTGTGATAACTTATTGGTTGTTTCTTGGTGAATGTAGCCTACACTAGGTGAACCACGTTAAATCTTGTTTATTACATCTTTTGGTTATTTATATATTGATTTTTGTATGCTCGATTCTTATTTATATATCTATACAACCAATGTGCTAACCCCAACATTGGGTCTACATGGGATCCGATAAGAAGTGGATGGGGGTAGCATAGTGTTTCATGGATGAGGGAAAATGCAATTTATCAATCAAGTGTTCGTACTCAATACAATATGAACATTAAAGCCAAACCCATAGTTAGACAAATTTCATTTTAATCCACCAAATTCAGGACAAAGGAATAAGAAAATGACTGATCTCAATGTCCATTAATGACTATACATTGTAATCATCTTAACATCTAAATTTGAAGAAATAAAAATTTAAAATGTATTTATAGGAGACAATTAAGTAATGTCACAAAAAAATATATCAATTTTTTTCTTTCACAAAAATCTTTAGAAAAAATCCCCCTTTTCATATGAGGACAAACCCCTCATACTTATAACCATTCTACTAAATTTTACCCCAAAAAAATTGAATAATTCCCTTCAATCCTTGCTTCGTGTAATTCAAAATATACAGAGGAAAATATCTACTAACTAAAAAGATTCCCTTTTTCTCTTGATTGGGTTGAGTGAAAAAAAAGGTGGTGACACCTGGAGGAAATAGAAAATATATTCTTTTACTTCTAATGAACTTTGTCATTCTTCTTTTACTTTTTATGGCCCTTTCCAATGGATTAAATTGATCTTTCCCCTACCCTATCTTTATAGCCATCATACTTTTAAAATATTTGAGTAACAACTTCCTCATAAATCCCTGAATAGTAATTGAAGATTACTTCATGTTTTGTAATTACTTCATCAATCTCTGAAAAACAGAATTTTCTTTCTTCATTCTCTTTATCAATTTGTCAATTGTTAACTCAATGTATGCCCAATCCTCCATAAGAGATACACTGAAAACCCTCGGCTCTCTGGTTTACCTATAACATATTATTTGAAAATTATAATCAATTTTTCAGTGCCCTCCACTATAATTGTTTCTCCACCGATTCCTACAAGGCTAGTATGGGGAGTCTCAAAAAAATTTTCCTCCCTAGGCTTCTTAAGAGTGGATTCCATCATTTTCTCTTTTCCTTTGGCTCTCAAACAGATGCTTGGAAAAATCTATAAGAGAGTGGCATGAATAATAGGACCTTTGACCATACCTTCCCAAGCAATTTATCCTCTTCTTCTTGCTGTTTGAGGAGGGTTATTTTTGAATATTATATCGTGGGTAATTACATCACTAGTTATTGGAAATGAGTCTAACTTATTAATATTTTGTCTCCATGAAACCTCTCTAGTGGCATAAACCCTCTAAAAGGGGGAAGAACATCATCAATGAGCTTACTATGTCTATACTCTCTTAATAGTGGGGTCTGATGGTAACTTATGTCCACTCCTTTTGAAAATAACCACCTTATGGAGAGTTAGATGGGATTTGTAATCTTTTCTTGGTTATATTTTTTCTCACTAATGTTCCACTTGATTGGTGGAAAAGGTTGAGAAGCAATATTGTCCCAAATGTATTCTTCACTAATCACATTACCATCATCCTCTAACCCTTCAAGAGTTTGGATAACCCCAAAATCAATCATCGAGATAAATTAATTCTTGAATATTCTCTTTGTTTGACTTCCTTTTCATCTTCACAATTCATCCAAAATCCTCATAATGAGGTTTGTGCTCTACCTGAGTGGGCGCAATACTGTGTAAGATATATTTTATATCATAGTGCTTTCTATCCTCAAATTTATCCATCATGCACCTATTCATCTCTCCTTCCAACATTTTTGCTTTCTAGATGTTCGGAAAAGTGTAATTCCCTATGACTATGGGAAATTTTATTGGGGATGTAATATGATTTTGGGAAATAAATTGATGTACGATAGAAATTTTCTAACCAATTCCATTAATGCCCATTTGTCATTTACACACCTGGGTAGCACATAGGGTTTCTCATCAAAACCACTAACCTTGATATATGAATAAGTTCTGAATTGGATGAAGTAACACCCATATTGAGTAATGAACTCTCTTAGCATCATGGGAAAATATTTCAGTCTCCCAAGTCAAGGTGATATAAATAGATTGTAGGTGTAAAGAAGTGATTGGAAATGTTGATATAATGCATATCATAACTAGCCAATCTTAGCTGATAAAAACATCATACACCTTGGAATTGTTAAGTTCCCCATCCTTTAATAATTCTGGAAATTTTTTATGAAAAGAAATGTTATAAACAAGGTAAGAAGTCATGAATAATTCAACCATTTAGGATTTTCTCCTCTTGTAATTTGGGAAACTCCCACCATTTGTTCATGAATACGATTACTTATGATCTCAACCCAAGGGAGAGGATTTTTGTTCATGAGTATCACCTGAATGAATTGGAACATCCATTCCTAAAAGAAAGCAATAGATTCCATACCCATTACTTGGTTCAATAGTGTAATCACATCTCCAACTTCCTCAATAAATTCAGCCCTATTTAACTTTTTCGTCATTATGGGGGAAGAAGTTCGAGGACTAATCAACTAATGGTCATTCATAGTTTTCATCCATTTATTTAAATGTGAGTTCCAATAATCCTATGTTGATTCCTTGGTAATATCCCCATCCTCGTATTTGAGAGGAAAAACCAACATTCTCTCAAACTCTTGCTCTTCGAAAGATAAAACCAAACCTCCCTTCCATCTCGAACCTCCCTAGTTATAGGATTATAGTGTTGAGCACATAACCATAAGATCTCTAGGCATGGTGTTACAGGAGGGAAAGAAGTGGTGAGGTTAATACCACTATTTCCTATTTGGGTCATGGCTTTACTTATTTTAGGGAGTGTAGCCTCTACTTAAAATATTCTAAATCACAGGATGCAATATCAAAATCTACAATTTTGTCTAGAGGAGAACTAAGGTTGGAACTTGTTTTTGAGGGCACCACATGGATCTTCATGATTCTGGTTTAATTTTATCACAACTCTTTTCACAAAAAAACTAGACTTCTTAAACCAATTCTCAAAAATCACAGAGAATATAGGAACTGATGTACTTACCTTTCCACCAAAACTCCAATCAACTGCTTAGAACTTGATTGAGAAGGCACTTGCAGATTAAATTATGATCCTTATTTCAATTCTTACTTCGGTTATAAATTAGTACTCAAAAAACTTTTCAAAATATTAGATCCTGGATTCATCAACAAAGTAACTTTATAATAAGTTTCCTTATTAACGAATCATAGATTTATGCATTAATGCCAAAGATTGCATTTGTGGGGAGTTTTTTGTAATCCTCAACATTTTTTCTATTGAACCATTGCAATATTTTCACATCTTATCACCTATGTATCTCTCCTACATGAGTTCCTTTGCATTAATGGGATTTAATCCCATATGGATAGTGCATTAATGAACTATCTCTTTGTTGCTAATGGGCTTCAGAAGATTTTTGTAAAATGATATGCACATTGTTATTGTAACATGTGAAATGCACTTCCTTCTTTGTTCCCGTGTATGTTATATACTTGTTCATGATCCTAAGTCATCGAGCCTTGGGTTTGTTTTTATCAACTACACACACCCGAGAATTATAAGAGACTTTTTTCACCTTTTCGCTCGATTCCCGACTTTCCTCTTTACATATTGCTTTCCTTTTACTTATTTCTTGAAGGGATTTAAACTTATTGATTGTCCATTGTTGACTTTAAGAATCTTCATCTTTTGGGTTTCGGACTCACAAATTCACTTTACACTCTACTGGGTGTAAAGTGCCAAGGAAAATGAAATCCCGTCTCCCCGCTCCCATAATTCCTTTAGACATGCTTTCTTTTAGGGAACAAGGATGTGTCCACATTTTACATTGTACTTACGTGAGTATTCTTTGGAATATTTTATCATACTTCAGGAATTATTTTGAGCCTTGCATATTTACATTACCTCTACAAACATTTAGATTAAGTCTGATATAGTGAAGCAAACCAATATCATGCCACTTGCCTTCGAGTGTTAGGAAAAAAATGTAATTTGCATAAATATTAACAAAAGACACACAATGGGGAAATTTTGTAGGATTTATAAGATTATTTAACAAATTTTACATGGAAATTATCTTTGTAAGTAGGACACAAAATTTTTGGCATGAAATTTTTTTAAAATGAGGCATTAAAAATTAAAAGCGAGGTGAATTTAAAATAAGAACCAACATCGCTCTCGACTTAAGGATGGGCACCCCCTACGGGTGCCATAAGAACCACACAAAAAAATTGACATACGAGAACAGGTGCCTTAATCTATTGGGCAGGGATTCATAACAAAAGCACACACATGGCCTTATAAACAGATACACACAAAAACGAGTGAAAACTAGAACAATTGATCACTTTGTAGACCAAAAAATGAAAAGGGAAACAAAAAAAACAAACAAAAAAAAATTGTACACTGTACAAAAAAATCATACCTAATCATACTTAGTGCAAAGAAGTGCTTAAGATGCCTACCATCTCCATGAAATTCTAAAAATCTCCTTTTAGGTCCTTTAGGAAAAAGGTGTGTTTCCCAATTCGATATCAATAGAGTACAACCCCATCCATAAAGCATCAAAATTTCCATGTTTTCCCTTGTCTTCATGTATGTTATCCCACAAAAGACTAAATCTCTGATATTAAATTCTCTTGGGGTCACTTTCTTATCAAATATTTTTTAAGCTTTCCCTGAACTTCAAGTGCTTTTGTGGGATTCTCTTCTTTCTTCATCTAATTCTAGGATTTGATTTATCCTTGCTTCATAAGGGTTCACTTCCCCTTCATCCCCAAGTTGTTGCATGAACTGATAAGAAGACAACTTACATATGTAAGGGAAAAATATCTTGGACCCCATAGAATAATTCAAAAGGACTCTTACCTAGTAGCTCTTTTAGTAGTAACGATGTGCCCATAAGGAAAACTTAAGTTGTTCACCCCATTTTCTTTTATTAACTTCCAATGTCCTCGAAGTATCTTAAGAATATTTTTATTACTTGACTTAGCTTGGTCATTTCCTGTGGATTGTAGTTTGATGCATAAGCCAAGTTGATGCCATATTCCTTACACATAGCTACTAATGGTTTATCCCTAAAGATCATAGCATTATCAACAACTATTTTGATAGGACCTCAAATCTGTAAATTATATTATTCAAAATAAAATCCATGACTACTTGGTGAGTTATTTCTTGGTGGGAATAGCCTCAACCCATTTAGTGAAATAGTTAGTAGCAACTAGGATCCATCTATGTCAACACTTAGAATATGATATTTCTCCAATAAAGTCCATTCCCCATTGCTTGAAAGGGGCTTCAATTGATACTGGTTGTAATGGTAAAGCACATGCAACTTTCAACCTCTAGAGAATCTTTGACAACTCTCACATTTTCTGACTAACAAAGCTGCATCTTTAAATAGTGTGGGCCACTAATAACCTACTCTCAAAATCTTATGAGCAATCACTCTTCTAACAAAGTGACCTCCACATACTCCCCCATGAAATTATGTAATAATCTTGGGAGATTCTTCTTCTATGATGCACTTAATATGACCCCTTTTGGGTTCTTCCAGCCAATCCATAGTCAGTTATAACATATTTTTGGGAGGCTAATTTAAGTGTCCTTCTCTAATTTTTATCTAGATGCCCTGAGACACTCTAAATTATTGAGGTAAAATATTACATCCTTATACCATGTGGAATTAATCATCTTATCTTGGATATCCACATTTCCTTCTTCAACTTCATTGATCTCCATCACTTGCAAGTTACTTTCTGCCATTAATTTTGTAAGGCCCAAACCCTAACTAGTTTAGTAGTTTGTATGTCCATGTCATACTCTTGCAATTTGTTTACCCATCGACACCTTTTACTAGATATCTCCATCTCGAAAGATGTCCTTTACCATTGTATGAGGGACATAAGATATAATATTTGAACTCAATATATATGGCCTAAAAATTTTAGTTGCTTAAACAAGTGCAAAAGCTTGCTTTTCCATGATGGTGTATTTTAATTCAACTCCTTGAAAAGCTTTTCTGAAAAAGGCAATAGGTCTCTCATTCCCTTATTCATATTTATACAATAATACTGATGCAATGGTATTCTCAGATGTAAAATAAAATATTTGAACACCTTATTATAATAGTTAGGACTAAAATAGTGGGCATTTTTAATGCTTTTTGATCCCATTAAAAGCTTGGACAACCTCTTCTTCCCATTTGATAACTTGATCTTTCTTTAACATGCTAGTAATAGGGATGGTTATTTCACAAAATTTGAAATAAACCTCCTAATGAAATTGATTTGCCCAAAGAAATATTGGATACCCTTTTTGACGTGGGTATGGGAACTTTGCCAATGGCTTCTACTCACTCTTAGGATCTATCATGACCCCTTCTTTAGATACTATATGCCCTAATAGTTTTTCCTTTTGAACACCAAAGTGACATTTCTTGGGATTTAATGAGATCCCATACTCTCTGCATCTTACTAACATTTTCTCCACATGGCTCAGGTGGTCACTTCTCTTCCTGGAAAACACAGTTACATCATCTTGATATACAACTGATAAAATCATTAATGTAACCTAAAAAAGCAACATCCATGGCTCTTTGGAAAGTAGCCCCAACATTCATCAAACCAAATGGCATTCTCACATATACATATGTTCCCCATGGGGTGGTGAAAGAAGTTTTAATCCTTCTAATTTTTTCACCACTACTTGATTATATCCTGAGAAACCATCTAGAGTTGAGAGTAATTCAGATCCTGTGACCAACTACAACATGTTATCCATATTAGGAAATGGATAATTATCTTTGATTGAGGCCTTATTCAGATTTCTAAAATCCACACAAAGCCTTATATCTCCATTTTCTTTCTTATTGGTACAAGATTGGCCACCCATGAAGAGTATCTTGTGGGTTGTATTATTCCTCCATCCCTTAACTTTGTCAACTCTTCTTGCATTTTAAGTGAGAGAAGAGGATTAATAGGCCTTTAATTTTTCTGAATGGCTTAGTGTTAGGCTCTAAGGGTATTTCATGTTGGAATAAATCTTCTCTCTATAAGCCTTAGTTCTGAATAAGACCATGCTAAGAAATCTTGATATTTTGTCAGCAATTTTACATAAGATTACTTTTCTTCTTTGCTTAGATTGCATCCTATCCACACCTTCCTGGGCTTCTCCTTGGTTCCCAAATTATACTCCTCAACATCCCTTGAAGTAGAGATATGCCTATGGACCACCCTATCTACATTATCAAAATTAGATTCAAGGCAAGCAACCAACCCCAGGAATTGTGTTGGTTTTCAATTGAATTATGTCTTTTCCAAATAGGTTTTATTTTCCATCACATGTTGAAACCATTGGCTCCCAATCCATGCATTGATTTGTAAATTATCCTTCATTTTGCAAGAATCTCTGTACTTGGGCATCATCATCAAACACTTGCCAATGTTTTACATTATCAGGCACAGATGGTCTTGACAACACTTCTACATCATAATTACAATAAGGAGAAACAATACAATTATCAAACCGAGATGGAAAGCATTACCAATTTATCATTTACAACATTTTGAGCCCTATCATGGTAAAAGATATTAAAATATTCAAACATTTCAATGAAGTCCCACACTGCATGCTTATATTGCTTCATTCTTTGGTTCTTTGTTGCATATAGTTTTCTGACTTGTTTTACCACCAACTTAGAATCCCCTTTAACAATTATGTCCTTTATTCCATACCTCCATGAAATTCTCAAGCCTAGGAGCAAGTGCTTCATATTCTACAATATTATTGGTGCATTCAAATTTTAACTTGAATGAAAAATTGAATGTTTCTTTATTTGGGGATATAAGCACCACACCAACCCCATTACCCATATTAGAGCATGCTCCATCAAACATCATATTCAAGGGGCAATTTTGTTTCTAAGCATGGATTTCATTTATGTTGTGGTTTTCAAAGTCTACATATCCAACAAAATTATCAACATCCACATCAACAAACAACACTTCATAGGAGGCATTGTTTGGGTCCTCAATCAAGTGTAGCATTTTATTTCTCTTCTATACAACTTCACCAAATTTCCTTCCATAGGTATGGTGGCATAGACATGTCCATTTGCACACTTCCTCCAACACTTGCAGCCCATTTTCTAGATAAAACATACCCCATTTAGCAAGGAAATCAACAATGACCACATTCATAGTTAAGTATTTACCAGGATAAGTTGCCATTGCACTACTAAACCTTTTACATATCCTATCACTGGACACCTCTCTTGAATCCATGGCTTGGAATTTTCCAAAAGTTGTTGTCACTTTGATGTCCAATTCATTCATAACTTCAAGAGGCATTACATTACATGAAGCTCCTGAATCAAACATACAATTGTGGACAAGTCTATCTTTGATGATCAAAGTAGTAAAAAATGGATCCACATCAAGTTGAGATTCTACCAAAGAAGTGCCTAAATATATCTCAGGTGATTCCCCTATACTTTCCATTTCTTGGGCACTTCTAACTCTATAATAACAGTGTGGAAGATCTACATTGTTAACCTCTTTACTTGTGGCCACCAACTCCTCCTTGAATCCTAAGTACTCAAATGCTCTTCTTTTGTGCTCAAGAATTCTAACAACTCAACAATTGGCACAGTAACCTTGATCTAACTCAAAATTTGAGCCATATCACAAGGGGTATACTTAGGTAAGACTGCACTAGGAGGTAGGGTAATTACTTTTTTGGTGGTATGAGGTTTTTTATAGCTTGAGTAGAGGTAGGGAATCAAATTTGTTAGCAATAATTGGGCCTTTGTTTGGTAAATCTTTCTTGGGAACAACCTTGGGGATATTGGTGAGGAGAGGAGTTTTTGGTTTAGGTTGTGGCCCTGGTCCTTTGACCATCCTATTTCTCATATTATATTCTTTTTCTTGGGATACTACTATTGCATTCATTAGGAGCTGCCTATCCTCTTCAGAAGGAATACCACCATCATATTTTTAATCATTAAAGCCCTTAGATACTCAAAATCATGGTTAGGTAACTCGAAAGAAGACTGAACCATGTCTATATCAATATTGGTAGTAAGAGGAGAAGAAGATACCCATTCCAAATAGTTCCAAAATGATTCAACATAGTCTTGGCACCCATAATTTAGTAGAAGTAGCCCCTGGTAATACAATGTTAGAACATTCCATCATACAAACATCACCAAAAAGCTTCATCATTAACATCATCATTATCAACATCGAGGTTACAAGGAGAATGTGGTAGAAAAATTATCACACTAGTCAATGACGTGATCTTCTTCAACCAAAGATACCCTAGTAGTTAGTGGATCAAGTACTATTTTGTTTTCTCTATGGTTTGGTTACTTGTTCCTGACCCCATGGTTTTTCCTCTATCATCAACTCTATGATCACCTCTAGGGTGATTCCCAAATCTATTTTTTCCTTGAGGTTGATGTTGAGCTTGAGGATTTTCCCTATGCCTTTCTCATCTCTAGCAAGTTTGTAAGAAATTTCCTTAACTTCCCCTGCTAGGGTCTTGACTACTTCCTCTAGCTCTATTGACTTGCTTTTTGGGGTTTTTCTGGGTTAACTAACTTAACACCCTCCCTCTTTGGAGGTTTTCTAGCTGATTTGATATTATTCTCGATTTTCACTACCATAGTAAAATCCTTAAATTTCCAGGATTCTTGTCTCTCAGGTAATAAGTTTCTTTCTTATCAAAAGTATATGAGTATTTAATTAGACAAGAATCATCACTAGGTCTCAGATTCATGGGTAGTCTTGTCAAATTTTTTTTAAACCTGGTGTTAAAATCTTGAATAGGTTCATTAGGATTTTTCTTTATGTTTTCAAACTCAGAAAGGAGGAATCTAGGATCAGTTTTATCACCATATTGCATCTTAAAGGCATTCTTCATTTCCAACCATGAATCAATTGAATTATTAGGAAATGACTTGTACCATTCCCTAGCATCTTCATCTAAAGTATGTATAAATAATTTCACATACACATCTTCATGTTCAATTTCAAAATCTTCCATAACATTTAAGAAGAGTCTAAGATGTTGATCCCCACTTATGGAATTATTCCCTGAAATATGGACAATCTATTTTGGACCTCATGTGGAACCTCATTTGGATAACCAATCATTCCATGAAAATCTATGGGTTTGTAAGTGTTTACTATAAAAGAGGTCTAGGTGGAGGTTGTGCCATATTGTTTGGAGGAGGTGTTCCAACAGGAGGATTAAAATGATAGGGAACTCGGGGGTCTTTGAGGAAATGGAGTGTGATCTTCAAAGTAATGATCCTTTAATGATTTTGTTTCACAAAATACTCTATTACTTCTAATCAATAAGGGAGATGAGGAATACCCAGATCACTTGAAAATGAAGGACCCTCCCGAGTTGGAGTGTACAAATTTATGCAAGGACTACTCGATCTAGAACCGTTTGAAGTATTGGAATAATCCTCCACCAAAGGTTGATCACTTTCAACAATAGGTACAACATTTTCTCTAGATCTTTGATCACCCAAGGCTTTCCAAACTTGTTTTCTTTGTGGATTAGTCTTTCCTAATTATGGGAACAATCTTATAACATGATTTGATTTAAAAAAGGATCTTCTTCCTTCTTTCCAGATTTACGAAATTTTCAAGTAAAATAACCAAGATTTAGATATTTTACACTGGTTCTTACAAAATTATCACAAAAGATGGAGCCACCACTAAGGTTTTACACCTTAGATGTGTTGATTACTTGAAATCATTCACTAGATGATAACTTTATACATAAATGAACAAAGCTTTACAAATATTTACAATCTTTGTTAGGATTTTCCCAACGAAGTCAAATTTAATGGAAATCTTGCTTATACTAGGATAAATATAGAGCAAACAAGTTCAAATCAAGCTCTATTTTAGAAAAGCTCAACAAAGGATTGGGTTCTAGACATGTATTTAAATCAAACACATAGTAAACATTACTAGAGACATGTATTTTACTCAATTTTAGGAAATAGTCCTCGAAATGGTGCTAGAAGCATGTTGGTACCCAAAATTACACCCCTTGGGGCCAGACAATATCAACATCTAAGTCGATGAACTTTAAGGATGGAAGACTAGAAATGTATGTCATTTAGAATCGGGAAAATGTATGAAAACTTATTTGACTGACTTTAGAGGGATCGGGTGACACGTACAAAGGGATGACCTTCCCTGCTACTTTAGGTCCTACCTTTGACTAGGGTGAGAGAACCCATTTTGTAACCTAAATTTGCAAGAAGAATAGGTGTAATCACGGTTTCTTAGTCTTTTCTTTGGAATTTAAGATCATTCCTGAGTGAACATGGTCAATATATGCACTATTTAACTCTCATGAGTTGTCACGCTAAGTAATGCAAATTTCACTCGAGCAGGACTTAGGCTACTCTAGACAGTGGAAAGTTTTGTCTACTCCGCATAATTATGAAAGGAGAGGTAAAATCAAGGTTTCCTTTCAATAGTATTTGTAAATGACACAATAGGATGACTCATAAAATTTGTATCATGTGATGAGACTCAAATTTTGTTTTGTTTATAAGAATGGGGGATTCACAAACTGATAAATATCCAAATAACACTACTCACAGTACTTGTTCAGACACATATGACATTTCGATAATAAATAACAATTCATCAATTCATCACAACTTTTACTTAAATAAAGATTTGCATTCATTGATACTCAATTAAGACAAATATTTCACACAATCCTCAAAATATTTAGCACAAAATCTCATGCAAATATTCTAATGAAGTGTTTCTTGCTCCTAATCTCATATGCTTAAGATACACTCAAAATATTACAAAGATCCATCAAAAAATGATTTTAGCAAGGATTTTATAATTGCATTCAATATTGTAAAGTAAAATATCACAACACAATATTAAACAAATAACCAAAGCTTAATCACTAAGGATGGGCCTAGTGTACTTCAAAGAAGCAAGAAACAATAATTACTAACAAAAATGCAATTGATCAATTAAGTGTTTAGTACTCAAAATCTAGAACATAAAATCCAAACCCATAGTTAGAAAATTTCATTTAAATCCACCAAATTCTTGACAAGGGAACAAGAAAATGACTGATCTCAATGCCTGTTAATGACTATACATTGTAATCATCTTAACATTTGAATTTGAAAGAGTAAAAACTTAAATGTATTTCTAGGAGACAATTAAGCAATGTCACAGCAAAATATATCAATTTTTCTTTCACAAAAAGATTCAAAAAAACCCCCCTTTTAGTATGAGGACAAACCCCTCATACTTATAACCATTCAACTAAATTTCCCCAAAAACATATTGAAGAGGTCCCTTCAATCCATGCTTGTGTAATTCAAAATTTCTACAAAGGAAAATATATACTAACTGAAAAGTTTCACTTTTGTTCCTAATTGGTTGAATGAAAAAAAGCCATATGATGACACTACGGAGAAAAGTAGAAAAGACATTTTTTACTCTAACAAATTTTTTTCATTCTTCTTTTACTTTTTATGGTCCTTTCTAAAGTGGATTGACTTGAGCTTTCCCCTACCCTATCTTTATAGGCATCATACTTTCAAACATTTGAGTAATAATTTCCTCATCAAGTCCTAAGTGGTAATTGAAAATTACTTCATGTTTTGTACTTATTTCATCAATCATCTGAAAAGATAGACTTTTCTTTCTTCATCCTCTTTATCAATTTATCAATTGTTAACTCAACGTATGCCCAATCTCTGCATGGTGGATACACTGAAAACCCTCGGCTCTCCTAGTTTACCCATAACATATTCCCTAAAAATTCTAATTAAATTTTTAGTGCTCTCCATTATAATTATTTCTCCACTGTCTATCCCAATTAATTTTTCTATCAAAGCATGAAGGCCACTAATATAATCCATTGTTTTGTCTCTCAATTCATCAAGAATCTCAAAATATTTTACCAAAACCTCCACTCTTAATTTTTCCATATTGTAATATTCACATTAATTCCTTCAAACAGAATACCTTCTTTAACAACCATTTCATCACCTAAGTCTTTGATGGATTCCATTTTGGAAGAAGATATCATCTTCACATTTGTTGCTAGGCAATGTCACATTTGTCCATTAATGACTTTCAACTCTTAATCCTTTTCATGAATACGGGAATACTTTTTTACAAATTCTATGATTATTGATTCACCCTGGCAACCAAATCATTCTCCCAATGGATAGTGGCATCCCTCTCTCTCTTAAGTAATCTATTCTTCTGATATCATTATTAGTTATCTCTAGGGCTTTATCTTGTTATTCCTTGTGACTTGGTCATTTTTTGACCAAACGTGATAATGCCTCATTCTATGGTAATATTCCTTAGTTTCTATGAACTCATCGATCCTGTGGAATAAATATTTTTATAGAAAAATCATATTTCATTTCTTCAGGTTAATGCTTAAAATGGGATCAGAGACTTGAAATTGGATGGGGATGAGAAGCACTCTAGCTTTGGGAGTTAAGAATCCATGAATATTTATTGGTAATAAGGACAAGGAGCTGAGGTCGGAAATAACTTTTGTATTTTAGGTGCTAAAAATTCTGGATGTGGAACCCATGTGAAGCTCTTAAGATCATCTTCAAAGATAACTATATTTCCACCTTCTTCTTCTTTAGGAGAGTATTACTTATCCATGATTATAGGATGAATTGTTTATCCTATCTTGAGAAATGGAGCCACGGGGATTTCTATAAATAAAGAGGCTCATTTAGCAAGAGGAAGAAAGTATGAGAAATACCTTATGAAAGTGCATGTATAGAAGCCTCGAATATCTAGTCCTAGGTGTGTTAAAGAACCTCATTCCATCCAGGTGTAATTGGTCCCCTATTCTCCCATAGTATTGGTGGAATCTAGTAAATTCTTTCTTTGTTCAAGTGTTCATGGGTTCTCAATAATTTCTTTAGGAATTATAAAATCATCTCGATAGTTTCTTGGGAGATTTATCATCATTCCTTAGGGATCAGAGTCTAAGAATTCTTGATTTACTTGTTTGTCCTGAGGTTTCCAGATTCGTGACATCCACGTTAAACTAAAAGTCTAATTTATTAATAAATAATCATCCATGACAAGGACCTCTATAAAAGCATAAACCCTAGAAATGGGATGAAAACATCATCAACTAGATTACTATGTCTATACTCTCTAATAGTGGGGTCTGATGGTAACTTATGTCTACTCCTTTTGAAAATAGATCTTATGGAGAGTTTGGGATTTGCAGTCTTTTCTTGGTTATACTTCTTTTTACTAATGTTCCACTTGATTGGTGGCAGAGGCTGAGAAGCAATATTGTCCACAATGTATTTTTACTAATCACATTACCATCATCCTCTAACCCTTCAGGAGTTTGGATAACCCCAAAATCAATCATCTGAGATAAAGTCATTCTTGAATATTATCTTTGTCTGACTTCCTTTTCATCTGCACAACTCATCCTAAAATCCTCATAATGAGGTTTGTGCTCTACCGAGTGGAGCGTACAATACTGTGTAAGATATACTTTATATCATAGTGTTTTCTGTTCTCAAACTTATCCATCATGCACCTATTCATCTCTCCTTCCAAATTTTTTGCTTTCTGGATGTTTGGACAAGTGTATTTCCCTATGACTATAGGAAAATTTATAGGGGATGTAACATACTTTTAAATGACAAATTGATGTATTGATAGAAATTGTCTGACCAATTCCATTAAAGCCCATTTTTCATTTACACACCTGGGTAACACACAGGGTTTCTCATTAAAACCACTAACCTTGATATATGAATAGGTTTTGAAATGGGTGAAGTAACATCCATATTGAGTAATGACTCTGTTAGCATTAGGGGATAAATTTTCAGTCTCCCAGTCAAAATGATATAAATAGATTGTAGGTGTAAAGAAGTGATTTCCAATGTTTATCTAATGTGTAACATAGGTTGCCAATCTTAGCTGATAAAAAATGCCATACACCTCTAAAATGTTAAGTTCCCCATCCATTAGCAATTCTGGTATTTTTGTAATGAAAATCAATGTTATAAACAAGGTAATAAGTCATGAAGAATTCAACCATTCCGGGCTTTTCTCCTCTTGTAATCTGGGAAACTCCCATCATTTTTCATGAATATGGTTACTTATGATCTTAGCCCAAGGGAGAGGATTTTTGTTTATGAGTATCACCTAAATGAATTGGAACATCCATTCCTGAAATAAATTAGTAGATTCCATACCCATTACTCGGTTTAATAGTGTAATCACATCTCCAACTTCCTCAATAAATTCAACCCTATTTAGCTTTTTTGACATCCTGAGGGGTAGAAGTTTGAGGACTATTCAACCAATGGTCATTCATGGTTTTCATCCATTTCTTTGAATGTGAGTTCCAATACTCCTATGTTGAGTCCTTGGTAATAGCCCCTCCTGTATGTGGGAGGAAAACCCAAAATTTTGTCAAACGCCTACTCCTGGAAAGATAAAACCAAATCTCCCCTTCCTTCTTAAACCTCCCTAGATCATAGGATTATAGTGTTGATGATATACCTATACGATCTTTGGGCATGACATAGCGAGAGGGAAATAAATGACGAGGTCAATATCATAGTTTTCTATTTGGGTCATGGATTTACTTTTTTAGGGAGTGTATCCTCTGCTTAAAATCTTCTAAATCATAGGATGCAATATAAGAATCTGAATTCTGTCTAGAGGATAACTAAGATTGGAACTTGTTTTTGAGGGTACCACATGAATCTTCATGATTCGATTTAATTTTATCAAAAATATTTTCACGAAAGAACCAAACTTCTTAAACCAACTCTAAAAAATCATCGAGAGTATATGAAATGATGTACTTACCTTTCCACAAAAACACCAATCACTACTCAGAACTTGACTGAGAAGGTACTACAATTAAATTCTGATCCTTAGTTCGATTCTCACTTCGGTTCTCCTTCAATACTCATTTTTTTCAAAATATCGATCCTGGATTCATCAATAGAGTAATTTATAATAAGTTTCCTTATTAATGGCTCATAGATTTATGCATTAATGTTGAAGATTGCGTTCGTGGGGAGTTTTTTGTAATCCTCAACCTTTTTAACCTTTGCAATATTTTCACGTATTATCACCTGTGTATCTCTCCTACACGATTTGTTTGCATTAATCGGATTTAGTCCAAGTATGACTAATGCATTAATGAACCATCTACTTTTCTACTAACGGGATTCAGAATATTTTTGTAAAATGATTTGCACGCATTTATTATTACATGCAAAATGCACTTCCTTATCCGCCCCGTGTGTGCTATATATTTGGTTCATGTTCCTAAGCCATCGTGCCTCGTGTTTGTCTTTACCAATTAAACACCCGAGGAATTATAAGATATTGTTTACCTTTTCCTAACTTCCCAACATTCCTCTTCTCATATTTCTTTCCTTTTACTTATTTGTCAAAGGGATGTAGGAATGTAAACTTGAACCAATTGTCTGTTGTTGACTTTGACCACCGAGATGACCCACATCTTCCTTCGGGTTTCAAACTTACAACTTCACTTTGCACTCTACTGGGTGTAAAGTGCCAAGGAAAATTAAATCCTATCTCCCCACTCCCATAATTCCTTTATACATGTTTTCTTTCGGGGAACAAGGATGTGTCTGCACTTTACATTATACTTACGTGAGTACTTAGAAAATTTATCAGACTTTGGGAATTATTTTGAGTTTTGCACATTTTCATTACCTCTGCAAACATTTAGATTAAGTATGATATAGTGAAGCAAACAAATATCATGCCACTTGCCTTTGGGTGTTAGGAACCGAATGTAAATTTCACAAAGATTAATAAAATATGACACATGGGAGAACTTTTTTAGGGATTGATATGGCTATTTGATGAATTTTACAAGGAAATTATCTATGTAAATAGGGCATGGATTTTTTTTGAGGCATACTTCAAATTGAAAGGGGCGAGTTTAAAATAAGCACCAACATGTTCTATGTTCATAGTTACTTTTGGTTTACTAAATGTCACTTGTGATACTTCTTTGTTCGTACTATATCTTATTTTTACTATTATGTTATTGAATATCCGATCTATATAGGATCTTCTTACCGTATGGGGTCATGTCAACCCTCTTTTATCTAATATCATTTTTTTATAAAAATAAATAAAAATGTTAATTAATTAAATTTTTAGTAAATTATTAAATTAATGACATTAATTTAACTACTTAACATTGATTAATTAATAACTTGAATTAAATAAACATTACCAATTAATTAAATTTAAATAACTAATTATTATCACTAATGAAGTGTCATGAAGCATTTTGCAAGTCTGAGGAATGTTTAAGCGTGAAAAGTAGCAACAAAGGAAGAATTATGACAAAGTGTAGTGTTAAAATGATTGATAATCTGGTTATGGAGACCATGATAAACACATGAAAATTTATAATGGTGAAGAAAGATGAACTGGTGAGGCATTTTAATGCAGCAAGTTTCATTTTTATTTGAAATTTTAGTGTGCAAAAATTTCAAGAAAACAAAAAGCAAGTTTCAAACTAAGAAAAATAAATGGCTAAATAGCCACAATAATGCAAATGCCTCTTGTTAGCAAAAATAAATTAAACTCCAAAATATTTAAAGATGTATAACTTAAAAATTGTTGGTTCTTACAAGAAAAGAGAAGAAGATAAATTTATGAATAAAATACGAACATAGAAAGATCACATTATGATCACTACGGCCATTCCATGGCCACCAAAGGGGTACTCATCGAGTTCTTTAAACTCGATTTCAAGCCTCAACTCGTAAAATACATATAACCAAAATAAGAATAACTCCATATATCTCTAAAGCACACATACGAGGATCCACATAGTCAATATCACACATGATTGTTTGATGGAAAACCCAAATAGGAGAGAGTAGAGACTCTAGTTTTCATAAGTATGAGCCTAAGGTGGTGTACATCCACAATAAACTGAGCAAGCTCGAGTATACTAAATGGATAAAAGTGGGGTTTTAGATTAGACTCTAATTTCAAACTCATACTTGGCTCAAGGTTATGATCACCTAGTTTACAAATTCTCTCTCCACACATACACTTCTAGATGCTACCCATAGGGCTCAGTAGTGTAGGGTATACAATATAACACATAACTAAATTGATAATATAATGATGGTTTACGCATAACCACCATAACGTATTATGCATGGAAAATTACAGAGTATAACATAATAATATTCCACAACTTACAAAATGTACATTTCCACATAACACATCAAGAGTGTAAGTACAACAAATTTATGGGTCATAAAATCACCATATGATCTTAATTCACGATCTAAATTTATCAATAGCGTATGAATACATATATGCAATTAACATACAGATTTAACATCATAACATACATTCCAATTTAGTGCAACATGGTGACATAAGGCCATAAAAACACAACATGGTGGGAATTAACATGATACATCATATTTAAATATGAAGCAATTTTCATACAACATATTGTTTCACATATATGATATCAATAAATAAATGCAACATCAAAACAATTTCATGGTTCAAAAAGAATTCCCTTCACACAACAAGGTGGAAATACACATGAATTTCATGTTAAATTCACAAGAAAGAGAGAAATTACTCCCATTGAGAAACACATCAACATTATAAGTTCATGCTACATGGTATGCACAACAGTGCATTCATATACCTACAATTACAAGTTGTCACATCACAATAAAATAACACATTACTTCTCCAAATCCTCCACCATAAAGAATAATCCATCACAACAACAAACTATCCCAAAGGTTTGAGAGTATGAACCTTCGCTCTGATACCAACTATAGTGCCCACCCATGTGGGACCCAAACACAAGACCAAATATACCAGGATAATTTTTTTGATTTTCATTTTACTTGATACAACTATGCAACACCATAAGGAATCACAATATATTTCTCAACACCACATGTAACATTTACACCAACATGAAGAACATGAAAATATCAATATGACATAAGATGAAAACCAATGTCACACTTATATAAACGAGTTAATATGAAACCATGAAACAACCACAACATTAACATCATGAATGGGAACCTTCCACAATATCACATTTTTAGAGTTAAATATTTGTTGTATTCATTTTGCATTTATCAAGTTTAAAGGATTGAAGAACACATAAAATGAAAACATACATTTTCCTATTTCAAGGTTGCATTTCTTTTATTTTGTTTAACACTTCACTTAAGATGGTCCCATTTTAACTTCCATTGAAAAATCCCTTATATAACCTTATAGGTCTCAAAATAATTTATCATGTAAGCATATATAACCATAATTTCATTAAATTTGGACATTTTACAATCTAGATTAAATTTTGAAATCAGCTTTATTGGTTTTCTTATACCAAATATTGGAATTTGATTTGGCTATTAATGGAATCCAAAAAGGGGCTTTTTGAAAATTGATTTGGCTATTTTTGGAATCCAAAAAGGAATTTTTTGAATTACATATCATGTATGAGGGATTTCCATTTTAGGGGTTTACAAATTTTTAGTACAAATAGGAAATACTTATTGGAATAATTAATACATTTATAGCTTTACAAAGCATAGAAAATAATTATATTTTCCATTCTCATACAAACAAATATTTTTTTATCTTCTATTGAATGGGCATATGCCAATTCTCATATAAGAATCATAGAATAAAAATAGAGGTAATATTTAATTTGTTTTAGAATGGACAGTTGCCCATTCTCACATCCTTTATAGTGATATTAAAATTATTAAGTTCAATATTGCTTCAATGAGTTAGAATGGTTAGAAAAGGCATATGCCCATTCTCATACAAATAAAGAGTTTTATTATTGTGATGAGAATTTTTATCATTGTGATGAGAATTGGCATATGCCATTTCTCATACTAACAAAGATTTTTATAATTGTGATAAGAATGGGGATATGCCCATTCTCATAAGCTTAATATAGAAATAAATAAAAATTTGGATGTGATTTATTTTAACAATGGGACCGGGCGCATTTGCATGTTGTATATTTTACATATTTATATCATATATATTTTTATCTAATATTTCTTCATATTCACTATATCAATAAAAAATTGACAAATGTTTGACTATAATGTGGATTTATTTACATATAATGAAGGTAGGAAATGTGGTCTTTTTTTTTTTTTTGGCAAATAGTTTTTTGAAAGGGACTATACCCTTGAGAACAAAAGAGGGCCTATAAGCTTTAATAGGAATGAGAACCAGAACAAAAAGGATCAAGATCCAAATGGGACAAAGAAACCCAAAGTAGCCCAAGAGCAGCTACCCCAACAAAACAACATCAAGCATTTAACACCGCAGAAATCAGCCAAAAACAACAAAAAAACAATAATTACAAATAAGTGCAACAAAAGCACCCACGATGTAGGAAATGTGTTGTTATGAGATAAATACAACATAAAATGATGGTAATAAATGAATTGTTAAGAGATAGTCTACAAAAATAAACCAATATTTATATATTTTTATGAGATAGACTAAAAACAAACCAATTATTTTATATTTATTAATCAACACAATAGTAACAAGTAAACTCAATCAAGCTCAATATTCGTGGAAATTTGTTGTTATGATAAAAATATAAGTCACAATTCTTTTTTTATAAAATGATGGTAATAAATCCATTGTTATGAAATAGACTAAAAAAACCAATATGATTGAATTTTTATGAGAAAGACTACAAAAATAAATATATATTATATATATATATATATATATATATATATATATATATATATATATATATCAACATAATAGTATCAAATACACTCAATCAAGCTCAATAATTGATTTTTTAAATGTTTCCAAAGACCGATGTAAATTTGGGTGTGGACCCACATGATTTAACCATGTACATAAGTGTGTGAAATTTTTTCTATCAGAATGCATTGTGCCATCAAATTTCCAGCTAGAAGGCAATCCAAATAAAAGCGCCTTAGTTCTGTCATGAACAAAACATTTTGTTTCACCTATGAACAATATGTTTTTGATCCATATATTTGGGTGTACTTGTCGAGAACCTTTTGCATATTTTTTTGTAAACTGGCACAATATTCCCCTTCTTCGATCTTAAAATTTGTTTCCAATTTCATACTTTGATATGCCCCAACAAAAAATGAATTCAATATTTCTTAGCCAATCAAATTTTTGAATGAAGGCATGTCATTATCTTGAATGAATGTATGTAAACTACAATCCAATATCAAAATGTTGTCGTGTTATCCTTAACAATTCGAGCTAAAAGTATGACTGAAGTATCAATAACATGCATATGTAAATTCTAGTTGTATGGTCAACGATCTAAATTTAGAAATCCTTGGAAATCCAAAGATAAATTCTTCTACCCCCAAAACCAATAAATTCTTTCCATGGAAAACGAGATCTAAAAAACCAACCAATAACAAAACTCTTTTTCAATAAATTAAATCATAGATTATATTATTTGATTTTATTGATAATTACTTTCTTTTTGTATAATCCTATCAAATCTAGTTTTGAGAATTAAATGGTAAACTATCAATAACATCCTAATTTATCATTATCTACTAATCACATCATTTGGATGAAATGTGAACAAAAACTTAAAAAATTTAATAAACACATTTTGAGCATTACATACTAATAACCATCAATAACATCTTATTAAAGAGTATATAATAATCACTTCAAATGGAAAATGGGAAAAAGAACTACAAAAATGTAATAAACACAATTTTATATATTCATTTGTTCCACTGTTGTTTGAAATAGAGCACATCCCTTTAAGACGTCTCTTACATCATCTACAACCCATACCATGGATAGTTGAGAAAACAAGTCAAACATAAGCCACCTATTATTTTTAAAGTATTTCCTAGAAACCTTTGGAGACATAAAAAAGTTTTCTTCAAGAACCCCTTTGTTGTCTACGTTAACTACAACCGTAGTTTCACATTTGTATGGAAATTCTGGTGTCTTCCAAATTGTTTCTAAATTTTTATAAATATGTCTCCCTCTTTTTCACAATGCTCCATACCCCAACAAAACAAAGGTTGCACGTCCACTTTAGTTGAGAGTAATAGTTTTGTTGTTATTTTTTCTACACTAGCATCTGTATCCAATGTAGATGACCAGAATGCTATTCGATGAAAATCTTTAAACACAGAAGTTAGAAATTGGGTAATAGACATTCGTGGTAGGATGTTCTCATTGTTCAATTAAAATGTATTTGCCTTTTTATAAGTACTTTTGAACTAACAATTCTTCTAATTCAAGAAAAAGAAAATGTTTCTTTCGAGGCACTGGAAAAATATATTAAAATTCATTATTAACTTGTATGTATTTAAAATACGATAATAATATTTCACAAAATATTTTTACCTATTTCTTTACATCTATTTGTTTGTTGTAGATTTTCTATATTTTCTCTAGCTGTATCTTCACATAAAAATTGAAATTAGGATATATTTATCAAATTGATTCCAACTAATATTGACAAATAAAAAGATTAATATTTTTACCTATTTATTTACATATATTTGTTGAATTCTCTCTAGTTGCATATGCACATAAAAATTGCAATTAGGATATATTTATCAAATTGACTCAAACTAATATAGACAAGTAAAAATATTATTAAATTTTAAATAATACTTGATACCTGTTCGTGAACAACTTGTCATAATTGATGATGAAGGGATTAATGTAGTTTCAAGTATAAATCACCATCGGTTGTGTGTTTTGTGTGTTTTTTGGGTAACTTTTTCTTGTCTGCCAACATCATGCTATTGTTAAGAATAATATCTTTTTCTTGGCTATCTTTGTGGAGGTTGGTCAACATTGTGCTATTATTAGAACAATATATTCCTATAATGGATTAACCTCATGGCTTGCGCTTTGTTCTCCACTCATAGAATTACTTTTAATAGGAATAATATCTTCCTGTAATGGATTAAACTCATGGCTTGGGCTTTGTTCTCCACTCATGATCATTTGTAAGGGCTCAACAATTGTTGCCAAAAACAAAAATACTTAGAATATAAAATAACATTACTAAACAATGAATCGTTGTGCGTTCTCACTTAATTACTATAATACCGATATATCTTGTATTCATCGGGTGGATACCGTTCTCAATTAGGAATCATAGAAGAAGAATAGAATGTTGCATAAATTTGTTTGTTTGTATGAAAGAGATGTTACATAATTTGGTTGTCTGATGTAGATCCTAAATCACTTACAATCTATCACCAAGGTTAGAATGACCCAAGAATTCAAAGAATACCTTTTAATTGGCCAATAAATAATTTTCTCTAGGTCTCCACTCTTCAAAACTTGCAATTTTTTCCTTATGATAATTATTCATAATTGTCTTATATTGGCTGGACTATCCTGACATGAGCCGAGTGTTGCACTACATACCATCGACGAGAGGGATCAAGCCTTATGTAGTTCACATTTTTATAAGGTAGAGGGGTATTCCCATGATTTATAATATAATTTATAGATGTATTAAAAATTATTAAGTTCAATCATTGTATTGAATGTGTGGATGCCTGTTCTTATATAGGAATCATTGAGGAATAATATATGATTGATATATGAGAATGGACATATGCCCATTCAATACATGCAATATTGAACTTAATCATTATAAAACCTCTATAAAGGAAGTGGTTAAAAAATTCAGAATATTTCTAACTCTAATATAAAATGTTCACAAGAATGATTGTTTCTAACTCAACCCATGATTCAGATTATAATCTGGTTTCCTTTCCCGTTTAGGTCGGACAATTTCCCATTGTAAATTTTTTTTTAACTCCTCATTAGTTCTCCTTTTTTATAAGGTATAACAGTGCATACCCCATGATTTCTAACATACTTTATAGAGGTATTAAAATGATTAAGTTCAATCATTATATTGAATGTGTGGATGTTTGTTCTTCTCTAGGAATCATTGAGGAAGAATATATGATTGATATATGAGAATGGACATATGCCCAATCAATACATGCAATATTGAACTTAATCATTATAAAACATCTATAAAGGAAGTGGCTAAAAATTTAGAATATTTCTGACTCTAATAAAATGGACATATGCCCATTCAATACGTGTAATATTGAACTTAATCATTATAAAAACTCTATAAAGGAATTGGTTAAAACATTCAGAATATTTCTAACTCTAATAAAATGGACTTATGCCCATTCAATACATGCAATATTGAACTTAATAATTATAAAACCAATATATGGGAAGTGGTTAAAAATTCAGAATATTTCTAACTCTAATAGAATGGACATATGCCCAATCAATACATGTAATATTGAACTTAATAATTATAAAACCTCTATAAAGGAAGTGGTTAAAAATTTCAGAATATTTCTAACTCTAATAGAATGGACATATGCCCATTCAATACATGTAATATTGAACTTAATAATTATAAAACCTCTATAAAGGAAGTTGTTAAAAATTTAGAATATTTATAACTCTAATAGAATGGACATATGCCCATTCAATACATGCAATATTGAGGTTAAAACATTTAGAATATTTATAACTCTAATAAATGGACATATACCCATTCAATACATGTAATATTGAACTCAATAATTATAAAACCTCTATAAAGGAAGTGTATAAAAATTCAAAATATTTCTAACTCTAATAGAATGGACATATGCCCATTCAATACCTACAATATTGAATTTAATCATTATAAAACTCTATTATAAAAGAAGTGGTTAAAAAATTCAGAATATTCATAACTCTAGTAGAATGGACATATGCCCATTCAATAATGAACTTAATCATTATAAAACCTCTATAAAGGAAGTGGTTAAAAATTCAGAGTATTTTTAACTCTAATAGAATGGACATATGCCCATTCAATACATGCAATATTGACGTTAAAAATTTAGAATATTTCTAACTCTAATAGAATGGACATATGCCCATTCAATACATGCAATATTAAACTTAATAATTATAAAACCTCTATAAAATAAGTGGTTAAAAAATTTAGAGTATTTCTAATTCTAATAGAATGGAAATATTCCCATTCAATACATGCAATATTGAACTTAATAATTATAAAACCTCTATAAAGGAACTCGTTAAACAATTTAGAATATTTCTAACTCTAATATAAAAAGTTCAAAGGAATGATTGTATTCAAAATATTTCTAACTCTAATATAAAAAATTCAAAGGAATGATTTTTTTACCTCTAAGGAAGTGGTTATAAAACATTCACATGAATGATTGTTTCTAACTCTACCCATGATTCAGATTATCATCGAGAGAGATCCAACAAGAATATATAATTCACGTTATGGACTTTGTGCAAGGGCTGCCAATGTACATAGGTATTAAAATGAAAAATGTGAACTACATAACGTGAGTAATATATTATTGCTCTACCTCCCATTCTGAAAAAGGTTTAATTCTCTTTGAATATCCCCATAATCAGAGATTATTCGCTACTTCCTATTCTAAAACAAAGTAAGTTTTATCCCACTCTTATGTGATACATATTTTATGTACTGCCAATTCAATACAAAGACAAAAATGTTTGTTTTTTCGAGAATGGGAATATTCCTAGTGTAAACATTCAACTACAAGAAATACTGAACTTAATCATTTTAATACCTCTAAATATTCTGAAACAAATTTAATTTTCTTATAATTAAACTTCTAAATTTTGTTTACATATATTCTATAATATGAAAATAACTTAGAGAAAACTATATGAAGGATGTACATATTAATATTAGAACAAATTAAACATGTTAAGAATTAACGTATATAAAGGAATGAATATAATGAAAAGAACACAAAAATTGTAGAGGCTATTTATCTGGAGGCGTAGTTAGACATTTATAATAGTGTTGGATCATGATCTCCTACTTGTGATTCTCCACCATAAAGATAAGTGAGGACCTCTTTGTATTATGTGCTACCTTTAATGCATTTGTCCCACCATATAATATTAATATAGGGGACACATTAGTGTTGCATCTCTCAATCATGTGCTCCCAAAAATACATTGATCTCTCACATTTGAAAGGATGTCCAGGATGGAAAATCCAATTTCATTCGGGTTGATAATATCCAAGGGATCTGAATGTTGCCAATCTAGGTCCACTGTAACATCTTCCACCTCCATTACGATTGAATTATGAACACCATATATAGTAACAATAATTTACATCCCTTGAAATGCATGTTCTGCATTCAAAATTCTGTAACATCCTTATGAAATTATTGGTGATTTTTTAAACCTTTTTCATGTATATTTTTATAGCAGTATCAAATAAGATAGCTTGTACTATTAGAAGTATAAAGATACAGACATAACTCATTGTACTACACCCAATGACACAAAGAAGCTCAACAATATCGTTTTTTGAGACAATACTCACAAGATTACAGAAATCAACAATTACGACTTCTACAGTGAGTGGCGGTAAATGGAATTCCAAACCTCTCAATGTTCTACTAAGAAAAAAAGGATAAGAACATTGACAAGTGAATTCATATGTATTTTACATCCTTGGTTGAGAATTTGTATTAGCCACAGTCACATACAATTCAAGTAGTCACGTAAAATTTATTTCCCTAATGGTGTTTTTTTCATTTTCAATTTTTTCTTCTCTTCTCTATGATATTGACATAGTGGAGAAAAATGTGACTCATGGATGGAAAATTTATCAATCAAATTTAATACATTACATCCTATATTTTCTACGTATTCAAACTCTTACCAACATATAAGACATAACTTTGGCTCTTATTGCTCTACCCTACTTTACTCTTTTTCAATAATCTTGTAGAAACATTGCATTAACACGATACTCATCTCTAAAAAAAACTTCACCACTAATGCATGTATCGTAAATACATATAATTCTTCATCTGTCATACCTTTTGTGCATCTGAATAGTCTTGCTATAAGAAGATATAATGAATTTGGCTTGAAATTCGGGTCTGTAGCTTTTTTTGGGATACAAGGAAACCCACCATCGGTATAAAAATCAAACACTAAAACCCACTTATCCCATATTTCATCTGGGAGTATAATAAATTTAAGTTTATCATTCAAAGTTTCTAATTTTACCTTCTAAAAAGATGTAAAATTTTCCATTGAATGATTTGCTTGTGAAAATTAAAATAAATTTATACTTATTTCACTAAATTGGGACGTATTCCAGTGAATTGAGACTCCATTATTTCAAGTATTGGAAGAAATCCATCTCCATTTTTACATATATTGGATTCCATTTTTGTCTATACTAGATTCCATTAGTAGTAATATTAGATTCCATTAGTAGCAATATTGGATTCCAATATTGTCGTATTGATTCCAATATTGTTAGTATTGATTCCAATATTGTTAGTATTGGATTCCAATATTGTCAGTATTGGACTTATTTGAGTTCCAATTTATCTATTATTGGATTCCAATTTCACTATTATTAGATTCCAATTTCCCTATTATTGGACTCAAATTTCACTATTTCTGGATTCTAATAACACTATTAAATTGGATTCCACTTTTTCCACATAAGCCTAACTCGCCACCCACTTACATAAGCCTAGTGGTTTCTATCTTACATAACCAGAGTGGTTTCTAACTTACATATGGAAAGTACTTGCTAACTTACATAAACTAAGTAGTTGCAGTAAACTTACATAAGCCAAGAGGCCACTAACTTACATAAGCCAAGAGGTCTTAACTTACATAAGCCAAACGACCACTAACTTCAAGATAGTGCGTAAGTTATTGTTGTCATTTATGCCACATATCAATCTTAATATCATCATACATATACAACTATTCATGCATACCTTATTCAAATCAATAAATGTTGACGTTGAAAATCCCTTCCCTGAACTTCCTTGAATGGTGTTAAATTTGATGGTTGTTTAGATATTTTTCATGATTTTAGATGTAACATACTTTCAAATATTTTATAGAGCTGACATGTGTGAATCACATGTTTAAAAGGTGACCATTAATATTTATATAAAAAATTTATTCGTGTATATTAAACATAGTTAAAAATATGGAATTGTCATTAAAAAAGTTTGTAAGTAGTATATAAGTGTGAGTGATTGCACTTACAAGTGTGATTGGTCACACGTCTAAGTGCGAGCCTTGATTTGCACATCTCTCAACTCACAATTTAAGTGAGAGTCTTGACCGGCATTGCTAATTATGGGTATCGACTCACACTTCTAAGTGAAAGTATCAACATGAACTTCTAGATGCAAGTCTCGACCGACATTGCTAAGTACGAGTATTGACTCACACTTCTAAGTGAAAGTCTCGACTCACACTTCTAGGTATGAGTCTTGATTCGCACCGCTAAGTGCAAGTCTTGATTTACAAAGCTAAGTGCGATAACCTACCATTCATTTTTTTTTGGGTAATGGTAATTTTTCAACATTGCCCTTCAAAAATACAAAACAATGTTTATTTATACCAATTATTCTGTATAAATTTCATTATTTTTAATATATATTGATGTAAATTTTTATAATTTATATATAAATCTATATTAAAAATTGATGGTTAAATATTAAATATGTAATTCACATGTGACATTTTTTACAAATATTTACAAGTATTTTATGGCTACAATCAACAAAAATGTCTAAACGAGCGTCAAGAGTCACACGTCAAAGTGAAAGCACAAGAATTAAGGGATTTATTTTTACTCAAATTATATACAGGATTTTATTTACAATAATATTAAATTCTTACATTAATTATTTACAATACCAAATGCAATATTAATGATAACCATTTTGTAAGGAAAATGCTAATTAATGTTACATTTGCCTCAACATTAATTAGCCATTAATTCGAGCTATGTAAAATTCATCATTTAAAAGTACATGTACCATTCGAAATATGTGCACCTTTTGGAGCATGTAACTGTTATCAACCATTAATTAGCCATTTAATGAAAAGCAATGTAAAATCATATGCGTGCCCTCTTAAATTCATGCACCAATGAAATTGGCGGTTGGATTTTTCAGTTACATATCACTATAAGTAAACAATTTTTGATTTTATATTTTTAACATTTGCCTTTCTATTTTCTTTGTCAATGCCTAAGCTTATTCATCAATAGAAAAATATCACCAAAGTGAAAGCATTGAAAAATCTATTCTCGAGTTCTGAAAACGTTTTGATTTCCTCTCCATGCCAAAATTGGTATGCATTCTCACCTTCAATCCCTCCAAAATTATGAAATTATGTTAATGTAAAATTTTCCATAGCTGATTAGGGCTTATATCCACATAAAAGTTTCCATACCTGATTAGGTCTTATATCAATGTAGGTATTTTATAGATAATTAAAGGGAAGTATGTTATTCAATATTTTTTAGAAGGTATTTTTTTATTAAGGGAAAATAGTTTTGAAGGGACTATACCCTGTATACAAAAGGGCTCAAAATCTAGATATTAGAAGTGAGAGAAACAACCTAGAGAAGGGAAAAACAACCAACCTCAGAGGGCTCAACAGCCAGATAAAACAACATATTAAAAGAAAGGATCCAGTCGTACAATGATCCAAAAAACAGCAGAAGAGATCAAAAAGCAAACAATAGATATCTATCCTAGAATATCTCCACCAAAAAATAGCTCCAGATCCGCCAGTCATCAGCAACTTCGCAGCCAGTAAACAACAGCACAACACCACGTTACTTGATAGCCCTGTCAATCTTGGTTTTGATCACTTGTAGTGAGACAAAGAAAGCAATGGCTGTGGCCTGAGAAGGGTCTTTCAGATCTGCCTGAGAAATTGCCATATCCCTTTTCTCTTTGGGGCCCCAAATGTCTTCATTAATCCCGCTTAGGCTGCAAACACTATGAACATGCTGTTCAATGAAATTGTAAATACTTTTAAGAGTAGATAGGATGCAGTCATTACGACTTTTTGCATTTCCCATTCTACCATCCAAAGACTGTAACTTCTTGAACACTTCAGCAATAACACCCTCCTCATCATCATTTTGTAATATTCCTTTTCCCTTAGCTTTTTCCATATTTTTGATAACCCTTTTGAGCTCTTGGATTTCCTTTTCCATCCTGCCCAATTTGACTATCAAATCCTCCTCCTTAGGCTCCTCCACCCGCTGGCTGATGTGCGGGAGGTTCTCGGCAAGTTCGAGGTCTTTTGTAATATAGTAAATTTTTTTAGAGAAGTGAAAGAGAATGACATGGAGCACATCTTGACATATAAACAATGTAGCTTAACACATAATAACATGAGAGGAAGATTTGTAAAATTTTTAAAAACCCAAAACACTTGCTAAGAACTTGTTTTGTTGAGTCTTGAAAAAGAAGCCTGGTGGTATGGATGATGGCTCAATTTCTATAGTAAAAAAGTGAATATCAGAATCAATTTATGGTCATGGCACCATGCGTAGGAATAAAAGAGATGTATTTTATAAAATTGATATTATTTTGTTGGCCTTATTTTTGTCCGCAAATAGTCCTCTGCTACACATACTCAACAAAATTCAATGGATATGATGTCGTTGACATTGTCAATGACAATATTTTAGTATATATTCATGTTAAGAATGAGTTTCCATTGAATGTGTTGGTGATGGAATACAGTGACCTATTTGCAAAAAAATATGGTAATGCAAGAGTAGGAGAACCAAATGATTTTGGAGAACAAAAAATGAAAAAAATTGTGAAAGGAGAATTCGAGGAACAAGGAATTCTAAGATGATGCTACTATGGAAGTAGCAGCTATCCTCAAAATTTTCACAAAATATATTTTTCTCTGTTTGCATCATGGCTTTGTGGCTTTTTATCTTGTTCGCCCATGGGATTTCTCTCTTATATGCTTCAATGTCATATTTTACCTTAATGACCCTTTGTAAAAGGATGCGGGTCCTTTCAAAACCCCACATTAACCCTTATATAAAAAAATGGACAATTTTTACATCAAAATATGTTGTTGTGGCATAACCTAGCAAACTCTATGATGACAATATCTTGCTTTATTTTGTTAATTATTATTGATCGATAATATCTAATTACTATGGTGTCACATAAGCTAGCGGACACACATGCCTAAAAATAATATTCTTTGAATTGTTAAATGCTATTGATTCATAAGATAAAAATTATATATCTTGGAAGTATTAGGTTAACTTAGTGGGTGCTATGCTCAAAACATCTTACTTAAAATTTCTCCTCAATCCACTAATCAAAACAAAAAAATCTATAACTTTTCAACTATCTAATGTTTGTAATTTGTTAAACTACGAAACTTAAATATATTTTTCTTTAATTGATAGTTAGTATTGATTTGAAAAATATGAGGTTTTTTTGTAACATTGATTTATTATATTTAATAAAAATCATAATTCTATGAGAACAATCACACAACTAGGACATCTAGCACAATCACACAACTATCACATATCCCATCCACGAGGCATGAACTTGTTGTTCTATCTTGTTTAATTTAAATTTTTGTTAAAAAATTACTATTAAGAAATGTTTATTAAATATACGTAAACATAATGATTATATGCTTTATACAGGATTAAGGCACCCAAAAACCTTATAATAGAATGTAACTTGAGCATCACCAAGAGTGAACAAAAAATAGGACAAAAACGACTAAAACAACTTATCCCAAACTGCAGTCCAATATATCAATATAAGGAAAAATAAAAAAACATGAAGGGGAAAACATCCCAAATGATACAATCCAAAAATACTCAAACAAAATATCCAAGAGCCAATAAACTAGTTATTCTTCAAACATTTCATATTATCATCTTGCTCGCTGATGTTAAGGATGTCGTCTTCAACCTACTCTTCCTCATCAGAACTACTGAGGTGGAGATTATACATGCAAAATTTGTGTCCCTGCTCCAGATTGACCACATGCCCCTGACTCTCCAAAACTAAACTTTTGATCTCTACCAAATCAGCCCCAGTAGAGTTTTGGGTGATGCATATTTTTAGAGGCATCGACGCAATGCATGAGACTATTTCTCATATCTGTTGCAAATTCACCTAAGGCCTTCTTATCCATTTCCACCGACTCACCCGAGAGAAATTTTATCAAAATTCACATTCCAACCCATATCTACTCTCTCTTTCCCTTTAGATTAATCCCATTTCATATCAATCAGAGAAATTGCAGCTCTAGTACCAAGATTTCCATTCCCCGAGGCACCTTACCGTTCTTTCCGCTCAGTTTGTTCATATGGTCTGCGTAAGAGTACAATTTTCATCTAAATCCCTAGATTCGAGCTCTAATTCCTTTGCCACCAGTGGTTTACCATTCTTAAAATGAAAAAAATTCATCCATGGTGTATCATGGTATCAATATTTCACTTTTGAAAATGATGCACCGACGCAAAGAGCAACATAAATAAGAAAAGGGAAGGCTCATAACAATCTTATGCCTAAATATATCAAGCATAATAAGATGGTGAGTAGATATCTTTCTATAATTATCTTTAAGATTAATGTACCTCATAAGGTGGAGGCACACCTTATTCCAAATATTAGGGAACAAAATCTAGCTATACCATCTACCAACAAGTAAACCATTTCTTTACTGCAGAAGAAAGTCTCAATTTTGTGTTTATTTCTGGTGCGGTCTTTGAATATCTTTAAGCCCTCCTTCTCCATTCCAGTTTCTTGTGTTATTGAATCCTTTGAAACCTGAATTTCCATGCCGTGGATTACCATGCTATCATTTTTCCATACCCGACCAAACTCTAACGCAAGATAAGGATCATACCTCATGATTTTTGAGATGAAATTCCTAAACCCCCCAATTTTTAGAATGTGTCACAAGGAGGGGTTGTACTTCAGATAACCATAGCTCATGGGATTGGTTCTCAAACGACCACCTCCCATGGTTTTAGTTGATTGAGAATGAAAATGGAAGAAACAATCACCAAAATGAATCGTAAGAGAAAAATTAATACAAATCCTACCATATATCATGCACGTGGTCCCGCTAACCATAAGTACAAGGATGCCATCCCAATGAGGGAAAAAAACCACCAAAACATTAGTACTTAATGTTCTTAATGAGATTAATAAAATTGGTGATATCATCTCCCCTCTCACACACTTTAAAATTACTACCTTTAGCCCCCAATTTGGCAAGATAATCTACACATTTATTACCCTTTCTAGGGGTATGAATAATTACATTTATCAAACTCTTTCAGAAAAATTTCTTTAGTATCTTTATGGATATTTCTTATGGTCCAATTATTAATTGTATCCTTTCTCACATTGCAAAGGGTTAAAATCTTGTTTTGTATAACTAACCAGAAAAACATGTTGACATTGGTGAGTAAATCCTTAATCAAAATTTTCCTCTACAAATCCTTGTCAGACAACATATGCTCAGATAATGAATATGTTTGGTCCAAAAACTGATAGGTCAGGTGTTATACTTAATTATTATAGTAATTTATCTCCATAAATGTATGTAGGAAAATCATTTATGTGAAAACAATTGATTTAAGACGTTTAAAATACATCAAATTATTTTAGAAACATGTTCAATATTTTTCATTCAAACAACAACATATTATAAGTACAACATAAAAGGTATTTTGTAGTAAGTAAAAATATTTGAAATAAATACAATTTTCATCCTCCAATATTTACAATTCAATTCCAGTTAAGGTAGGAACTCTTCATGTTGTTGACCTTGGGGAGTAAATCCTTAGTCCAATTTTTCCTCCGTAAATCCTTTTCGTAAGACAACATATGTTTTGATAATGAATATGTTTGGTCAAATAACATATATTTTATTGTTATACTTAAGCATTTTAGTCATTGATCTCCATCAATGCATGGAAGCTAAGAATTTTTGTGAAAAATTGATCTAGGATGTTTAAAGACATCATACTATTTTAAAAACATGTTCAATATTTTTTCATTCAAACAAAATTACATATTATAAGTACAACATAAAATACATTTTGTAGTAATTAATAAAAATTTAAATTATTCCAATAAGAACTTCTAACATCCACGACACTAGTCGCACTTCTATTTGAGTAGTAACAAATTTAAAAAACAAGTTACAAATTTCACTTCAATCCCAAAATATTATACTTTTTTTTGTTATATCAATTCAATCCTCCAACTAGGTGGAAGTTCATTACAAGATTAAAACTAGAGATACTAACGAAAACTAAACTCAATATGTCTTTCTTTAGCTTGTTAAATGATAGTGACTCTTTAGCTTGAAATATTATATTCTTCAAATACATTCGGCCGTTAAGCTCAAACTAGGTTGATTTAATTTGTTAAATCCTAGTGACCACTAAAATCAAAATAATATCTCACTTTATTTTGTCAAAACCTTGAGACCACGAAGATCCAAATATTATGTTGTGTCATAAGCTAGCAGATGCTAAGTTCAAAATATCATTCAATAACTTGTTAAATGAAAGTGACCACTACGCTCGAAGTAATATAAACAACAAACTGCCAAATTTACCTGAAACAAAACAATATTGATTCAAGTTAATATATACCCACACCATTCTGAAGTCACGTAAGGGTTCAATATAAGAAGAAATTTTAACATCCATGAGGCTAGTTAAAAGATGAAAAAGCACATTATTCTTGTCATGTAACTGTAATTGTACCTATAATTGTGAATGTAATTATACCCGTAAGAGAAAAAAAAGCCAAATAAGCATATTATTCTTACCACATACATGTAATTGTATCTACATTTAAATTTATCTTGGTTTGAACTAAAAATGCTACTCTTCATTGAAAAAATCAGATCCCGGGATGGAGAGGACTCATAGGGATGCATTTTTTCGAGACAACACCATCCATGTCTCATTCACGTCAAACTATTTTTTGTGAAATCACCTCACCAAATCTCGCAAACAAATTCCCATCACAAGTGTTGCTTGTGCTCCCTGTAACATCTCTATGCTTACCCACTTCATTTCCATGTGTAGAATGAACAACCTTGGAGAACCTAAATGTAACAAATAGATGTGTCAATAATGAAATTATAATAAGATATTGCTTTATGATTTGTTTTCTGATAATATATATAGTATGAAATCATGTCTAACAATGTTAGTTATTTCACCTTGCTTCATTTTGTTTGCAAATTCTTCCTTTATAATATATATTAACTAAATACATCTAATATCACTAACATTCAAACCTTCAACCTCCACTAAATGCAGTAATTGCATGAACATTAACTAATTAATGTTGTGGTTGGCTGAACATTAACTAACATTAAAATAAAATTTGTTAGGTTATGTTGAGGCATAACCTCTTTTGGCAGCAACAAGAGGATACAACATTTTGGGGTTTTTTGGCATTTATGGCATTCATAGATTGTGTTTATGTGATGGGTGGGACCAATTAATGACTATTAATAATTACATCATATTTCAATTAGAAATCTTGGAGACACGTGTTGAATATTGGAATGAAGGTTCTTGACATCTCTATTTAAGCATCATCTATATCGGGCCTTTGACAATCACTTGTCAAAATATCCCTCGTTCAATATGGGTGACACCATCTAACACAATGAGACTTATTCTCATGAAGAGGTCAAGGCCGACTTGGTAATATGGAATATTTTGCATGAGGGTGGTCTTACATAGTTTATGGAAAGATGTCTGGTCACTCGCTCGAGTGACAAGTAATGTGTTGGAAACCGGAAGAAAGAAAGAGTCAAAGAGGGAAAGAATTTTTTTATTTCAATAGAGTTCATTGCAGCTACGATGAGGCTCTCCATGGAGGGAGATTTTTTTTTAAATTCTCACTTCAGGAGGAGATGGATGATTTCCTTTATCTTGGTGAAAATACGACAGTGTATCACTCGAGCTATGAATGAGACTTGCATCCACAACCTTGGGATAGGGTTGTTGAGTAATTGAGGAGGTACTTAACATTACAACAATGCTAAAAAGTGATCTATGGACCTCAAAATTTTCTTCTTGCACATATTTTACAAGATTAGAAGGTAAAATTTGTAGATTTTCTATTTCAATCACTTGATAGGTCCCTTAAATTGGAAAGAGAAGATGAAGGTCCATTCCTACACCTAGGCCTTTTGTATTTTCTCTTTAAAATTAAATATTCCCAAAAAAAAATATCACAATTCCCCTCTAAGACTAATAAGTAGCGTCGTGTCCCCCTCCTCTTCTCGTAACCAACTCCCCTCTTTTCTGTTTCCATCTTCGTCGCCTTCTTCTCCCTTCCGACTAAAATTTAGACATCAATATTATTAGCCCTAAATCTTTCTCTCTTTTCACTCCCTCATCTTCTCCGATGGCTCTTAACCCTTCAAACCCCTCAGATAACTCTCCTAAGGTCTCGAACCTCTTGCAGACTTGACATCTACTTCCTCTCCACCTATTATCGACACTTCTCTGGATTCTCCTCTCCTCTCCACTAACATTATAATGGCTACAACTGACTAACCTCACTTGATCATGGAAGCATGTGTGGATGCCCTCCCACATTTTTGCATAGAAGTTAGCATAGACTCATAAATTCTAGATGTATTGCAGGATCTCTCCTTGGTTTACCCTAATTCTCTGTTAGATAAAATGGGCTTCCTTAATGCATCTTCAAAACATAAGGATCATTTAGATAAATTCTCTCCGATCCGCACGAGGCCATTGAAGATTATGTTACACTTAATATCTGTTATAATGGAATGGAAAATTCACATGGACATGACCTAGATCAAAATCAATGAAGACTTCTTAGAACACATTAAATTAGTGGACGTGTTGGTTCAAGGAAGCTATACGGATGAAAATTGACATGCAACCTTCAACCGCACTCGACCCCCTAAGGTCATGTTGGAGTAGCCGATGTGGACATATGTGTGGCTAAGTATAGGAGGATCAGTAAATAGGATATGGTAGTGTGATATCTAGGTATTTGAGTTGGCAAAGGGGAGATTTATAGGCTATGAATGCATAGTGTAAATTTGCTATGGTTTTTCTAACCAATTCTCAATGTTGAACTAGTTTGAAGTGTATAAATTAACTAAGATGAAGATAACAATATATGCTACTAATGAAAGGAAACTAACCTAAATAAAACAACAAAATAAAAACATCATAATTAGAAACAATAAGTAGATTTTATTCTAAATAATCAAATCTACTTCTACACTAAAACTAAACAAGCAAAATAACGTGGTGTGGTTATTCACTTATGTCGAGTGTATTGAAACTAAACTAACTTAAAATAAGAACTTTTCCAAATGATCTATGATATGTAGACAACCTCCTATAGATGTTTTCTCCTTCAGATCCACATAGATGGGAAGAAGAGAATCCGTCACTGGGTGCTGCTATTAATGATTTAAACTCTCTTGGAAATTAATTAATTAATTGGAAATGAAATAATACTAGTTTTATACTCTATTTGATATGATGTGATAATGATAAATTGCAGCAATGAAGGAAATAAAAAACAACTCTAACCTAGAATTAACAGTAATAGAGGTAAATCCAATTGTGTGATGACTTGTCCCCTCAGTTTATCCTTTCTTTCTTTGTGTGTCCATATGAGTCCAAGGAATTGAGAATGCAAAGGCAACAACAAGAGAAATAACTTGAGAAATGGTAGCTTGAAGGTATTCTTGCTGTAATGTAAGTGGAAGAAGGATAACACAAGTGAGCAGAGATTGGATATGTAATTTCTAGCAAGATTGTTGCAGCAATACTATGTAAGATACACAAAATTCTCAGGCCATTTGCTTGAATACAAGCATTGAATGTTTAAGAATTGGCTGGGATGTGCCTTCATGCACAAGGAAGCCTTGGAGTGCCAAATCATTTGGTGAAGAGGTAGTTCAAACTAATTAAATCTATTTAAAAATAGAAAAGGGAAGCAACACCATGCTATCAAGACTATTTTTAGGAAATTCAGTTCTCAAACGCACCTCGTAAGTCAAGTTAAGTGAAATCACGCATGTTAAAACTACGTATGAATATTTATTGAAAAGAGAGTAGGACCGCCACCCCGTGTAGGGTGGCAGCCACGGACCCCTACCCCGCCCGGGTGGTGGTTCCAAACCACCACC
This sequence comes from Taxus wallichiana var. yunnanensis, assembly GCA_018340775.1. Classification (NCBI taxonomy): domain Eukaryota; kingdom Viridiplantae; phylum Streptophyta; class Pinopsida; order Cupressales; family Taxaceae; genus Taxus; species Taxus wallichiana. Next base: position 603,634,187 of record CM031235.1, read on the forward strand.
TAGGAAGTATGGTGGTCCTGACACTAAAGGCCAAAACATGCACAAAAATGAGCGGGAAGCTAGAAGAAAGCATGGAAAAGTTAAGTAAGGATGTCTAGGTTACAAATATACATTACATATGAGATTAGGAACTCAAACACCTTTGTAAAGGACATGAATCATTGGGAACTTTTGTAACCATTTTCTGACAATGTAGCACATGTAATTTTGGGTGCATACATATTTCCCACTTGGAGAATTGTCTTTAGACATGAAGAGGCATAAAACATAAATTCCGAGTATGGTGTTCTTGAAATGGGGATTTAGAAGCTATATGTGATCTTTGTTCAAAACAACCCACTTGAGAACCATGAACAACCTAGGTTTGGTTAGAAAATTATGGAATAATTTTTTGATTAGGATTTGATGACCAAAGTCTCAAAGAGAAGTTAAATTCAACCGATAACTTTTTTGATTATAATAATTACTAATTTCTCATTATAGAGAAACAAGTGCAATAGGTCCATCCTAGCTCAAATATCCCTAGGGATTAATTTAATTACTGATTACATTGACATTTGAGCTAAATATTTCCTAATTAAATTTATTAGGGTTAAGGGACCCAAAACAATTAAATACCCAAGGTATTTAATTCCACAAGATCAAGACAAGAGCAGGGTTTAATTGTAGTGAGAAAGGGATACATATTAAAAATCAACAGAGTAAGGTCTCACTTACCCACTCCCAGAACTTGATTAGGAGTGTCTACAACTAGGTTGTCATGTAACAGTTGTCACTGATAGGTTTCGGAACAATTCAATTTCACTGGGACATACTTTTCAGTTATTAACAATTATCAAGGTCACATGGTTCAAATTTTAGGGTTAGAAGTTTCAGCTAGATTCAGGGAGAAATTTACCCCATACCCAAATATCTAACAGGCTTAGAGTTTTAACTTGATTTTTCTCATAGTTAATGCTTCAAAAATTTCCCTAAACCATTCCCAATGGATAGACAATTTTCTCACCTTTCTGGTGATATCAAGAAGGCCTCCTAACTCCTTTTGGAACTCAAGATATGAGCAAGTGGACTTTGAGGTCAAATTTTCCCCAAGGGGATACGTGTCAAGAGGCGGGGAAAGCACCTTCAATGGGTTGTTGGGTCGCGGGGTGGCTTGGGGAAAATTTTTCCATTGTGTGGGCACAAAGGCAAAAGTTCTTCCATGCCTCCGCAGGTCCCTGGTGGACACGTGTCGAATCCTGGCACAAAGAGGAAAGGGGGTGAGGGGTTAGTGGAGCGGCGGAGAAGATTGCCAAATTTCGCTGAAGGGAGAATGAAAAGGGAAAAGGGATGCGCGGGTCCGCGAAGAAGAAAATTCCAAGGCCGAGCTAAAAATAGAGCCACAGGGGAAAATTTCAAAATTTTCCAAAGGCCAAAAATTGAAAAGACAAGGGGTCCGCCCTCCTCGCTGCCACCCCAAGGTGCCACGTGGCATGTTCTCATTAACTATGGGCCGGTAAGGCTAACGTGAAATTTTTCCCAAAATTTTCAAAAGGTCTAAGGGTTGAAAGGAAGCCACACCTCTGTCGTAGCTCCAAGAGGACACGTGGTGCCCTCTCGATTGGTCATGGAATGGCGGAGAAAAATGGAATTTTTTTCCCAACCAAAGTTTTTCCAAAAAAATTTCTAAGGCAAAAATGACGGGAATTTTTTTGGGTCATAGGGCCCATCAGTGGAAATTTTTCCCAAATTCTCCCGCCAAGGCATAAAAACTTCAAAGTGCCATAACTTAAGCTAGAAAGCTCAATTTTGCACAAACAAGGACTTTTTGGAAAGCTCTCGATGCCCTATTTGCAAAAAAACATAAATTTTACATTTTGATAAAGTTTAAGGGGTCAGTTTTTCAAAAAGGATCTGTAGGAGTTTAATAAGCCAACTGGTATTTTTTAACTTCTCAATTTGGTTAAATTAGATATCCTCCTTCACTCGATGATGTAGCCTAGAATTCTAAGATAACACCTAGTCACGCTGGCACATCACTCAGCATAGGCTGAGCACTCATCCGAAGTGTACAAAGGTACCAAGTCCCTCTTTAGGGTTGCTATAGTAGAATGGTAACATGATGAAGTAGCATAACAAACATATATTTAGAAACTAATCCATCTACACATTGTTACACCATACCAGATCTATAAGCACTTTAAGTATAAATCATCATGATAACAATAGTGTACAATGACAAACATATCAGACACTATTTGTTTGGCCAATATTCTTCATATATTCATCATACCAATAGTACAAAATCTTCATACAATACTAGACATGCGCACATGGATCTGTTACAATTATCCAGTCTCATGCACCCATGTATCTCTAACCCTTCAGAGCAGTATGTGTCCCTATATATATTTTACTAAGTAATTCATTACATATATATAGGGTGGGGGACTAGCCCTTCATCGCTTAACTCTACCAAAATAGGTCACATGCTAATAATAACCACACACCTTTTACAACTATAGCCATACATGCAAGTATGCTATCTATAGATCGTTGATAGTTAACTATAGTGGTGGATCTATTCTTAGCTTATGTCCATGCAAGTGTGACTGAACGTTATCTTTAAAATCTCCATGAAGATTGGCGTGTAAGTCTTGGCATAGTTTTGTGTGCTCTTCACACCAACCTCTAAGAATAGCCCTGATCTCCAAAATTGGCTAAGTCCCGAAAGTCTTACTCAACACCTCCGCGCGTGACACCTTCCTATTCCTTTGTGCCTTTGCTCCTGTGCTGTTCTCCCACGTGGACTCTATGTGTGAGCTTTACTAGGTGTTTTCTCTGATCAACATTACCCCACACTAATCTCATTGTCGCCTCAACAATGGTGATGTCTAAAAATTACACAAAGAATGGATAAATAAAGAATGGTTGAATAAAGAATTTTGAATAAGGTATACAATCCTAAAGAAAAATTGTTCAGGCCTCAGGCTCCTCCATGTCATTCTGAAGCAACAACTCTAGATATTCTTCCTTTATATCTACTTCCAAGTTCTCCCACTCTATCAACTCTGTTCCTACCTTCTCTAGCACGTCTATAATGATAGACTGCAGCTCTTCCATAGTTATCTTTCCTTGTTCATTCTGTATCACAAGCATTACACTTGACATAGAGGTTTGCACCCCTTCCAATATATCCATCTTTTGAGAAATGAGCTTTCCAAGCTCATCTAACCTTTCCTTATGTGGTGCCTATCTTATAGCTAGTGTCTTGTGCTTCTGTTTCACCAGATTAAATGTTCAACGCGACCCAGGGTTGCATCCTTCATAGCCTTGTGCACTTCATTTTCCTCCTCCAATGTTTTTACCACGATCAACGCATCTGGAGCTGTGCATATCATTAGTGCATGGTTGGATTTCTTCAACTCATTACGGATGGCTTGCAGTAGGCCTTCATAAGTAGCAATCTTCCTTGCTACTGCAGCCTGCACTTTCTCTACCTCTTCCGCGGGGTCCTTGGGCTATTTTGATACATGCACCTTTTCATCCTCCAACACTAATGTTATCATTATCTTTACATAAGGAAATTCTTTTGGCACTTGGGATTCCAAATGTGGCATACCTTTAGGACATCATCTCCAATTTCCTCCGCCATACTAACAAAAGTGTCATATTTTCTCTTAATCAGGTCCTTTTCCTGCACTAGGCACGCTATCTCCACATCCTTGGCTTGCAGCTTCTCTGTCAGCGCCTTAATGGTAGTAGATTTATCAATGTTTCTTCTTACTACCTCAACAGATACCTTTACTAGAGCATTGCTTACCTGCTCATCTGTCATCACCGTTGGCTTGATTGTCATGTGCCTTATTTCAGGTGCCTTCTTCAATCATCTTGATGCGCATGATTCTTCACTAACATCAAAGTCTAGCTCATCCATATGCGTGTGCATTGACCATGAAAGTTGCTTCTATGTACACAGAGTCACCTTGTCCTCATCCATGAGCACCCATCCGAATAGATCCTTTTACTCGATGGTGCTCTGAAACCGAGCGTGAATAATCAACTTTGGGTCTTCTACATATCCCATGGTATGTGCCTTGGCATCCTCACCTATTCGATGGGATCTTGGCCCTCTTGGAATGGCTGCATCAAGGTTAGGAATACTAGATGTATCCCCACCCTTGTCTTGTGTGGCCTCTGATTGTTCCCCTTCTCCTCCTTCCATTTTCTCCTCCTCCTCGTGTTGAGGCTCCTCTTCTATTGGAGATGAGGGCACCTTCTCCTCAGATTCTTCTACTTCCTCATCTAGCCTGAGTTTTCTTCTTTTCTTCCCCTCTGGCTCCTTTACTTGCTGGGTTTCTCCTTGTGCCCTTGTGTGCTTGAATACCTTCTTAAATCTTTGGTCACCCTACTCTTCCCCAGTAACTTCTTCTCCCTGTGAATCCAATGCATGATCCTTATCCTTCTAGCCAGATGACTGCTTCCTCCTCTCGCACCAAGCCACCACTATCCTCTTGCTCTTCATCCTCTTCCTCATCATCTTGCTTGGGTTCAAAGGGCCTAGGTGTCAGAATGTTCTCCATGGTATGCTTCCCCTTCGGTGGCCCTAGAAGTGAAAACTCATTTTCCACATACTTTTTATTTTCCATTTTCGACTTAAGTTAGAGGTATATCAGCACGGCCCCGATATCCGCAATGGAAAGTGTCTCTTGTTTAATGCTCAAAATCTTTGAGATATTACTCTCGTTGTATGCATTCTTCCTCGGATATCCATACATTTTTTGCAAGGTGTGATATTCACAGTCCACCTTGTCTGCATTAAACACTAACCTCCATGTGTTGGTGAACCGATGTACTGAAGCTTGGAAGTATCATGCAGAAAATGTGTAAGGCATTTTGCACTAGGGGCTCCATGACCCATCTACCATTGGAAAGCGTGTAATACAAAAGTTTTGGTAGACTACAAACAGTGTTTGCTTGCTTCCCTAGAACCAAAGGCAACTCCTTGGGTATACGCCATTCCTCTTCAAATGTCCGCATGGAGCCTATCATACCACATATTTGCTCACTCCTTCACCTCATCTGTCATTGACCCCTTGCATAGATACTTACTCGAATCATTCAGTTGGAGACTTTTGATTCATGGGGTATTCCCATATATTCTCTTTTGGGCCATCTGGTACCCCAATCTCCATGAATACCAAGCTTAGCAAAACACAGCCAAAGCTTATCTTGTTTCTTGCATGCGCTTCCTCTACTATTTTCTCTACAATGAAGCTAACAATATTATAAGTGACTCCTTCTGACATGCGCTTTGCCACATGTAGCCACATAGAGTTAACTTGTGACCAACGTTCTTGGTCATTCAATTTTGTAATCGTGTGCGCCTGCTACTGCATTTCATGGATAATTTTTTAGTTTATCAATGTCCATTCCACATGGTCCTTTCTGGTAGCCCAATGCTTTCTATGTCTCTAAAATGGCACTCTTGTCAGCTAGGTCAACCTTAATATCCTTACCTGTTTCCCTTAGTCTAGTTACGGTGGCAATAAGAATGGGTGTCAATCTTACCCTCCATCCCGCAAAATAGAAAAATTCCTCATGGACTCGGCTCATCAGCCATCTATATAATGGTGCATACTTCCCAAAGTATGGGAGCTCATATAGCTGGTAGACACCAATTGATTTTATGAATCATCATATATTGGCATGCCATCCTCAGTTCATTTGTTCGTTCGGGAAGTGAGAAAGTCATCTAATTTCTTCTAGTTATTGTTGGTCCGGTGATTATACTCACTTATCTTACTCTGTCATATGTGGGTATCCCATTCCTGGCCCACAATTACCTCCTCAGGGTACTGCATTTTGAAAAATTGCTTTTGAGCCATCTCTTCCTCTTCTTCTACTACCACCTTCTTCTTTTCCTTTACTAGTGTTGCTTTCTTCTTTGGAGCCATTCTTCTCTTTGGGTTTTGTTTTCTAGACCTTCTGCGACAAGTTTTTATTGGTTTGCCTCAAACCCTAACTTGATTCAACTGTGCCCTAATTTGCAATCATGAAATCATGTGCCCTAGCTTTGTTCTGTCACTCTGCTTCATTCAAACCCTTCTCCTATGGGGATACAAGCCCTTCCAATACACAGATCTATCTTTTGTGCCTGGTTCACTTGCTTCGCACCTTGAACCACTTTACTTGGCTCTTTGCACGTAGCTCTTTGTTGAATTCTCATAGTCATAAGGGTAAAAATGAAATCACATCTCATCCTTATATAGATTTCCACTTTTGCTACATTAATTGCTCCTCCACCTACCAAATTCTCCTCATTTATTACCCATTTTTATCATTTCTACGCAGTACATTTTCATGCCAAAAGCTATAACCTTCTAGCACACCTTTTTAGCTTTTGTTACGTGAGTTCTCTTCAGCAGTGTGCGGTCTAGCACCGAGTACCTCGTCACTACATAATCTCCTGGTAGTTACCATGGCCGCTTACCTCATGTTATACTTTTCCCTCATTCATCTTCATCCTTGGTTATCTTGAGAAGCAATCTTTTGTCAATCACCCTTAGCAATCTTCTTTCTCAACACCCACAACATTAAATCTTCACAGCATATACCTGAGAGTCACCAACAATCCACCCCACACTAAAATAATGTGTAGTCCTCTGCACATCAACATGCTTCAGATTGTAGTTAGCTTCATGTGTGCAAGCGTGCTTATTACACAAACAAGAACTAAATTGATAAAGCATAGCGATGATGAAAGAAATACATTAAGGGAATGCAGAAAGTGAAACCTAATTTATCTAGTAATACTGCTTTATTACAAACACCAAGAAGACTTATTTATAGTAGGGCTTCAACCTAATCCCATTAAAATAACTGAGAACCTCGTGCCATTAATTGATCCTAACTGGAAAGCACTTGACTCAAGTATATGAGTTATAATATACGGTCCCAACAAATGTACCTTGAGCTTCCCTAAATGGCGCAAAAACTTGGAGTCATATAGAAGTACCATTTTTCCAACCGCAAGTTTCTTATCCCTGATATGTCGATCATGCCATGCCTTTTGGCATGCTTTCTCTGTTTCTGACTCTAGCGTGCTATGGCTCAATGCTCATCTAGGTGAACCATCTTCTCAATCCATTCTTCCAAGGCTTGATCATCAACTAGACCTCCAGCACACACAATGCACAAAGAAGGTAACATAAATTCTAGAGGAAGAACAACTTCCATGCCAAACACCAATTGAAAAGGTGTGGCTTTGTTTAATCTCTTGTATGTTGTTCTATAAGCCCAAAGAACAACAGATACTTTATCATCCCAATATTTCCTTCCAACATCATAAATCTTGGTCAATGTGTGGCTCAAAATTTTTTTAAAAGCCTTAGCAGTGCCATTTGCCTAAGGGTGATAGGGTGTAGTCTTATGGTGGGCAACCATAAACTCATCTAATAGAATTCTTATTGTCTCAATTAAAAAATGTGTGCCCCTATCACTTGTTAAACTTAAAGGATAGCTATACCTTGTAAGAATATTCTCCCATAAGAACCTTGCTGCTGTAGCCATTGTACAGTCCTTTATAGGTGCTGCTTCTGCCCATCGTGTAAGATAATCTGTACAGGTGATGATATAGCGCGATCCATTCCTCTACAAAGCTGGTGAAATAGGCTCGACAAAGTCAATCGCCCATTTCTCAAAGGGTTCAGAACTTGTAATTGGTCGTAAAGGAATCTCATCCCTTTGTCCTGGTAAACTGAGACGTTGATAATGGTCACATGTCTTACAATACACTTTACAATCCTTGTACAATGTTACCCACCACAAACCAACAAGTAGAATTTTGCTTGCTATCGCATCACGTACATAGTGGCCACCATAAATACCACTATGTGCTTCTTCCATTATATCCTTTCATTCATGCTCCAATACACAACGGTGTAACACCTCATCTCTACCTAATTTGTACAAATCACCACTGATTAACATCAATGGTACCGCACATATAGCAAGTTTCTTCTTCTCTAAAGATTTCATGCCTTATCGGTGGCATACCAGTCCTTAGAAAGACAACAATGTCCTCTAATTCTGATGGCGTGCATTGTAACCTATATAGTTATGCATTAGGCATGGTATCTTCTATAGTTTTTACCTCTTCTCTTGACTGAATTCTAGACAAGTGATCTGGTCCAGAATTACTTTTGCCTAGTTTTACCACAACTGTAAAGTCAAACTCTTGAAATAAGAGTATCCATCGGCATATGCACCCCTATAAAACGGGCTTGTTCACAAAATAATTCAATCCCATGTGATCTGTATAAAACATAAATGGTGTGGCCAACAAATACTGACAAAATTTGTGCAAGGCATAGATCATGGACAAGGCCTCGCACTTTGTAGTGGTATAATTCTGTTCTGCAGGGGTTAACTTCCTACTAGCAAAGAAAATGGGATGATCAACAATACCTTATCCCGGTTGCACTAAGACAACACCAATGGCTATGCCAGAGGCATCCACATGAACATGAAAAGGTTTATCCCATGAAGGAAAGTGCAAGATAGGCGTGGTAGTAAGTTTCTTCTTCAATATCTCAAACGCGCTGCTGCGACTCTCCCCAATAGAATGTACCTTTCCCCTTGAGAAATTCTTCCAAGGGTGTGGAAAATTTTGCATACCCTTGGATAAACTTCCTGTAATACCCTTGTATGACCCAAAAATCCACGCACCTCACTCTGACTGGCAGGCGCTTTCAATCCTACGATGACTGCAACTTTAGCTGGATCAACCAACAACCCTTCCTTATAGATAATGTGTCCTAAAATTATGCCAAAGGGAGTAGCAAAGATGCACTTCTTAATGTTCAATGAGATACTCAACTATCTACATATTTCAAACATTAAGTGCAGATTGTCACAATGATCCTTAATTAGCCCATAAATAGTCCAATCATCAAGATAGACCTATAAGAAGTTGTGAATAAAATCCTGGAATGCTTGTACCACTATCCTTGAAAATATAGTAGGTGCATTCTTCAATCCAAAGGGCATCACAATATAGGCAAATCTTCCCTATTCAGTAGTGAAGGTGGTCTTCTCTTGATCTTCCGGGGCAATCCTAACCTGATGATACCCTGAGAACCCATCTATAAATGAATATATCTCGCACCCAGCCACTCCTAATATTTCCTCTGTGAATGACGTAGGAAAGGGATCTGTAACACATGTTGCATTCAAATCTCTATAATCAACACAAATTCGAATCCTACCATCCTTTTTGATGCTTATCACCATAGGACTGACCCATTCTGATTCATCAATGGTAAAATGATCCTGATTTCAACATATTGTCAATCTCCTCCTTTACTTTCTCGCACAAATTGGGATTCATTAGATAAGGTCGCTTCCTCACAGGGCATGCACCTTCCTTAAGCTTTATCTTCATTTCTCCAAGTGATTTATGCACACCTTTAAGTTCATGGTATCCTCTTGGGAATAAGTCCTCATAGTCTCTAAGTAACTCTATGATCTTTGCTACTCTGATTTTGACCAGTAATCCCCAATTATCACCTCCTTAGGTTTAGCTTCTGTGCCTATATTTACCTTTGTTGTCTTCATAGGTTCATGATATGCGTGCGCATCTACATCCACACTAGCTAACACTTCATGTGTTCCATGTGAATGATCCACATCCAAGTGCTCAACTTCCTCATCATCAATTATGTAAACCATCTTCCCCTTATCTTTTTCCCGAGAAGCACGCTCAAGTAATATGATATCACCTTCTTCATCTAAAAATGTGCCCCTGTCTCTGTCTCATCAAATATTTCCTAAATAAGTTCTTCCGCTTTCCCACTGTCTCCCATGGTTAAGTGCTTGATAAAGCTTAAAGTTGTGTTCACTGGTGGTGTAGATGAAAAGAATTCAAAAGTTTGGATCATCCTGCAGTCAAATTTTTCCAATTGCGAGTGTCACGATGTAGTTCAACATATACATACCAAGCACGCGCACAACCTTGTAGAGTAGAATAAAACCGATGCACCCAAAGTGAGGGTAGTAATGCTTCCTGTCTTACTATCCAGAGGCTCTCACACTGCTGGATATAATGCAGAGCGGAGTTAATCACCACAATAAGGGAAATTTTTGTAGGTGCATTACTTCTTGAAAACCTGGTTGATAAGGCGGTCCCAATCGTTCCCCATTCTAAGAGATTATCCTTATGAACCACCCACTAGCACGCTGTTGTCCCGCCCAAAGTATATGACAACATATCTCATCATTTAAGCTGGTTATCCTAGTTTGATTCCATGGCCTGTAAGAATCTAGCCAAATCTTCGGATCCAAAGATAGCAGGTCGAGCAACCTATACATTAGACATAGTGAAACCCTTTTTGTAAGCAACCACATGCTTAACGTTTCCCCACCACCAGTTCATAAGTTCCATGAGCCCAATTATCACAAGCAATACTTGGTAGTATTGTTGATTAACTGAGAATCTTCCCAATGAAGGATTCCTTCCTTGGATGGCTCATTGACCTCTGGGTCCCGAATAATGCGTATATAGATTCTATTCAAGTCCTCTTCACTCAAAGGTTCCACATATGGTATGGATTTCCCATCTGTCAATGGTATTATGACCCTTTCCTCCTTGTTCTCGAAGCTGATATACCCCTTGTTAAACCTCAAATCAGCATTGTTTGCATAACACCAAGGGCACCCAAGCAAATCTAGGAAGCTATCTACTTCGCAAGTGCTAGCACTTCAAGTCTCCTGTAAACTTGGCCCCTTGTATAGTGATAGATGCATCCTTCAAAACTCCTATGGGAGTAGCTTTTGTTCTGTTTGCCATGAACAATACATTAGATGATGGCTAGTGGGGGTCTCCCCATTTGTTCCCATGCATCCAATGTAAGTACATTCACTTCCACACCTATGTCAATCAAAATATTGCTCAACAACCACCCGTCCACAACAACATTCAAAGTGATTTCTTTGTCGTAATCAATGCTATCAGGGGGAAGATTCACATGAAGTATTTGTCTTCTAGTCTCAGTTCCCATGCATGGAGTATTCCCCTTTAACCAATTTCCTAGTAAATGAATAATATTCTCCTAGCACAACGTTTTGCATACCTCTCTGAAGTCATCAATATCCGATGGGGCCTGTTCTATATCCTTATGCTCCAATTTTCGAGACTACTCTTTCAAACCCTATATTTCACCTTGAAGGCTTCTAAGGACCTCCATCATTTCCTGATAGAATTCTTTCTGATGAGCTAGATCTGGATACCTAGCATGCAAAACCTCCTCCCTAGTGATTGTCGGCTTCTGTTGAAAAACCTCTCTTGCATGTGCCGCCTCAGCTCGTGTGGTTATCTTGACTATTACTGCCTCAGGTTCTAGTGTTAACTTGGGCATCCACTGATTCTCTATCGCATACTAGATTCTAACCATCCCTGCACCTTTGTTTTCTTTCTTGTGCTACTTACTGAGATGCTCATACAAGTCCAGACACTCTTCATAACTATGCCCCTTTCCACAAAATGAACAGAAATATTCTTGCGGGCATTCACGCCTATAATGGTTAGGTGAGCCACATGTATAGCAAGTTCCTTGAGGGAATTCACTCCTTCCTCCACCTCAGCCTCGTCCTCCATATCCACCTCGATATCCTCATCCCCTTTCACAAACCCCTTCAAACCTTCCATCATTCCTGTCATAGCGTGTTTGATTATAATCCCTATCCTGATGCTCATTCTTTCCTTTAGAATTATCAGCCACACTCGCCTATCTTACCCCAATATCAATGACATCATGGATCTAGTCAATAAATCTATAGTCCTTAATATCATGGGTCATGAACCTACAATTTTTACAAAAGGAGGACGCATTCTTCCCGATTGCGCGTTGTAGTAGGGGGTAGTGATTAGCATCATGATTCAAATGGAAAATATCATAGTCTAACAACAACGAATGTATAGTTATGTGAGGGAAACTATCCTTGGTGTGGCCTTCCACTTCACAACTGCATACACCGATTCCCGAGTGTGTTTCATGAGTTGAGTTTTTGATAATTTCTCTAACCTGTTTTTCCATAGGTACTATCTGAGCTTCCAAAAATGGACTAACTCAAGTGTCAATACTCCCAACTGATTCAGCGCATAAATTTTCTTCCAATGCTTCACACGGGTCGGTATAAGTTTTATGTGATAGTGCTCTTCAAAATGGGGTAATCAATCCCCTGACAAACCATTGTGCATGCTGACTTGGATAAATGTCATAGGAGAGTTTGGATAAAAGTGTTTTAAAATGTGTATCATACTCACGTACACTTTCAGTAGTGCCTTTCTTGATATCCTTGAGTGCACTTATGCTCTTCTGCTCAAACTCTAGGATATGGAACTCTTTCAAGAAAGCATCTTTCAATGCTGCATAGTCAATACAGGTTTGATTGGGATCAAACTTCCTATACCAGATGTGCACATGCGCCTGTAATGTAGTAGTAAATAGACTTGCCTTGTGCTCGAAGCCGTGATACCTTTACGTGCCACAATATTTCACTCATATGAACATGTTCAAGAAAGATCCTCCATACCTTTGTATTCGGGAGACGAAGGGAAATCTCCATATAAATGTTTTGGGGTTGCTGCAGGCCTTGACTACCCAACCCAGAACCTCTTTGGTTTCCTCTTCCTCCAAAACCACCCAAAACACTAGAATTAGAACTTCCCATACCACTTGATCCTCCTCTAGGATTTGGAATAGGGCCCATGGGTGCACTCCCATGTGTCCTAAGAGTGGTGCTATATTGGACCCCTAGAGTCTGTGAAGTAGTCCCAGTTCCAGAGGTGAATCCCACAGTTGGTGTGCTCATATTATGTGTAGATGATGAGCCTGAAAACATACCCCCAAAGAATAATGAAGTCAGTTCTGTCTTGCGCCAATATTGTACTTGCTGTCCGACTTATTTTTGCTCCTTCACTTCCTAAATTATAACTGTGTTTACCTAATATACTAGATACTAGAAAACCAAGCGCAAGGGATAGGTCAACAAAGTTGGCTTAAATGTGCACCCACGGCCTAGGTCATATCTATTAGCACGCTTCAATGTGAGGCCGAAGAGGGTTCTTTGTCATGCTTTCCTAGATGAGGGAGTTCTTAATGCTCTTGCTCTTCTTCCTACCCATAAGCCTTAAATCCTTCACAAGCCATCTCTTTCCACAACACCATCCGTTTTGCAATTTCTTGTTTCTTGCATAATTCCCTCTCATGCACCTCATCATACTTCAGCTGCCTCTCTTCCCTCTATCGTGTTGCCACTAGGTCTGCCATCTTTCACCAATCCTGTTCCTGCCCCCGCGCGTGGATATTTTTAGCTTTCCATGGGTTTATCTTCCAAGTTCAACGTTACCATCAATATTTTGATTGCCAGTGGAATACCTTGCAAATACGTCCCTCTAGGATACCGTAGGAACTAGAACTCCGCTACCTCTGGGCACGAATAAGTCAAAATTGAATACTCTAGAATATAGCTATTTAGAACACCGTGAAACTAGGTCTCTACCTGCGTGAGTCCAACTCCGGTCAGCATCATATAGTTTTTGAAATTCCTCCTGCGTCCAAACGAGTGTGCGATACCTCCTATTCTACTTAGATGCATATGCAGTCAACCATTTGTATAATTCTATTGGAAAGATAACAAAGAAGCTCGCATACAAACTATCATACATATTCTACTCTACCCAAGTGTGTGCACTAAATCCGGATCCAGTGTCAAACCTCTATGTGTATTCTTCCTCTAGATTGTGAATCCACTCTTCAACACTTGCCAAAGTTAGCTAGTATGTCTTCATTGCAAACCAATCTGAAACAACTGAAAAAGAGGTCCCGACAACGAAACCAATGATGTAGCCTAGAATTCTCAGATAACACCTAGTCACGCTAGCACATCACTCAGCCTAGGCTGAGCACTCACCCGAAGCGCGCAAAGGTACCAGGTCCCTCTTTAGGGTTGTTGTAGCAGAATGGTAGCATGATGAAGTAGTATAACAAACATATATTTAGAAACTAATCCATCTACACATTGTTACACCATACCAGATCTATAAGCACTTTAAGTATAAATCATCATGATAACAATAGTGTACAATGAAAAACATATCAGACACTATTTTTTTTGGCCAATATTCTTCATATATTCATCGTACCAATAGTACAAAAGCTTCATACAATACCAGACATGCGCGCATGGATCTGTTACAATTATCCAGTCTCATGCACCCATGTATCTCTAACCCTTCAGAGCAACATGTGTCCCTATATATCTTTTACTAAGTAATTCATTACATATATATAGGGTGGGGGGACTGGCCCTTCACCGCTTAACTCTACCAAAATAGGTCGCATGCTAATAATAGCCACACGCCTCTTACAACTATAACCATACATGTAAGTATGCTATCTATAGATCGTTGATAGTTAAATATAGTGGTGGATCTATTCTTAGCTTATGTCCATGTAAGTGTGACTGAATGTGCTCTTTAAAATCTCCACAAAGAGTGGCACGTAAGTCTCGGCATAGCTTTGTGTGCTCCACATGCCAACATCTAAGAATAGTTGTGATCTCCAAAATCAGCTAAGTCCCAAAATTCTCGACTCTACACCTCGACGCGTGATGCCTTCCTATACCTTCGCACCTTTGCTCCCGTGCTATTCTCCCGCGTGGACTCGTGTGTGAGTTTCTACTAGGTGTTTTTCCGATCAACATTGAACATGGAAAACATATGTGGGGATTAGTCTAGGGAGGGTTTAGAGTGTTTTAGGAAAGTAAATTTTGTTCAATTGATTCCAATTTGGAATTTGTCCAATAAATGACAAAACATGACTCGAAAGGATTGTGTCCAAATTTGCAATGAAAAATTTATCTTCTTAAGTTTCCTTCATCAATTTGAATTCCTAAATGTCTTAGCATACTAATCTATAACATTTTTAAGTTGATTGTTAAGTGCAGGTCTGAACTGTATAATTTGATTGCATTCCTTTTGCTGGTTTAAAATTATACACAATGCCAGTGATCAGTTTCTTTGAAGGAGTTATTTATTAGTTTTTTCATATAGGTATGGTATTTAATACCTAAACTAATCCATTACATTTATTTGATTCTAAACAATTCATTTCCATGTTAAATTACAAGTTCTGATTTCAAATTTAATATAATTCAAAGGAGAAACAATACAATATAATTCCCACCTACGTGTTTCTTCTTCTTGCAATCAAATAGAGCTTCAATCACCATTAGATATTCCCATTTCAATTACAACAATGTAAACAAGAGATAAACTTACAATCATTTATTGATTTCAAAAAGAGAAACATCTTTACATCATTCAATGCCTGAATGCAATTAACAAAATTTTCATTTGGTTTCAAATACAATTTACAAAATATACAACACTCTTTCACATTCCTTTTTTTTCAAAACAAAGAAGAGAATATAACTCTTTACATTTCACATTTCACTTTCAAACTTTCCTCATCAATACAAGAAACTTCTCATTTACAATAATTATACAAATCATCCACTTCAAAGTGGGAAGGAATACAATAAACTTGCTCACAAGAAGGGACTGTCAAACTGTACATTTCTTTGGCTCCAAAACAACAACATGCTCCATTTATTTTTTTCTCCAAATTGATCACAACAAAGAGGGGGAAAGGCAACACTCTCCACCCAACCAAGACATCCAATGAAAGGAGAATCCTTCCTTCATCATTGGCCCTTGAGCCCCAACCAAAGTATAATCAAAGGTGTAATTCAACCATGGAAACAATCTGGCTTCCACAACACAACATTATTTTGCATACACATTTCCTTTTTGGAAACATAATGTAATACAAAACAAACAATAGTTCACAATCGCATTTAATTTTTTTCAAAATATAACTCAAAGCTTGATCATGCAAGCCAAAGGAACAAGGTCTTTGGGGAAGCTACTTATGCCTCCCAATTGGATTTTGGGAATCCACCAATAACAGACCACCAAATTAAATTCATCACACACAAATCCTTATGCCCCCAAAATCCCTCCTTATGCCCCCACAGATTTCCTTATGACTCCCCATAAAAAAGAAATGCAAGCTATTTCTTTTCCATGGTGGATCCCAAACCCAAACTCCCACCACAAAATTCTGATGCCAATGGCATTCCCTTATGGCCCCACATGGATTCCCCATATCCTTCTCCTACACCTTCCCTAAGGTAGTCTACCCAACCAGCCAACAAATAAATCAAAACATTTTCCATACACACAACACCACAAGAAAATAACAAAGCAATAAAAAGAGAGTAAATTCCTACCTCTCCATGGTGACTTTTTCTCCTAACAACAAGCTTCAAATGCCAAGAAAAAACAGTCCAAAATAGAAACTCACAAGCATGCAAAGCTTTCTCCAAAACTTCCTCCAAAAATAAGAGCTCTAACAAGAAAATGCGCCCCCAAGGAAGAATGCAAAAAGGTTCAACAACCCCCAAACAAGTAAAAAGTTTCAATTAAATAGAAGAGGGAAGGAAGAGGATGATGTGGATCCATGTAGGATGCCACATCACACTTCCTCAAATTAAAAAACAAAAGACAAAATCCATTCTCCCAAAAACAATAAAGAGGTGGGTGAAAAATGACAAGTTACTTGCACACTCAAAAGAGCCCACACCTCAAGGGACAACAATTTAAATGAAATGTAAGAAAGTGCAATCCAAAACAAGCAACATGATGAATAAAATGTATTTAAAAGTCACAAATCACTTCTCCAACCATAATTATGGTTGGTAACATAAATTTAGAGGCATGGGACTAGTTTTACTTGTCCCACAAGCTTCCAAAAACAGCTCCCAAGGACAAATTCGAATTTTTCATGGAGGTGGAGTATTTCATACTTCAAAATCTGACTTACACAAGTTCTTACACAACTTACACATCACTTACAAATTAAATATAACAGCCAACAAATCTTATAATTAATTTCTCATATCCCAATTTAATTTATTTAAATTTTAATCATATGATTCTCACATTAATCCATCACAATTTTAATTAATTAAAATAAGGAACACATTACTAATAAAATACATACAACAATAAATAAACATTTTACCACATTAATAAAATACACAAACCCATGGTCACATGTAAATATGATCCCCCATGGGAATCTCTAACAAAATTACAACACACACACACACACAATAAAACAAGTTACCATGGTGACCTTGTCGAATTCACCTAGAATTCCACTTTGGTTAGTCTCCAATCCCCGATGTTTGTTGTGATATTTTAAAGCTACAAAACAAAAATACCTCCTTCAACCTCGTGGCCATATCGTAACGTCCAAAATAAATATATAATAAAATAAAAAAATCATCTATACATATGAATCACAACAATCACCAAGGCAATCAACGAAATCATTTACAATTTATATCGACAACTATATCATCATCAAATAATTTTCCTTTTCTAGGTTTACTCATAATCTCCAAAATCACATGTCCGAATAACTTCCATTAAACATCCATGTCAATAGTATATCATCATCCACATATGAGTGTCTCTAATAATCATCATGCATTATATATAATCAGATTCAACAATAATCTAGGATCTGACATCTAACACCATACTAAATCAAAACTATTTAAAATGTCTGTCATATAGTCTACCGTATCATGATCAGTAATAAAACGTGCCAAAGGGAAGTGGGTACTACACTATACTTGACATGCCCATGTGCCAAAATGTCACAAGACAAACTCCCGCTACCTATAAAATGAAAAGAAGAATCAAGTGCAGATAAATACGATATCAAAAAAAATAAACACTAAATCAAAATGAAAAGAGGACTTACCATTTGAGTGAGGATAGGAATATACCTGCACCAACACTCCAGCCCTGTGGACACATACACTTGAAACAAGGTTTAAAACAAAGCACACACACACACACACACACACACACACACACGCACACATATATTTCAAAACAACTTATTTTCAATTCATTTGCACATATTCTCGTTTTGATTTTTTTAGCTCTGGGCCCATAAAGGGTGTTTCATTTGTGAGTATGGTTGAATTAGAATGGATTTAGGAATGGTATTTTGCATTAGGCTTGGCCCTTTGCTATTTGAATGCTTTTGAGAAGAACTCCTAATAAATTTGTAACTAGAGTGGTCATAAGGGGCCTCAAAGAGGTGGATAGGTAGAGTGCCTTTATTTCTTAGTTCCATTTTGTGAGGCATTATATTATTTTTTTGTATATTTCGTGCTCATTGCAAGTGTTTTTACCGTGCCTAGTATGTAATGACATTGTACAAAAACTTGATTTATTATGATATATACACACTCTTCTTTTTGATTTGGTAATTCATTGTATCTGAGTTGACTTCCTCTTGGATCACTTCACATGTGTAATCTAGATTTTTAGGACTTTTTTTTTTGTATGCTTTTCAAAATGTATGCAATGGACATGAGTGCTAAAGAATGATTTCTTTTTGTATTTTATAATGCTGATATATGATAATTCAATCACATTGTAATGTTGAACTTTAGTTTCTTTAAGAAATTTTTGGTACTTTGCATTGTTTTGGAAAAACGTGACAAAAGAGTGATATGATAAGTGAATGAACTTGGCCCACTCCTAACTTCATGCAACTGGTAATATGTGAGGGCTCAACACCAAGAGCAAGAAGGCACACAAGTTATAGAAATTTTTTGAATGGTAATGATGAAAGAAAGAAAAGGATTTGGAAAAACCAAATTGAGACCCTACAACCTCATTCTACTCAAGTTTTCTTCATAGTTTAAAATGTGAATTTCTTTCCAGTTTATCTAGAATTAGATATAGATGTCCACTTTGTTGAAAAATATAGTTTTGAGGTTTTAAACTATTTTGGAATTCGAACATCTAACTCAATTTGTTTTGATTTATGATTTCATAGTATTTGAATGAACTGCTATTTCTAACTTTAAAATTTGTCAAAGAGACCCCCTACACCTAGCCCCATGCTACCAATAGGAAGTATGGGCTCATCACCATGGACAAGGCATAGGTGAGTAAGGGTACTTCTCTCCTTTCCCAATCCTACGTCACTAGTAAGAGATGCAAGTTCAACATCGAAGGTTGGTAAGGAAAAGAAATGTGTAAAATAAAAATTTCTCGTGGATTTGCATCTGTCTTATTTATCTAGGAAAAATGTCTAGAATGTTCTTATTTCCAAAGAAATGTATATGGGATGGATGTGACACCATGAAGATTTAAGAAAAGACACCTAATCTAGAAGAAAATACAAATAGAACCAAGTATGCATGCCTTGGTATGGTTACTATCAAAGCTTGTCTTATCTTATTTGGTGATGAATTGATTCAAAAAAATGATGATACCATGAGGATTTGAAGAGATATGATTTGAATGTTTTGCCAATGTTTTCAGAATTTTTAAGAATTAATATAAGAATAATTCCCTTGATCACAAATTTATGAAATGAACTAGCGAGATGTAAATGTAATGCGGATGTAGTAATATACATGTGGAAATACGGGTGAAATTACATGTCATGATGGATAAGGTGAATAAAGTTGACAAATATAGAATTCTTCACCCCTAAAAGTACACATGGGAGAACCATGATTCTCAAAATTTCTGTTCTCTTGACAAGCACCTATCATTTTGGGTTTAAACTTACAACCCTTTCCCAGAAGTGTATATGTCCAATCATTAAAATCATTTTTTTGAAAGAGGTGTTCACACACCTCTTTGTCATGTTCTTGAGACATGGTGTGTGGGTGAGCATGACTATGTTGTTTGGCCTTGTTTCCTATGTAGAGTATTGTTTTTACTTGTGACACTTGCTGAATGATGAGGCCTTGCCCTATGGATATGAATAGCTTATTTTTAGATGTACATGGGTTAAAAACGAGGTTAAACCCTTAGAGATGGTTTTGATGGGCATCATTTTAATCTCAAATTTCCCTTCTTTGTTTGTTAATTCTATCATGTTTACACCTAGACCCAAGTCATCAAAGGGAAGAAATTCTAAACCAAGAATACTACCCATCCCCCGTGGTTGAAACGGGAGAAAGATCAGATTGTTTCTCTCTTAGAGTTTAATAATTTCCACTGTGGTTTTAGTGGACACTATTTCCACATATATTGATTTATCCTTATCTATTTTTGCCACCTCAAATGTTTTTGGGTTAATGACTTCACCTTCGACATGCCCATGGTGATTGGGATTAACTGTTTTGATGGATGTGGTTTTCTCAATTGATTCATAGGAATTTCATACTCTGTATTGACTCCTTTCTTCTTATTGTGTTTTTCTAAGTGTATAATGAAGGGCTTAAGATCCCCTAGAGTGATGAATACCTTCCCCAAATGGAGGAATCTAATCTCCTAGAACAAGGTACAAGGGATAGCCTTCATTCGATGAATCCAAGGTCTCCCAAGGATCATGTTATAATTTAATTCCCTATTGATGATGTAAAAATCTATCAAGATAGTTTTTAAACCAAGCGCGATTTGGAAGAACTATGGCTCCAATGAGGTTTCTTTAAGAATATCGTACTCGTAATGTGTTTCTTGTAGAGGAATAATTTGTCTCTCTATATCAAAACTTCTGAAATAAAGATAAGGGAACCACATTTAAAACAGTCCCATCATGAATCATGACTCTCTTAATTTAATTATTATAAACCAATACTTGTAAAAATAAGGCACGATCACCTCTTCAGCACTTTTAGCGTCATATGGAATCTTGTCTATATAAAAACAAACCCAAAGATCCATATCAATTTGTCCTAGTGGATGTATGTCAAAGTCAATATTATTTATTTGAGATCTAGGAGGTGACGTAACATGGATTAGATGACCAAGACCTAGTGCATTGAGCAACGTAGAATGATGCGTAGGTGAATTCTTTAGTAAATATAGAAACAAAATGTGATAAAAGGTCTTGTTCAAATATGATATTAAATCATAGGCTCCTACTTGTTTTGAGGCAGTAGGAATGTCATCATCTCGGGAAGGAAAGAATAGGTAGGGGTTGTGAAACGTACTCCATCTGAATTATTGCATTAATTTCTGGCTTGACCTCTAGCTCAACTAACCCCAAGATTTTTGTATTATCATTTGAACCAAGGTTAGGAGAAACCTGAGAGTTGTTAGAAGTTGAGGCTTTATGGTTGTTGTTTCCTATAGGAATACCCTTGTTTATATTTTGAGGATTCACTTGGGAATCCTCAGGACATTTAGGGTTCACATTTTGAGGTGTGAAAGGTCCGGTATGACTAGGTCAGTAGGCTTTTTTAGGATTTTCTAGGAACATGTCTACAAAGAGCTACCTTTTTTAGGAAGTATTTGTAGAAACTTGTTGCAATCACGAAAAGTCCTATCATCATGAAATTGAACCTTATGGAAACCATAGTTTAGGTTAGGGTCGTAATCTCTTGGTCTTTGATAAGAATTTTTGTTGTTGAGTATAACCTTGGTTATAGTTTTGAAATTAGTTTTTATAAGAATGTTTCGATGCCCCTTGGCCGAGTTTTGATACTTGATTTGGGCCTTGGGTTTGATTTTTGTTTTTGTGGGGGTCATTTACATCAAATGTCTTTGATAGAAGACATAATGTTAGGGGTTATTTGATTTCCGTGTTTTTTTATTAGTGTCACCATTATTTGGAAAACCAAAGTTCTTAGCCTAATCAGTAGCACTATTCATGGTAGCACCATGATTGCAATTCACACCCTTAGGTCCTTGGTTTTTGGCACCATTGTTTTGATAATTTGCATTATTTTGATTTGGGGATACCAATTTCCCATTGGGACCATAGATATTACGCCCACTGTCTATAGCGGCTTGGTTAATCTGAAGTGAACCCTCTAACACTTCCTTGTAACTATTAAAAGGAAACTTCTGGAATTCCTCCCTAGTCTCTTGATTGAGTGAGTGAAGAAAAATATCACAAAGTTCCATCTGGTCCATGTTAGGTGCACTTGCAGAGGAATAGAGAACTTGGTGCTATCTCTAGATGAAAGCGAGAAACAGATCCATTTTTCTCTTGTCTAATATGTAGGAACTCCCTAATCCTTATACGCAACAACTTTTTCTTGTCAAATGCTTTGATGAAATAAAAACAAGCTATTTAAAGGAATGCATAGAAGATTCTAGAATAACATAATACCAATCTAGTGTGACTCCTTCGAGGGTATTTATAAATATATTAGACACTACAACATCCCAAGGAAGTAACTCCTTGATAGCAGTAGCGTAGGCCTTGATATGAGCGTTCGGGTCTCCTTCTCCCATAAAATTTGTAAGATCTCACAATGGGCGTGGAAGAATGACATCACATATGGTGAAGTCAAGAGGCTCCTTTAAGTACTCAACGTATATACCCATTGCGTAAGATTCCACCATTGAAGATCCTTGATGAGGAGGTGGTGGAGGAGGATTTGGATAAGATGTATTATAAGCATTGATGGGAACATATGGGGTCACTTGATATGGGATGTATGGAGAGGGAATGGAATATGGGTCCATTTGGGTAGTTTTTAAATACATGTGCATGTAGGGTGGGATTGTACTAGGATATGGAGTAGCAGGGCATAAAACTAGGGAACGTCACATTACTGTTGTGGTGGCATTTGAGAATGCACTTCCAACCAGCCCTTGCGTAGGATAAGCTTGAGAAGGATGAGGACCCATCCCTAGTGTGTCTAATCCTGTGAGAAGATCACCTAGATTTGAATGAACTAGATAACCTTGTCATACATGATATTGCATTGGTTTCTCATTGGAAGGGATGTATCCTTTGTTGTCAACTGGATACCCCATGTTCTTCCCTACTGCATGTGTTGGTTGTGAAGTCTAGGAACTTTCTAGTTCTCTAATCCTCCCTACTAAAGTAGAAATAAGATCGTTGGGAGAGGATTGAGTCCCTTTTTGGAGTGCTTGTGGTGTAGGGTTTGATTGAGAAGGCTCATGATACCATGTCATGAATTGTTTAGTATTATAATTATTTTCTTCCTCATAAGTAAGAATATTAGGATAGGCATTCAAAATCTCAGAGGTTGTGGCCTTCATTCTATCTAAAGACTCATCTATCTAACGAAGAGTATTAGCTATTCATGTAAATATATCATCTTTTGTTGATTGCATGAAAATGTGAGGTCTTGAAAAGACTCTATGGTAAGAACTTGTTCCATTTGTGATAACAACTTGGTTTGCATTGGGTTAACCATATTGTATGTTTAATAGTTAATCAACCTCCTCCATCCTTACGTAGCTAATAGGGTTTTAAGTGTAACTAAGAGAGTTTAGATGTTTCTTATGTAGAGATAACCCCACCTCAAAAGAGAAGGAGACTGTTGTGGGTTCACGTTAGTGTAATATCTATCGAGGCAAATGGCCTCACGAATCTCTCTTCAAGACATATTTTAGAAAGTATTAAATACCTACCAAAATAAGGGAAGAAATGGAGATGTCGGGTAATATAAATGAAAGAAAAGGAAACAATAAGGAATTAATCCTTCACATTGGGTTCACCAATTTGTATGGATGAAAATTGACATGCAACCTTTAACCACACTCAACCCCCCGAGATCATGCCAAAACAACCGATGTGGAAATATGTGTGGCTAACTATAGGAGGATCAATGAATAATATCTAGTAAAGTGATCTCTTGGTAGTTGAGTTGGAAAAGGGGAGATTTAGAGGCTATGAATGGGTAGCGTAAATTACCTATGAGTTTTCTAACTAAATCTCAATGTTGAACTAGTTTGAAGTGTCCAAATTAACTAAGATGAAACTAACAATCTATGTTACTACTATAAGAAAATTAACCTAAATAAATAAAAAAAACTAAAACATCATAATTACAAACAATAATTTTCTTTTATTATAAATAATCAAATCTACTTCTACACTAAAAATAAACAAGAAAAATAACCTAGTGTGGTTATTCACCTATGCTGAGTGTATTGAAACTAAACTAACTTGCAACAAGAAATTTTCCAAATGATATATGATATGTAGAAAACCTCCTACATATATTCTCTCCTTCAGATCCATAGGGATGGAAAGAAGAGGATCTATCACTGGGAGCTGCTATTAATGATTTAAAATCTCTTGGAAATTAACTAATTACTTACAAATGAAAGAATACTGGTTTTCTACTCTATTTGATATGATTTAATAATGAAGCAAATAAAACAACTCCAACATGGAATTGATAAAACATAGGTAAATCTAGTTGTGTGATGAATTTTCCCCTCATTTTATCCTTTCTTTCTTTTTGTGTCCATATGAGTCCAAGGAATTGGGAATGCAAACGAAGCAGAAGGAGAAAGTGCTTGAGAAATGGCAGCTTGAAGGTAGTCTAGTTGCAATGCAAGTGGAAGATGGATAAGATAAGTGAACAAAGATTGGCTATACAATTTCTAGTAGGATTGTTGCAGCAATACAATGCAAGATACACAAAATTCTGAGTCTATTTCTTGAATACAAGAATGAATATAGAGGAATTAGTTGGGATGTGCCTTCATGCAAAAGGAAGCCTTGGAGTGCCAAATCATTGGGTCAAGAGGAAATTAAAACTAATTAAATATATTTAAAAATAGAAGAGGGAAGGAACATTATGTTATAAAAACTATTTTTAGGTAATTTAGTTCACAAACGCACCTTGGAAGTCAAGTTAAGTGAAATTAGGTGTGTTAAAACAACGCATGAAGAGTTTTGGAAAAAGTGCATAGGACCGCCACCTTGGCGGGTGGCGGTTCCAATCGCCACCAGAAGGGCTGTGATTTTGACACTAAAGGCCAAAACATGCACAAAAATGAGTAGGAAGTTGGAAGAAAGCATGGAAAAGTTAAGTAAGGATGTCTAGGTTACAAATATACACTACAAATGAGCTTAGGAACTCAAACACCTTATGAAAGGACATGAATCATCATTGGGGAATTTTGTAACCATTTTCCGACAATGTAGCACATGCAATTTTGGGTTTGTATAGAATTCATATCCGCCGATGATAAGGATGAAGCAACTACTCTCATGATTATCCATAAAATGTAATTTAGCTTTGTCTGGTTTGGGACTTTTTGGTTTTATGGTTTTTGTTGCATATGGGATTGTTCTCTTCTTGTTTCACTATAATACATGTCCTTGAGGGATTTTTTGTGGAAGTACGCGGGTCATTTGGGAAAACCCCTTTCACTCTAATTCCTAATAGTTTTATGTTTTGGCATATCGTACTCATGGCTAAGCTCATAATATCTTAATGAGTTTTCTTACATCCTTAAGATCACTATGCTCCAAATTTTATGTCTTGGTATAACCTAACGGCTTCTCAGATCATAGTATCCTACTTTATTTTGATAAAAATTGGTGACCACCAAGCTCCAAAATTTATGGTGTGGCATAACATACCATTTTCTAATATCAAAATATAATTCTCTTACTAGTTAGGTGCTAGCGAAAAACTAAACCCGAAATATTATATTGTGGGTTTAACACTAGAAAAGTTATGAATATCTACCTCTAATTTGCTAGATGTTGTAAAATATCTTAATTATGAATTATTAAACCCTAGTGATGAAATCACCAAATAACATGTTGTGGAAAAACCTAGTGGCTGCAAAGATCAAAATAATATATTGTTTAAGTACCTAACGACCGTTAAGCTCAAACTATGTTGATTCAAATTTGCTAAATCTCAGTCACCATTAAGATCCAAATATTATGTTTTGGTGTAACCCACCGGCAGCCAAGATAATAATATCTTATATCTTTTGATTAAGCATAATGAGCACTAAACATCAAATATTATGTTGTGTCATAATCTAGTGGATGCTAAGCTCAAAATATCATTCAGTAACATGTTAAATGATAGCAACCACTATGATCGAAATAATATATTATGGAAGTACCTAGTCTCCACATAGTTCAAAATATGTTAATTTAATTTTTTAATCATATCGACCATAACCTCCATATATTATGTCATTGTTCAAAATATCTTCATGTAATTTGTTAACTGTTGTAAAATATCGTAACTATGAATTATTGAACCCTAGAGAATTCAATATCCAAATAATATGTTGGCAAAGGCTATCGGTTACTAAGCTCAAAGTATCTGAAACCACCGGTAGTATCCAAATATTATATGGTAGCATAACCTAGCATGTGCTAAGCTCGAAATATCTTAATTCCATATAAAAAATTCAACTAATTTATATTGGTCTTGATCGCTATAAAGATCTCCAAAGTCAATGTATTTTTTTGTTAAATACTATTATTATTTTTATCTCAAAATATTTATATTCTTAAGTTCTTACTTACTTTTTTTGAAACATCAAGAATGCAAAGATCCTAATATTATGTTGTGGCATAACCAAGTGGCCACTATGTTGAAAATATATTAATTTAATTTATCAAATCCTAAACACTGATAGGCTACAAAAATTGTGTGGTGGTATAAAATAGCAGGTGCTATGCTTGAAATATCTTAATTTGAAATCTTAAAATTATATAAAAAATTTGACTAATTTATACAGATCTTGATTGATATACATTTCTCCAAATTTAACGTGGTTGATTAACTTAGAGGTCGATAAGCTCAAAATAACTTTAATTTTCAAAACGTAGTGACTTATAAGATTTTAATAAAAATTGTTAGATTATTCTAAGGGGTAACCTTTTTGGAGAACAAGAGGATATGAAATCTATGAATTTAATGGTCATTTATGACATCGATAGATTGCATTTGTGCGATAGATGAAATCGATTAAGGGTTATATGCACATGACATGTAAGATGGCATTGGGAATTTAAGAGTTTTAATGGGAAGCATGATATTTATGATAAGGATATCTAATTGATGATCTTTGGTACTATCACACTTACCTCCTTTTGTGTGTTGTGCACTTGTGGCTTTATATCTTCAGGCTACCTGGAAATTTCACTACCCATGTCCTCTTTTTATTTGGTCGTTGTGCTTCCCTGTCTCTTTTGCGATGGTGATAAGGGTGTTTGTGGTTTCTTGGGTAACAGAGAGTGTGGTCCTAGTAGGAAGAGGCCAAGAGATATGATAGGAAAGCACACCGGGAATCGTTTACTTCTTAGATGGATGGGAAAATTTAGAACGCAGCTATGCCAAATTGTCTGAAGAAGGTCTAGTTAGTCGTAGAGTGATTCAAAGAAGAAGATGATAGTGATATTTTTGAGAGCATGAACAAGCTAATTCTTGAATCAAACTAGTCCAAATGGTGGAGAAACATTTTTGACATGGCGCAAGGGTTGAGCGTGAAAAACATAATGTCCAACTCTTCGGGCCAATTTATATTGCATAAGGAGAATGAAAAGTGGAAGAGCATCTAGTCACCCTTTAGTATCTTGTCCATGCCTTGACATAGGGGATGTAGGTGATTGCATGTGGTCTGGAGGCAGTTGCGGAAAATAAGGGTATAGAACTCCTACTTGCACTAAAGTGAAAATCCTGAAACGTTGTGTCAATTTATCCTCCTCCTTCGATCGAGTAAAGGGGACACGGATGTTAATATCATTGACAAGGTGGAGTAGAGAGGCTGATCGGCCTAATCTTTCCTGGATGCATTTGTCTTTAGTTTTTGATTAAGGGCTGAAATGATTTATGCACAGAGAAGTGTATCAATATGGGAATTATTTGTGGGCGAAGTGAAGTTGATTACAACTCTTCCCCATATTTTGGCATATATTTTGTAAGATAAGTTACTTGTAATCATCGTAGGAGTCCACCTTTGGAAGAATTATCATTGATTTGGTTCTTCATGTAGTTTTTGAAGATTTATCATCGAAATATCCTAGTTTAATAGATTAAAATCATAGAACAAATTCAACTAATATAATTTATGATACATATAATGTTTGTGATACATAAGCTAGTGAATTGAATACCCAAATACTATATTGTGGCATAACCTAGTGGCCACTAAGCTCTTAATACCTCAATTTAGTTTCTAAATCCTAACTACTGCTAGGTTCCAACGATTATGTGGTAGCATAACCTAGTGGGTGCTAAGCTCAAATATCTTAATTTAAAATAACAGATCATACTTGTGATAATTAAACCTAGCAATTTGAATACCCAAATAATATTTTATGGCATAACCTAGCAGATGCTAAGCTCTTAATATCATTATTCACTAAGATCATATTATTATGTTTTCGCATAACCTACCGCCACTATGCTTATAATATATTACTTTATTTTACTAAACCTAGATATTTCTAACATCAAAATATTATGTTATGTCATAATCTAGCAGATGCTAAGATCAAAATATAATTAGGTAATTGGATAGATTATAGCACCCACTAAGCTCATAATATTATAGTTTGAAAGTACCTAGCGCCAGCTTATCTCAAAATATTTTAATTTATTTTGTTTAATCCAACCCACCGTAAGGTCTTAATTTTATACAAAACAATATCCTCGATGAATCCTAAAGAAAGCTGCTAGGATATTCTAAGTCGTAAACAAAGAGATCAATTGACCTAAAAGCCTAAAAATAACAAAGTGTATTTAACACGAGAGAAAATACAAAGCAATCGCTTGACCCCAAAAAAGTGTGTTTCTATAAAAAAATCCACCTATCCTTGAGTCAGTAAAGGTCAATGAATACTTCATCCAAATAATATATATAGCCTAGCAATTGCTAGAGTAGGCAACATTTTTCATTTAGATTGTATTAAAAAAGAGTTTATATAAATGGTAAAAAATAAATCTAGAATTTATATAATAGTATATGTATAGACTTGGACTCATTGTACCCTAGCAGCCACTAAGCTATACTTAAAGGGAAATATATCATGTTCATAATGAAGCTATGTACATTTAGAATCATGTTTTTCATGTGTTACAAAACTATACGTCTAGAATTCTATATTTCTTATAAGATTTTGGCAGAATATTTTTACATTTAGGAAAAGAAAAGAAACTTGGACTAGACATAGAATTTATACAAGTTCTTAAATACAACATGATATATTCGTTGCACCCTAGTGGCTGCTAAACTATGTTCATAATGAAGTTATATTATAAATCTAAATTCTTAATGTTTGCTAGAAAACATATTAAAAATCTATAAAAGATAATAAATAAATCTGGAGTTTATATAATGGATACATAAATATACATGTAAAATCATATCTTTAATATGTTATATAGGTAAACATATAGTTTTATCTACTTCTTACAAGGTTACGCAGAATTATTTTACATTTATGAAAAAATATGGAAAATCAGAATTGCGTCTAAGAATCTATAAAACAAGTTTTTACATACTACGCCATCTACTCATTTCATCTTAGTAGCTGATAATCTACTCTTAAAGGTAAATATATTATGTTAAAAATGAAGTTGTTTTATAAATCTAAATTGTTAATCTTTGCGAATATAACAACCGAGAAAGAATAAAAGTCATTGCTAGGACCAAAAAACACTGTGTTGCCTATATAAAAACAACTCATCCACGAGGTGCCAAGGAAATCGAATGATTTTTACAAATTAGAATTATAGCCTAAGGGACGCTAGGGTAGAAATTTTTTCCTATGGTATAGGTTATTCATAGAAAAGAAATCATATTGAAAAGATACAAATGATAACAAATACATCTAGAATTTATATAATGGATATTGTTATCACCAAATCATCACACCCTATAAATGCACAAGTGATGGATAGGGAATTCAATGTGATTGGGTAACATGGTATCACCTCTCAATTTGTGGGAATTGGGCTCAAGGTGAACCTCTAGAGGAGGATGGATTCCTCTTCCTAAACTAAACATAACACTACTTCTAATGCAATAAAACAACTAACTAGACGTATACTAACATTTTCATGGGATTTAAGGATAGAGATTTGTAAGAAGTAAAACCTATAGTAGAAGTGGTGATGCACCAAGAAAGGATGTTGCTAGAAAAGTTTTCAGTTTTCCAGTGAAGAAAGATGAAAATGAGAAGGATGAACAAGCATCACAACTCAACCACATAGAAATATTCACTCCCAGATAAGCAAAAAACTCCTAGCATTTGCAATGGAAAATTGAACTTGTAAAATATACCTGCAAACATGAGAAATGCATAAGGATGTAGAAAAACTATTAAAGGAGAAATACTTAGTCATTGAACACAATCTCTATTACTTCAATAATATGCACAATGCATCATTACTTGAGGAAGAGGCAACATTTGCCATTAAATTTTTGGAAAAGAGGCTTGAAAGTTCCCAAAATCCGCAACTTAGCTTGTGAAAAGAGAGAAAAATTGGAAAATGTCTCACCCTTTGAAATAGTTTTCTCATTTACATTTATAGAAAATACCCTATGATAAAATGAGGGAGAAATCTAAATTGGGCCCAAGATAATAACACATAATGGCCTTCATGTTTAATTACATCACTAATTGCATTACTTAAGAACAATTCATCATGCCTCATAAATTAAAATATTTGGATGTATCCTCCATTTTAATAAAAATAATATTTTTAATAAAATATTAAGGCTCTTGGCCTTTACATCGAACCCACGAGGTCATTTTGTGCAAAAAGGGTTTTTAAGGTTGGTTGGATTCATCCTTATCGTCTTGTAAAAAAAAACTCCTTAGCCATTAGGTTGGTAAACCTCTACACATCCGTTAATAGCTCTTCATTGCATGGTGAGATTTTGTTGATGCCACATGATCATTCAATCACATCCAACACCCACTTGTATGGTAGTATCTTTGACACAAATGATTGCACCGATTTTACCGGTGACTCAAACCCCACTTGTTTCCTAATCATGTTGATGCTACTCCTTATCCTTCGGGCCAAGTATATCACATTAAATCAACTAATCACTTCTACGAAGTGAACACATTGATCGAGAAACTAGGTCTTTATTAACCAACCTGTATCGAAATGATACAACCGACACAGACCCTACCTCTCTTCATTTCATTAGCACTAAACTCGACATTGCACATCTAACCACCGAGATATTATCATTCGACTCGGGAAATTTCCTTCCCAACACCCTCTTATTGGTAGATTTCTTGGCGAGCCCACATCCCTCGGACATTGGAGCCCTAAACACCCCGGCCTAATTGTTTCAACTTTCCACTATGCCATCCTCCTATAAATTTTCCATGGTGATGACCAAAGTGTGAGATCTTGGCACTATTTTTCCAACTCGACTTGTAATAGATTGAAAATTCCTCGAATTAGTGTGACTTGATTATAGTTGCACGCCCGATCAATCTCAATTTGGCCCAACTCGATGAGTTGGGTTTCAATCCTCGCAATTCCATGATTAGGCTTAGCTCATTCGAGTGAGAACTAAACCAACATCAAACTCTCTCCTCTATAGGATCAATTCATCAATATTCGACTTGTTTTG
This sequence comes from Taxus wallichiana var. yunnanensis, assembly GCA_018340775.1. Taxonomy (NCBI): domain Eukaryota; kingdom Viridiplantae; phylum Streptophyta; class Pinopsida; order Cupressales; family Taxaceae; genus Taxus; species Taxus wallichiana. Next base: position 603,665,634 of record CM031235.1, read on the forward strand.
CTTCAACTCATCACCGATTGAGCTACTTCCTCTCCCAACCGAGCCATTCTAATGGTTCACCCTATGTTGTAACTCATATGGCTCATAATCGAGCTATCTCTCGACTATGCCACAGTCATTTCATGGTTCAAGGAAATGAGCTCTTACCCATAACGAGCTCTAGACTATGTTTCAATTGATGTCAACTTCTTTTCCATATTTCCTTTCTTAGTTTGTTGAACCACCCTCCTTCTATTTACTTAATGATGTGTCCCAAGTCCATAATTTTTAGAGCTATAAGCTTGGTCTTACCTTAACATATCATCTTGCCAAGTTGTCTCCTTGCAATTCATCCTTCGAGCTTGCATCCAAAGCTAGTTTTTGCACGTCGAGTTTATGAGACATGCCCTATAGGATTCTATTGTTGATGAAATCCCTACTTAGCTCACCGAGTTTGATGTAAAATTTCCATTCTTTACATGCCCATGCCTAGATTTCAAGCTTAAGGTGTACCCCAAAATGAACATTAATGAGCTTGGACTATCTCACTTTCCCCGAAACCGATGGATGAATTTGGTGACCCAAATCAAGCCATAGCTCAAGCCCTAAAATATGTTCACTTTGCACAACTATACTCGAGCTTGATCCTAACCCGAACACCCTAGTCATTCACGTTTGTACTTGATTCACTGAAAATTAGCTCAAAAAAATTAAAAAAACATTAAGTCTCCCGAGCTTATAGGGCCTCGCTTCACTTTTTAGCCCAACCACTCGCAAAGCGGCTCGGCGAGCTATTTCTAGCTCAGTGCTACTTGAGCCTTACAATACTGATTTAATTTGAATTTTTATTTTTATGGGCCCTTTCTTGAAATCGAGGGAATGAAGCATAATAAGACCCCTAAAACATAATTTATCAATTTTGACTAATTTATCCCCATGATGACAGGAAGTGTGCCCACCAAAACTAATGTATCGTTTTGAGCACAAATTGAACCTCCAAAACCCAGGAAAAGAGAAAATAACAAAAAAATGATTCTCGAAACTAACGAGAACATTAGAAATGTCACTAAAGTAAAAAATTTCCTATATGCCCAAATCTCTCCCATGAAGATCTTTTTCTGTCCCGAGTTCAACAAGACCTTGTTGTCTAATTTTTCCAAGTGTGAAAAATTGATTAACATTTTTAGCAACCTCTCGAGGATGATTTATTGCTAAACATGGTTACAGATTATTAAGCAATCCATTGGGCATGGAGTCAATGTTGGCATCCCAAAACTGATTTGACCTTCCGGGATGAATCTGAAATCTCCTTGAGCACTTCGCTAAATTTGGAACATCATGGAACTCTATGAAAAATTGAACCTTTTCCTTTTCCGAACATCCTCCACCTTCGATACATTATGTAAGAGCAATGACAAAACACAACACACACAACAACTGAAAACCATACATGCTTTAAATGAAACATGCAGAGTGTGCCATATACTTATTCTATTGAAATCAAACATATTCCTATTCTATACTAATAGGAGGCACGTGTGAGCTAAATGAACCCCGTAACTCATTGTGCAAAATAAATCCCTTTCCTCATAATGGAAAACCATGTAAATGATTTGAAAATGGACATGGTTGAGACTGAGAGTGAAAAATTGAAACAAGCCCAATTCTCCACTTGGTTCACCAAGGCATCAACTGGAAAGAGAAAGTATCCCTCTTTTAGTTTCTCTACATTTGTTTTGTAGAGACACTGCAATTGATCCTTGGGGTTGTGAAACTCATCCTCACATTCTAAAGTGAATGTGACTAGTTTTGGCTCCTCTTTTGGCTTTAATGAAGCTAGGTACCTGATGGGACATGGTCACATCCTTTGAATTTTCCCATTGCTCCAAAATCCAACTTTGATAATGAAGTCCTGCAAACATTCCTGGATAAATGGTGTTGAAGTGATGTCCTCTTTGTACCCTTTTCCTCCTTTGACAACAAGAAATTCTTCCACAAAATGTAACTCTTTTAGATTGTTTGTAGTCTCCAATGTTGAATCATTGTAATGTTTAAAATGTGTTGCTCATCTAAGAATTCCTCCTTCGATTGGACTACACTATTAATCTCCTTATTCAAAATAAAACCTTCCGTCATTACTAGTTCATCAACTAAGTTAGATTCTCTAATTGAGAGGAAGAAAATTTCAATGATATCATCTCTACACAAGATTTCTAAATCGACTCAAGTATTTAGCATGTGCTCTTCTTTGCCTTCATTCATTGATCCGTATGGAAGATTAAAATCCTCCAAATTTGACGAATAACTTGCTTCTTCATTCTTCACTATGGAAATATTTAACTTCTTCCATCATGGTATTCTTCAGATTGGAATTTTTTCACCCTGATTATCCTCGTCCTCAAACATTAAATTATATAGATCAAATTCATCTAAAAAATCTGATTTTTGAGAAGGTAGAGAGTAGAAAGGATTTGAAACCTATGAAGTTGCATAGGACTCTTCTAAACCTACATCATATTTTCTCACAACCCGAAGCACTTCATGACTAGATGTAGTATGTGGTAATGACCTTGGAGGAATAATGTAACATTCTAAAAGTTCTACAAGCTCTGTACATGCATGGCAGTTAGGATCACTGCACTCATTTGATACATTCTACACACTTGAGAGTCTTTCTTCTTCAACTTGCACATGCTTTTCTCTTGGAAGATTTAGAGTTAGATCTTATTCTTCTACAAATAGTTTTTCCACCTATGGTGATTCAAACTCTCTACGATGATATAAAACCAATATGGATAATGCATTCTAAATAGGAAGACTATTGGTCTTCATCCTTTAGCTCTAGATTTGTTTCTGATACAAAACTAGTTTTTTTTTATGTTTCGAGATTTAGCCTCTGCGAAGGTTTAGTCGAGTAATGAATTTTGTTTGATGTTAAGGTTTATGTCCCACTCCTTCGATTCTTTGAAATCTCTCCTTTGTTAGCATTTGTAACCATATCTTCCTCTATTTTGATATTATGATTTGTTTGGTCCTTCCAAAATAGGTTCTGGAATGCAAGAGGAGGGGTGGGTTGGGATTCAACAATTTCATTCACTTCTTGAGGTGGTAGAAAAGAAGGAATTTTAGAAGAACAAGGAATAGATGATTCATGGTGGGATGTAAATATAGGAGATGAAGCAGTGAATTCCACTATAGAGCTAGCCGTTAGAAGGTTAGGACTATGAGGCTCAAGTTGAAGCTGCATGGATGAAAACAAGGGAAGAGGGTTTATATATGGTAATGCAGTGACCTCCCATTAACACAATTGACTAACATTACATTTGTGAGTGTCCCTCTTATTGATCCATTCTCTAACTTGAGTCATCGTCTTGATTATGAATTGAAGCTTTTGTTGAGGATTAAGCTCACATGGTATAGGGCCAGTCTAGGGGTATGAAATGATAAAACTAATTTGGGATGCCTTTTTCATTTCATTGATCCTTATTTGCATCATGTTATACTCTAAATCCTAAACCTTCTTCTACAAGTGGTATTATTTGGGTGTAGGATAGATTCTAGAATCTACATGCCATTGTTCTTGAGTAGCCCCCTAGTTTGGTGGATGAATGAATTGATATGCATCTTGCTTATAAGGAAATGCATGCTCAAACTGATATTCATCATGAAACCAGTCTGGAGGTGGATTATAATAGCTCAAAGATGGAAATAACCATTGTTCTTTGTAAGTGGGAATTCCAATATAGGAATGAAGCCATGACTACACTGCTTCATGAATGGGAGGAGAATGGAATATTTGGAAGAAAAATGGATGAAAATGGGTGAAAATTGAAAGTCTAAAACATAGAGAGTGGGTTAATTTGACCAATGGAGTTGCTAGTTGTGCTTGGGAATACCTCATAAAGCTGAAATTTCACTAAGATCCCAAAAAAGTAATGAAATGAAGTGAACACAATACACACATCCGTGAAAGATATGACTCTTATAGTCCCACCGAGTGTGCCAATTTTTTTTTAGTGTTGGTAGCACGGTGCCTAAGATATTATAATGGGATACGTATTAAATGTAGAGCTTTCACCTACTATCCCATTGGGCATGGAAAAACTGTTATCACCAAATCACTTCACCCATCGAATGGCTAGGTGATGGATAGGGCATTCAGTGTGATTAAGTAATGTGGGATCACCTCTCAAGTTGTGGGACTTGGGATCGAGGTGAACCTATAGAGAATTCCAACTTCCTCTTCCTAAACTAAACACAACACTACTTCTAATACAATAAAGCAACTAACTAGACCTATACTAACATTTTTATGGGATTTAGGGATAGATATTTGCAAGAAGTAAAACCTATACTAGAAGTGGTGATGCACCAAGAAAGGGTGTTTCTAGACAAGTTTTTGGTTTTCCAGTGAAGAAATATGAAAATGAGAAGGATGAAAAAGCACCAAAACTCAACCACATACAAAGCTTCACTCCTAGATAAGCACAAAACTCCCAAAATCTGCAATGGAAACTTGAACTTGCACAATATACCTGTAAACATGAGAAAGGCACAAAGACGTAGCAAAAACTATGAAAGGACCAATAATTAGTCACATAAAACAATATTTATTACTTCAATAACATGCATAATGCATCATTACATGAGGAAGAGGAAATATTTTCCATTACAATCTTGGAAAAGAGGCTTGAAAGTTCCCAAAATCCACAACTTAGCTTGTGAAAAGAGAGAGGAATTGGAAAATGTCTAACCCTTTGAAATGGGTTTCTCATTTACATTTATAGAAAATACCCTATGAGAAAAGGAGGGAGAAAACCTAAAATTTGGGCCCAATAATAGCACATGACGGCCTTCATGTTTAATTACATCATTAATTGTATTACTTAAGAACAATCCATCATGCCTCTTAAATTAATTTTTTTGTATTTATCCTCCATTTTAATAAAAATAATATTTTTAACAAAATATTTTAATAAAGATAATATTTTTAATAAAATATTAAGGCCCTTGGCCTTTACATCGAACCCAAAAGGTCATTTTGTGAAAAAGGGGTTTTTAAGGTTGATTAGCTTCATCCTTATCGACTCGTCAAAACGAGCTCCTCCTTATCCGTCAGTTTGTAAACCTCTACCTATCGGTTGACAACTCTTCATTACATGGCGAGCTTTTTTGTTGATGCCACACGATCATTCAGTCACATCCAATACCCACTTATATGGTGGGCTCTTTGACACAAATGACTCCAATAATTTAACCGGTGACTCAAACCCCGCTTGTTGCCTAATCATGCCTGAAGCTCCTCCTTATTCGTCAAGCAAGGTATATCACATTGAATCAGCTAGTCACATCTATAGAGCGAACAAATTGATCGAGAAACAAGGTATTTACTCGCCAACCATCCAAAATGATACAAATGACACAAACCCTACCTCTCTTCATTTTGTTGGTGCTAAAATCGGCATTGCATGTCCAACCACTAAGACATTATCATTATGACTCATTTGGGAAATTTCCACCCCAAAACTCGCTTGTTGGCACATTTTTTGGGTGGGCTTGAAGTCCCTTAGGCATTGGAGACCCAAACACCCTAGCCCAATTGTTTCAACTTTCTACTATGCCATGCTCCCGTGAATTTCCCATGGTGATGACCAAAGTGTGGGATCTCGACACTTTTTTTCCATCTCGACTAGAAATAGATAAAAAATTCCTCGACTTAGCGTGACTCGATTATACGTGTACACTCGATTGGTCTCAATTTTTCCCAAATAAGTGAGTTGGGTCTCAATCCCCACAATTCCTTGATTCAGATTAGCTCAGCTGAGTGAGCATTGAACAAACTTTGAAATATCTCCTCTATATGCTATATTTGTCAATACTCAATTTGGTTCACTTCAACTCATCACTAGGTGAGTGACTTTTTCTCTCCGATGAGCCATTCCAATGGCTCACCATATGCTAAAAATCCTATGGATCATAACCGAGTTATCTCCCGACTATGCCACTTTCGCTATCTTTTGGTTAATGGAAACGAGCCCTTCCCCGGCAAACTCTAGACTATGTTTCGACCGATGCCAACTTCTTCGCCATATTTCCTTTCTCATTTCGTTGAACTATCCTCTTTCTGTTTACTCAATTATGTGTCCCGAGTCCGTATTTTACAGAGCTACAAGCCTAGTCTTACCTCAACATATTGTCCTGCCAAGTTATCTCCTATAAAGTCATCCTTCAAGATTACATCCAAAATAGTTTTTTCCACAACGCCGAGTTATATAGACACACCCTATGCAATTCCATTTTCGATGAGCTCCCTACTTAGCTCACTTAGCTCGATGTGAGATTTCCATTCTTTACATGCCCATGCCCGGATGTCAAGCTTATGATGTACCCCGAAGCTAATGGATGACTCTAGTGACCTAAATCAAGCCATAGCTTGAGCCCCAAACTATGTTTTCTACACAATTATCCTCATAGCTTGATCCTAAGCTACACATCCTAGTCATTCACATTTGCACTCGAGCCAATAAAAATTAGCACGAAACCACAAGAAAAAATTCACTCACCTAAGATTATAGGGCCTTGCTTCACTTTCTTATCCCAACTGCTCATCAAGCTGCTTGGCGTATAGACACCAAATTTGGGTCACACTCCCCTTGGTCCCCTTTAATCAATTAACGTAACACGTTCACCTAACCATGACCCCTTTTCTCCGCATTCTTATTAATTTAATTACTTACAATTGAGTTAATGTTCATCCTCACATTATTAATTTATTTAATTAATTTAATCTACACATCACCTAGAAACCACACCTTAGACCCATATCTAGGGGTATTTAACTCACCGTGACCAAGTCATCACTCTCAAAGCCTTCGAGTCATCACTCCCAGTGCTAAGTCACCACTTGACCTAACTAATTGAGACTTCTTCCAAAATCCTAATTTGACTTATTCTATGACCTTCCTACCTTCTCTCACGTGAACTCTATTTCCCTAAGTGGAATCAATCGTAATCACACCAAAAATAGTAAATATATGCCTATTTTTGGTAAACCTAGGATTTCTAGCCTTAACCGATGCGATTACCCCTACACCGACACCATCACCTTAACTACCATACATTACCTTATATACATGTTCACAACTCTTTTCGAGGTGGGTCATTTTAATTTCAGAGAGTTCTATTGCATTCAAGCATGAATAATAGACTTCTCAACATCTAGACAATGGATATACTCAACAACATGCCCACATAAGTAATCGATACTTATTCTAAGGCATTAGAATATTCATAGGAACACTTTGAGAAGTATTGCCATGACACAGACCATAAAATTTCTCAATGGATCAAGTACTACCTTCCTTTACCTACCAGACCTGCAAATGTAACTAAGTATACTTGATTTTCATCATTTTGTACTTGCTTAAAGTGTAGGTTCATTATATTTTGTTATTACATCTTATTCCTTCCTATATTCCTCCATCCCCACCTTCTTACCAATCTACCCATCCAATCACCCATGAACTTTAGGCTCTTTGTACCTAACCTCTATGCATTCTTGAGTCTTCTTGGCATTATTAGGAACCCAACCATCCTCCCTTTATTCTTTGTGTAATCAAAGAGAAGTCCAAAACCTATTTTATTTAATTATTAATAGATTTCCCCTACCGACATCGGTCACCTTAACCATCTTCAGCTTTTTCCTCTATACCGATGTTGGTCACCCGGTGATATCGGTCTACTGTGTCATTTCATTCCTTTTGACCAACGAGCCTCTTGAGCCACCGAAACTAGCCCAGACCTCACCCAATCAATCTTAGACCCTCGTTAGACCTATAAAACCTATAATAACTAACCAACCTCTAGATCTAATCATAATATTTTTGTTAGAATATATTTTCTTATTGAATTTACACGAGATACCTAAATCATATAACTACTAAGAGGATTTCCTTATTTCATGATATTTTCAACATTAATTTATATTTGAAAGTGGATTGAAATCCTTCTAGGAAGCACCTTTCTTCCTGGATCTAGCATTCACTAGGTAGTCCACTAACTTATATTATTAATATTATTTGGTGCTCTTGTTGTGTTTCTTAAACTGGTCATTCCTCCTAGCAAAAGGGAAGCTCACACAATCAAAAATTCACTAACACACGCAATCAACCTACCATCTACACAATAACAGGTATTACTCCTTAAATATTTACCTTGGATCTATTTCATCCTAGAAATCACACAAAAAATTGGTGAAACATGACGAGTAATTTCTAGCTCAGTGCTACTCAAGCCTTACAATACTGTTTATATTTGAATTTTGATTTTTTATGGGCCCTTTCTTGAAATAAGAGGGTAACAGAAGCACAATAAGACCCCTAAAATTTTTTTTATCAATTTTTACCAATTTATCCCCGTGATGACCAGAAGTTGGCCCACCAAAACCAATGTCTCATTCGAGCACAACATGAATCTCCAAAACCTAGGAAAAGAGATAATAACCAAAAATTATTACAAACCGATCTGGAACAATGTAAATGTCACTAAAGCACAAAAATTTCCTATATTCCCAAAGCTCTCCCATGAATATCTTTCTCTGTCCCAGATTTCAACAGATTCCCGTTGTCCAATTTTACCAAGTGTACAAAATTGGATAACAGATATATAAATATACTTGTAAAATATTGTATGTAATTTGAAATATAATTAGGGTTTTGTCAATAGTTTTTAAAAACAACCAATTATATCATGGAAGCCTCAAATCTATGTTAATTTTTAGCATCGATTAGTAGGCTCAAAAGGAAGAACATATTAATAATAAAATGCATATTGATTAAAATTACATTTAGTAATATTATTGCATATATAATGTGTTTAACTTCCAATGCACATACCATAAAAATGATTAAGACATTACATTTGGATGATTTTTCATGGAAACACATATATACTTGGAAATAATTATCATACAATTGAATTCTTAATATAGTTTTATAGTTTTGAATTAATTTTTTAACCTCATATATTTTCCTAAATTATCTAAGCGGAAACCATGTAAAAAATATATTTTCATCATCTTGATGAAAAACATTAAACTATTTTTCGTTCTCCGACCAAAATAATATTAAAAATAAGGTGACTATGCCGAAGCTATCATTATCCTAAGAAAATAATCGCGGGAAGGAGAACGGAAAATTCAAAATGAAAATAGCCAAAGAGAGACATAGAATGGTGGAAATGGGAAACAATTAAACAAAGATAAGTACTAGAATAGAAAAGAGATTAAAATTTATTTCATTAAAACACAAAAAGTGAGTTTTCATGAAGAACAAGGTAGTTTGGCACAAAGATCAAAAGAAAATGGAAAACAAGGCTTGATCATGCGGAGCATGATTGATAGGATGAAACAGGTCTTGTGTGGATCATGATTGGACTATCGTGTAAAACACATGAACTAGTTGACTACAGAGAAAATAATAGATCCCTGTGATAAAAAAGGTACACCTTTACTATAAATACCTGGTTTAGTAATATCTAGGATTATTTCATGTTTTATGTTGTCTATGAAACCTTCATCTACTATCTCATTCAAACAATCATTGCGATTATTTTCACAACCTCTATTGCTATCCTCCTTCATGTGCATTCTTTGTGTGAATCCTTTGGGTGTTTGTTTTATGTGTCTTTCTCTACGAACAAGATTATAATCGCAAGCAAAAATAACTAGATTCAAACACTCATCCCTACAATCTACGATATGCATGTATATTTTTATTTTGAAGACATACTTTTCTGACTAACCAAAAAAATCCAAAACCCTACTCAATATTTCTCTGAGGTATTTAATAATTTTTTAGCACATTCCATGAAATAAATTTCAAAAATAGAAAAAGAGCGAGATATGAAAATTTGAAATTTTCACTTTCCCCCTCTAAAAGAAAAAGGGCGGGCTATTAAAATTTCAAATATCTAAAAATGTGGGGATTCAAATTTCCCTATTTTTATTTTTCCATGTTTTAAAATTAAGAACTATTTTTTTCATGTCTATAGCCTATAATAATATAAACATAATAAAAATATATCATATAACATATAATTAAACCAAACATAACAAAAACATATATTAAAAAAATGGAAGAAATAAATCCTAAATATAGCTTTAAATATTATTAGAATAAGATACAAATATTTACATTCCATTCTTTATCAAAATCAATTTCTACATTGTTAGATATAGTGTGCACTAATTTAAATTAATTATCCAATTAAAATGTGCCACGTGGCAAGTTTGAATAAGATATTTGGGATACATAATAAGGATACCAATACAAGACTATATGAATAGTATTACTGTATGAATATTTTCAAAATAAGAAACGTTTGAGCCTAGGATATGATATGCCATTTTTGTCAATAAGTTAAGGAGCATAATGATTGCTAAGAATTTTATTTGTTAAGAAATGATGTAAAATATGTCTTGAAAACCATGTATCTTATGGTAACTACATACTAAGCCTAGCGATCCACACCTTTACAGTTAGTGTTTAAAATAAGAAGAGGTAAACATAGGAGCCTAGTGGTCACTAAGCTAAACCATGATTTATTATTTTATGGCTACTTTCAAAATATGAAACTTTTGAGCCTAGGGTATGATATGTCATTTCTATCAATAAGTAAAGGAGATTAGCAGGCGCTAATCATTTTATTTGATAGGAAATGATGTGAAGTATGAGTTGAAAACCATGTATCTCATTCAAACTACATACCAAGGCTAGGGATCCAAAACTGTAAAGATAGTTTTTAAAATGAGAAGAGGTAAATGTAGGAGCCTAGTGGTAGCTAAGCTATACGATGATTTGTTGTTATTCTATGGCTATTTTCAAAATAAGAAACTTTTGAGACTATGGTCTAATATGCCATTTTTTCAATAAGTAAAGGATCTTAGCGGTCGCTAAGCATTTTCTTTGGTTGTAAATGATACAAAATATGAGTTGAAAATTATGTATCTTATGGGAACTACATATTAAGGATAGCAATCCAAAACTATAAAGATAGTGTTTATATTGATAAGAGGTAAAGGTAGGAGCCTAGCGGCCACTATGCTATACCATTCAATTTAATAGGTTATGGTGTTCCACTCAATACGTACAAAATCTTAGTGGTCGCTAAGAATTTTCTCTTGTAAAAATAGATGTGAATTATATGTTACAAACAATAAGTCTTATGAGTACTACATAATAGATGAAAACATAGTAGCAACCCAAAGCTATATACATATGGTATTTATAATGACTAGTAGTAATGGTGGGAGCCTAACAACTGCTAAACTAGAGCATGATCTTTTATTTTATCATTGTTTTCAAATTATTAAACTGTTGAACCTAGCATCCACTATGCCCTTACTTTCGATAAGGAAAAAATGCTTAGCATTCTCTAAGCATTTTATCCCACAAGATTCGATGTGAATTATGTGTTTCAAATAATATACCTTATGGGAACTATGTAAGGCTTGATCCCTCTATATGGTATGTAGTATAACTATTGTGTCAGCCAAAAAAATTCCAGCCAACATGATATAATTATAATCAATGAAAAAAACTAGCGATCTAAAGTTATACGAGATAGTGTTTACAATAACCGTAATGGTAGGATCTGTCTGATCTACTCAATTAGGTCATGATTTATTATTTTACAACAATTTTGAATAAAAGAAACTATTGAAACTAGCATCCGTTGTGTCATTATTTTTGATAAGTAATGAAATTAAGCATTAGGTAAATAATTTTTCTGATACGAAACATTATGAATTATATGTTAGAAAAAATATATTTTATGGAAAATACATGTGGCTTGATCCCTATCAAGGATTTGTAGTGTATTACTTGTTTCCACCATGGATACGAGCCAAAAGTGTACAAATAGTAAATGTGTTTAGGCAAAGAAGACTAACACTATAAGTAAACATAAGTTCGAACAATTTGGAATAAATTTCTTTAATTAGTATTGTAAATATAACTTATAGTTAGAGTAAGAGATAATAGACCCTTGTTTTAGTGGTACTCAAAAAATATTGTTAATAATCAAATCTTTTCTCAAATAGGTTTAACCCACCATGACCTTATAGAGAGCACTGTTTCCATGAAAAATGACTATTGTGAAGAGGGCCATACTTACATTTAGGAAAAGTGTAATCCTTCCCATTTATTTTTGATAGCTTGTTGTGGAATTTCCCACCAAGTGTTATGCTTAAAATATCATACTTAGAGTAGTTATAAACATTTAGACATAATGAATAAAGTGTGTCCGATATGCACATATTTCACATTGTCTTATATAAAAAAAATGATGAGTTATCACTAACTCCATTAATGTGATTTGTTGCTAAAATACTCTCCTCAAAATACCAAACATTAGATCTTCCAAATGTTATCCTTTAAACATGTTCATTAGTCTTGTTACATGCATATAATCCTCACTACTACAGTATGACCGATATACACATAAATCACATGGTGTTTTAAAATTAAAAATCCCAAGCTACTAAAAATCTCTTTAAAATACCAAATATTATATCTTAATGTCCTCTATGGTTTATCATTAAAAATGTGTAAATGGCTTAAAATTTGTTTTAGGTTTTTCTTTTATACGTTGACTAGAAGTCTATCTTCCACTAAAGTGTGTATTTTTTAACATTGCTATCATGTCATCTATATATTGTTATGGCTTGTATGGCTCATATGTAATACTTTCAAAAGGTGCAAATGGTTTTGTATCTTTCAATACATCATAATTTGATTTCAAACTTTTAGAATTTTTTTGTTATTATTGATTTGATCCAAAAAATATGAATTATTATATAAGCTGGTTGAATGAGACATAAGATGTCCTATTGAATCCTAGTTGTTGTTAACCATTAAGTTAATTAATCTATTATGATACATAGTAAAGAACTCTAGAAGTTTTTGTTTGATAGGGTAGTATTTAAATTCCTTAACAGAAAATGTGAGAAAAACACTTTAAAGTTTGGAAATGACCTAATTATTAATGTATTTTACTCTAAATATAGGTAAAATGTCTTCCATTATTTGCGCTCCATTCAGAAAAATTCCATTCATCACAGGTGGTATTTGTTGGAAGAAAAGAGATGAGGAATGGTTTGTGGAAATTAATTCCCCTGAAAAATACCATGTGACTTATGGTTGTTTTTTTTTATAGATGACAATCACGAGGAAGTTGGTATTGCTCTATCGTCAAAATTTATTGATTTTGAGACACTTCGTGTCTAGGTGGAGCATTTTGTCTTTGAAAACAATAAGTGTCTTATTTTGGATATCGAGTTGGATGTTTCTTTTTTCAAGAAATGGGAAATGCATGCCTCCATAAACAATGAACCATATTCCTGTTCAAAAAATGGTTGGAATTTGGGGATTCTAACAGATTCTAAAAAAACTAGTTGTTCAAATGCAAAAGAAATTCAAAATGGTATAGTTATAGTATTCAAAACATTGTATAAAAATGAAAAAAAAATCTTTTTTTGTCATTTTTACATGGAAAAGGTTTTCTTTCACCTCCAAAACATGCCAAGTTGTTTACTATGTTGAGGCTAACATATTTAACTAAATTGAAGATAGACCCATATAAATAAAAATTGCATGGGTTGAAGAGGAATACTAAATCAAATGGTTCTTTTGAGGCTAGTGTAAAAATAGAGACATTTGATTATTACTTCTGGAGAATAAAAGAAGAAAAAAAAATGAGAGAAAAAGTTCTACATTATTTGATAAATAAGCATCTGGATAATATTGTATTGACATCCTGCAATGAATCCAATGTAATCAAAAAATTTAAATTACATGAATAACACTAGCGCCAATTATTTGTACTGTTGGTTGAAGAGAGAAATGGAAAAATAAAATATTATTCCCATATAGGGAAAAAATGGAAAAATGGAAAAATATCATGAGGTGGAAGAAGTTCTTCCCGTCACGGCTCAAAAAATATTAGACAACTATGTGATGTCACTAGAAGGAAATATACCAACAAGGGTGAAATTCACAAAAAAATTTCTTATAAATGTGCATATCCATTCCATCTTCCATCAACTTTATCAACTATTCCTTTGACTAATCCTTTCAATGTTGAATGTGTGATCGCTGATTTTTGCAATTCGGCGCTATTTCTTTTGATGTCATAATGGAGCTTCTAATAGTTATCGGAACCAGGGTGCTGGATTGTATTATTATTGTTCTAATACCAACTGGTTATTCAAAAATGTTAAGTGATATAGTATAAAGATATATGGAAAAGATTGAAGACATTGGCGTATCAATTATGGATGGATGTTTGTAATGCCAGCTTCAACTACCACTTGAGACCAAGAAACAAACTAGGAAAAATGGGAAGGCTCAGACATACGGTCATCTTTGAATATGCTATATATGGAAAACAAAATGAAGGCGATGCCCATTGGTGTCTTAAGGGATGCAGACCATCACTATCCAGGGAGCTAAGTTTATTGGGGACTTCAAAGTCTTAGCGCTTTTTGAGGTGGAAAATTTCCCAAAGACTACTTGGGTGCCCATGGTATTACAAGAACAATGCCGACCTTCGGTTCAACAAGGGTTACATCAGTTTTGAAAATAAGGAGGAGCGGGTTATTATACCCTTGGTTGATGGGAAGTCAACACCCTATACTTGAACCATTAGGGGAATAAGTTCTAGATAGGATATATGTGCACTTAATCGTGATCCGAGATAATTCATCCTATTGAGAGTTATCCGGTTTGAGGTTGCTTAGTCGAGTAAGTGACACCACTAGCCTAGCATGTGATAATTGGGAACATGGGACTTATGAATTGATCGGATGGCAGTTAAGAGGATCAATAACAAAAGTAAGAAAGGTGCATACGGTCCGGCACCTAAGAGGAAAAAAATTACCTAAGTATTTAGGAGGGGCCTTCCCGAGATCTTTTTACATGATATGGAAGCTTAGTGGAATGAGGAGAAGGAACAAAGATGGATGTTAAGTTATTTCTGCTCAACATAGTGTAATGGTGGTGGGATAAACATCGGGAGAGACTTTTGGAATGGTGCGAGGTGAGAATTGCTCTCTCTATCAATTTTTCTAGAAGAAAGCTGTTGTCAAAATTTCACCCCGGGGTAAATTTCGATAACATGCATCAGAGTTTTGCAGTTCCAGGCAAGTAGATTGAAATAGGAAAAATGATGAAAAATGGCTAAGTCCTAGTCCTAGGAGCAGTCGGGACATTTGGGACATCTAGGCGCGGATCGGCCGAAAAGCCTCCAAGTGGCCCGTGAAGCAAAGGGACATCTCGGGCCCACAGTGCACGCGGGGCCGAAACGCCCGAATCAGTGAAAGAAGGAAAATTTTGCCCAAGTCTTCATCCTGGACAAACGGGACACAAGTACGTGAAGTACACAAACCGACCGGTTCAGCGAAATGAGAACAAATAGTCCAGAGGCAAATGGGACATCTGGGCCGCGAGGATGCGAATCGGGCGAACCGGAAGAATTTGTCCCGCAAAGCACAGGGACAAGTGGGACAAATGGACACGAACCGGCCGAATCGGGCGAACCGGAAGATTTTGTCCCAAGCAGCACTGGGACATCCGGGACAAATGGACGCGGTGGACGTGAAGGAGCCGAAAGGGCTGAGAACCAACCAAATCATGACACATGTCACAAAGGAAATGGTCAAAAAGTCAAAGGGTGAGTTTTGAAGGATCAGCCCAACAATGGGATAGTGCCACGTGTCCCAGCTAGGGCCCATAAGGAAATTTCAAAAGAGAGCCCACCGAGAGGTGGAGGAGAGAGAGTTGCTCAGTGAATCAGAACCTGCCACGTGTCATCCAGGTGGTAGAGCGCGGGAAGAAATTTAAAAATCTGTTTTCACCTGTTTTGTGCCCTAAATCTTCAGATCGCCATAACTTTCGATCCAGAGCTCGGATTGGCACGTTCTTTATATCAATGGAAAGCTGGTAAAATTTTCTACACAATTCTCGGGGTCAATCTTGCATTTTGGTTCAGTTTGGAGAGAGAAAATCAAGAAACACCTCTGGCGTGAAATAACAAGTAGAAGTAATGCTTCAACAAACAACTTTAATGCAGTTGAGATAGTTCGCACGCACGTTGGACAACCCGTCGTTTTGCCAGGATCCCGCTTCGTCATAATGAGATGGCTGAATGCAACCTAGAAGTGGTTGGAGTAGATTTGGCTTCCCCATCTCTCTTTCCTCTCTCATTCTTTCTATATATTGTAAAGAGGAGCTTCTTTTCAAAGGTCGAACATTTTCTGTTTTGTTCCTCCCTTCTTCTCCTATCGGGGAAAATTTGTGGAGTTCGAACTGTCATTTGAAAGCGTAATACGACTCTGCCTCTTGGCATTCTGCAATGTATTGTATCAATCTTTGGAGCAAGTAATACATGTCTGTGGATGATTCTCAACCCTCTCTGTGTTCATTTTACATCCTCCTGGTCTTTCACTATAAGTTTTGTTATCTGTGCATGATCTTATATCACATTTGAATGGTCTGTGTTCACTGGCAAAATAGGTGTTCTTCATTCCTCGGTGCATCACCTCTATTAGCTTAGATTTATTTTATGCATCTTCTTACCTTGTCTCCTTGGCAGATTAGATTAGGTTTTGAGAAAACCCTCTGCATATTTCGTGTGCATCTGAACAGAGGAATAGGAACCAGCCTTCTCTGGAGATTCCTTTCTCATTTTACAGGTCCCACACCTGGAGAAAGGATTCAATGTTGTGCAATCACACTGGATGCCTGAGTGATCAACCTAGAAGCCTGATCTGCATCCAGGGGTGCTGTGATTTTGCATCAACAGTTTTGGCACGCCCGGTGGGACCTAGAGGTCTCATTTTTATTGCAGCAAAGTTGATATGCATCTGCTGCAATTTTCTTGCTTGAAAAGAGCTATTATTCGCATATCTGGCGACTCCAAGAAGAAGATCAACTGGTTTCAGCAGTACAGGCCTAAAAGCTTATGAGAAGAATCACAAGGTCAAGAGTTGGAGAAGAAGAAGTGCTGTTTGAATACCTGCAATTATCTCCAAGAAGAAGGCAAAGAGGAAGAAGGATTCAAAGGTCTCCATCTCCACCAAACAGAACTCTCTCAACTCCTCCACCTGCTCGGCCTTTCATTCAGTATTCAAGAGTCCTTCGACCAATCAGAATGGTGCAACCACTAAATCCCTTTGTCAATTTCACTGGCAGCAGCCCACTCGCCCTCAATGCACAGAATCCAGTTCCAATTGCAGCATTGAAGAACATTCCATTTTTCACTGGAGAAAATCATACCACTCTTGGTGATCATGTAAAAGACATTGCTAACGTCTGTGCAATCCATGAGATAAATGAAATGGATGTGGCTGTCAAATTGCTGGCATCATCATTCAAAGGGAAGGCATTGCAATGGTTCAGGAGCCTTACAGTTGGTTCTATCACAAATTGGAATCATTTGTGTATTGCACTTCATTAGCGAGTTTGGAGAAAAGGGAGACAATTTGTCTCTACTAAAACAATTGACAACTATCAAGAGAGCCCCCAATGAGTGGTGGCGATTTCAACTTCAGATTTCAAAGGTCTTGGGATAGGATTCCGGTGGCGGTCAGGCCAAAGCAATGAGAAGGTGCTTTTCTATACTATCTTAAAGCTTTGAATTCTGATATTTCTATGTTAATTCAATCTATGGGAGGCACAACCTTACTGCTGCTTATAGCATTGCCATTAGAGCTGAAAGCTGTCTTATCCAAGTGGTAAATTGGCTCCTAGGCCTCCAATGCCATTATATCCAAGTTTAGAGAGCCCAAGTGCTAGTCAAGCACTGTCTTAGCTCCTATTCCCACTCCTAGAAATCGAGTTCAAATGAAGCTTCCACTTCATCTCCAAGTGCCCCAAATGAGCTTGAGAGGTCATGAAGCAATTGCAAAATCTAGGCAATGAGCTGGTCACTCTCAAAAGACAGCAAGCTCAAGGTTTTAAACCTTCATATCAGCCTCAAGCTCAACCTAATAGGCAGCCATATCAGCCTCAAAGGCCTCCTAATCCAGCTGCAAATATGAATCAAACAAGGCCTCCTGTCAATAGACCATTCCAACCCTATAATCCAAATGCCATATCTGCCTCTAGGGCATTAGTACCAGCACAAAACAACATTGCCCAAGAGTATGATTGGTGTTTTCCATGTAATGAGCCTCATAATCAATCCATGTGCTTCAATGGTGCTTTGACTCAAGCTTTAATGGTAACAACTACTGGTGTGGAGGGTGAGAACAGTCAAGAAAACAACCAACAACAAGAAACATTCAAACAGCAATCAGCCCCAAATGACACCACATTGGTAAATTGGCAAGCAGAGGATTTTTGTGGCATGAACCAGGTAGTTTCTCAAGGTGTTGCAGCAAACACAAGGTCAAAAAGGAGAAATTTGGGTGAAGAACAGCCATTAGCCCCAGCCAATCCACAACCTTCCATGGCTCCACAAATGATTGGCAAGCAAAGTCCCACTTCAAATGCACAAGGACAGCCAAGAACAGCCCCTAGGCCAACTCAAATGCCAGTTGTTGCTGCCCACATACAAGGAGTAAATGTGCAAACCAAGGGGTAGTAGAGAGATCCTTCATCACCATTCAGTATCATTGATCAGATGAAGAAAACAAATGTCAATATATCTATGTGGGAATCCCTAGCTATCCCAAGGCCAAAGAGATCTGCGCAAGCTGCCATGAAGGACTGGCCAACTTCGAATCAGCAGATACAAGACAAAGTGCTTACAAATGCTGCCCAATCTGAGGGAAATCATGGAGGACAACAAGGTAAGATGTTGAAACCCCCTCCTTTCTATGTTTCATTAATCATTGGAAATCAGCTAGTGCATAATTGCATGATTGATTCTGGAGCAAGTAGCTCTGTCATGCCCAAACAAATAGCTGATCAGCTAGGGCTTCAGTATGAAATAACATCTAAGGGAGTAGTGCAGTTGGATGGGACAGCAATAGCAACAGTTGGAGTGATTAGAAATTTGAGTCTTACCTTGCATGCATGTCCAAATGTTGTTGTCTTACAAGATGTGTCAGTCATAGACCTTCCACCACTCTTTGCCCTATGTTTGTCAAGGGACTTCACTGCCAAGATTAGGGGATATTTGTCTGCTGATTGGTCACACATGCTTTTCAGAATGAGGTATGGAACTAAGGCTACAATTAGGTCAGAACCTATTGCAAACTTCCACATTGAGCCCTATACTCCAAGTCAGATTAATGCCAATTGCTCAGCATTTGATCAAGAAGATCACCCAAGCACTAATGAAACTGACACTAAAGTTGGAAACATCCCGGATCTAACTCTTGATGAATGGGCAAGCAATGTGCATGCTTTTGATCCTTATAAAGGAATAGAAGAATCTAAGCTAGGAGTATATTGTATACACGAAGAAAGTCAACCTATTCCTAGCATCACTAAGCCAAACCACAAGGATGACAATGAGGTATGGCAGCTGTTTTTTGATGGATCAAGGAGTAGACAAGGTGCAGGAGGTGGAGCCGTGCTTGTTTCACCTCAAGGAGTAAAGTACTATTCAGCTTTTAGATTTCAATTTGCATGCTCCAATAACACTGCTGAATATGAAGCCTTGGTGCAAGGGATGCATTGGGCAATCAAAAAAAAATAAAGAACTTGCAAGTTTTTGGGGACAGTGAATTGATTGTAAATCAGGTCAAGGGACAACATGCGGCCAAAAATGATCTACTCAGGTGCTACAAGAACAGGGTGTGGGACCTCATGGAAGATTTTGAGGGTTTCGGCATTAAAGCCATTCCTAGGAAAGAGAATCAAGTGGCGACAGAGCTTGCGGTGAGTAGGGGCAGCCTTTGACATTGTAGAAAACATTCAACAAGACAAGGTACAACCAAACATCCATGTGATTGTCGGGCCTTGGTGCCGGATAACGATGTCGGTTGGCAAGTATTTGAGAATGACCGAGAAAATCATCCATTTCTTGTAAGAAGAAGCTGAGTTCTCGGGAAGAATCAAGAAAAGTTGGAGCAATAATATGGTGACCAAGTGATACGGTGAGAACCGTGACAAGCCGCCCAAGGGACTTATCACTTTGGAGTCCATTTTTAACCCCAATGATCAGTTTAGAAAGGAGAAAGCAAACATTCAGGTCAAGAGAGAAGATTCGGTATCCATCTTGGTAGAAGAGAACAAGCCATTACAAATTGGAAAGATGACAACTGAGCAAGAAAGATGTGAGTTCATACAGCTATGTCAAGAGTTCCCTGACGTGTTTGCTTGGAGCTATGAAGACTTGAAAGGTTTCAATCCCAACTTAGCTCAGCATACCATCGAATTGGATCCAAATACTAAGCTGTCAGGGTAAACAGAGACCAGTCAATCCACACATGGAGCCTCTCATGAGGAAAGAATTGGACAAGCTGATTGAATCAAGAATCATATTCCCAATCAAGCATTCTAGTTGGGTTGCCAACTTAGTTCCAGTCAGGAAGAAGAGTGGAGAGATCAGGCTATGTGTTGACTTCAGAGATTTGAATAGAGCCTCTCTCAAGGACCATTATCCACTCCCTTCCATGGAGCAAATATTGCAGGTCGTAGCTGGTTCAGAAAGGTTTTCACTACTTGATGGTTACTCAGGCTTCAATCAGATTATGGTGAAGGAGGAAGACCAGTTCAAGACAGCCTTCACAACCAAATGGGGCACATATGCTTACAAGAAGATGCCATTTGGACTATCGAACACCGGAGCAACATTCCAGTGAGCTATGGATATGGCATTCAAAGGCTTGATCAACAAGATAGTGCTGATATACCTAGATGATATTACTGTCTTCTCAAAGAATGCAGCAGACCATTTCTTTCACCTCAGGCAAGTGTTTCAGAGGTGTAGAAAGTTTGGAGTGTCTTTGAATCCTAAGAAGTGCATCTTTCTTGCACATGAAGGGAAGCTCCTTGGCCATATTGTCTCCAAGGAAGGATTAGCAATTGATCTAGAGAGGGTTGAAGCCATAAGAGCACTACCATTGCCAAGCCACAAGAAATCCCTTCAGAGTTTCCTGGGAAGGATAAACTTTGTTTGGAGGTTTGTCCCAGATTTTGCAGCCCTTGTCAAGCCCATCACCAAAATGTTAAGGAAAAGCATGGCTTTCAAGTGGACGGTAGAAGGCAAGGAGAGTTTTGAAGCAATCAAAGAAGCCATCTCCCAAGCACCCACTCTCATCAACCCAGACTTTTCCAAGGATTTCATCCTCTATGCATTTGGAGGTGATGACACTATTTCTGCCATTCTGGTAAATGGAACAAAGATAATGATGAACAGCCGATTGCCTTCTTCAGCCAGAGCCTAGATGACTGTGAAGTGAGGTACTCTTTTATTGAAAAGCATGTGCTTGCAGTAATCAGAAGCTTGAAGAAATTCAAGCATTTAGTCTCAAACAACAAGGTCCAGTTGCTAGTCTCACATGCTGGGGTTAAGGACTTCCTCCTCAACAAGGATTTGAATGAGAAAAGGGTAGGATGGATCACCCGTGTCATGGAGTATGACGTTGAGATCAAGATCACCAAGCTGGTAAGAGGCAAAGGTATGTGTGAGAAGCTCACTTCCAAACAACCAGACAACCCAGAAGATGAAGAAGATGCTGTCCTGCTACTACAAGATGATCAAAAATAGGAAAATGATGATGTGTCCACTCCCTGTTGGACTCAGAATATGATACATTTCCTACAGATGGGCATGTGCCCTCCAGAAATGAGAAAAGCAAAAAAGAAGGTACTTCAGATTACAAGCAGTTCCATATGTGCTTGTTGATGGTGTTTTGTTTAAAAAAGACATCAACGGTGTTCTATTAAGATGCATTGGGACAGGTCAGGTTGAGAGGATCTTACACGAGTTCCATGATGGGGAGGCAGGAGGCCATTTCACCCCACGAGTAACAGCTCTCAAAATCATGAAAGCTGGTTACTATTGGCCTACTGTATTCAATGATTGCTACTCATGGGTTAAGAAATGCAAGAAATGTGCATTCTTCACAGGGAAAGGAAGGTTAGCAGCACTGCCCCTTCGTCCAATTTCAGTAGATCATCCATTCATGCAATGGGGATTGGACTTCATTGGAGTCATCAATCCCAATTCGAGTCAAGGCCACAAGTGGATTCTTACAGCGACAGACTATTTCACCAAGTGGACCGAAGCAGTAGCGCTCAAAGAGGCAAGTGAGTCTAACATACTAGACTTTTATGAAGGAATAGTAACCAGGTTCGGTGTGCCGGCCACCATCATATCAGATAATGCATTAGCATTCATAGGTTCAAAAATTATAGAATGGGCTGTCAAGAATGGAATCTATTTGAGCACCTCTTCAAATTATTACCCGCAGGGTAATGGACAGGCAGAGTCCACAAACAAGAATTTGCTAAAAATCATCAGAAGGACTCTGGATGAAAATCAAAGAACATGGCATACAAGGCTAAAATCAGCGTTATGGGCTGACAGGATAACACCAAAGAGGTCTACAGGTAATTCTCCCTACAAGTTGGTCTATGGGAAGGAGGCAGTATTGCCTATATCATTAGAATTGCCAGCCTTGGAGCTCATGAAGCAGTTTGAGTTATCTGAGTTCGAACCAATGGAGGTCAGGTATGCAGAATTGATGGAATTAGAAGAAATCAGAGAACATGCAGTTCAGACGATTGAAAAGGATCAGGCCTTAGTAAAAAGATGGTTTGATAAGAGAGCAAGAGCAAGGACCTTCCAGGAAGGGGACCTAGTTCTGAAATGGGATGCAGATCGGGCAAAACCAGGAAGGCATTCCAAATTTGATGCCATCTGGAGTGGTCCCTACATGGTCACGGGATGCAAAAATAGTAATGCCTTCCAATTGTCTGCATTGGATGGAGAGGAACTTCCGATTCCGGTTAACGGAATCTATCTTAAACATTGCTACTAAAAAAGAAAAGGTTTGCCCTTGTAAATATTAGTTTAGATTTTCATTCCTCCAAGTGCGTATGCACATTGTCCTGTTGTAGTTAGGTTTCAGTTTTCCTAAGTGCTTTGGCACAGGTTTTGCTGCTCTCAGGTTGTTTTCTGATTCGAGTGTTCTTTGGAGAAGAAGTTAATGTATCGAGGCTCGTTTGAGTTATTGCTTATAACACCATGCCCAATGGATCACTAAAAGGACACTGATCTTCTACCTAGCAGGTAGGTGACCCCGCTGAGTCATCAAAACTGTTGTCAAAATTTCACCCCCCAAGGTAAATTTGATAACATGCATAAGAGTTTTGCGAGTAGCCGAGCAAGTAGATTGAAACAGAAAAATCATGAAAAATGGCGAGTCCTAGTCCAGGAGCAATCGGGACATTTGGGACATCTAGGCGCGGATCGGCCGAAAAGCCTCTAGGCAGCCCGTGAAGCAAAGGGACATCTCAGGGCCACAGGTACGTGCGGGATGCGAAACACCCGAATCAGCCGAAAGAAGGAAAAATTTTCCCAAGTCTTCATCCGGGACAAACGGGACACAAGTACGCGAAGTACGCGAACCGGCCGGTTCGGCCGAAATGAGAACAAACAGTCCGGAGGCAAATGGGACATCTGGGCCGCGAGGACGCGAATCGGCCGAATCGGGTGAACCGGAAGAATTTGTCCCGCAAAGCACAGGGACAAGTGGGACAAATGGACGCGAACCGGCCGAATCGGGCGAACCGGAAGATTTTGTCCCAAGCAGCACTGGGACATCCGGGACAAATGGACGTGGTGGACGTGAAGGAGCTGAAAGGGCTGAGAACCAACCAAATCATGACACGTGTCACAAAGGAAATGGTCAAAAAGTCAAAGGGTGAGTTTTGAAGGATCAGCCCGAACCAATGGGATAGTGCCACGTGTCCCAGCTAGGGCCCACAAGGAAATTTCAAAAGAGAGCCCGCCGAGAGGTGGAGGAGAGAGAGTTGCTCAGTGAATCAGAGCCTGCCACATGTCATCCAAGTGGCAGAGCGTGGGAAGAAATTTAAAAATCTATTTTCGCCTGTTTTGTGCCCTAAATCTTCAGATCGCCATAACTTTTGATCCAGAGCTCGGATTGGCACGTTCTTTATATCAATGGAAAGCTGGTAAAATTCTCTACACGATTCTAGGGTCAATCTTGCATTTTGGTTCAGTTTGGAGAGAGAAAATCAAGAAACGCCTCTGGCACAAAATAACAAGCAGAAGTAATGCTTCAACAAACAACTTTAATGCAGCAGATAGTTCGCCGCTTCTGTTGGACAGCCCGCCGTTTTGCCAGGATCTGCCACTTCTGTCATAATGAGATGAACTGAATGCAACCTGGAGGTGGTTGGAGTAGATTTGGCTTCCCCCTCTCTCTTTCCTCTCTCATTATTTCTATATATTGTAAAGAGGAGCTTCTTTTCAAAGGTCGAACATTTTATGTTTTGCTCCTCCCTTCTTCTCCTATCAGGTGAATTTGTGGAGTTCGAACCTCTCATTTGAAACCCCTGTAATACGACTCGCCTCTTGGCATTTACGTAGTGTATTGTATCAATCTTTGGAGCAAGTAATACATTTCGTGGATGATTCTCAACCCTCTCTCGTGTTCATTTTGCATCCTCCTCGTCTTTCACTATAAGTTTTGTTATACGTGCATGATCTTATATCAAATTTGAATGGTACTGTGTTCTTTGGAAAAATAGGTGTTCTTCATTCCTCGGTGCATCACCTCTATTAGCTTAGATTTATTTTATGCATCTTCTTACCTTGTCTCCTTGGCAGATTAGATTAGGTTTTGAGAAAACCTCTCGCATATTTCATGTGCATCCGAACAGAGGAATAGGAACCAGCCTTCTCTCGGAGATTCCTTTCTCATTTACAGTCCCACACCGGAGAAAGGATTCAATGTTGTGTAATCACACTAGATGCCCGAGTTATCAACCTAGAAGCCCGATCTACATCGTGGGGTGCTGTGATTTTACATCAATAGAAACATGCCCACTTGCCATCAAGGACTAATGTACGATGGAAAAGTTACAAGTGAGCATGGAAATCTTCAAGTAACTCTTCTCGCACTTTGACCTCCCGAGGTCGTGCCGAGAAATCCGGTGGGGATGGAAATAACATGGGGTGCAGACAAACTAGTTAGGAAATCTTATGTCTTCGATGCGCACTAATGGAATCTAAAAATCTAAGGAAAAAAAGGCCCTCCTAACCTGAATCGGGCGTGATAGATCGTTCGCCTAGGATGACTTGCTCAAGGCTCCAATCAATATCGAGCTCGGCATGTTCCGATCTATAGGTTGTGGGATATGTGGAAGATAACCTATGGGTACTTCGTAGATATCCCTTTGGCCAGTCATGAAAAATGGATGATGGATGTATGGTGGATTCTATGGGTGATTTTCTCATCTAGTCCAGAAATCCTTAGCTTGATTAGCTGCTACATCTAGTGAGGATAGTTGTGCAATAATGATTGGTGGAAGTGGAGTGGATCACAACCGTAGGTTTGTGGTCATTGAGGCCTCCTCTCGGTCATGTGTAGAATTAATCCCTAATCCCTAATCCCTAATATCCGGTAGTCATATGCATTTTTAGCCTCTATGTTTAATCCTCTTAGCTGTGAGATAATTTCTTGTAGGTCTGTTGTTGTTCAGAAGACCTAAATTCTGATATTTTGGTCTATATCAGTTATTGCTGCAACAAGATTGGGTTGAGGCACGATTGGCTCGAATACGTATTCTTTGGGCTCCCTAGGTCCCGTGATTGTCATACAAAAGAAACAATATAAATCTAACTAAAGAAAAGCAAACTAATTATGCAAAATATATCCACATATATATAAATTCTCTATTTTGTATTTTTAATAGAATATTTAATAGATTTAAGATAACAAATATTTAATACATCTAAAAAATGACAAATAACCTAATAACATAATTAAAAACAAACAAGGTAGTGAGTATAGCTACTTGTCCGTGTAGTTGTGAATCTATTTCTAAATAACTAAATAATTGATATAATTTAATGTAAAGATTTTTGATCCTACCTCAAATGTGAGGAATGAATCATAGTTTCTCGAAACTATCGATCCCCACGAATTCCCCGACAATATAAAAAATAAACGTAATCAAAATGAAGTAATTCACTACTCTATTTGGTATATTTTAACTAGAACTTTGAAAGCTTGACCACCGGATTTTGCGTATCAAAGTGGCGAATCTAGTAGTGTTTGGCTTTGTCCCAAAGTGTGGTCTCCTCATTCCTTCGTGCTCACGTGAATCGAGAAAATCATGTAATGCTAGCGTCAACAGGAGTAGGTATTGGAACAATGGCAGCTTTAGATGTAGACCGAATATAATGTGAGTAGGAGAGGGATATTGCAATAGAACAGAGCTTGGCTTATGTAATTCCTAAGCGGGATTTATTTCGAGTCATACAACACAAAACATCCAAAACCTGAAACTATCCTTCTTGATGAACAAAACCGGAACTCTAATGGCTTGGACTAAAAATGAAACTATCCTACCTTATTTGATTGTATGAAACAATGGTAACACTAGAACAAGAAGATCATGTGGCTTCTAAACAACAAAATAAAACTAACCATGCATGCAACAAATGAAAACTATTGAATTCCTAAGCAAGAACTGAAAGACTAAACTATTGAAATGAGAGGATGAGGGGCAGTTTTTGAGGGACCATTTGTTTGTAAGTAAACTGGCTAGTTATAGAATTCCTATTCACCCAAAGGTAACTTTAACTAGGACTCTTTTACCATTAAACAATGGAGAAACACTATTATAGGGAACCAAAATCATAAATACAAGCAAAAATAGATGAGAAAGCTGGTAAAAGTTGAAAATTTATGCAAGTCACATTCAAAGAAACATGCTGGAAAACATGTGAAGGACCACTGACCTAAGCAGGGGGTGGTTACAGGATCGCTTGCCTTACTCGGGTGGTGGTCACGAGACCGCCGCCTTGAGACGGGGTGGTGGTTTCATCACCTTGAAGACAAAATGCAAAGGAAAAGGGGGGAAAAGAGAAAAACAAAGCATGTAGAGGGTAAGCGGGGCATGCAGGATGTTAACATACACTTAGAGAGCTTCTCGATCCCAAACACCTTGCGAGGAGACCTGTATCATCATTGGGGCATGTGTAACATCGTTCTGGTAGCACGGTACCCTTACAATTTTGGGTACATACATATTGCCCCCTCAAAGAAGAATTTTAGCCATGAAGAGGTGTAAAACACGGTGGGTCCGAGTATGGCGGTCCCAAAATGGGAAACTAGAAATTATACCTGACACATCATGTGTTGAAATGATGCCATGTAAAATTCCCGCTACCTTCAAAATGAAAATAAGACTCAAGTGCAGATAGATAAAATAAATCAAAAAATAAATACTAAAATAATATGAAGTGAGGACTTACCATTTGCATAGGGATATAAACTTACTTCCGTCAGCGCTCCAAGCCTACAAAAAGGGGATCCAAAATGAGTCAAAATGCTATATATATAAAAGTGGGCCCATTTTCCTATTCATTTGCACGTGTCGATTTGATTTTATTTTGAGCTCTTAGACCCATGGTGACATTTTTTTGACGAGAGTATACTTGAAATGTTCGTGATGAGATATTGATCATGCCTCCACAAGCAGAACATCAACCCACGAGATCTCAAAGTTAGTTCTTCTCGATTTACCGTTAGTATACCTAAAATGTAAAAATGATGAAATCTTTTCCATGGGGGGGTAATTTTTGAAATTTCTAGTTTTAAATGTGTCCTTAGGGGGGACGCCTAATGGGTAGTCTCTCATTTTAGTCAAAATGGTCATTTTTGTGTTTTTGAGTGTTTTTTAGGGCACGTGGCCCATTTGGAAATACGGGACATGACCATCACCCTAAGTAGGATGGTGGTTATAAGACCGCCACCCTTTAAAGTAGTGGTTATGGAACCGCCGCCCTACTCAGTGGCAGCGGTTCTCTTAATAATACAATTTTTGTACTTACTCCTTTTTACATGTTTTGGGTGTATGCGAAGAAGGAGGAATATATCGGATGGATTCGAGAGAGAGCATGTGACCGGCTTTTGGTAGTGTTGGATGCACTTTCTTAGGCTGAGTAGGATACCCTTCGAGGGTCTGGCATATTATGTATATCACGGGTTCCTCATGTCACACCTTCTAGTCACATACTATGTGACCTGTTTTCATATTGGGATGTTGATCAGAACACTTTCTGATTTCTAGGAGTCAGGGGTGAGTGGACTATTACCCTGGAGGATGTCTACCACATCTTGGGAGTCCCGATCATCGAGGAGATGACTTACACTTGAGACAGTGGGGTCGCGGGCTCAGATAGCTCAGTGGGCTACATATATGGGAGACAGTTGTCTCCACTGGTTCAAAGAAGGGGGTAAGGGTCCTGCATTCCATTCCTAGCTTGCCTATCCCTTTGATTCATCAGACCATTATGGGGATCCTTTCCTCGAGATTGATCAAGGACAAGGGAGGGGACACCTTACTCTATTTCTGGTCCCCTATTATTGCACAAATTGAGGCACATGGTCAGATTTATGCCTGGGGAGCCGATATACTTGGGACCACCTATCACGACTTGTACAGGGTGGTTCACGACGGGACAATCTTTGAGCCATCCGATATTGGTTATGAGTTGGGTCTATAAGCGTATCATCCCTTATGGGAGAGGCATAGAGGTGGCAGATCTCGGAACCGTGAGGGAAGCTAGATGGATAGAGATGTCGGTGCTTAGAGCACCCCACCAGTCAGTTGCTTCCCTGACTACTAATGATATGGAGGCCACACCTTATCAGGCCATGGCAGGGTTATAAGGTGAGGAGACCTTCACTTTTATTTCCTACTCTACTACAAAAGGCAGCTTGTGGGCGGGATGGGGAAGGTAGAGACACACCCCTTTGATCGAGTGCCTCGAAGTTTGGCCTTGCATACGTTGATATGCTTCCCAGTGGTGTCGGTGTTCGATTAGTTTGGGTGGCTAGGGGAGGTCCTAGAGGTCGGGGTTGGATGTTGTTACTCCCGGCATCCCTATTGCAGCCAGTGGGTGGTATGTGCTCGAGAGAGAGTCGGCGCTCCTCGTGCACCTTTACTGGATTACCACCGGTCCCGCCCATACAGAAGTGATGACCCTATTGATATAGAATCCAAGTCTAAGGAGTTCATAGGGGGAGAGACAGAGGAGGAGGCGAGGACATGGAGGTCGGTGAGTTGATTGGGGAGGAGGATAGTGATCCTAAGTGGCATGACACTTAGAAGATCTTACAGCCGAGAGGGCAGAGAGCAGAGTGTAGAGAGGGTGAATCTAGTCTTAGAGGAGTTACCCTCTCAGGACTTAGGTGGAGAGGAAGAGTCCATAGTAGGAAGCTATGTTTCCCCAGACATAGGAGGATGACATCAATCAAGCATTGACATCTATGATAGGCACCGATCCTAGGGATCCCTCATAGAGGCCTAGAGATTTGAGTGAGTTGTCACTCTTCTTTTAATATTTGTTTTTAGCTAGGATTACCTTAGTTACTATCTCTCCTTTTGTTCATTTTTGTTTGTATATTTTGATTATTTCTAACTTGTCTTCTCCTTTGCTTATAGAGACCGTTAATGAGTGGCGAGACTTGATTTGTCGAGTATGTACTGATACCCTGATGCTCCCAATGGAGAAGAATCGCGTCGAGCTGTTGGTGGATGTAGGGGAGCCTTCGAGTGGCAGTAGGCATAGTGATGTATTTGCCCCCTCCCAAGCACGTGGCCAAGATGGTGACTTCCCTCGTCACTCGAGTTAGCCGGGTATAGGACTACAGAGCACCTAATGAGGAGCTTCTCTCATAGCGAGGCTACAACTACTATTCGGGACCGTGAGCCCTCAGTGCACTTAGAGTGCCAATGTAGCCAGAGTCCTAGACGTGGTCGTGCACCTTCTGAGGGATCTCATAGGGGTTGAGAGGCCACTTGGTTCTTTTTTTAGTGACTCTTGTTATATTTTTTATATGATAATTTTGTATTTTCTAGGCTCATTGAGCATTTTGAACATGCCTAGTGCATGATGGCATTGTACATAAAACTTGATTATATATATATACTTTTGTTTGGATCAGACTCTTGGTTTCTAAGATTTTGTGATTTATTTCCACATGTATATTAGATGCTTATTAGAATTCTTATTTTTATATGCTTTTCAGAATGTATGCAATGGAGAACGAACGACACAAATGCTTTATTTCTTTTTGTATTTTGTGATGCTGATGTATGATGATGCAAATGAACTTGTGACCTTGAACTTTAGCTTCTATAAGTAAATTTTCTGGTACTTCATGTTTGTTTTGACAAAATGTGATGACAAATTGGTACGATGGATAGATGCACTTTCCCCACTCCTAACCCCACACAACTAGTAAGATGCGAGGGCTCACCATCGAGAGCTAGAAAGGGCACAAGCTATGAGGTGTGTTGAAATGGTAATGATGGGAGATAGACAAAGAGTTGGTGGAACCAAATTAAGATGCTACAAACCTACCCTACTCAAGTGACTCCATAGTTTAGAATGTGACTTGCTTTGCATTTTATCTAGACTTAGATCCGTAGATGGCCACTTGGTTGACAAAATCTGGTTTTCAAGGTTTTGAACTCTCTTGGAATTTTGGAAATCTGATTCATTCATTTTTGACTAAATATTTCAAAGGTTTATTTGAACTATTTGCTTATGACCTTCAACATTTACTGTCAAGAGGACCCCCTTCACCTTGCCCCATGCTACTAGTAAGAAGCATGGGCTTATCACCATGGAAAAGGCACATGCGAGTAAGGGCATTCCCATCCTTTCCAAACCCTATGTCACTAGTAAGAGATGAAATCTCATCACCGAAGGTTGGTAGGGCAAGGAAATGTGTAAAAGTAAAATTTTATGTTTGATCTATATTCAAATTATTTATTTGAGCAAAATTTCAAGTATGTTCTTATTTCCAAAGATATTTTTATACGGGATAGATGTGACACCATAAAGCTTCTAGAAAATACCATAGGCAAGACACCTATCCTAGGAAGAAACAAAAGTAGAGCAAGCATGCAGCCTTGGTATGGCTATTGTTAAGACTTTGTCATATCTAGCTTTAATTGATGAAATGATTCTGAAATAGTTGATGATGTTATGAAAATGAAGAATTATGAATTGAATGCTTCTGCAATACCATCATAAGTTTGTAATGAATTGCTTAAGAGCAAGTCCCTTGATCACCAAGTTTTATGAAATGAGTGAACAAAATGAACCTATCTAAACGAAGATGTAATGTAGATATAATTATACAAATAGTGCTGATGCTTCTTGCGTAAAACCATTTAAGGTGCAAGGAATTGACAGTTTCACCAAATTCCTCACCTTCTAGTGTGCACAAAAGATACACACCATTTCTGTAGTCCTTCATAACTCAATATGGGCCCAACCATTTGGGCCAAAACTTTCTTCCTTCGCCGATTTTCTTATTGATCCGGCTGTCTAGTCTTAGAATTAGATCTCCTTCATATATTTCTCATTCATAGACCTTTTGTTATACTTCCGACACATCTAGTCAGCATAGACTCTATGCCATTGTTTAACGTTTAACCTGGCCTCATCTAGGCTTTCTAGTTGGGAGAGGCATGCCTATCTATAAGATTCCTCACCCAGAATCCCTTGTAGTGAGATGCGGAGACTGGGTATTTTAACCTCAAGCAGGAGAACTTCTTCTCGTTCAATACAAATGAGAAAGGAGTTGCTCCTGTTGGTGTTCTTATTGAGGTTTGGTGGGCCCACAAGGCCGGATATAACTTTAAATGCCAATCTCATTTGTTTTCTTTTATGGTTTTTAAGAGAATGGACTTTAGAGTTTTATTCGTAGCCTCAGCCTGTCCATTGGCTTGAGGGTAATACAGGGAGGCCATATGATGGTTTATTTTAAATTTACTGCATAGCTCACGGACCTCGTCATTTTTAAAGGACGTGCCATTATCTGAGATAATGACTTGTGGGACATCGTACCTATAAATGATCTGGTTCAAAATGAACTTGGCGATCACGGCTCCTGGTACAGTGGTAAGAGGCATAGCCTCTACCCATTTGGTAAAATATTCGGTGGCCATGATTATGAAGTTATGGCCATCCGTTGACAAGGGAGAGAATTTCCCTATCAAATCTAGGCCCCGTGTAGAAAAGGGTCATGGAGTCGATTGGTTGTAGAGCTTGTGCCGACATGTGAATATCGTGGGAAAATTCTTGGAATTTATGACATCTATTCAAAAACTCTATTGCGATGTGTTCTAGAGTGGGCCAAAAATAGCCCATCCGATGTATTTTGTGGGTAGTGGCATGACCACCAAAATGACCACCACATATTCCACTGTGGGATTCATAGAGAATCTTCTTGGATTCTTCTGTGTCAACACACCTTAGAAGCATTCCATTGAAAGCCTTACGATAGAGCACTTGTTCTATAATAACGTATTTAGCTACGATAATGCGTAACCGCCTTCTTTGTTGTGGTGTAGCACCTTCTGGATACATATGGTCCATGATAAAATTGATAATATCAGTATACCAAGGACATTCAGAGATGGGAGGTCTGGTTTTGATGTAATATATGCATTCATTGGGAAAATCTAGATCTACTAGATCACCTCCGTCTAACGGGTTGTCGGCTAACCAATTTGTAATGATTTGTCCCTTAATGACTTCTAGTTTACAAAAGTTAATTTGAATTCACCCATTAAGGTTATAAAGCGTCCAACCTTTTTAGACAAAGACCCTTGCATGAGGAAAGTTTGTAAATGGTTTGTTTTTACAATGACCCTTGTTTCTTGATTTAGCATGTAATGTCTTAAGCGTTTGGTTGCAAAGACTATGGCAAGGCATTCTTGTTCTTCCTACGTATAACGTGTTTCATAATCAAGTAACATTTGGCTAATAAAATAGACCGCACATTCTCGTTTATCATCATGCTTGAGCCAACATGCAAAGCTAGCGAGACATCCATAGCTCATGAATATAATATCAAAGGATGATCTGGTCTAGGTGATAGTAACATGGGAGGAGATAGTAAGAAGCGTTTAAGCGCTTCAAGGCCTCATGACATTACTTTGTCTAAATAATGCAGCAATCCTTTTCAAAAAAATTTTGGTTGGATGTATAGCAAAACTTACATCTGGAATGAATCTCTGGATTACACCGAGCTTTCCAAGAAATGATCTAATGCCAAAGTCATCTGATGGTGGGATCATCTCAAGAACAGCCCAGATTTTGGCTGGGTCTACATCAATCCCTCATGATGATATAATGTAACCTAGGAGTTTCCCTCATGTCACACCAAATACGTATTTTCCGGGTTCGAGTGTGACTCGTATTTGATCAAACATGAAAGAATTATGTGGAGCACTTACGGGTGATCACGACGCTTCTGGACATGGCCAACAAGTCGTCTACATAGGATTCCATGATTTTATGAATAAGATCATGAAATATGTATGTCATTTCCTATTGGTATGTAGTGCCAGCGTTCTTGAGACCGAATGGCATAACAATGTAGTAATAAGTTCCCCAAGGAGTTATAAACGTGGTTTTGGCTTGGTCTTGTTCAGATATTCTAATTTGATTGTATCCTGAGAACCCATCCATGAGGGACAAAAGATCAAATCTAGCTGTCATTACGTCAATGATCATGTCAATGGATGGTAACGGAAGTCATCCTTGGGGCACACCTTATTAATGTAATGGAAATCTATGCAGATGCGTATCTTCCCATTATTTTTGAGAACGGGTATGATATTAGACACCCACTAAGAGTAATCAACCGGTTTGATGAACCCTACCTGGAGGAGCTTCATTACTTCTTCCTTCACCATGAGAGCTACCTTGAGTTTCATTGGTCTTTATTTTTGTTTAATTGGCTTTGCATCACATTTGGTGATGAGGTTATGTACCACGATGTGCGGTGCAATTCCCATAATTTATTTATAATTAAATGTAAAATCCTTTTGATGTTCTTTGAGGATTCGAGTGTGTATTTCTATTTCTTCTGGAGTTAACGAAGATCCTAGTTTCAATATCTTTGGTTCTTCCTCCGTTCCGATGTTTATATCAATGGTTTCTTCTATCAAAGAAGTGTTACCTTCTTCGAACTTAGGTGGGGCTGGAGGTAGTTCCAGATCTTCTCCATTCTCTGCCACGTATATGTCGAGTTCCTTTTGTGGGGGAAGCTCTACCATGGGATTTCCAAAGTAAGAAGATGAATGTGGGATTAAGGACAAATCTACCATGTGATGGGTGAGATGTGACTCTACATAGGCATTTAGGTAATCAAGAGTGTCTCTATCACTGACAATGTGATCTAATATAGTAGATTTATTCTCACTATGTGCGTTAGAAGAGGGTTTGTTGACATTTTCTTTACTAACGGTTCAAGTATGAAGGATACCTTGAAACAGGTGTCTTCCAACTCACTGTTTGG
The DNA here is from genome assembly GCA_018340775.1 of Taxus wallichiana var. yunnanensis. NCBI lineage: Eukaryota > Viridiplantae > Streptophyta > Pinopsida > Cupressales > Taxaceae > Taxus > Taxus wallichiana. Next base: position 603,700,153 of record CM031235.1, read on the forward strand.
AGTGAAACATGAAGCTAAGGTTTCTATCGAATCTACGAGAAGGTTTTTTTCTTGCGGGATTGCTTCAATTGATATGAAGTTAAATCCTTTGCCCAAATATAATGTTCTTTTTTTGTAGAGCTGTAAATGTTCAGCTCTAGTCTCATACACCTCAGAGACTTGGTTTGTTACTAATTAAGAGTCTCCTAACACTCTTATGTCATTAACACCGAGCCTTTTATCTATGATGAGGCCAAGGAGGTGGGATTTGTACTTAGCGCCATTATTTGTACATTCGAAATTTAATTTAAAGGAAAATGGTAGGATCTTTCCCTCGGGAGAAGTAAAGATCACACCTGACCCAACCCCATAACAATATCTAGCTCCATCAAAGTGGAGAGTCCAATGTTTATTTGGGAATATGGATGTTGGGACATTCGTTACATCTATTTCTTCTACTTCTGTTACTTCTACCATGTAGAGTTCCTCTGCTGGAAGAGAACCAAATTCTAGGGTACATCCCATACATGTGGAATCAAACAGTAGGAAAATTGGTAGATCTTGTTCTAGGAACTCAACAATTTTTGTAGTAGTTCCTAATGACACTTTGTTTCTTAAATGTTAGCTTCATTTTGATGCTCTTGACTAGGTTCGTAATCTCTAGTTCTGTTGTAGGTATTAATTTTTCTTCTGGTTTTGAGTTGGTTGGTTTGTTAAGTTGGTTTGTTGGGAGTTCAAACTCAGAGTGAATGCATGGCCTTTTCTTCAGGTCTGCTAGGTGTATATCGAATGGTTTCGGATCACCTTTTGCTATGAATATCTTTCCTAAGTGCAAGAATCTTATTTCCTGAAATAATGTAGAAGGGATTGCCTTCATACGGTGTATCCATGGTCGGCCGAGGATCATATTATAGTTGGTTTCCCAATCTATAATATAAAAGCGAGGAGGATTGTTTTGGGTCCTAAGGTGACTGGTAGTATTATAGTTCCAATCAAAGTGGCTTTAAGGCTATCATAGCCTCTTAGTGTATTCCGAGTTGTGGAACAGTTTGTCTCTCCATACCCTAGCTTTTGAAGGAAAGAGAAGGGGACTATGTTAACTACTACCCCATCATCAACCATTGTGCATTTAACATAATTGTTATAAACCCACACTTGTAAATGTAAGGCTGGATCACCTCTACATGCAATCTCAGTGTCTGTTGGCATTTTGCTTATGTCAAATATAAACTCGGTATCCCTATCCGGCTGCCCCAGAGGGTGGATATCAAATTCTATATGGTTTACCTGTGTTTCAGGAGGAGGAGTGATGTTAATTAAATGACCTAAACCTAATGCTTCTAAAAGAGCAGCCCTACGGTAGGAGAGTTCTTCAGCAAGTCCAAAAAGGAGATGTAAGAGAAGGTCTTTGTTAGGTCATTAATTAAATCATAGGCACCTACAAGTTTTACTAATGTTTGTTGAATGTTATCTGGCTCTAGTGGGTAACTTGGATTTGGCTGAGAGGAATACTCTTGTGTCCTTGTTATGGCTTCCATGTGTAGCTCAGTGTCTAATTCCACTAAACCGACTATCTTGGTTCATGGCTGATTTCCTAGTTGTGGTGTGGCAGGTGAATTTAGTGAAGTTGAGGCTTCATGATCATTGTTTCCTATCATTACACCCTTGTTCATCCCATTTGGATTTAATTTGTTGTTATTGTGATTTGGGAGTAGATCATTGAAGATCTTGAGGGGTGCATTTTGAGGGGAGACCCCCTGTGAAAGTATTTGGCGTAGGTGATGCAGGATCTGCTAAGAACATATCTATGAAAATTTGTCTTTGTTCCTCTGGAAAACATTGCATGAATTTATTGTAGTCATGGCAAGTCCTAGTGTCATGGCCTTGAATTTTGTGGAAACCACAATACGAGTTGGGATTGTAATTCCTAGGTTGTTGGTTTGGCACGTGTTGTGGTCCAAAACTCTGATTAAACCGTTGACTATTAGGATTAAAGTTTTGCATTTGTTGCCTTTGGTTTGATATCTAGTTGAGTTTTGACTTGGACCCTATGTCTGGATCTCTGTTGTTGTTATTTTGGACGATTAAAATCCACCGCATTGATTTTTGGGGTAAAATTGTTGTTTCGTTGATTATTAACTAGTGGTGGAGCATTTACAACATTTTCCTTTTTGCTTGGTCAGTTACTCCATCTATTGTGACCCTGCGGTTTTTGTTAAGGATTTTAGGTCCTTGATTGGCGTTTGTGGTAGTAGGATAAGTTGTAGTATTTTTGTTGGGGATGATTAACCTCCCATTTGTTCCATATGCCTTGCGACCGCTATCTATTACAGCTTGATCTATTCGGAGGGTGCTCTCAAGAACTTCATCGTAAGTTCTTAGTGGGAACTTCTGGACTTCTTCCTTTATCTCTCTACTGAGAGAATGAAGGAATAAATCACATAGTTCCATTTGATCCATGTTTGGAGCGCTTGCTGAAGAATAGAGGACTGTATGCCATCTTTGGATGAAATGAGCAACAGATTCATTGTGTTCTTATTTAATATGTAAGAATTCCCTGATTCCTATTCTCAACAATTTGTTCATGTCAAACACCTTGATGAACTCTGAAATGAGTTGTTTAAATGAATGTATTGAGGCTTCAGGTATTCTATAATACCAATTGAGGGTGATGCCCTCTAAATTTTTGGGGAATATTTTAGCAACAACTCCATCCCAAGGGAGTAGTTCTCGAATGGCTATGGCATAGGCCTTAATATGTGCATTCGGATCTCCCTCCCCTTTATACTTGGGCAAATCGAGAAGAGGTCTTGGAAGCATGACGCTTCGTATAGTGAAGTTTAAATATTCGAATAAGTCCCTCTCACATAAGTTTCAACCATCAATGATGCCCGCTTAGAAGGTGGAGGTGGAATGGGTTGTTGATATGGCGTAGCATATGCATTTACAGGGACATAAGGAAATCCTTGTGGTTGAGTGAACATGCTGGGAGAAGAGAACATATCTCCTTGTGGTGACTTGGAATACATGTTTAAATATGGAGGAACATTGTTCGAAATGGATTATTTTTTAATAAACTAGGAGTTATCATATTTTCCACTGGAGTGACATTATAGAACACGGTTCTAGTTGGCATTTATTGTGAATAATGAGGAGGCATGCCCAACGTGCCTATTCCTGTGAGGAAGTCTACTTGGCTAGGATGATGTGGAGGATTGGAATTTCCTACCTGCATGAATTGTAAATTTTGACTTGCTTGAAAAAGTTCCAACCCTATAACTTTCTCAACCAAGGCTGAGATGACCTCGGTTGGTGAAGTCACAGTATTTTGTCTTAGTGGTGTTTGTTGAGGTTGTATAGGCATATGGTACCTAGCTATGAATTGATCGGTGCCTTACCAAGTTTCACCGAGGGTATTTTTTATAGGTGGAGGAATGAAGGTGTTTTCTTGAAAAGAGACATTGGGTTGTGTTTGCAAACCTCCTATAGGTGGGTACATACTTTGAGAGTGTTGTTCACTCCTCACATAATGTGCCAAGTATTCGTCATCTAAAAATAGATATAGATCGATTGTCTACTGATTTGCAGTCTAAGCAACACTTGAGGAGATGAACCAGATTCTCTAATGAGTGTCATGTTATTCGATCCGAAGGCTCACGGTTGTTGAATTTGGGTGAGCTGATCCAACTCCTCTATTTGGAAAGAAGAACTATATCTAGTCCTTTGAGGTGGAGTTTGTGTTGAAAGTTTGGTTAATTGAATAGTTTTCACCCCATGCCGAGAGCTAGGGTGATGGCCATCTATTCGATTAATCATAGTATGATTCAAAAGCTAGGAGAGTTCTGCCATATGCATTGAATCCCAACATATTTGGGGGGAATATGAATACCCATAGAATAATGGGAAGAAGCAAAGATGGATGAAAGAAAATGAAACACTAAAAGTAAAAGGTGAAAGTGAAGCAACTATTCCTTTCATGTCGGGTTCACCAATTTTGTATGATGGAAAAGTGACAAGTGAGCATGGGAATCTAAAAGTAACTCTTCCTCACACCCGACCTCCCGAGGTCATGCCGAGATAGCCGGTGGGGATGGAATATACGTGGGGCACAAAAACTAGTTAGGAAATCTTATGTCTTTGATGTGCACTAATGGAATCTATGAATCTAAGGAAAAGAAGGCCCTCCTAACCTGAACTAGTGTGATAGATCATTTGGTGAGGATGACTGCTCGAAGGCTCTAATCAATATCGAGCTCTAGTGTGATCCGATCTATAGGTTATGGGATACATGGAAGATAACCTGTGGGTGCTTCATAGATATCCCCAATAGGGTCATGAAAAATGGATGATGGATGTATGGTGGATTCTATGGGTGATTCTTTGGTATAGTCTAGAAATCCTTAGCTTGATTAGTGCATACGTCTAGTGAGGATATAGTTGTGCGCGACAATGATTGGTGGAAGTGGAGTGGATCACAACCATAGGTTCGTGGTCATTGCGGGTATCCTATGGTCATGTGTAGAATAAATCCCTAATCCCTAATCCCTAATATCTAGTAGGCTTATTCCTTTTCGGCCTCTATGTTTAATCCTCTTAAGCGTGAGCTAATTTCTTATAGGTCTGTTATTGATCGGAAGACCGAATTCTAATATTTTGGTGTATGTCGAGTTATTGTTGCAACAAGATTGGGTTAAGGAACGATTGGCTCGAATACGTATTCTCTGGGCTCCCTAGGTCCCATGATTGTCATACAAAAGAAACAATATAAATCTAACTAAAGAAAAGAAAACTAATTATGCAAAATATATCCACAACATATATGTAAATTCTCTATTTTGTATTTTTGATGTGAATATTTAACGTAATTAAGATAACAACTAACCTAATAACAAAATTAAAAACAAACAAGGTATCCAAGTATAGCTACTTGTCTGTGTAGTTGTGAATCTATTTCTAAATAACTAAATAACTGATCTAATTTAATTGAAAGATTTTTGATCCTACCTCAGAAGTGAGGAATGAATCATAGTTTTTCATAAACTATTGATCCCCATGACTTCCCTGGTAATATCAAAAATGAACGTAACCAAAATGAAGTAATTCACTACTCTATTTGGTATATTTTAACTAGAACTTTGAAAGCTTGAACTTAGATTTTGTAGAGCATGTGGCAAATCCGGTAGAGTGTGTGGCTTTGTCTCCTCAATGTGGTCTTCTTGTTCCTTCGTGCTCACGTGAATCTAGAAAAGCATGTAATGCTAGCATCAATAGGAGTAGGTATTGGAACAATGGTAGATTTAGATGTAGACTGAATATAATGCGAGTAGGAGAGGGATAGTGGAAGAGAACAGAGCTTGGATTATGCAATTCCTAGTGGGATTTATTGCGATTCATACAACACAAAACATCTAGAACCTGAAACTATCCTTCTTGACAAACAAAACCTGCAACTCTAATGGCTTCAGACTAAAAATGAAACTATCCTACCTAATTTGATTATAAGAAACAGTGGTAACACTAGAACAAGAATATCATGTGGCTTCTAAACAGTAAAATAAAACTAACCATGCATGCAATAAATGAAAACTATTGAATTCCTAAGCAAGAACTGAAAGACTAAACTATTGAAATGAGAGGATGAGGGGCAGTTTTTGAGGGGCCATTTGTTTGTAAGCAAACCAACTATTTATAGAATTCCCATTCACCCAAAGGTAACTTCAACTAGGAATCTTTTACCATTAAACAATGGAGAAACACTATTACAGGAACCAAAATCATAAATATAAGCAAAAACGGATGCGAAAGCTAGTAAAATTTGAAAATTTATGCGAGTCACGTTCAAAGAAATGTGTTGGAAAACACGTGAAGGACCACCACCATGAGTAGGTGGGTGATTACAAGACCACCACCCTGCCCGGGCAGCGGTCACGAGCTCGCCGCCCAAACAGGCGGTGATTTCGTCGTGAAGATAAAATGCGAGAGGAAAAAGGGGGAAAAGAGAAAAACCATGCATGTGGAGGCTAAGAGGGGCATGCAGGATGTTCACATACACTTGGAGAGATTTTTGGATCTTGAACACCTTGCGAGGATACTTGTATCATCATTGGGGCATGTCTAACATCGTCTAGCAAAGAAGTGTGGTACCCTTACAATTTTTGGGTACATACAACTACCATGGTAAGGAACCCATTTCTTTCCACATCTAAGCTTGTGAGAATGTATGGAGGGAACGTGTGGAAGATTTTCCAGCATCCCTTTGGGTACACAAGTTGTATTCTACACTACAAGGTTATGCGCATGCATGGTACATACATTCTTAGACACGCCGCCAAATAGGAAATTGGCAAGAGCTAATAGCTAACTTCATTCAAACGTTTGAATATCGAAGTACCAAGCCATCAATTGATAAGGCATTGCAAGTTGTTAAGCACCTTACCATGGGGGATAGTGCCATGGTAGAAGATAGGTTGTTGGAACTGCTAGGTGAACCAGGTTTGGAGGTGCGCTTTGAAGAAGAAGTAGAAGAAGTAGAAGAGATCCAACTTGAGCATGCATTCTTAGAAAAGGAGAAAGGGAAATTAATATATGTTATTGATGGAGAGGAAGTAGAGTGCCTTGATCTTAACCATTCTACGTGGGGACGTGTGAGGTATTGGACAATGTTGATGCTCATGCATGCACCTATCATGAGCCTCTAAAGACAAAGAAGGTTAACATCGGGTCAGAAGAGGAACCTAAGGAAGCTATCATTGGGGATTACTGGTCAGAGAAGGAAGTCTCTAAGGTCATAGATCTTTTACATGAATTTGAGTATTTATTCCTACGTAGGTACCATGAGCTCAAAGGCGTCCACCATTCCTTGGGGGAGATGAGGATAAAGTTAAAGGATGGTGTGTGACCAGTTAGGAAGAGACCCTACCAGATGAATCCTACTTTACGTGTAAAGGTAAAGGAAGAGATAGATAAAATTATAGCTTACGGAATCATTCAAGTGTGGAAGAATGGAATGGATAATTCCAATGGTGATAAGCTTAAAAAAGGATGGGTAGGTTAGGATATGCGTGGAATATAGGAACCGAACGTGGTTTGTGTCATTGATCCTTTTCCAACTCCTCAACTAAATAAATTTTAGACGGAGTCGCTAGGCACGAAATTTATTCCTTTACGGATGGATTTTCGGGGTACCACCAAGTCTGGATTGCAAAGGAAGACCAGGAGAAGACAAATTTCACCACTAAATGAGGAGGTTTTGTATACATGGTCATGCCCTTTGGGTTGAAGAATGTGCCTGCTGTTTTTTCATGCATAGTGGTTCAGGCATTCCAAGACTTCATCCATAAATTCCTTCAGGTTTATCTGGATGATTGGACAATATATGGGCTAGTAAAAGACCACTGTGATAATTTGAGGCTGATGTTTGAGAGATGTTGATAGTTAAGGATATATCTCAACATTAAAAGGTGTGTCTTTGCTACACCCTTTAGGACTTTATTGGGGCACATCATATGTAAGGAGGGCTTACTAGTAGATCCTGCCAAGGTTGCAGTTATTGTGGGATTGGGGGAACGTGCTGGCAAAGCACAGTGCATGGATTTCTTGGGCATATAATTTATTATAGAAAATTCATCAAAGGGTATGCTAAGATAGTCGTGCCTCTAGAAGAATTACTTAGACATAAAAGTTCCTTCCATTGGGGAGGTGTGCAACATAAGGTGTTTGACACATTAAAGGATAGGCTTGTCACCGCGCCTATATTACATTTTCCCTCTTGGGATAAGCCCTTCCATGTTCATGTAGATGCCTTAGGAACCACCATTAGAGTAGTTCTTACACAGCTAGGTGAAGGAATTGTTGATCACCCTTTATGTTTTACAAGCAGGAAGTTGACACCAACAGAGCAGAATTACACCACAACTGAGCGTGAGGAATTCTCAATAATCTACACACTTTTCAAGTTTAGAAAAAAATTGCTAGAAAAACCCTTTGTATTCTACACCGACCACATGGCATTAAAGTATTTGGTGAACAAGCCCATTCTACAAGGGTGCATATGTCAGTGGGTGCTATTATTTCAAGAGTTTTTGTTTACGGTAGTTGTGAAGCCTGGAAAAAGTAATTGTGGACCTAATCATCTGTCAAGGATTGATTCAGGGGAGAACGCGTAGAGTATTGAAGAGGTTATGCCAGATGCACAACTGTTTAGGTTATGGCTTCCACCCTTAGACTTGGAGGAGATTACGGTATTCCTAAAATAAGGTGTGGTGTCGGAAGGGATGAAGGCATTAAAAAGAAAGCAACTAGCTATACGCGTCATGCCCTACATGTTGATCAGTGGGGACTTATACAAGTTAGGGCATGATGAAGTTTTTTGTAGATGTGTACTAGAGCGTGATCGCCTCTCCATCATAGAGGAAGCACATGGAGGAAGTGCGGGTGGACATTATGCAGGTGATGTCACCATGGGTAAAATTTTAATGGTAAGATTATCGTGGGAAACTCTATATAAGGATTTCAAATAATATTGTAAAGCGTGTGACCATTGTTAAAATATTAGAAAGCCAGGAAAGAGAGATGAAATTCCTTTGCGCCCTATCCCTAGACTAAACCTTTTGAGAAATGGGAAATAGACTTCATAGGCCCTATTTCACCAAAGACCGCATAGGACCGAATCACACTATGTAATCGCTTACATGGATTATTTGACACGGTGGGAAGAGGCAGCTCCAACTAAAGATTACACAATGGCCATAATGACAAGATTTTTATGGGATAACATTATCATAAGGTATGGATTCCCTTTAAGTTTAACTAGCGATAGGGGTACACATTTCTTAAATGAGACTGTGAGGATCCTATTAGTAGAATTCATGGTAGCTCATCACAAGAATGCGCCTTATCACCCATAAGAAAATGGGACTGCATGAGAAGAATTTAACAAAGTCTTGAGTCTTACCTTGACCAAAATTTGTGATGTCGGAGAGAAGACAAGATTGGGATGACAAGGTATTAGCTGTATTATGGGCTTATAGGACAAATTTTAAAAGGCTGAAAAAGCCAAACCATTTCAATTGGTGTTTGGCGTAGAATTCGTTTTACTAGTTGAATTCATGTTACCTTCTCTACGAGATAGTGCACACGGGAGGGTGGTGATGAGCAAGCACTAGAAGAATGAATTGGCAAACTAATGAAGTTGGATGAGAGACAATCACTCACTAGGTGGAGCCAAACAATAGAAAAAGAGAAGCAAAAATCATGGCACGATTGCCACATCGAAACAAGAAGTTTGAGTTTGGGCGAGATGATCTTACTATATGATTCTAAGTTTTCGCACTGACCTAGGAAGTTGAAGGTCCATTGGTTAGGTCCCTAAAAATATCATACATCCTTGACTTGGGTGCATGCTAGTTACAAGCATTGGATGGGACAAAATTTCTGGACACTTCAATAGGAGTAGGTTGAAGCCCTACGTAAATAAGTCTTCTTGATGTTTGTAATTAAGGTAGTTTTTCCATTTAGTTTAGAATTTCCTTTATGCATTTCTTTTCTTGTGTTTCCCTTTCATGTTGTTGTTTTTATTGCACCTTGGGCACCGGTAACCCTTATTACTATTTGATAATTTTTGAGTGTGTAGAGGACCACACATCATTTTGATGTGGGATAGAGCAATGTGAAGGAGAGCATGGGTAAAGTTCCAAGGAAGTTATAATGAAAATCCTAGTTGAATAGCCATGTGGAAAGAGGTGCATGGAAAGAAAAGATGGAAAAGGATGATTGGTGTCAAGATAAGGCTACTCTTAGATCCCATGTACAAAGGAAGAAAAAGTGCATAAGCAACATGAGGTAGGTGAGAGCAAAAAATCAAGATAGAAGAAGTGCCTTAGGTGTAGGTGACGTGCATGAAAGAGTCTCCTATATAGATGGATTGGTTGTGCACTAGAAGGTTGGAAGATTACCCATGCAGGGTTAGGCGCATGAGTTAAAGTACTAAAGTTGGGCTTTGTTTGAAAAAGATGCATTAAATGTAAAAATTATGGTGGTAGGTGAAGTATCATTTAATGCTTAAAAAAGGAAAAACTATAAATAGAGGGTCAAGGAACTTCATTATTCACTTTGCGAACAAGGAGAAAGAAGCGCTTTTACATTTTCGCAAACTAGGGCTTCCAAAAACTGATTCGTGTGAAGAATTTTTTTTAAAGAGATTGAGCATGGGTGACTAGTGTGGATCTATGAACCAGAAAAAGAGGGATTTCACGAGCATAAAAGAGTTGTGAGGAGGTGCTATCTTGTGAAAGGATTATCCCAGCTAGGGTTTGAAGAACTAGGGCATGGGTTTAAGGAATTTTCTTCACAAATTCGAGATCTAAGGTGGGGAAGAGTGAAAGAATAGAGTTACACAAAGTGATTAAAGTAAGAAGTGAACCTAGACAATGGCACCCAAGAAACTAGTTAGCACACCCAAGAAGGGCAAGGGCAAGGGAAAACAACAAGAAACTGATGCACATACAAATAAAGAGTGGTATGCAGAAATGCAGTACCCAGATGGAGTAATGTTAGGGAAGGAGTGGGAGTCCCATCTAAGGAACATGTCTGTAAATGACTATAATCATCGTATGAGCATGATCAAGAAGGAAATAACATTGGAGCTAGTGTGCCTAACAAATAGAAGGACATTGGAGGTCTTGCCCATCTATAATGATGACGTGAAGGTCAAGTTGGAAAAGGTAGGGTTATTGTAACTCTTTGAGTTACCTTACTTTGGGAAGCTTGAGCACCTCTATCAATGGTTGATGTCACGCATGCATGAGGACTACTTCCATTTCGTGAGGTGCAAGATACACATTACCCCCAACTCATCTCACATTTCACAGGCCTCATCTATGAATGAGATGGTTTGGAAGAAAACCTAGGTGATAAGGAGGCAATTAAGGAGACTATCACTACCTACGCGTATAAAAAGGGGTCAAGATATTATTATGTCACAGACATCAAGGACCTAGTAATGAGAATGGCCACACATCTGATGACCAAGTTAAATGGCTAGGAGAGATGTAACCAAGTCAATAAGCCATGGTTACATGTTTGCAAGAAAATTTCAGAGGGCACCATCTATAACTTTTTTGCATTCATCGCGGATGAGATTGTAAGGTGTTTGAAGGAAAGAGACAATATCCTGTTCATTAATGTCCTACTAACAATAACTTTTCTAGAAATTGGAGTACCTGATGCATCAGAAACATTAATATGGGAGTACTTGGTTGAGGACCCTTCTGCCACAAAAATATTTGAAAAATACACATGTGACTCCATGACAACTGTGCATAAGGAATGCTTGGAGAAATGGTATATGCGCATAAGGAATGCATTCGGGGTAGAATGGAGGATTCCCAAACAACTGCCAGTGGACACCAAAGGAGAAGAAAATTTTTCTATGTACCAGCATTTCTACCTGGGAAGGTTCAAACCCAGATGAGAAATGGAACCCATGGTGCAAGCTCCCCTTCACCTTCACAACTCAATACTTCCAAGCGGGAGTAAATAGGTTTAAAGAGTCCAAGAAGTTGAAAATGGACCTTGGTAATCTAGACTGGGAGCACAAGGAAATGCGTAAAGGGTTGGTCTACCCTGGAAAGCACGCGTACGTGGAGAGGTATGTGTCACATGAAGTAAAATGAAAAATCCCATGACCTTGCCCATTACAAGAGGATCCATGGTGCGCGTGTACCTCCGCATAAGACCTAAATCAGAGAAGGGCACATATTTGGAAAATGAGGTATCTATTCCTAGGGATCCAACTGGTAGGAAGAAACCCATGCCCAAACAGGTGGAAAAGGAGCCAAAGAGGAGAATACCAAGTGTTGGGGAAACACAGGTAATAGGATCCCCTAGGACAAGTGCTAGGACAAGCATGTATTCATGCAAGAAGAGGCCCTTAGTCAAGGAAAAGACTCCAGATCCAGAAAAGCCATTAGACAAGGAGTCCTCGGGAGAAGAAGAAATAGAGTCACCTACACTAGAATCCCTGGTTAGGAAGAAGCAGAGGCTAGAAGAGGAGACCACCTCAGAAGATACTGGAAGTTTGGACAAGCACATAGGTGAAGAGGAAGCTAGTGAAGAAGATGTCAGTGGGGAAGACAAGTCAGAAAAGGAACAAGGGCCACCTATTTTCAATGTACATGATTTGGATGAAGAAGGTAGAGAAGAGGAGTAGGGGTTCCTCTTCGTGCGGTGCAAGGATAGCTAGGAAGGGAGAGGTGCCCGGGACATAAGAAGTGAGGGATATGGCACGTAGAGAGCGAGAAGGCCCCAAGCCTTATGGTGGAGTAGATACCCAAGGTGGAAGAGAGAAGAAACAAAGGTTGTTGAGACCTTGGAGGAGAAGTTGAAGCACAACGCTGAGCCAATGTTAAATGAGGAGAAGGAGGAGAGCGTGGAAAAGGACCACGGTAGCACTAGAGGCCCCATTTTAACTATAAGTATTCCTAAGGGTACATGCGTGGAAGGCATGTAAGGGAGGAGAGGCCAAGGATGGGTTACATTGATGACCCCAACAAAGTGTTTAGTGTGTGGTTCCAAAGTACGATTCTGGTAGAAGAGCTTGTAGCCATGTCATCTTTGGACAAGGAGGCTGCCTACCCATGGATGAGGAAGATGCTCTCATGGGAAATTGAGTCCCATCTTGACGAGCTAGAATTTGAGGTAAGCCACGGGGCAATAATAACATTTCCAGGGCCAACAGAAGAAAACCCCATGGTGAACGCTCAGCAGCTCTCAGATGAATAGTTATGGAACACATTGAATAAGTTCTCCTTTGAAATCAAGGCTAGATTCTTTGAGCGAGAATGATAGAATCAAAGATTTAGAGGAGGACCTGAAGAAGAAAGAGGAAGAACTAGCTGCAAGGGCCAAGGAGCTTAGCCAGGAGAAACTAATCAAGCACCTAGTTGCAATGTGACCTAAAAGATGAGAAGGCCAAGGTGGGTGAGGTATATAAGAAGGTAGAGGCTATAAATAATGCTATAGTATTGAAGCATCTTGACCTAGCACCCTCCACGTAGAAGTATGGATCTGCTTTAGGATGCCTAGATGATTTAACAAGAGTCTTCACCATGGAAAGGCGGCTGTTAGCCTTGGAATATGTAGAAGAAGTGACCGCGTGTTTGGAGAAGGAAGATCAATTGAAGGTCATGGAATTCATATCAGAGTACAACAAGGTTCTTTCTGATATAAAAGTCACTTCCCATACTCTTGAGGCCGTATATGACAATTGCACGAATAGAGACAAAGTGGTAGGCATTTTGGTCACCACTCATGAAGTAGAACTCAAGGAGTTCCAAGAAAAGAATAAAGGGAATAGAGTAGAAAGGGAAAGAATCCTTTTCGAGGTGAAAAGAAATTTTAAAGCCATTGAAGCCTTAAGGGGTTCAATTAAAAACCGGTTGAAGGAACTGTACCCACAGATTACATGGAGAATGGATGCACTGGATGATGTGGGCAAAGAGTTAGAGAAAATTTCTAACACCATAAGCACACAAGGAAATGGGCTACGTTTTGATGAGGTGAGCACCCTGGTTGGTGACCTCTGTCAGAAAGTGCAAAATGAAGTCGATGCCTAGAACAAGTTGGAGGCCAACTTGCAAAAGGATTTTCCTAGCCTTTTACAGTGATTCCATCATTCCCTATTCTTTTTCCATATTCTTTCATCCCCTTATTCTTATCCCATGATGTAATTCCACCATATTATTTCCTTCCTAGAGAAGTGTTATCATGGATAGATAATGAGGCATAGTGTAGGTTAATTTTAGGCCCTTAAGATATTGGCTAAGTATAAAAGGGTGCATAGGCGGGCATTACCTATTTGAAGAAAAACACGTAGGGATAAAGCACATAGGGCAGAGTTTAGAGAAGGTTTTAAGGAAACCTATGGCATGCGCACAAACAGAACCAAAGGTTCAAGACTTATCCATTTTGGGAATTTTATTAGAACACGTGAAAAGCATGACCCAACTATGCATGCGGAGTGGATAAGGTGCCACCTAGCGGCGGTGGTGGCCCGGGAAGGAGAATGCCTAGGTTAAAAGCTTCAGAAGCTCATCATGGTAAAAGACAGAAAGCTCAAGCCTAGAGGATCATGCTTGCATGGAGGACCACATTAAGACACTTGACATCAGATCTGAGGCTGCTAGAGGATGAGTTGGTAGCCCAGAAATCCTATATATACAAGCACTTGTAGAAGGAAAAAAAATAACCAGATAGTGGGTGGAGCTCTATAGAAATACTGCAAGAACTATGTTAGCTTGGGAAATTATACTTAGAGATGTATCAAGGGTATGGGGTTATAAATTTATTTTGTGAGCCTAGTCATATGAGTCTAGATATAATGCATGACTGTGGTTTGCTTCTCTGTAACATTTTGTAATGACTCCATGAATATAAGGAGGTTACCAGTTTATAATGAATATGAACATTGATGATTCTAAAGCATAAATCTTTCTCATAATTCTTTTGCATTTTATATTTATGATTAAGTATGAGTGTTTGTACAACTTCTTTCTATTTTGGTATAAGCTATCCATCATGTTAAGCATTTTTTTTATGCGGAATGACTGTAAGGATCTAGAATTTGTTCCGAGCTCTATGATGCTTGTATGTTTTAATCCTTTCAAAACCCTTGAATATGGATCATAGATGATGTCTCTAACTAAACTCAAATAAAAGAGATACTTGGCTCCCACACGTGCCTTGGGTGAGTGCCCAGCTCATTTGGGTGAAAAGTTGGTGCGCATGGGGTACCTTTCGTTTGTGATAAGGGTAAAAATGGCTACACAAAGCTTCAAGAAGAAGGCTTGGGCTCCCAGATAATCCCCCTAGCGAGGTAGAAATAGGATCATAGAATAAGCATGGCTAAATCTCTAGATATATTTTTAAGAACCCTACAGATTACAATATATAGAATGAGAAGAAGAGAAGAGATAAATTCTGGAACCAGGATATTCAATCACCTCCCCCTATGATAAATGGGATGAAGTGAAAAAAATAGATTGGCCAAATCTTTATCACACGCTTGCCTTGCCCATGATCTATCATTTAAGGAACAAGAGCCATACTTATTTATCACATTCTCAACTACTTTATAACCTCCTTCCTTGAAGTGGGCTCACATTTTAAAGAAAGCACCCTCAAATATTTATTACATGTATGAATTTCTTGATTTCCCGCATCAGATTAGGGTCATGATTTGGACAACACCTATTTTTTTCTATTCTATTTAGAAATTGCATCCCGAGTGTAGGTGAACCTTTTGAGTTTCGCAGTTAGCTTCCTTTACACGAAACTATGCATTAACTCTTCCGCTAAAGTGACAAGTTAATAACTTCTTCACCCTACATCTTTGAAAGGTCGATCATTTAAAAGTTATAAATGAGTTCCATTACCACCCATACGTGGAATTAACCTACCACCATTCTTTACAACTTGCTTCAGTTTTGAGGCCTATTCATACCGAGCTTTTGTAGAGGCCGGGCATATCTCCGTGGTCCCTGTTTTCCTTGCCTCTTTTGAAATTGCGTCGAGGCCAACACATGGTGCTTTCCATAGATTTTATATCTCTCTTTTGGACTCATTGTATATTAATACAAGGATCATTTCCCTAGTGGGCCCTTTATTATTGACTCAATGTTAAAGTCCTGTGGGGTTTTGAGATGTGCTTCTTCCCTTTCAGTTTTGAAATTGTGTCGAGACAACACATGGCACTCTCTGCGGCTCTTCTACTTTCTTTGAGTTTATAATGGGACTCATTCTGGGCTTCTCCTTTTCATCATGATTTGGATAAGTCTTTTCTTATATTTCTGATGGCTTGAATATTTTTACATTTTCTTTGAGACTCTTAGAGCTATCTTGATTAACCAATAAGAATTTTCTTGTTATCTAATTTCAGCGGGTGGTGGAGGAAATTTGATAACAGTTTTGGTGACTCATGGGGGGCCATTATCCTACTAACTGGGACAAACCCACTATCTACATATATTCATTTGGGTATAGATTACGTATCATGAGTCGATTTGAACTTGGTACGGAGCCTTTGAAATGCCACTACTTGCTTCTATAGCTGCTAGTGATCCTTCATGCCTTTCAACTCTCATAATGAAACTCTAGATTTTGTTTTGTGATTTTTTATATTGAATTGCACTTCTTGCATCATAAAATTTGAGGCTAAAAGATGGAGCATATTTTATTTTGGGCTTGCCAGAAAAATTGTATGTCAACCTTGGGGATGAGGCATGCCGCAATTCATTCTAGAGAGAGTTGACAAGATTGCCTCTTTATCCGATTTTAGTTGCTCTGCATTTGTTTTTGAATTTTACAACTATAATGGATAGCTAAGGATCTCCCTGGTGTAAATACTAGGGGGTCAAGTGCTTTAAACCTTTGGATTAATATGAAAAAATCTATATAAAAATATTTAAATCATACATGCCTCAAGTAAGACATGCAGAGTGTGCAAAAGCACTTTTTGTGTTGAAAACAAATCTACTCCTACTCCTACACTAACCAAAGCTAGCAAGAGCTAAAAAAACCTGAAACAGGAAGGGAAAAATAACTTCCCTTCCTTATAAAGTGTGGCCATGTGATTAATTTAGTAATAGATATGGCCTGTGATAAGAGTGAAAAATTACCTCCCACTCTTCTACCCATGGTATCAACAAACAAAATGAATACCTCCTCAAGATGCTTATCATTTGGTTGGAGGTGTTGTGGCTGACCCTTGGGGCTTTGAAGATTATCCTCATGCTCTGAAGTAAGCATGACTGGTGTTGGATTCTCCTTTGGCTCTGATGAGGACAAACTCTTGATGGGGTGGGGTTTTGAGATTTGTTGTGCTTTCCGTCACTTTGTATTTTGACCTCGGGGATGAGGCCTTTCTGCAGAATTTCCTAGATGGAGTTATTTACATATTGATTTGGACTTTCTTGTGCTTCTAAAAATAGTTGATCTTCTATCTTGATGACTGGTATAGGAGTGGTGTCATCTTTGTCTTCCTTTTCCTCCTCCGCTTTAGCAACTTCGTTGGTGAATCTAGACTCTTTGATTGAAAGAAAAAATCCTTTAATGATTTTATTAAGAGCTTTTGAATTTGATTCAGGGGGACTTTCGTGAGTAGTAGGATCTTGTTGTTGGAGAATTAATGATGAAGCCACAAAGGTTGTGATTCTTGTGGGATCCTCTTCATTGAGACATTCCTCCAAGTCAAATAAGCAATCAAGCTCATCTTTGTCTGTTGTGCCAAGGTTTTTCCCTTTTGCATGATGGTCTTTGAGTCTGTAAATTTTTCATCATGTATAGCTTCATTTTCGAACATGAAGCTTGTGAGATCAAACTCTTCTAAAAATTAGATTTCTGGAGAGAATGGATATGGGAGATATTTGTAATCTCTTGCATATCGACTCATGATTCAAATCCTCTAATTTTATTTTAATCATCTCCCCATGCTCCTCTTCTTTTGGATTTGGAGTCACTACTTTTTTACATGGAGGGGATAACTATTTGGAAGGAAAAGGGATAGAAGAAATGGGGTGGGATGGAAGGCTAGGAGATGGAGAGGGGAACTCATTATTTGGAGTGGTATGACATGATATAACTTGGGAAGGGGGCTAGAAAAACAAAGAGTTGATGATTGACTTACCCATTGACAAGGTTGTCTCACACTTCACTCATATGTTTCAATACCCTTGATCCATTGCATAAGTGGGGGAAACACTTCTTCTAAGAAGTCAAGCTTCTCCTACGGGCTATAGTGTCTAGGAATAGGGCCTTCCCATGGACAAGGTGCCCTACATCCTATCCCGAATGCTTTCATTTGTGCTATAGCCCAAGATTGAATCATGTATACCTCCATTATTTGGATCTTCTCTAGTAGACCAACATCCTCCATTTGACTGTAATCATCATATGCATACCCATGTCCTTGATAGGTTCCATAGCCAAACTGATCTTGGCATTGTTCATATGGGTAAGCATAGAGGCTTTGATCCTAGTTATACTGTTGGTGTGGAGAAGTTGTGAAGCTCATTAGAGGCTGATGATACTACTGCAAGTGTGAATTCCATTGTGGGAATGAAGTCATGATTGCATAACTTCATATAATGAAAGAAGATGGGAGACATGGAAAGAAAGATGAATAGAGATGGATGAAAGAAAGGTCTGCAAATTTCTAGAATGGGTCATTTGGACCATGTGGAGTTTCCAGATGTGCTTTGTATGTGCCTCCATAGGCTGAATTTCACCAAGAACACACCAACTTGATGAAATGAAATGATAGGATGCTTTGAACTATCCCACCAGGTGTGCCAGAAAATTGTTGATAATTATCCTTGTAGATGAACCATTAGAGTTGTTGGATACCTTAGGTTAGTGGGACGTGCACCCTAAGGTAACCTCCAAATTTTAAATAAGTTGGCTCTTCTCTATAGGGTGAGATGAGGGTAAAAGAAAAATCAAACATAACACAAAACTAACAAAAGTAATGCACCAGAAAAAGGGGAGAAGTTAATCAAGAATCAAACTACTTGAAATGGGGAAAAGGTGAGCAATGAAAAGGGTGGACAAAGTGCACCACAGGCCATAGATAGATTCACACAAAACACCACTTCAAACCCATTAAGAACAACTTCTGAAACTCATTGTGAACATTAGAAATATGAGCGATATGCCAACAACAAAATAAAGGCTATTAGAGATGATAAAGCATGCAAAGGATGGACGAAATGCATCATAGGACATGTTATATTTCTCCAAAATTGTGCATAGTATAACAATCAGTAAGTAAGAGGCAAGAATGCCATTAAAAATATTCAAGAAGAAGGCTTGGGCTCCCAGCTAATCCCCCTAGTAGGGAAGAAATAGGAGCAGAGAAGAAACATGGCTAACTCTCTGGAGATATTTTTATGAACCCCACAGATTACAATATATAGAATGAGAAGAAGAGAAGAGATAAATTCTAGAACTAGGATTTTTAATAACCTTCCCCTTGTAATAAATGGGATGAAGTGACAGAATAGATTGGCCAAATATTTCTCACACTTCCCCATGATCTTTCATTTAAGGAACGAGAGCCATACTTATTTATCACATTCTCAACTACTTTACAACTACCTTCCTTGAAGTGGGCTCACCTTTTAAGGAATGCACCCTCAGATATTTATTACATATCTAAATTTCTCAATTTCTGTGCATCCAATTATGGGTCATGGTTACGACAGTAACATATTTTTGTGCTATTTTGTTTAGAAATGGCCTCCTGAGTGTAGGTGAACCTTTTGAGTTTCTGTGGGTTAGCTTCCTTTACGAACTGTGCATTAACTCTTTTGCTGAAGTGACAAGTTAATAACTTCTTCACCCTCCACTTTTGAAAGGTCTGATCATTTAAATTTTTGGATGAGTTCCATTACCACCCGTTTAAGGAATTAACCTATCGCCATTATTTCAACAACCTGTTTGAGTTCGAGGTCCATTCATGCCAAGATTTTTGCAGAGGAAAGACGCATCTCCAAGGTCCCTATTATCCTTGACTCTTTTGAAATTACGTCGGGCCAACACGTGGTGATTTCCATGTATTTTCTATCTCTCCTTGGGACTCATTGTATTCTAATATGAGGATCCTTTCCTTGGTAGGACCTTTATTATTGAATCCATGTGGAAGT
This sequence comes from Taxus wallichiana var. yunnanensis, assembly GCA_018340775.1. Classification (NCBI taxonomy): domain Eukaryota; kingdom Viridiplantae; phylum Streptophyta; class Pinopsida; order Cupressales; family Taxaceae; genus Taxus; species Taxus wallichiana. The sequence continues at coordinate 603,719,829 of CM031235.1, forward strand.
CCCATGGGGTTTTGGGATTTTGTTTCCTCCTTTTGGTTTTTGAAATTACGTCGGGCCAACACATGGCACTCTCTGCGGATTTTCTAATTTCTTTGAGTGTACAATGGGACTCATTCGAGATTCACCTTTTATCATGATTTGGCTAAGTATTTTCTTATATTTTTGAGGGCTTGAATCTTTTTACATTTCTTTGTGAGACTCTCAGAGCTATCTTGATTAACCAAAGGAATTTGATTGTTATCTAATTTCAACGGGTAGTGGAGGAAATTTGATAACAATAATAAGCTACGATAATGTTCAAGTTTTCATTTTAAACTCTATTCTTTTCAATGATTGCATCTACCCATGATAATTTTGTTTGTTTGTATTGAATGGGAAGATTCCTATTCTCATGTGATATAATTGTTTGTTTATATTAGTGTAATACATATCAAAATATTTGAAAACTTTACATTTTTTTATAAAAGTAACAAGCTACGATAACATTCAACTTCCCATTTTAAACTCTATTATTTTTCTATGATTGCATCTACCCATGATAAGTTTGTTTTTTTATTGAATGGGAAGATGCCCATTCTCATGTGATATAATTGTTTATTTATATTGAATGGGATGATGCCCATTCTCATGTAACATAACTATTAGAAGAAGAAAAATTATCTTCAATTCGTAATTTTTAGAGTTATTAGAATGGGAAAGTGGAGTGAAAAATTTAACTTTGTTTTAGAATGGGAAGATGTAAATTCCCATATAGGAATCATGGAAAAATAAGAATAGAGATTAGAGATATTAAAATGATCTACCCATTCCCATATAGGAATAATGGAAAATGAAGAATATATATTAGAGGTATTAAAATGAATGTAATTAATTTATTGTAGAAGGAAAGATGGCCATTTATGTTACTTTTATTGTGTCTAATTTGCATGTTACAGAGTTTCAAAAAGATATGAAGAAAATCTTTATGCTACTTTTACTCTCTCCACCTTATTTTTTCATCCTTTCTACTTTTAAAAGGAAGATGCTCATTATCACATATAACTAATAGAAAATAATATAGATAAACATGCTCATTATCATGTATAAATAATAGAAATATCTTATATATCTAATTTAATAGAAGAAGAATAGATATAATTTTAAGCTCAACATATTATATTTACATTATTTTAACATGGGAAGGTTATTCTCATACAAACAAACATTGTTTGTTTTATAATAATTTGTGAAGTACTTCTATGATTTGAATTACTTTATCTCTACTCTATTTAAGTGTTTATAATCTGTATCATATTGGTTGGACTATCTCTGGACGAGACAAGTGCTACACTACATACCCTTTAGAGGGATCAAGCCTTATGTAGTTCTCATCATATTGAAGACCGTAGTAATATAAGTGAATAATTTCATTTCGAAGATGAAGTGAAACATCAAAATATTAATAAAAGTGATGCATTTTGTCTTGAAGATGTGATTCAAGAAAATAATGGTCTTGCATTTCCAAACATCGACATAAATCACATATTCATAATTAAATGATAAAATTTCGTTGTGAATTTTGGTTGAATATTCCTCATTGAAGAAATGATAAGGTGCTCATATTTTCCTTTACCCCATCATGAAATTTTCACAAAATAGGAAATCATTCACTGCATAGCTCAAGTTCTTGTTTATAATTATATTGTTTTGGTTGGGTAATAGATTCAGATATATTAGATGTTTAGAATGGGAAAATTATGCTCTACATACCCTTGAGAGGGATCAAGCCTTATGTAGTTCTCATCTTAAAATATGTATAGATATATATATCCATTCACATTTGGGAAGCATAGAATAAGAATATATATTTTGAATGGGTGTATGCCCATTCTCATATAAGAATTATAGAATAGAATTGGAAGATGTACCTTGTGACAATTTCAACAAGATTTAAAGAAAATGTTTATGCTACTTTTACTCTCTCTACTTTATTTGTTCATCTTTTCAGCTTTAAAAGGGAAGATGTCGATTCACATACATAACTAATAAAAGAAGAATAGAGAAAAGCTTTCTCATTCTCATGTATAACTAATAGAAATATCTTATATATTTAATTGAAGAAGATTATAGATAAATTTAAGTTCAACATATTATATTTACTTTCTTTTAACATGGGAAGGAATGGGAAGCAGTTCATTATGACAACCTTTATAGAAGATGTGCATGTTTATAATGGGCACAAGCCCATTCTGATATGAAATTTTTTGTTTTGTTTTGAAGTAGTTAGTATTATTGTATTACACTAGCTAGAATATCCATGGCAGTGCCAAGTACTATACTACATACCTGTGAGAGGGATCAAGCCTTATGTAGTTCTATTTATTTTTTGTATAATCATATAATTTTGGCTGGACTAACCTTGGTGGAGCAAAGTACAGAAGGCGCCAAGTGGTGCACTACATACCCGCGAGAGGGATCAAGCCTTATGTATTTATAATATATATATTTTTATAATTGTATCATTTTGGCTAGACTAACCTTGGTGGAGCCAAGTACAGGCACCACCAAGTGTTGCACTACATACCCACGAGAGGGATCAAGCCTTATGTAGTTCTATTATTTTTTATAATTATATCATTTTGGTTGGACTAACCTTAGTGGAGCCAAGTATAAGCACCACCAAGTGTTGCACTACATACCCTCGAGAGGGATCAAGCCTTATGTAGTTCTATTACTTCATTTATAATTGAATCATTTTGGTTGGACTATCATTGGTGGAGGTAAGTGTAGCAACCGCCAAGTGCTGCACTGCATAACCTCTAGAGGGATCAAGCCTTATGTAGATCTATTACTTTGTTTATAATTGCATCATTAGAATATATTGTTTTCCATCATGACCTCTTCCCATCCTCATATTATGTATTTATATTATTTTGTTTTAGAATGGGCACATGCACATTCTCATCCCATTCACATTTATCATTTATTTACGAATTAAAGGTGATTGTTTTAAAACATGTCTTCGACTGCTTGTTGGAGGGAATTATTAACCACCATTTATTTATTAATTAAAGGGAAATTTGCATGTGGTTCATCCTTCGGAATTAAATTCTACACTTACATTACATAGAATAAAAATAGAGATAAAATTACAAATTTTGTTAATGATTAAGTTTTTAGACGAAATATTTGTGCCCATTCTCATATAAGAATTACAATAGATATAATGGGAAGTTGTGAAGAGCCAAGTGTTGCACTACATACCCTTAAGAGGGAACAAGCCTTATATAGTTCTCAGTTATCTTCTTACAATATATATATATATATATATATATATATATATATATGTATGTATGTATATATGTATGTATGTATGTATGTATGTATGTATGTATGTATGTATCCATTCACATTTAACAAATAATGAATGAGCATATGATGATTCTCATATAAGAATTACAATAGATAGAATGGGAAGTTGTGCATTGTGACAGTAACATTTTTTTGCTTTGTAATTATTAATAATTGTATTATAGTAGTTGGACTATCCCTGGTAGAGCCAAGTGCTGCACTACATACACTCATAAGGGATCAAGCCTTATGTAGTCAACATCTTATATATATATATATATATATATATATATATATATATATATATATATGTATGTATGTATGTATGTATGTATGTATGTATGTATGTATGTATGTATGTATGTATGTATGTATGTATAATTTTACAATTTATAAAATGGATTTTGAGAATGGGTTAATATGATAATGTTTAAATTTATATTTGTTCTAGACCATGTTATAGTGAGTGAGACCACCATGCAAATATATTGTTTATCACCATTTACTTATAAATGAAAATAACCTAAAACATGGTTATGCTAATAGAAATGTTGATGATTTATACATGTGATTGGAATATAAAAAGATCAATAATTCATCTATTTTTACATAATATGGAAACTTAAGATAAGTTATTTTAGGGATAATAAGAAATTTGATGCTCAGAGATAAAAAGTGCAAACCACAATGCATATTTAATTTACTGAAAAAGACCAAAATAACAATCAAAATTAGTCACCATCAATAATATTAGTCCAAATAAGTTGATTGGATCTACTTTAAAATTAGCCAATGAGAAGGAAGAAACAAGGGATCTACCCCAAGTATCCATTCTATGGAGAACACTACTAGTAGTGGCCATATTTAATAGAAATTTGTAATTTGGATGTCGAATCTTTCACAACGTGAAAACACCAACATACTTAGGGTGGACAGGAACATGAATCTACATTAAATCAATAGTTCTAGGAAGATGGAGAGGCAAATACCGGTCTGGGTCCTCATATGTACAATAGTTTATGACAACCTGCACAAAGTGGGTGAGGCGTTGGTTAACCTCCGCTAAGGGTTCCACCAATGAACGATGGATCCAACCAGCTTCCACATTGGGACTGCAGAATAGGAAAAGATGTTTATATTGCAATGCTTGAGTTCTTTATCTAAACCAACCCTAAGAGAGGGATTGATAAAAAGTTATCAATCTTAGCAACATTTAATTTTTTATGGCTAACAAGTAGAAGATTGGAAAAAACCATTGAGGTAATTTTTAAGTTTACTTGAGCTCTTTTGGAGTCACCAAGATAGGTGTTACCCAGAATATGTTTAATTACTTCATAAACAGATGGTGAATCAATTATGAAAACCCACTTGAGACGCGACCAAGAAATGGAATTAAAGAATGCTATTTCTTTGTTGTCTCTTCATAGAAAAATGATAGGAAGAGAGGGAAACACCATGATGATAGAAACAATAGGGAGAAAGGCTACTTAAAAATCAAACCACATGAGCCAAGGCTAAAAGTAATAATCCCTTCCCAATTATTAAAGTTGATGCTGCTTACTCCAACTATTTTCCATGTACAATCCTAAAGAAAACGCATAGTAGCCAACGTCATTGAGAATTTAATATATGTCAACCCAAATCCAATTTAAGCAAACCCAGTCTTTGACATGATGGGGTATAATTGCTCCCAGTTTATCACAAGTTAATATTAAATTTCCATGTATTTATGTTTAATAAAACCATGGATATGATAATTTTGAAATTTAAAATTTATTTACTAAGACATAGGTATATCATCATTCAATTATATTATTTAAAATTTTACATTATTTTAGAAAGGGCAGATGCCCATTCAACATATGGAAATTATTTATTTCTTGTATTGAATGGGTAGATGCCCATTGACATATATGAAGATTTTAGATAAAATTTATTTATTTTTTAGAATGGGCATTGTCCTTTATCAAATAGGTATCATATAAGAAAAGATCAATTTTTTATCGATCGGGAAATTCCCTTAATCAAAACCTTCATAGGTATTAAAATGATTATGTTCAATATTGTATTGAATGAAAACTACCTAATCCTATAAAATAAGATAAAACCTAATTCTTTTTAAAAATCTAAGTTGCCCATTTGTTGAGAAGACAAAATATGACACTAAGGAGAGGGAACACAAAATATCGTGCACAAGAGCAAGGAATATTTGAAGGCATGAAAGGATAGGGAAGGAAATGCGCGTGAAAGACAGATTGATTCGGGACTTAGCCATTTTCATGGTTACGAGATATTTTTGGAGATAGCGTATGGAGCACACAATGAGATGGAGACTTGCACGACACACAAATTCTACTTTAGGAAGAGTTTCTATTAAAAACCATGCATGAGTTCAAGTTAATAATAGGAATACTACTTCCAGTTAACTGTAAGAGATCTATTATTAGTGCACTTGCATGTGTGCATGTTATTGTAAAGGCATATGACTATTTTTAGCATGTGACCTATTTTGGGAAGTGCGTAAGTGGTGAAGGGAAAGTCCCCACCCTTATAAATATGTATTAATCTATGTAGTTAGAGACATTGTGTATGAGATATTGTGGAGTTATGTTGCCAAATTTGATGCACGCATAAACTTATGATACTACTTATTGTAAGAAGCTTATGTATTTCTTTGTGTTTAATATAATGGAGTGTATTGGGTGAATAATGGTGTTAAACATGATTGTAATTGGTTCTTGCATGGTTGACTTCATTATGTTTATCGCTTAATTCATGATTCTTTTAGATCTAGATCTGGAATATGCTCTGTGGAATATTTATGCTATTTATGGATCTGAATACATTACATCTTCATCATGTTCACATCCTATACAAACAACTCTAAGGAGGGGCTTGGTAACTTTTCACACTTCGTGTTAGTGCTTAGCTAAGGTTGGGTGATGTGCCAACGTGCTTAGGTTATTCGTGGTAAATTATAGGCTGCATCATTGGTTCTATTTTCAAGACCTCTTTTTCAATTATTTTCAGGATGGTTCGCGATGAAGACGTACCAGTTGACCCTAGCAAGTGTTGAGGAGTGGATAAAATATCTAGAAGAAGAGTATGCATGAAGGTTCAACACTAGATCTGAGTTTGATGCACGTGCGTGGGTGGAAAATAATCTGTATGACTATTTTTATGAGAGCTTCTTTGCTATTTTTCTAGTAGAACTATATGAGTGGCTAGTTTCTTATGTGTATAAATGGAATTGGAGGTATCACACACTTGTCTGGACATAGGAATAATTTTAGGCCTTGTATGATGCTGATCTGATTTGGACACGCACTGTGGATACTTGGTTCCGTGGTTTTTTAAATAGCTATATTCTGGAGTACTCAATTTCCACTTGTTATTTCCCAAAGGTAGCTGAGTTCCAATTTTTATGGTATCCTAGGGGAACTTACTTGCAAGGCATTCCATTAGAAATCAAGATCTTGATGGTAACCCTGAACTTAGAGGAAAAGTCGATGGCTAGATAAACCCCACCATGGGTGGGAAGCGAGGAGCAGAGTTTGGTGAAAGATAACAAACCTAGCAGTAGAAAGGAAGAGATAAGAAAGGTGATTTAAGTACAATGAGGCATGCGAGAGGGAGATAGAGAAGAAACATGACATTGCAAAGAGGATGGTGTTGAGGAGATAGATGGCTCATGAAGGATTTGGAGATCACATAGAAGGCGTAGATCCATAGCATCGAAACTACCCCATTTGGGAAAGCATGATAGGGAACCCCCTCGGCCTCACACAGAGCATGCCCGCGCAGAGACAACTGGGCCACAGGTGTGCATCTAAATCTACCTGGCAACCTAGCCCTTGTGCTTGGTTTTCTAGTATCTAGTACATCCAATAGTCAACAAGCTAATTTGGGTAGTAGGGAAGTAGGAGTAAGTCACATAGCAAGTACATCTATGACAGGAAAACATCTTCGTTGTTGTTTAGAGGTACCTTTTAGGTGCATCATCTACACAAAATTTGAGCACGTAGAATTTGGGGCTCACTTCTGGGAGTAGTACCACCACGCAGATTGTAGGAGTTTAATATAATACTACTATTGGGACATAGGAAGTACATCTTCTAGTCCACTTCCAGGCTATAGGTGGAGGATCAAGGGTATAGGTGGCTCTAATTCTAGCGGATCGATGGTTATTGAGGCAAAGGAAACATAGGAGGTTAAGATTAGGTGGGAAGGGTTTGCACCAACCCCATAATATTTACATGGAGATGTCTCTTCATATTATAGAGTATAGGGGCATAAAAGATGCTACTTAACATGTGCACATGTGTGAGATACTATGGCGCGTAAAAGGGATCACAACTTTTGAGCACAAGATAAGTCAATTTGAGACTACATTGTAGGGACGTGCACACAATTGGTACAGGAAGTTTGACCCTAATCAAACTTGTGTAGATTATGTAGCATTCAAAGATGTATTCCTTAAAGAGTTATTCCTGAATTTGAGTGTAATATTATAAGCGTGCTCAAAGATATTGAACAAGAACTACTGAGAGTGTCTGGGAGTATGATGCCCATTTCAAAACTCATTTTATCTAATATTTCTTATGATATTCATGCAAGCTAGCATGCACAATGGTTCATTGGTGGTCTGATCACACCTTTTAAAAGGGCATTGTCACATAAGACATACACTGATCCATGTGAAGCACTTGAAGCAACTTTATGCATTGAGGTAATTGGGAGTATAAACACTAAAGTCAGCCCATTCTTGGAAGCACATATTGCAACTGTGGAAAAGTAGTTGGAGAAACTATCGAAAAATTTTCCACATGAGACATGCACTAGGATTTAGTGTATAGACCGTGAAATGGAGGGGCACACCAAAGATATTTTCCCCGCAGAACAATACATTCATTATTGCTAGAGTGTGAGATATGTCACTTGAACCATGACGTCAACCACTACCCATTATTACAATGCGTGATAAAGAACAATGTATCTTGCTATTGTAATATTTTTCGGTCCACGACACGTGATACGTAAGACTGCAGATTGAATGGTTAGATCCATGATGCTATAGATATTGGTGTGTGATAAAGACATGAGTATAAGATAACTCTAAGGGTAAAGGTGAGCACCAGGATCATAATCAAAATCAGGGCATAGGTGGGCACTATGAAGGAGGATGTGGTAGAGGTAGAGAGGATACTTTGTGGTGGATTTGGAGGTCAAGGCTATGGTGGTGGACGAAGTGAATTCCCTTATAGAACATGCTTTACATGTGGATCACCTGACCACTATAGGTGCAAATGTCCTTAGAATATTACATGTTATTTTTGTGGGAAGAATCATAGCTATGAGGAATTCCTGAATCTACATGAGCATCTTAGTAAGAAACATAAATAGGAGAATAAAGGTGCATGGATGGCTAGGATAAAACATAATGTGGAAAATTAGTGGATGTAAAAGTTGGCACCGAGAGAAGGACATGATCAAGGGTGCGGAGGGACATGAAGGACCCACGTACTGGAAGGAAAGTTCAACATTTGGGACTTAGCTGATTTTGAGCATGATGACCTATTTTTAGAAGATGGCATGCGAGAACACACCAATGATGATATAGATACGTGTGCCATGCATTGTCTATCTTTGGAGGATTGGATTTGAAGCATTTTGCATGGAGATGAGCTAAGAATAGGATTGACACTTCAGTTAACTGTAAGAGGTCTATAGATAGCACACTTGCATGTGTGGCTATGCCTTGTGAATGGCGTGTGGATATTAATACATGTGGCCTATTTCTGGAATAGATAAGTGGTGAAGGGAAAGTCCCCACCCTATATATATATATATATGATGTGAGGTACATAGTGGTAATATATGAGTGTGATGGATGTATGGAGATATAGAGATATATGCATATGAATGAATTATTGTATCAGATCCATATGTGCATTGGTATAGATTAACATTATTGTAAGGAGCTTCTGTGTTTATTAATAGATGGAAGATATTGGCTGAACCTAAGTGTCATTCCTGTGTGGAATTGAGTAGTACATGTTATTGATTCAATCATGATTACTATTTAAAGCTTGTTCTTTCATAGATCTGAATGTAGCATACATTGTAGAATGATAGATTAGTTATGAATCTATATGTTTCTTCCTTCATCACACTAACATCTACTACAACAACCCTAAAGAGGGACTGGTACCTTTGTGTGCTTTGGGTGAGTGCTCAGTCAAGGCTGAGTGATGTGCCAGCGTGACTAGGGTGTTATCTAGTAAATTCTAGGCTGAAACATTGGTTCCATTGCCAGGACCTCTTTTTCAGTTGTTTTCAAGATGGTTCATGATGAAGACGTATCGGTTAACTCTAGCAAGTATTGAGGAATGGATACATGATCTAGAGGAAGAATATGCATGGTGGTTCAGTAGTAGTGGATATGAGTTTAATGCACACACTTGGGTAGAACAAAATCTATATGAAACTTATATGAGATTTTTTGCCATCTTTCTAGTAGAACTATACGAGTGGCTTACTGCTTATGCATCTAGTGGAATTGGAGGTATCACACACTTGTCTGGACACAGGAAGAATTTCAGGCCCTTTATGATGTTGATCTGATCTGGACTCGCATACTGTGGATACGTGGTTTCATGGTGTTCTAAATAGTTATATTCTGGAATATTCAATTTTGATGTACTCTTTCCGGAGGTAGCTGAATTCAGTTTTTGGTATCCAAGAGGAGCATATTTGTGAGGTATTCCATTGGCGATCAAGATCTTGATGGTAACTTTGAACCTGGAGAGTAAACCGATGGCTAACTAAACTTCACCACATGAGGGTAGGAATAGGTTTGGTGAAAGATGGTAGACCTAGTGGCAGAGAGAGGTAGAGAGAGGAAAGGTGGCTTAAGTATAATGAGGTGTGCGAGAGGGAGATAGAGAAAAAAATGTTCCATTGTAGAAAGTATGGCATTGAGGAGAGAGATGGCTCGTGAAGGATTTATAGCTCACGTAGAAGACGTGGAGCAGAGCATCAAGAACTCCCCCATCTTGGAAAACATGATAGAGATCCCCCTCGGCCTCACACAAAGAAGTGCACCAATAGAGACTACCTGGACCATGGGTGTGCATCTTAATCCACCTAGTGACCTAGCCCTTGTGCTTGGTTTTCTAGTATCTAGTATGAAAAGTAACCAGCAAGCTAACTTGGGAAGTAGGAGAGTAGAGAGTAAGTAGGGAGAAAGTACATCGATGGCAGGATAGACGGCTTCAATGATATTTGGAGGAACATTCTTAGGCACATCATCCACATAGAATGTGAGTGCATAGAATGTTGGATTCACCTTTGGAAGTGGAACTACCTCACAGACTGTAGGGGTCCAGTATAGTACTACTGTCGGAACATAGGGGAGTACATCTATAGGTCCTATTCCCACTATAGGTGGAGGATCAGGAGGTATAGGTGGTTCTAGTTCTAGTGGATTTGGTGGTTTTGGAGGTAGAGGGAACACAGGAGGTTTTAGATCAGGTGGTCAAGGTCCGCAGCAACCACAAAATATTTATATGGAGATGTCTCTTCATCTTCCAGAGTATAGAGGTATAGAGGATGTTGTCGAACATGTGCATATGTGTGAAATCTTGTGGCATGCTAAAGGGATCATGCTAGTTGAGTAAGGAAAGTCAATTTGCTACTACATTATAGGGATGTGCACACAACTGGTATAGGAAGTTTGACCCTGATCAAACTTTGCATGGATTATGTAGCATTGAAAGATGCTTTCTTGAAAGAGTTCCATATCCCGAGTTTGAGTAGAAGAGTATAAGTGTGCTCAAGGATATCAAGCAAGGCACTACTGAGAGTGTATGTGAGTATGATGCTCATTTTAAGACACTTCTATCTAAGCTATCTTATGATATTCACACTAGCCAACATGCACAATGGTTTGTTGGAGGATTGATTACACCATTTAGAAGGGTGTTGTCACATAAGACATACACTGATCCATGTGAAGCATTGGAAGCAGCTTTGCATGTTGAGGTAGTTGGGAGCATTGACACTGGCGTTAGTCCATTCTTAGAGGCACAGATTGCAGCTATGGAAAAGTAGTTAGAGAAGCTATCAAGAAAATTCAGCCCATGAAACATGCTTAGGAATTTGGTGTACAAGATTGTGAAGTGGAAGGTCACACCAAGGATAGTTTCCCTCATAGATCTATACGCTCATTACTATTGGATTGTGAGATCTGTCATTTGAATCATGATGCTAGTCATTGTCCTTTGTTATAACGTGATAAGGAAGAATGTATCTTGCTTTTGCAAGATTTATAGGTCCACGACCCATGATACTGAGGATTTTGGTTGATTGGTTAGATCTAGGATGTTATAGACATTGGGGTACATGAAGACAAGTGTAACAGATAATTCTAAGGGTAAGAATGAGCACTAGGATTGGGATCATAATCAAATGTGCTATGACAGGAATGAGGGGAATTTTGAAGGAGGTCATGGAAGGGGACATGGATATCATGGTGGATATGGAGGATGAGGCCATGGTGGAGGAAGAGGTGAGTTCCCTCATGGAACATGTTATATGTGTGGATCTCTTGACCACTATAGGTGTGAATGTCCTTAGAATATTGCATGTTCTTTCTGTGGGAAGAACCATAGCTATGAAGAGTTCCCGGACTTATATGAGCATCTGAGTAAGTAGCATAAGTAAGAAAACAAAGGTGTCGGGATGGTTAGAATCTAGTGCATGGTAGAAGATCAGTGGATGCCCAAGATAGCAGAAGGACCTGAGGCATTGATAGTGAAGATTACTACACGCTGAAAGTGACATGCAAGAGAAGCATTGCACCAGAAGCCTACGATCACCAAGGAGGAGGTTTTGCATGCAAGGTACCCAGATCCTGCTCATAGAAGGAGGTTTACCTAGGATACCATGGAAGTGCTAAGGAATCTTCAGGGTGAGATACAATACTTAAAGGAGTAGAAGAAAGCATCAGAGATAGTCAAACTGATATCGATGATCTGCGAGAAGTGTGTAAAATGTTGTGCTAGGAGAACATTATCCCACTATTAGGAAGTTGGTTAAAGGGAACACTCCACATGTAAGTCTTGAGACCGGATGACAGATCCTGCATGTAAATCTTCCCCCGATAGCATTGACTATGACAAGGAAATTACTCTGAATGTTGTTGTGGATGGGTGGTTGTTGAGAAACATATTGATTGATACAGTGTGGAAGTAAATGTGCTTACATTAGATGCATGGGTACAAATGGGGAGGCCTCCATTACAGCCATCATCTAATGTGTTGTTTATATAAAAACCGGACTAAGGCCACTCCCATAGGAGTTTTGAAGGATGCATCTATAACCATACAAGGGGCCAAGTTCACTGGGGATTTTGAGGTATTAGCACTTGCAGAAGTAGACAATTTTCTAGCCTTGCTTGGATGCCCTTGGTGTTATGTGAATAATGTTGACTTGAGATTCAATAAGGGGTATATCAGCTTTGAGAACAAGGAGGAAAGGGTTGTGATACCATTGACAGATGGGAAGTCTACACCATATGTTGAGCCTCTAAGTGAGGAGGACTTAAACCAAATTTATGTGTATGCATTATTCAGGACCTAGAGGTCAATGAGCCATCAAAAGAAGGCATCCTATAGTGGGAGGATTCTCATTCTATTAGTGATACTATGAGTATTGCTTGTGAAAATTGGGCTCATGGTACATATGAATTAGTAGGGCGTGAAGTAAAAAGTGTGGTTGCATGCAAGAATGGACTTCGTTTGGTCGACGGATAGGTAGCACATACCTTGGTATATAGGGGTAGAAGATCTTCTGCATTTTTGAAAGCCATGGAAACATAGTGGACAGATCAAATTAAGAGAAGAGCTATGTTAGTATATACCTTTGCATGGACAACAACGTGCTGGTGGGTAGTCCATAGAGATAATCTTATAGAATGGGAAGAGATTGGAATCACCCTATCTATTAGGTTTGTAAGGAACAATGCACCTACGTAGATATGCACTTATCATGGTGATCAACTTGTTCAACATCACATTCAGCAGTGTGAGAGACTCTAGACAATAGGACAGGAAGCATTACCACCTTCACTCTGGGTGCATAGATTGTACTCTATGTTGCTACAAGGATGTGCATGCACCTGGTATGTATATAGAACTACATCGAGAGACTGGAAACTGGAAAAATTTGACTACAAGGATGATCCAGACCTTTGACTACTTTTCTTCTCAACCTCAATAGAAGAGGCATTAAAATTTATCAAGTGCTTAACCATGGGAGATAGTGCAAAAGTAGAAGAGCATATTCAGGAATTATTTGGTGAGACAGAGTCAGAGCATTTTGAAAAGGAAGAAGAAATGGACTTCATACTACTTGAATGTGCTTTCCTTGAGAAAGAGAAGGAAAGATGGTTTACATCATGGATGATGAGGAAGTTGAGAACTTGGATATTGAACATTTCAAGGGGTGTGTGAGGTCTTGGATAGTGTAGACAAGGATATGCATGCCTATCATGAACCCATGAAGACAAAGAAGGTGAATATAGGTTTGGAGGCTGAGCCTAAGGAGGCCATAATTGGAGACTACTGGTCAGACTCGAGAGGTAGAAAAGATCATTGAGTTACTCAGGGATTATCAGGAAATATTCCCTCGAGGGTATCATGAACTTAAAGGTGTGCATAAATCACTTGGGAAATGAAGATAAAGCTTAAGGATGGTGCACCCTAGTTAGAAAGAGGCCTTATAGAATGAATCCTAATTTGTGTGAAAAGGTAAAAGAAGAAATTGATAAAATGTTGAAATCTGGAATTATCAAACCCCTTGATGAGTTAGAATGGGTTAGCCCAATGGTGATCAGTATCAAGAAGGATGGATGAATTAGAATATGTGTGGACTATAAGGAGTTGAATGTTGCATGTGTCACCGATCCATTCCCTACGCCATTTACTGAGGAAATACTAGAAGGCATTACAGGGTGTGAAATATACTCTTTACAGATGGGTTTTGGGTATCATCAGGTTAGGATTGCTCAGGAGGATCAAGAAAAGACAACATTTACTACTGAATGGGGTAGTTTTTCCTATATTGTGATGCCTTTTGGATTGAAAAATGTGCCTGTTGTATTCTCACGCATAGTTGTTTAGGCATTCAAATATTTTATTCACAACTTCTTACAGGTCTACCTAGATGATTGGACAATATATGGGCTTGTGAAAGATCATTGTGACAATCTGTGCTTAATGTTTGAATGGTGCGTAGATAGTTGAGTATCTCTTTGAACATCAAGAAGTGCATATTTTCTACACCATTTGGAATATTGTTAGGACATATAATCTACAAGGAAGGTTTTCTCGTTGATCCAAGCTAAGGTTAGTCATTTTAGGCCTGGAAGCACCTACCTAGTCAAAGTGAGGTGTGGATTTTTAGGTCATATAGGATATTATAGAAAATTCATCAAAGGGTATGCCAAAATTTTTGCACCCTTGGAAGAGTTACTAAAGGGGAAAGGTACATTTTATTGGGGAGAACCACAACAACACACATTTGAGATATTAAAAGAGAAACTTACTACCGCACCCATTCTATGCTTTCCCTCATGGGATAAACCATTTCATGTGCATGTGGATGCACCTCTGGCATGGCCATTGGTGTTGTGTTAGCTCAACCTGGAGAAGGTATTATCGATCATCCAATTTTTTTGCTAGTAGGAAGCTGACTCTCTTGAATAGAATTATACAACTATAGAGCGTGAAGCTTTGTCCATGATCTATGCATTGCACAAGTTTTGACAAGTACTTGTTAGCAACACCATTTGTGTTTTATACAGATCACATGGCATTGAAGTACTTGGTAAACAAGCCCATCTTATAGGGGCGCATATGTAGATGGGTACTCCTATTTCAAGAGTTTGATTTCACAGTTGTGGTGAAGCTAGGGAAAAGCAATTTTGGACCAGACCATTTATCTAGAATCAACTCAGGAGAGGAAGCATAGACAATTGAAGAAACCATGCCAGATGCATAGTTATATAGGTTACAATGTGTGCCATCAGAATTAGAAGACATTGTTGTCTTTCTGTGGACTAGTATAACACTAGAAGGAATGAAGGCATTAGAAAAGAAACAACTTGCTATACGTGTGACACCATTTATGTTAATCAGTGGTGACCTCTACAAGTTAGGAAGAGATGAAGTATTATGCCATTGTGTATTAGAGCAT
The DNA here is from genome assembly GCA_018340775.1 of Taxus wallichiana var. yunnanensis. Classification (NCBI taxonomy): domain Eukaryota; kingdom Viridiplantae; phylum Streptophyta; class Pinopsida; order Cupressales; family Taxaceae; genus Taxus; species Taxus wallichiana. The sequence continues at coordinate 603,735,417 of CM031235.1, forward strand.
GAGCGCAAGGATATTATGGAAGAAGCTCATGGTGGTATTACAGGAGGCCATTATGTAGGTGATGCGACTACCTGGAAGATCCTACTTGTTGGATTATGGTGGGAGACATTGTATAAAGACTGTAAAGAATATTGTAAGGTGTGTGATCATTGTCACACTGCCTAGGAAAACCAGGGCAAAGAGATGAGATGCCTTTGAGACCAATTACTAGTGCTGAACCATTTGAGAAATGGGCCATTGACTTTGTAGGACCTATTTTTCCAGCCAGCATGTATGTACAGGACTGGATCGTGTTATATCATTACTTGCATAGATTATCTCACATGGTGGGCAAAAGCAACACCTATAAAGGACTATACACATACTACAATGGCTAGGTTTCTATGGGAGAATGTTCTTACAAGATATGGATGTCCTTTAAGCTTGACAAGTGATAGGGGTACACACTTTTTGAATGAGACAATCAAGATCCTATTAGATGAGTTTATGGTTGCACACCATAAAACTACACCCTACCATCCTTAGGAAAATGGAACTTGAGGCTTTCAACAAGATTTTGAGCCAGACTTTGACAAAAATTTGTGATGTTGGAAGAAAGGATTGGGATGACAAAGTGTCAGCTATTCTTTGGGCATATAGAACAACTTACAAGTGATTGAACAAAGCCACACTGTTTCAGTTGGTGTTTGGTGTGGAAGCCATTCTCCCTATAGAATTTATGTTACCTTCTTTGTGCATTGCACACACTGGAGGTCTAGCTGATGAAAATGATTTAGAAGAGCGTATCGAGAAGATGATTCAACTGGATGAGTGATGAGCCATAGCACGATGGAGTCAGAAGTAGGAAAAGGCCAGGTAGAAGGCATGGCATGATAGAAACATAAGGGATAAGAAGTTTGAGATTGGACAAATGGTACTTCTTTATGACTCTAAGTTCTTGCACCATCCAGAAAGCTCAAAGTACATTGGTTGGGGCCGTATGTCATCACTTACATACTTGAATCATGTGCTTGCCAATTAGAAGCACTTGATGGAACATGACTACTGGTTACTTTAATGGGAGTAGGCTGAAGCCCTACTATAAATAAGACTTCTTGGTGTTTGTAATAAGGTAGTATTTCCATTTAGATTAGGTTTCCTTCTATATTTCCTTAATGTATTTCCTTCATTTTTGCTATGCTTTGTCAATTTAGTTGTTGTTCTTGTGTAAAGTGTGCTTGCACGCATGAAGCTAATTACTATGTGAAGAATGTTTATGTGTAGAGGACTGCACATACCTTTAGTGTGGGGTGGTTATAGTTATCCAAGTAAAAGACCATGGGAATTGAAAGGTGAAAGGAATAAGCTACTATGGGTGTGCTTTAAGTCAAAAGAAGATTGCTTCTCAAAAGTGACCAAGGATGGAGATGAATGAAAGGACAATATAACACGAGGTAAGCGGAGGCCATGATAACTACCAGGAGAAGGTACAATGATGAGGTACTCAAGCACAAGGGCATGCATTGAAGAGAAGTCTGTGACCAGAGGGTAGGAAGGCGCACTAGAAGGTTATATGGGGGGCGCAAAGATGTACCATGTGGAATGAATGAATTTGGTCAATAAATGAGAGGATATTTGGTAGGTGAAGGAGCAATAAATGCATCAAAATTTGAAAAAAATTATATAAGGATGGGATGTAGATTCATTTTTACCATTATGACTAAGAGAATTTGAGGAAAGAGCCAATTGTGAAGAGCCGAGTGATCGGGTTAAGGTGTGAAGGGTGTGAAACCAAGTGTGATAAATAGATCTATGTGAAAAGAAGCTTGCATCCCCGGTGGTGAAGGGTTTGAGTGAAGAAAGGAGGTAGAGAGGAGTTAGGGCATGAAGTTTCCACCTAGGGCATGATTGAATCGAGCTAGGGTTTGATTCACAAAGTTATAGAGTTAAAGAGGAGATGTTTGTAAGGAAAAAAATGGCACCCAAGAAGGCATCTCTACAATAGCAAAAAAGGAAAGAAGAAGGTGGTCATCGAGGAAGAAGAGATGGCACCCAAAAGTGAATTTTCAGAAATGCAATATCCAGAAGGAGTCATCATTGGCTAGGAGTGGGATTCACCCATCAGAAAGAGAAAAGTGAGTGAATACAATCACAGGACCATGGAGAACAAGAAGGAGCTCGATTCCTTGCTCACTGCTAGGATGAACAAGCGTATACGATGGATGACATGCCAGTTTATGATGATGTAGGTGAGAAGCTTCTAAAGAGAATTGGGGTCTACCAATTATATGAGCTTCCATATTTTGGGAAGTATGAGCCCTTGTATTAGTGGCTCATGAGCAGAGTGCATGAGGACTTCTTCTACTTTACAGGATGCAGAGTTAGAATCTCATCTGTGCTTATCTCATCAGTTACAAGTTTGAAGGCCACAGGAGAGGACATAAAGAATGATCTCATAGATAAATCCATGATCTTAAAGACCTAGACAGGAGTTGGGGTACCTGAAGGGTCCGCGTGGTATGGATATAGACAAATTAAAGAACTGTTCGGTTGTGCAAGCAAGTAACACACCTTGTTACAAAGTTGAATGATCAGAGAGTGGTGGTCATAGGTAAATACTATGTGGTTACACATTGTGCGTAAGATGTCAGAAGGAGAAATCTACAATATTGTAGGCTATATTATAGAACAAATAGTTGAGGAAGTGCACATAGGAGGGAAGATCAGCTTTGGGGTTTTCTACTATCACTAGTATTCATGGAAATTGGAGTACCAGATGGGCCAAAGGAAAAAGTATGGGAATACCCCATGGAGAATAAGTCACCAACTGAAAGGTTCAACAAGTATCTATGTAAAGGGGCCATGACAGATGATGTAAAGAAAAGGGCAGAGAAATGGTATGACAGGCTCCGCTGCATGGCATTTGGAGAAGAGTGGCGCATCCCAAAGGACCTACCATTAGTAGTAGGGAAACAAGTCCAGTTTTTTGTATATCAAGCATTTCTACATCATGTGCTTCCCAATGAAAGATGGAGTCTGGAGCCCTTGGTGTAAATTTCCTTACACATTCACTGCAAGGTATTTCCAAGCATCTATTCACATATTTATAGACACGTGTTGACTAGTATTCAATGTAGATAAGGTAGACTATGACTACCACACGTTGAGAAAGAAGTATGTGTATCCTGGAAGAAGTGCCTTCACCGAGAGGATCATTTAGAGGTGTTGAATATTAAGCCAATAAGTCCTGGTATGTAGCAGATGTAGGGGCAACATTGGTGTATCTTAACTGAAGCCAAAGATGGAGAATAACAAGTATGTGGAAGGTGAGTTCACACTTCCAACACCACCAAAGGAAAGCATACAATGGAGAACATCCCAAGTGCCTAAGCCCACAAAGCCAATTGAAGTGGAGGATGAGGAGGAGGAGCACAAAGATAGTGGTGGTTTGGAGCATAGAGGTAGGAGACATCCTACAAATAAGGGTGAAGAGAGCATGCCATTACACCACCTCAGCCACAAGAGGGGGATGATGAGGACTTGAATGCAGTCCAAGGGGAGCACATATTTAAGAGGGTGTTTAGGAGAACAAGGACCCAAGGTGCTACTCCAACCATGGTGTGCACAGATCACCCAGACTCTCTCCATAGAAGGAGGAAACCATGTAAAAAGGAGGAAATTGAAGTTAAATGAGGAGGTAGAAGAGTTAGAGGAAAGCATGCCTAATTCTCCCACACTTCCAGAGAACATAGAAGAATAGGGTGAGGAATCAAAGGGAAGAGAAGAGGATGAGAAGGGACCAGAGGAGACAACTACAGAGAATGTTTAGGACATGGAGACACAAGTCCCAAATTTGGAAGCTAAAGTCCCTAAGCAACAATGGTCTAGAAGAACAAGTGGAGAGCACATTCCACCAGCCATGGGGTATGTAGAGGACGCAGTAAAATTTTCCATGCCCACTTCTAAGAGCATGATAGCATAGAAGGATTTATTTGGCTGGGAGCTAATGGATGAGGATATGGTGACTTGTGCACACTCAAAAGCAACTATCATGGTCAATGCACACCCACATGGATGAGCCGACTTTGATGTATGTGAAGAGTCATGCATTTTGAGATGGCTAAAGAAGGCACCCCAAGCTAGACACATGATAGTAAAGCCTACTATCATGTTAGATGAGCAGGTCAGCAATGCATTGGTGAAGGTTTTTGTTGAAGTGGCTAGAAGAAACATGGACAAAGCTACAACAATCAAGAGTTGCGCGAGGAGATGAAGACAAAGGATGTGGAGATAGCACACATAACACAAGAGAGGGACTTCACAGAAGAAGAATGAAGTATTTATCAACATCACAGAGGAGATTGGGGACAATGTCATCAGAGAAAGGCCACACTTGGAGGCCAAGGTACCACAGACATTTCCTTAATGATACACTATGTAGGAAAGTTGGTGGACTTGGTACTTGAAGATGAACCTCTATGCATGACAATGCCAAGGAAGTTTAGAGCAAGATGTAGAATGAGAGAAAGCCTCAGTGATGTGAAATATTACATCTTATGAAGGGTTGTTGCAAGCGTTACAAGAAGTATTGAAGAAAGTAGACTAGGCTTTAAATATATCACATAGCTCCAGAGGTGCTTATCAACATAAAGACCCTAGAAGAAAATAATGAGGTCCAGAAAGCAATGAAGGATGAGACATTGGGCCCGTGTACAAATATTTTCAATAGTTAAGCGAAGCAGCGTGAGGCCCTGAAGTAGCACAAGAGCCACACAAGACTCGACTGGAAGAGCTTGGGAAGCTAATTGCGTAGAAGATGGATCTTTTAGAAGGAAGAATGACATCAATGTCCAACATTGTGTTGGTTCTATAGAATGAAAAGGGAGAGATTGAGGGATGAGTTGGAATCCATTGTTGTGGACATCCCAGAAAAAACTAGGACAAGCACTCACTGAATGATAGGTTTTGGAGGCCAAAATAAAGGAGGAGTATCCAGAATTGATACTTCAAACTGATACAGAGGAGGCTATCTCATAACCTCATAAAAATTCTTTATTTGTCTACATTCTTTCATTCTTATTCTTTCCATTATTCTATTCTTTACTTCAATTTTTGGAGGAATACCCATTGTCGGGATGACAATGAGATTAGTGTGGGGTAATGTTGATCAAAGAATACTTGTTAGAGAACACACAAGGAGTCTCATGGGAGAGAAGGCTAGGATCAAGGGTGCGGAGGGACAGGAAGGACCACACGTGTGGAAGGAAAGTTTAGCATTCAGGACTTAGCCGATTTTGAGCATGATGACCTATTTTTAGAAGATGGCATGTGTGGAACACACCAACGATGTAGAGACATGCGCGCCATGCATTGTCTATCTTTGGAGGATTGGATCAAAGCATTTTGCATGGAGACGAGCTAAGAATAGGATTGACACTTTAGTTAACTATAAGAGGTCTATAGATAGCACACTTGCATGTGTGGCTATGCTATGAATGATGTGTGGCTATTAATAGCATGTGGCCTATTTCTAGAATAGATAAGTGGTGAAGGGAAAGTCCCCACCCTATATATATGATGTGAGGTACATAGTGGTAATATATGAGTGTGATGGATGTATGGAGGTATAGAGATATACACATATGACTGAATTATTGTATCAGATCCATACACGCATTGGTATAGATTAACATTATTGTAAGGAGCTTATGTGTTTATTAATAGATGGAAGATATTGGCTGAACCTAAGTGTCATTCTGTGTGGAATTGAGTAGTACATGTTATTGATTCAATCATGATTACTATTTAAAGCTTGTTCTATCATAGATCTGAATGTAGCATACATGTAGAATGATAGATTAGTTATGACATGGAAGTAATCATAGACATTCAAGGGGAAATATAGTGTTTAAAGGAGAAATCATGGAAGATGGAATAAAAGAAGGTAGCGAGATATAGTCTAGTCAAATCGATGACTCGAAGGAGGTATGTAGAATGTTGCACCAGGAAAATATGATTCCATTACTTGGGATTTGGCTAAAAGGAAACACTCTACACATAAATATTGAGAATGGGTGTTAGATCCCGGATGTGAATCTTCCCCACCATAGCTTAAATTATGAAAAGGAGATCAATATGAATGCTTTTGTTGATGAATGGATCTTGAGTAATATATTGATTGACATAGGCATAGAAGTAAATGTGCTTACTTTAGATGCATGGGTACAGATGGGGAGACCTTCATTGTAGCCATCTTCTAATGTACTATTTATGGCTAATTAAACTAAGGCCACTCCTATCAGATTTTTAAAATATGCATCCATTACTATATAAGGGGCCAAGTTCACTGGGGATTTTGAGGTCTTAGCACTTGTAGAAGAAGATAGTTTCCCATCTCTTCTTGGGCACCCTTGGTGTTATGTCAATAATTATGATATTCAATTTTAAACAAAAGGGAAATATACATATATCAATTTTGAGTGAGGAAGATCCTGAATAGGATTTATGTATATGTCATTTGGGACCCAAAAGTACTCAAGCCATCTAAGGAATGAATTATTTAGTGGGAAGATACGTAGTCTATTAGTGATACTATAAGTATTTCTTGTGATAATTTGTCTCATGGTACCTATGAGATGGTTGGGTGTGAAGTAAGAAGTGCATTTGCATGGAAAAACAAACCTTGTTGCATCCATAGGATAGGTAGTAACTTTATACCTCAAGTACACTAGAGAAGGAGACCCTACAATATTCTTACGACCATGGACAAACAATTGATAGACCAATTGGAAATAATAAATATGTTAGCATATACCCTATGCGGGACAATAACATGGTGGGTTTTTCGGAGGATAATCTTGTTGAATGGAATGAAGTTAGGATTACTCTAATAACTCAATTTTCTAGGATCAATGCACCCACTCAAATATACACTTATCACGGTAATCAACTCTGTTTAGCACCACTTTCATAAGTGTGAGAGGATCTAGACATAGGGGTAGGAAGATTTACGTCCCTTGTTATGGATGCACAAACTTTTTCTACTTTCCAAGGTGTGCACTTACTTGGTATGTATATGCGAAGCTACATAGAGAATTTGGAAATTTACAGGATTTGATTACGGTGTATGGTCCATAATTTTGAGTACTTCTCTACTAAACCTCTAGTAGAAGAGGCATTAAGGGTTATAAATCATTTAAATATGGGAGACAGTGCAAAGGTAGAATAACTCATTCAATATTTATTTGATGAGAATGACTCAGAATGCACTTTGATGAAGAAGCAGAGACGCAGATGCATGCAACACTACTTAAGTATGCTTGCTTGGAGAAAGAAAAATGAAAGATGGTCTACATAGTGGATGATGAAGAAGTAGAAAATCTAGATATAGATCATTCAACGGTATGCACGAGGTCTTGGACAGTGTAGATAACAATGCATGCACCTATCATGAACCTATGAGGAAAAATAAAGTGAATATTGGTACGGATGTTGAACCTAAAGAGGCAATAATTGGAGATTATTGGTTTGAATATGAAGTGGCAAAGATAGTGGAGTTTCTCCGTGATTTTCAAGACTTATTTCCTAGGGGCTACCATGAATTAAAAGGAGTGCATGAATCATTAGGAGAGATGAAGATCAATCTTAAGGAAGGTGTGCACCCGGTCAGGAAGAGACCCTATAGGATGAACCCTAACCTGCGTGTAAAATTTAAAGAAGAAATTGACAAGATGTTGAAGTCTGGCATCATCAAACCCCTAGAAGAATCAAAGTGGGTTAGCCCCATGGTTATCATTATAAAGAACGATCGTGAGATTATGATTTGTGTGGATTACAAAGAATTGAATGTAGCATGTGTGATTGACCCCTTTCCTACACCTTTCACAAAGGATATATTAGAAGGCATTGTAGGGCGTGAAATATATTATTTTACAGATGGATTCTCTGGGTATCATCAGGTCCAGATTGCATATGAGGATCAAGAAAAAACACATTTCACCACTGAATGGGGAATTTTTACATATAATTTGATGCCCTTTGGTCTGAAAAATGCACCTGCTATATTTTCATGAATAGTTGTTCAAGTATTCCAGGATTTTATTCAGATTTTATTACAAGTTAACTTGGATGATTAGATGGTGTATGGACTTGTTAAGGATCTTTGTGATAATTTGCACTTAATGTTTGAAATATGTATATAGTTAAACATCTCTTTGAGTATCAAGAAGTGTGTGTTTGCTACACCTTTTGGCACTCTGTTAGGGCACATCATTTGAAAGGAAGATTTGTTAGTAGATCCAACTAAGGTTATACTTATTATAGGTATATAAAATCCTACCAAATGAATGAGGCACGCGGATTCTTGGGTCACACTGGGTATTATAGAAAATTTATCAAAGGATATGCTAAGGTTTCCACACCCTTAGAAGAGTTACTAAAAGGAAAAGGGATATTTTATTGGGGAGAACCGCAACAACATGCATTTGAGACATTGAAGGAGAGACTTACTATAATGCCTATTCTGTGTTTTCCCTCATGGGACCAACCATTTCATGTACATGTGGACACCTCTGGCACAACCATTGGCACAGTGTTAGCTCATCCTAGAGAAGGTATTATAGATCATCCTATTTGTTTTGTAGTATAAATTTGACTCCTACAGAGAATAATTATACAACTACTAAGCGTGAAGCCTTGTCAATGATCTATGCACTACATAAATTTAGACAATACCTTCTAGCAACACCATTCATATTTTACACTCGATCACATGACATTGAAATACTTGGTAAACAATCCCATTTTACAAGGGTGCATATGTCGATGGGTACTCTTATTCCAAGAATTTGATTTCACAGTTGTGGTAAAACCAAGGAAAAGTAATTTTGGCCTAGACCACTTATCAAGAATTTAGTCTAGGGGAGGACATGCAAACAATTGAAGATACAATGTCAGATGCACAATTATATAGGTTACAACACGTGCCTTCAAAATTGGAGGATATTTCTATCTTTTATGTATAGGTATGGCACCAGAAGGAATAAAATCCTTAGAGAAGAAACAACTTGTAATTCATGTGACACCTTTTATGTTGATTAGTGGTGACCTATACAAATTTATCTGAGATGAAGTATTATGCTGGTGTGTACTAGAGCATGAGCGCATGGACATCATGGAAGAGGCTTATGGTGGTATTGTAAGTGGCGCCACCACGCGCAAGATTCTACTTGCTGGATTATGGTGGGAGACCCTTTACAAAGAATGTAAAGCATATTGTAAAGAATATGATCACTATCAATGCATTGGTAAACACGGGAAAAGAGATGAAATTCCTTTCAGACCTATTCATATTGCAGAGCTGTTTGAGAAATGGGCTATATATTTTTGGTTCCTATTTCACTAGTCGTGCATAGAACTAGATCACGCTACATCATAACTTGCGTAAAGATTGTTTTACAAGGTGGTTAAAAGTAGCACCTACCAAGGATTGTACAACAACTATAATAGTCAGTACTTATGGGAAAATGTTCTTACAAGGTATGAATGCCCATTGAGCTTGACTAGTGATAGGGGAACACATTTTCTAAATGAGATGATTAGGATACTATTGAATGAATTTATGATTACACACCATAAAAGCGTACCCTATCATCCTTAAGAAAATGGGACTACCGAGGCCTTCAACAAGATTTTGAGCCATACATCGATAAAACATTGTGACATTGGAAGGAAAGATTGGGATGATAAATTTTCTTCCGTACTTTGGGCATATATAAAAACATATAAGAGGTTGAACAAGGGCACACCATTTTAATTGGTGTTTTACTGAAGTAGTTCTTCCTATGGAGTTTATGTTACTTTCTTTGCATATTGTGTCTCATTGGAGGTGTAGCTGATGAGCAAGATTTGGAAGAAAGAATTGATAAATTGATACTGATTGGATGAGAGGTGTGCCATAACATGTTGGAGTCAGAAGCAAGAAAAGGCCAGGTAGAAGGCATGGCATGACAGGCACATCAGGGACAAAAATATTGAGATGGGACAGATGGTGCTTCTTTATGACTCTAAGTTTATGTGCCATCCAGGCAAGCTTAAAGTGCATTGGTTGGGACCATATATTATCACTCATGTAATTGAATCATACACTTGGTTAGTTAGAGATACTTGATGGAATATGGTTACCCAGTTACTTCAAAAGGAGTAAGCTAAATCCCTACTATAAATAAGTTTTCTTAGTATTTATAATAAGGAAATGTTTCCATTTAGACTAGGTTTTCATTTATGTATTTCCTTTTTGTCACTATGCTTTGTTAATTTAGTTGGTTTTTTGTGTAATAAGCATGTTTGCATGCTGGAAGATAATTACCATTTGAAGAAATTTTATGTGTAGAGGACTGCACATACCATTGGTGTGGGGTGGCTATTTACAACTGGGTACACATAAAGGAACAAACTGCTTATAGTGCTATTCAAGTTTGGAGAGGAGTTGTTAGAAAGGATATTTATTTAAAAAGATGACTGTAGATGGAGATAAATGAGGGAACAATATAACACGAGGTAAGCAATGGCCATGGAGACTACTAGGGGAAGGTGCAGTAGTGAGGTACTTGGCACATGGAAGCACACTGAAGAGAAGTCTATAGCCAGAAGGTAGGAAGGAATGGTAGAAGGTTATAGCTAGGGTGTGAAGATGTACCACATGGAGATTTTGAAAATGGGAAATTAATGAGAGGATTATTGGTTGGTGAAGGAACAATAAATGTACTAAATTTTTGAAAATCTATAAAAGGATGTGATGCGGGTTCATTTTTACCTTTGTGATCACAAGTATTTGAGCGAGCTAAGTGCGATTGAGTCGAGCAAGTCATATTGAGGTGCGAGAGAGTGTGAAACCAGATGTGGAGAGTGGATTATTGCATGGAAGAGGCTTGTGTCCCCATTGGTGAAGGGTTTGAGAAAAGTAGAGGTGTTGAAAAGAAGCTAGGGCACATGGTTTCAAGCTAGGGCATGTAGATTTGAGCTAGGGTTTGAGTTTTCTTGTTATAAACAATGAAAAGGTAGGATTTTTATGATGGCACCAAAGAAAGCACCTGCAGCAGGCACAAAAGGAAAGAAGAAGGTAGAAGATGAAGTTGAAATGGCTCTTGAGAGTAATTTTTTAGAGATACAGTACCCAAAAGGTGTGATAGTCAGACAAGAGTGGGATTCCCACATCCACAGGTGAAAAATAAGTGACTACAACCACCGTACATCTAAAAAAAAGAAAGAGTTGGATGCATTATTGAATACAAATACCAACAAGCACACAGCGATTGAGGATATGCTAGTATACGATGATGCTCGGGAGAAATTTTTGAAGCAGGTAGTAGTATATTAGTTGTATGAGCTCCCATATTTTGGCAAGTATGAACTATTATACCAATGGATGATGAGAAGGGTATATGAGGACTTCTTCTATTTGAAGGGGTAGAATCATAGCAGCCCGATTTTGACACTGACTAGATTGAAGGGCACATGGGTAGACCTTGTTAGTGATCTGACTGATAAAGAAACAATCATAGAGATAAGAAAGAAGTTGGGGTATACTAAGGGTCTGCCATGCAGAATGGAAATTTATAAATTGAAGAAGTACCCAGTGGTGCATGAAGCCATACATTTGGTAACCAAGTTGAATGATCAAGAGAGATGGTCGTAGATGAATACCATGTGGTTGTATGTTGCGAAGAAAATGTCTCAGGGAGTAGTCTACAACCTAGAAGGCTACATTATAGAAACCATTGTTGAGTTAGCGTGTAAAGGATAAAATATAATTTTTAAAATTATACTCCTTTCCCTTGTGTTTATAAAAATTGGAGTGTGTGAAGGGCCAAAGAACAATATTTGGGAGTATCCCATGGAAAATAATTCCCTTACGGAGACGTTTGACAAATATTCATGTGAAGGATCAATGAGTGGGCCATTTAAGAAGAGGGCAGAGATGTGGTATGACCAAATTTACATGGAATTTGAGGAGTGGACCATTTCCAACAAGCTACCTTTGGTGGTGGGAAAGGCATTATAGTTTACATTGTACCAACACTTATGCATCATGTGATTTTCTGTGAGGGTTGGGAAGTGGAGCCCATGGTGGAAAATTTCATATTCCTTCACAATGAGCTACTTCTAGGCATCAGTCCACTGATTTACTTATGCACACCACCTGAACTTTAATGCAAACAAGGTAGAATGTGACTACCACACTCTGAGGAAGGCATATGTGTATCTAGGCTGAACTTCCTACATTGAGAGGCTCATCTCATATGTAATAAGTATGAATCCAATAAGCTTGGCTATTGGGGACAATGGATCCATGCTCGTATACCTTCATCTTAAGCCTAAGTGGAGAATAAAAGTATGTAGAAAATGAGTTCATGCTCCCAAGATTTCTGAAGGAAAATATACATTGGAGAACATACTAGCCCCATAGCCTGCATAAACTATAGCGGTAGATGAGGAGAACAAAGAACATGAAGATAGTGGTGGCTTAGATCATAGAGGCTAAAGGAAATTCACGGAAAGAGTAGAGACTGAGCACCTAAGTAATCCACCTCAAGTATAAGAAGAAGATAAAGACATGGATGTAGAAGCATTCTATGGAGATCGCCACTTTAAAAGGGTATTCTGAATAACAAAGAACCAAAGCATCAGAACCCCACATCCTATGAGGAGGTCACCGTAACTCTCTTTTTAGAAAGAAATAATTGAGAGGAAGAAGAGAAAACTAAAGCTGAATGAGGAGCGGAAGAGTCTATAGAGATGCACTTGGAACCCCTGTACAACTAGAAGATGTGGAAGAACCCAGGGATGAGGATATGAAGGATGAAGAGGAAGGTGCGAAGGAGGAAGAAGAAACAAAGCATGATATTGCTCAAAACATCAAATATCTAACTCCAAACCTTGGCACTCAATTCCTAAGGGGCCAAGAATGAGGAGAACCAAGTGGGGAGTATGTTGGGCCAAGTATGGGCTATGTTAAGGACACAAGTAAAATTGTCCACGCCCATTTCCAAAGCACAATAAGACTTAAGGGGTTGTATGAATGGGATTTGATAGAACTAGACATGGCCACTATGGGTGTGAGGAAAATACTGTCTGGCTCATGCAAATTCACATGGACGAGCTCGATTTTTATGTATGTGAGGAGTCATGTGTGTTCCGAAGAATGAAGAAGGTAGCACAAAGTAGGAACATGACTATAAAGCCCACTGTCATGTCTAATGAATAGGTGAGCAATGCCTTGGTTAAGGTATCTACATAAGTGATAGGAAGGAACATAGATAATGCTGCCACTATTAGAGCACTATGAGAAGATAAAAAGGAAAAAGCTACATAAATAACACGTCTAAAAGGGGAGAAAGACTTAGAATAGAAAAATAATGAAGCCTTCATTATTATGGCAGAAGAAATTGGTGATTATGTCCTGAAATAAAGACCATGCTTAGAGTCTAAGGTACCTGAAAAGTTTCCTTTAGCTATACATTATGTTCATATGTTAGTTGATTTGGTGCTTGAGGATGGACCAATTCCAGCACCAAAGGACCCGAAAAAGAAGGAGAAAGAGAAAGGGCCTCCGTGGTTAGAAATATTTCATCATACGAGGCATTGCTCCAAACTTTACAAGATGAGCTGAAGAAAGTAGACCAAGCTTTGAACATATGCGTAGCTCTAGATGCAATGATCATGATCAGAACTATATTGGAAGATAATGAAGTTATGAAAGAAATGAAGGATGATAATTTAGGGCGTGTAGAGAGATTGGCATTAGTAAAGCAAAATAACGAAGCCCTTGCAACAACACAACATCCACATAAGGTAAGGATGGATGAGATTAGAAATCTCATAGAACAAAAGATAGATCTTACGGTGGGAAGGATGTCTCTGTTATGGCTAACGTTGTCACAATATTTTAGAATGAAAAGGGAGAGATGACCCAAGAAAATTTGGAATCCATCACTGTAAGTGTTCTAGAGAAAACCAAAAATGCGAATATCCAGAGTTGATCCTGCTAGTTGAAGCAGAGGGTGTTGTAGAATAAAAGTCCATTCTTTGTAAAGTAATTATTTACATTATTTCCATTCTTATTCTTTATTCTTTGGGAACATCAAGAGGAACCCCATTTCTGGGATGACAATGTATTTTAGTGTGGGGTAATGTTGAACAAACAGAACATTCGTGCATGTGAGGAAGGCATATTTGAAGGTGCAAAAGGATAGGGAAGGAAACACGTGAAAAAGATAGATTGATTTAGGACTTATCCATTTTCATGGTTACGGGCTATTTTTGGAGATAACATATAAAGCACACAACGGGATGGATACTTGCATGACACACAAATTCTATTTTGGGAAGAGCATCTACTAAGTGTCATGCATGAGTTCGAGTTAATAATAGGAATACTACTTCTAGTTAATTATAAGAGATCTATTATTAGTGAACTTACATGTGTGCATGTTATTGTAAATGCGCATAACTATTTTCAGCATGCAACCTATTTTTGGAAGTGCATAAGTGGTGAAGGGAAAGTCCCCACCCTTATAAATATGTATTAATTTGTGTAGTTAGAGACACTATGTATGAGCTATTGTGAAGTTATGTTGTTAGATCTAATGCACACATAAACTTATGATACTACTTATTGTAATAAGCTTCGTATTTACTGTGTTTAATATAATGGAGTGTATTGGGTGAATAATAGTGTTAAATATGACTGCAGTTGGTTCTTGCATGGTTGAATTCATTATGTTTATCACTTAATTCATGATTCTTTTATATCTAGATCTGGAATATGCTCTGTGGAATATTTATGCTATTTATGGATCTAAATACATTACATCTTAATCATGTTCACATCCTGCACAAACAACTCTAAGGAGGGGCCTAATACCTTTGTGTGCTTCAGGTGAGCACTCAACTTAGGATGGGTGATGTGACAACATGTCTGGGTTATTCGTGGTAAATTCTAGGATGCATCACCATTCTCACAGGCTTTCCTAATTCATTTAAAAATGCAAGTTGCCCATTCTCACAACCTTCATATAGTTTTTAAATTGATAAAGTTAAATATTTCTTGTATTATATTGACCATTCCTTTTCACTCTTATATTCTCACAGCCTTCATATAGTTTTTAAATTGATTAAGTTAAATATTTCTTGTATTAGATTGACCATTCCTTTTCACTCTTATATCCTATTACTTTTCCCATAGTAATGATCAAGTTCAGTATTGCTTGTATTGCAATGATAATAATGGGCATATGCCCATTCTCATACAAACGAACATTTTTATCTTGAATGGGAAGATGCCCAATCTCTTATAGGAATCATTGAAGAAGAATTTAGGTTGAATTTATAAGTTGAGAAATAAATATATATAGGTTAAATAGAAGTTAATTAGAAACTTGATTGTTAACATATTCATCATATTAACATAGCATATATTACTTTTCCAGGAATTCCTCATACTTCCCATATTGCCTAACTATTAAAATGAACATATGTACATTTTAAATATTCTCATAAGAGGATGTAATTTCATATATTTCTTTTACAAGAATTTCTCATACTTCCCATATTCCCTCACTATGAGAATGAACATCTGTCCATTTTAAACATTCTAATAAAAGGATGTTGGAGAATTTTTCTTTCTTTCTATATTGATTTTATGAGAATTATTCTTACAAGAATTTATCATATTTACCATATTCCTTAACTACGAGAATGGACATCTATCCATTTTAAACATTCTCATAAATTAATGTGAGAATGGGTAACTTTCCATTTAAAAAAATTACCTCTATTTCTTTCTATATTGAGTTTATGAGAATATATATAGAGGTTAAATTGAAATGCCATATGCCCATTCTCATCACAATCATAAAACTCTTTGTTTGTATGAGAATGGGCATATGCCTATTCTAACCATTCTACCTCATTGAAGCAATATTGAACTTAATCATTTTTATATCACTATAATGGATGTGGGAAAGGGCAACTGTCCATTCAAAAAAATTAATTATTACCTCTATTTATCTTTTATGAGGGTAAGTGCACCAAAATGGTGGAGAATTAAGTGGACATAAAAACATGAAATTCAGGAATCTGCAAGTGTGGTTTATAAACCGCACTCGCGCAACTATTTGTATAGGCTTAGTGATTTCCAAACCTAAAATTGTGCTTGTGGTTTGTAAAGCATGAGCATGGTTTTAAACCACGATCGCGGTCCTCTGAGATAAAAAAATAGACCCGTAACTCCTGATTTTCCTCCATTTTCCCTTTCCAACCGCAATTTCTCCTAGACCTTTAGCACTTGCACTTTGAATACCCCCTAAAAATTACTCTTCGGACTTGTGGATTGTGATAGTTTCAACCATGCTGCCAAGACAAAGAGGTAAGCCCTCGATTTTGATCAATTTGTTTGCATTTTAGGTTATTTTTTGTGATTTTCATGGGTTTTTCAATTTTTTGTTTATGTATACAATTTTTTTGTTTTTTCAGTTACTCGGCGAGCTCGTAATCCTGCAAACCCTCCAAACAATCGTCAAAACCCTCCAAACATTCCACAAAACCCTCCTCCAAACATAGATCCACCTCCTGTGGCTCCTTCTATCCCCACGGAGCCAACAGGAACACAAGCTAATATTGTTGGAAAAATCCAACAAAATAAAATTTCCATTGAGAACCTTATTCAGAATATAAGACAAAATCATGCCACAAATCCATCCCGCATGACTTTAGCCAACACATTGCAAACATTGATTGGCGAAGTTGACTCCGCAACCAACCAAATAGACAGAGATGGAATACCTTTAAAGGTGATTGTAAGCAGTGATATGCAAATAAATTATCCCATGTGGTCGTAAATGATAAAAAAATAAGAAAAGACTGCATTTGTGCATTATTTATTGACCCAAGAACCAATGGCCCCCTCGCATTACTTGCAAACGGTTCCCAATCCATTGGTGTCATGATGACCGAATCAAGAACAATTTTTGGGACCGATGGTGGATGGTTTTTGATTATCCACCATGCAACAACAATGAGGTTCCCCTCTATTTTTTGAAGAAATTATATTGTGAGTTCATGCTTAATGAGGTCCCAAACTATTTTAACTTTTCTGATTATTATGGATGAGGTGGTGGCTCTTCACCGAGTAGACCTGGTGCATGTGTAGTTCAACCAAGGATCCCCCATGTCCCAAAACCCCCACTTCCTTTAGTTATCCCTCCTAAAGTGAAGGAGGTTATAGAGATTGACACACTATATGCATTGAGGGAGCTCACCGACACTTTGATGTAGCATAGTGAGTAGATTACATCCGGATGTTGGTGGAGGCACCATTTCTAGCGCACCACACCACTGTGGATCATGTGGTGCCGTATACACTGCGGGTGAGACATCATTTGTTGGATCACATGATTTATTTTCTCTAGATGAGATGATGGTGGATGTTTTTGGAACTGGTGCAACGGATCCTGGTCTTTCATAGGTAAATGTCAAATAAATATTTAATATATATACAATAGTTTAATTCATGTTTGAGATTTTAATATATATGTATTTCATTGTACGTTATGTACATACATGTAAAAACTAATTTTTTATTTTATTTTAAATAGCAAGAGCCGGTGAAGGAAACATCCGCATCGACATGCTAGCTACTACAGCTGGGCATGTTACAAACGTAAGTTTCAAGTTGTACTTAAATTTCAAATTTCATTTGATTGTGCACTTTTATTATTATAATGTTTCACATGTACATGTACATATTAATATATGTTTTTCTTTTATACGTGTAAGAGCCTGTCGGGTCATCATCTACTTTGGGAATTGAGGCTATTGGCATGCCTCACGTGACTTTTACGCAGGTTAGTTTCTCTTTACACTTTCCAGTTCTAATTGTGGAAGTTCACGTGGATTATGCTTTGGCTCTGTTATGTGGCAGTCATGTAGATTAATATTGATTTGTACATGTTTTTTTGTATAGCTTATGACTGCCAGAGAGACTCCTCCATTTATGTAGATTGTGGAGGTTGTTGTAGATACTGCCATAACATCTGCAGATCCACTAACTGAGGTACAATTTTTCAAATTTGTTAAATTTATTTAGGAATTATTTCTTATTACTTAAATCTACAATATCAAATTTTGTACATGAAATATTTAATTTGAAATTTAATTATTTGTATGTAGCTTACCTCTCATGAGTCTACCATTGTCCCTACCATGCGTCAATGACAAATTGATAGGGATCATGACATTGCGGTAAGATTTCACATGCATTTTAACTAAATTCTAAGTTTCTAAATTTTGAATGTATTTTAAAAATATGGGTGTTAAAATCTTGTTGTTTATGAATGTGCAGGTTAGGTTACAGGCCTACTTAGAGATGCCTAGGACCACATGGATGAAATCCATAGTGGCATCTCCCTCCACTACATCCCGGGTCATGGACATGCTACTTTTAGCAGAGCGAAGAGAGGGAAGATGTTTCATGATTAGATTCATAGGACATGGATGTACATAGATATATATATATATATATATATATATATATATGGGCCAGCTGGTCCTAGTTCATGATTCTTCATAGGACATTGTATATAGCCTTATGCGGCCACATGTGGTCTTATATGTATGACACACTTGGTTTGAGATGTACACATGTTATGAACTTATATTTTTCAGAGATGTGCATTCAACACACTTTGTTTCATACATTATATATTTCGATGTTTTGGTTTTCATAATGATATTACTTCTATGTTTGATTTGAATTCATTGCACATGATATCCTTCTATGTATGTATATTCTATGTATATTAATTCTATATGTATGTTTGATTTAAAATTAAAAAACTATGGTGCAACAATAAGAAGAAAATAAGCATATATCTCATGTACCATATTCTAGTGCAATAATAATTTTTATGTATGTTATGACATGTACATGTCAAGGACTGAAATTTCACATGTTGTTGGAGTTGTCAGTAGATTTTAGGAAAATCTAGGTAGAGAACATTGTTCAGTAGTGAAGTGGGAGTTTCACTACTTGTGAGGAAAATTTAATTATTACATCACTTATAACAATATTGGTGATTCAATTTGTGGATATTTTGATTCATATTTTGTAAGTGATTTGGAAAAGCAAATATCAACTTCTAATTATGCTATTACACTTGTAACTGGACCTATCATTTGGATTTTAAAGCTTCAAAATATTACAATTTTTTCAACTACTGAGGTAGAATATGTAGCTGCCTATCATAGTTGTCAGGAGGTAATTTGGGTAAAAATTTTATTGGATGAGTTTTGAAGATATCAATAGAAGATGAAGGTATTGTGTGACAATCAAAGTGTTATTTAATTATCCAAGAATCTAGCTTATCACAATAAGACAAAGCATATTTTAGTTAAGTATAATTTGGTTATCTTCTATTCATTTGCAGAAAATGCGATGAGTTGGTCATGTAATATATAAAGTGGATTGGTTATCAAGGTGGATATTATAAGATATGTGACAACAAAGTTAAATTTTAGATCCCTTTACGACAACAAGTTAAAAAAGTTGTAATTGTTGAAAAAGTTGAAAAAGGTAGGTTGTGGAACCAAACCGAATGTGCAGACACATCTAGGTGGCTAGGTGAATGCTAGAGGAGGTGTCATTTCGGGTGTGTGACAATGACATCATTGCTTTAGGCTACCTCATTTCGAAAAGCAGAGTCCTTAAGAGCCCTAAGACCAAAAAATCGTGCAACTTCGATGGGTGACTATGTAGACTTCGTGGCACCTAGAGATATCTCATTTGATCCTACACCTCAGTGTAGGGACACTCTACAATAGCCTGTATCAATTTTTTCCTTCTCCAAATGGTGCTCTCGTTGCCCTATTGTTTGCAAACGCTGAATAGTGTAGTTCAAGACAGTGTAAGGTTGTCAAACGGTATATTGTGTAAATGGTGGGTCATGGCACCACACTAACTACACAAAAACATTTGATTGGCCAGGTTAATACTAGAAGAGGTGTCATTTTTGTGTGCAACAACGTCATTGCTTCCGGGATACCTCGTTAAAAGAGTCCCTCAAGAGCCCTGAGACCAGAAAATCATTCAACTTCAACGGGTGACTACATGACTCCGTGGCACATAGAGACATCTTGTCTGATCCTACACCTTGGCGTATGGACACTCTACAATAGTCTGTCTTGGTTTTTTCCTTCTCCAAACGGTGCTCTCATTGCCCTATTGTTTGCAAACGTATCGAGTAATGTAGTTCGAGACAATGTAAGGCTGTCAAATGGTATATTGTGTAAACGGTGGGTCGTGACACCAAACCAACTATGAAAACACATCTGAGTGGTAAGGTGAATGTTAGAGTAGGCATTGTTTTGGTGTGTAACAAGGTCTCATTCTCAAGGCTACCTCATTCGGTGGAGTCCTCAAGAGCATTGAGACCAAAATATCATTCAACTTGACAGTCACTACATAGACTCCATGACACCTAGAGATGTATCGTCTGATCCTACACCTCACTGTAGGGACACTCTATAATAGCCTGTCTCAGTTTTTTCCTTCTCTAATCAGTGCTCTCGCTACCCTATTGTTTGCAAATGTGCTAAATAGTGTAGTTCGAGACAAGCAGTGTAAGAAGGTCAAATGATATATTTTGTAAACGGTGGGTCGTGGCACCAAATGATGTACATGGAGACATGTCCAAGTGGCTAGGTGAACACTATAGGAGGAATCATTTTGGTTTGTGACAACATCGTTGCTTCCAAGCTACCTCGTTTGGGTAGAGTCCTCAAGAGTCTTCGAGACCAAAAATTGTTCAACTTCGACGGTGACTACGCAGACTCCATAAAACCTAGAGATATCTTTTTTGATCCTACACCTTAGCTTATGAACACTATACAAACAGTTTATATCAGTTTGTTCCTTCTCTAATTGGTCCTCTCACTGCCCTATTGTTTGCAAACACGCCGAATAGTGTAGTTCGAGACAATGTAAGGCTGTTAAATGGTATATTTTGTAAACGGTGGGTCATGGCACCGAAATGAATGTGCGGACACATCCGGGTGGCTAGGTGATCACTAGATGAGGCATAATTTCAGTGTGTGACAACGTCATTGCTTTCGGGCTACCTCATTTGGGCGGAGTCCCTCAAGAGCCCTAAGACCAAAAAATCATTCAACTGAGACAGGTGACTACGTAGACTCCGTGGCACCTAGAGATGTCTCGTCTGATCCTACACCTTGGCGTAGGGACATTCTATAATAGCCTATCTCAGTTTTTTCCTTCTCCAATCGGTGCTCTCCTGCCCTATTGTTTGTAAATGCGCCAAATAGTGTAGTTCGAGATAGTGCAAGTTTGTCAAATGATATATTTTGTAAACGGTTGATTATGGCACCAAACCGACTATGCAGACACATCTAGGTGGCTAGGTGAATGCTAGAGGAGGCATCATTTTGGTGCATGACAAGGTTGTTGCTTTGGGCTACCTCATTCGGGTGGAGTCCCTCAAGATCCCTGAGACCAGAAAATCGTTCAACTTCAATGGATGACTACATAGACTTCGTGGCACCTAGAGACGTCTCGTCTGATCCTACACCTTAGTGTAGGGACACTCTATTATAGCTTGTATCGGTATTTTTCTTCTCCAATCGGTGCTCTCGCTGCCCTATTGTTTTCAAATGCACCGAATAATATAGTTCAAGAAAGTGTAAGGAAAATGTCAAATGGTATATTTTGTAAATGGTGGGTCATGGCACCAAACCAACTATAAAGACACATTCAGGTGGCTGGGTGAACGCTAAAGGAGGCATCGTTTTGGTGCGTGACAACGTCGTTGCTTTCAGAGGGCTACCTCGTTTAAGTGGAGTCCCTCAAGATAAAACCGAGACTAAAAAAATCATTCAACTTTGACGGGTGACTACATAGACTTCGTGGCACCTAGAGACGTCTCATCGATTGTACACCTTAGCGTAGGGACACTTTATAATAACATGTAGACATGGTTTTATCCTTCTCCAATCGGTGCTCTTACGCCCTATTGTTTACAAATGCATTGAAGAATAGTGTAGTTCAAGATAGTGTAAGGCTGTCAAATGGTATATATTGTAAACGGTGGGTCATGACACTGAACCAACTACATGGACACGTTTGGGTGGCTAGGGTGAATGCTAAAAAGAGGAGGTTTTGCATTTTTGGTGTGTGACAATGTCATTACTTCCGAGCTACGTTGTTCGAGTGGAGTCCCTCAAGAGCCCCGAGACCCCGTGAAAAATTATTCAACTTATATGGGTGACTACACAGACTCCATGGCACCAAGAGACATCTCATCTTATCCTACACCTTGCGCATAGGGACACTCTACCGCGACTATCTCATCCTTTTTTCCTTCTTCAATCGGTGCTCTCGCTACCCTATTTGATCAAAAAAATCAGGCTCTCGAGTTTCGAATAGTGTAGTTCGAGACAATGTAAGGTTCAAATGATATATTTTGTAAATGGTGGATCGTGTCACCATACCAACTACACGGGAATGTTTGGGTGGCTAGGTGAACACTAGAGGAGGAATCGCATTTCATTTTGCGTGATAACTTCATTAATTTCCGGGTACCTCCTTTGAGGCAAGAGTCACTCAAGAGCCCCGAGAAAAAAATTATTCAACTTCAACGGGTGACTATGCAGACTACGTGGCACCTAGAGACATCTCATCTGATCCTACACCTCAGCATAGGGACACTCTATAATATCCTATCTCGGTATTTTCCTTCTCCAATCGGTGCTCTCATTGCCCTATTGTTTGCAAATACACCGAATAGTTTAGTTCGAGACAGTGTAAGGCTGTCAAATGGTACATTTTGTAAACGGTGGGTCATGGCACCAAACCATCTACATGGACATGTCTGAGTGGCCATGTGAATGCTAGAGGAGGTGTCATTTTGGTGTGCGACAATGTCATTGCTTCCAGGATCCCTTGTTCGGGTGGATTCCCTCAAGAGCCCTGAGACCAAAAAAATCGTTCAACTTAGACGGGTGAATACGTAGACTCCGTGACACCTAAATACTTCTCGTCTGATCCTACACCTCGGTGTAGGGACACTCTACAATAGTCTATCTCAATTTTTCCTTCTCAAATCGGTGGATTGTATTTATTATAAATGTGTGGAATAGTGTAGTTCGAGACATGTGTAAGGGTCAAATGGTATAGTTTGTAAACAATGGATGTCATGGCACCAAACCGACTATGTGGACATGTCTAGGTGGCTAGGTGAATTCTAGAGGAGGCATCATTTTAGTGTGTGACAACGTCATTGCTTTTGGGCTACCTCGTTTGGGCAGAGTCCCTCAAGAGCCCGAGATGAAAAAATCGTTCAACTTTGACAGTAACTACAGACTACATGGAACCTAGAGATGTCTTGTCTTATCCTACACCTTAGCGTAGGGACACTCTACAATATCCTGTATCAGTATTTTCCTTTTAAAATCAGTGCTCTCGATGCCCTATTGTTTGCAAATGCACCGAATAGTGTAGTTCGAGATAGTGTAAGGCTGTCAAATAGTATATTTTGTAAACGGTGGGTCATGGCACTAAACCAACTGCGTGGAAACATCTAGTGGTAAGGTGAATGCTATAGGAGGCATCATTTTGGTGTGTGATAATGTCATTGCCTTCAGGCTACCTCATTTGGGCGGAGTCCCTCAAGAGCTCTGAGACCAAAAAATTGTTCAACTTCGACGGGTGAATACGAAGACTTCATGGATCTAAGAGACATCTTGCCTAATATTAAACCTTGGCATAGGGACACTCTACAATAGCCTATCTTGGTTTTATCCTTCTCTAATCGGTGCTCTCGGTGCCTTATTATTTGCAAAAGCGCAAAATAGTGTAGTTCGAGACAATGTAAGGTGTCAAACGGTATATTTTTTAAATGGTGGGTCATGGCGTTGAACTAACTACATGGACATGTCCAGGTGGCCAAGTGAATGCTAGAGGAGGTGTTGTTTTGGTGTTTGACAACGTCGTTGCTTCTGGGCTACCTCGTTCAGCGAATCTCTCAAGAGCCCCGATACCAAAAAAATTGTTAAAATTCAATGGGTGACTATGTAGAATCCGTGGCACCTAGAGATGTCTCGTATGATCCTACACCTTGGCATAAGGACACTCTACAATAGCCTATCTCATTTTTTTCCTTCTTCAATCGGTGCTCTCGTTGCCCTATTGTTTGCAAATGCGCTGAATAGTGTAGTTTGAGACAGTGTAAGGCTTTCAAATAGTATATTGTGTAAATGGTGCATCGTGGCACCAAACAAACTATGCAAACACATCTAGGTGGCTAGATGAATGCTAGAGGAGGCATCATTTTGGTGTACGACAACATCATTGCTTCGGCTACTTCGTTTGGGTGGAGTCCCTCAAGAGTCCTGAGACCAAAAAAATGTTCAACTTCAACGGGTGACTACACAGACTCCATGGCACCAAGAGATGTCTCATTTGATCCTACACCTTAACGTATAGACACTCTACAATAGCCTGTCTCAGTTTTTTCCCTCTCCAAATAGTGGTGTCTCACGCCCTATTGTTTTCTGTAAACGCACCAAATAGTGTAGTTCGAGACAACATAAAGTTGTCAAATGGTATATTTTGTAAATGTGAGTAGTGGCACCAAATAAAATATGTAGACACATCTAGTTGGCTAGGTGAATGAGTGGAAATTTTTTTTGGTGTTCAATAACGCTACTTTCCAGGATACCTCCTCGGGCGTGAGTCCCCAAGAGCACTAAGACAAAATAATTTTCAACTTCGACAAGTGACTACTTAGACTCCATGTCACCTAGAGAAGTCTCATCTAATCCTACACCTTAGCATAGGGAAAATTTATAATAGCTTGTCTCAATTTTTTCCTTCTCCAATTGGTGCTCTCATTGCCCTATTTTTTGCAAACGCACTGAATAGTGCAGTTCGAGATAGTGTAAGGTCATCAAACGATACATTTTGTAAATGGTTGGTCATGTGCACAAAACTAACTACTCGATACATGTCCAGGAGGCTAGATGAATGGTAGAGGAGGTGTATTTTTGGTGTGGAACAACATCGTTTCTTCTGGGATACCTCGTTCGGGCGAGTCCCTCAAGATCCCCGAGATGAAAAAATCATTCAACTTAGACGGGTGACTATGCGGAGACCGTGGCACCTAGAGATGACATCTGTCGATCCTACACCTCAAAGTGTAGGGACACTCTATAATATCCTATCTTCTTTTTTTTCCTTATCCAATATATGCTCTTGCTGCCCTATTATTTGTAAACACACCGAATTGTGTAGTTTGAGACAATGTAAGGTTGTTAAATAGTATATTTTGTAAACGGTGGGTCATGGAACCAAACCAACTATGTGGACACATCCAGGTGGCCAGTTAATGCTAGAGGAGGTGTCATTTTGGTGCGTAAAAACATCATTGCTTCCGGGCTACCTCATTTGGGTGGAGTCCCTCAAGAGCCCCGAGACAAAAAAATCATTCAACTTCGACAAGTGACTACGTAGACTTCGTGGCACTTAGAGACATCTCGTCTAATCCTACACCTTAGTGTAGGGACACTCTATAATAGCCTATCTCTGTTTTTTCCTTTTACAATCGGTGCTCTCGGTGCCCTATTGTTTGCAAACACGCCGAATAGTGTTGTTTGAGATAGTGTAAGGCTGTCAAATGGTATATTTTGTAAACGGTATGTCATGGCACTCAAATGACTATGCGAGACATGTCTAGGTGGCTAGGTGAACACTAAAGGAGGCATTATTTTGGTGCGTGACAACGTCGTTGCTTTTAGGCTACCTCATTCAAGCGAAGTCCCTCAAGAGCCCTAAGACAAAAAAATTGTTCAACTTAGACGGGTGACTACGCAGACTCCGTGGCACCTAGAGATGACTCATTTGATCCTACACCTCAGTGTAGGGACACTCTATAATATCTTGTATTGTTATTTTCCTTCTTCAATCGGTGCTCTTGCTGCCCTATTGTTTGCAAACACACCAAATAGTGTAGTTCGAGACAATGTAAGGCTATCAAATAGTATATTTTGTAAATGGTGGGTCATGGCACCTAAAAAACTATGTGGAAATGTCTAGGTGGCAAGGTGAAAGCTAGAGGAGGATTCATTTTAGTGTGGAACAATGTCGTTGCTTCCGGGCTACCTCATTCGGGTGGAGTCCCTCAAGAGCACTAAGACCAAAAAATAATTCATCTTTGACAGGTGACTACGCAGACTCCATGACACCTAGAGATGTCTCATCTGATCCTACACCTCGGCATGTAGACACTCTATAATATCCTATCTCAGTTTTTTCCTTCTCCAATCGGTGCTCTCACTGCCCTATTGTTTGCAAATGCACCGAATAGTGTAGTTCGAGATAATGTAAGGCTGTCAAATGATATATTTTGTAAACAATGGGTTATGGCACCAAATTGACTACACAGATATGTCCCGGGAGGCTAGGTGAATGCTAGAGGAGGTTTCGTTTGGTGTGCGACAACGTCGTTGCTTCCGAGCTACCTTGTTTGGGCGGAGTCCATCAAGAGCCCTGAGACCAAAAATCGTTCAACTTAGATGGGTGACTACACAGACTCTATGACACCTAGAGACATCTCATCTAATCCTACACCTCAGTGTAGGGACACTCTATAATACCCTATCTCTATTTTTTCCTTCTTAAATCGGTGCTCTCACTGCCCTATTATTTGTAAACATGCTGAATAGTGTAGTTCGAGATAGTGTAAGGTTGTCAAATGGTATATTTTGTAAACGGTGGGTCGTGGCACCAAACCGACTACATGGACACATCTGGGTGCCTAGGCAAATGCTAGAGGAGGTGTCATTTTGGTGCACAACAATGTCATTTCTTTTGGGCTACCTCATTTGGGCGGAGTCCCTCAAGAGCCCTGAGACCAAAAAATCATTCAACTTCGATGAGTGAATACATGACTCCATGGCAACTAGAGACATCTCCTCTAACCCTAAACCTTAGCGTAGGGACACTCTATAATAGTTTCTCTCAATTTTCTCCTTCTCCAATTAGTTCTCTCGTTGTCCTATTGTTTGCAAACGCACCAAATAGTGTAGTTTGAGACAATGTATGGCTATCAAATGATATATTTTGTAAGCGTTGGGTCATGGCACCAACCGACTATGCGAGACATGTCTGGGTGGCTAGGTGAAAGCTAAAGGAGGAATCATTTTGGTGCGTGACAACATCATTGCTTCCGGGCTACCTCGTTTGGGCGGAGTCCCTCAAGAGCCCTGAGACCAAAAATCATTCAACTTCGACAGTGACTACGCAGACTCCATGGCACCTAGAGATGTCTTGTCTAATCCTACACCTGCCGTAGGGACACTCTACAATAGCCTATCTTGGTTTTTTTATTCTTCAAATGGTGCTCTCGCTGCCCTATTGTTTACAAATGCGTCGAATAGTGTAGTTTGAGACAATGTAAGGCTATCAAACGAGTATATTTTGTAAACGGTGGGTCGTGGCACCGAACCGACTATGTGGACATGTTTGGGTGGCCAGGTGAAAGCTAGAGGAGGTGTCTTTTTGGTGTGTGAAAATGTCATTGCTTCCGGGATACCTCATTTGGGCGAGTCCCTCAAGAGCCCTAAGACCAAAAATCATTCAACTTCGACGGGTGACTACGCAGACTCTGTGGCACCTAGAGATGTCTCATTTGATCCTACACCTCGATTGTAGGGACCATCTACAATAGCCTATCTTGGTTTTTTCCTTCTCTAATCGGTGCTCTCGCTGCCCTATTGTTTGCAAACATGCCAAATAGTGTAGTTTGAGCTGGTGTAAGGTTGTCAAATGGTATATTTTGTAAATAGTGGGTCGTGGCACCTGGACCAACACGTGCGCATGCATAGGTATGGTCTTGTAAACACTTGGGGAGGTGTCATTTTGGTTCTCTAAGCTCCAGGTCCTTCTGGGCTACCTCCTTCGCAGCCAAGAACCCCCTCTATATGTACATAAATCATTGTTAATTACTTCTCTTTTCTTGTAAAACAATGAAAGCTTCTCTTAGCTTCGAGAATTTATAATTCTCTACTAATAGTGCTAACCACGTGAAGGTGGAAGCTTTTCTAGCACCACTAACCTACATATAAAAGTCTTAGTCAAAGAAATTTAAGTTTCAAATCAAATCCATACTAGATATATACAAAATACACAAATTTAATAAAATATATGAAATTAAATTTATCTAACTAAAAATTATATATACCAAATAAATTATATATACCAGACATGAGCATTGTAAATTCATTGCAATGAACCATCAGATAAGATCTACTCGAATAGTAGACAGGACATGATTGCTTCATGATCTCGTCTCTCAAACCTTCCAAAGAATCTTGTTATTAGACCTTCCTTGATATCTATACAACTGAATATTTTTTGTTATAACTATATGCGAATATAAGAGTATTTTCCTGTGTGTCTCAAAGTCTTCAAACACCCAAACAGAGGAGTTTTTTAATGACTATCGTTGAAGCCAAGTTCCAGTAACTACCACTAACCCTATATGGTACTTAATATATTTGCCATCTATAATAGGAGAATTCAACTTCTTTCTTTCCTCGATGCAATGACATAAGAAATAGTTTGTTCCTTCTTCATTGTCTTCTATTGCAATAACTGCAAACACATGTCCTAAAAAAAAATGTTTAAACTCAAATTTAAATTGTACATATTAAAATTTCAATGTACATAACTTAATACAAAAATTGTAAATAACCATAGGTACCTTGTCGCACCAAAATAAAAATTTCATCAAATTCCTTGGATGTTGCAATTTCATCTACAGAAACAAGTCGTAATGCTTGTGGAGGTTGATAACTAGCAAGCAGAGTTAGAGGCCTACAAATCCATCCATTAACCCATTCTTGTGAATCACACTCAACTGTGAAAAATTTGATACAAGATTCAAAAAAACATGTCAAATTTCTTGTCCATGTGGCCCACGAAGTAGCATTTGAGCTACAAATGAGTGCATATCACTAGAACCAGTGAGTGTCATACAATCCTCATAGTTAGCAAATTTTTTTCCTCTATCAACCAAAAATATCTGTGAACCGTGGAAATTTCTTGAGAACCTCGGGCCATGTTGTCAATACACCATTCCACTATGCTCTTTGCATCTTTCAATTTAACACCATCTTTGTACTTAAACTCTTCTCTTGCAAGAGATCTTTCCCACATGCCCCTACACCATCATGCTCTCCTTTTCCATGTCCAACCTCAATGAAACTCCAAATATGTTGCACACCCATCTTGATGTGCATCCTGCTCATCCAATAAAACATTCATGCATTCTTAAACTGAGACGTGCAATTATTTGACCATAGATAATGTTGTTTGAAGTGGATGTCCGTATTAGACAAGTTTCCATAAAATAACTAGAAACACCCTTACACAAATTCAGTAGAATGAGTATGATCATCACTGATATAAAAATGGTACTCTCTTAAAATTTTCTGATCATTCTCTATACTATCAGGAGAATGTATAAATGCTATATGCACAAAAATGACAACTTGTACTGAGTTGTAATATTGTGATTGAACCTCCATTTGTGGTTGCAATGTATAATTCTCTACAAAATCTACCACTGAAACAATAGTACCAATAGGAAATGTGTCTTTACATATCTTGAACTATTCATCCAACCATCGAGCTCTATGTGTATGCCTAGCATACTCATAAACAATTTCATCCTTAAATTTTCTCATAAATTGAAAAACAGGCATATGTTCTGTAACTAGCTCACACTATTTAGACTCTTTTCCATCTTTCAACTGGTATGCAACTGATTTATATTTATCAAACTCAACTAAATTATTTCCTATTGCACCTTCAATTTTCTCATGGATGAAACTTTCCAATTTAGGTAATCCGCCACATGTACCACAACTTCCATCTAAACAATCCTGACTATAAAAAAATTGTCCGACTTCTTTTTCACAAAATATCATAGAAATGAAATCCCTGGAAGATATTCGTGGAACTTGAACACCACATTCTGATAACATAGTTTTAGAATGTAAAATAGAACTAATACATAAAAATTTGGCATAATGCATAGCAAATTCAACATGTTGCCTACAACAAGTGGTGTGAGCATGGTTGATTTTCACATAGAATGGTTTTAACATTTCAAAAAAAGCGTTTACTAATTTTAATTTCTAGATGATCTTGTTCAAACTTAAAAAAAAATTGACTTTGAGTCATATTTAAGAAATGCTTTAGATGTGGTTCGTGATTAATAGAACCAACTCTTCGTTTTACAACATCTCTTGTATTAGGTGAAACTCTAGTGTTATCATGCCAAAATTGAATAACAAATTCTCTTATAGCATCAATATTATATTTTTCCTTACACAGTAATCTAGTAGAAAATACCCAAAAATCAATGTTATTGAGTGATTGAAGGATATTATGTCTTTCAATTGCTTTCACTAGAGTTTTTCAATTAACTTGCAACATTCAACTTGTTTGCGTAATCAAACATTGTTTTTTATTGATTCAATTACAACACTAGTAGCAAGTACATGACGCACAATATTACTATCCCTAGTGCGTCTCTTGACACCAACAGTGTGATATGCATCATGAAGGTTTTCAACAATCAGTAGAGGTTAAATCATGTATATTAGATGTTGTCAATCCTAAGGTGTTTAATGTAGGTCTCATTTTATTAAATTTCATCAAACTAACCAACAACCTGACATCTTTGGGAATCATTTAAAATTTCAAAATGATTATCCAAAATTTTAGTGGCTTTTTTCTTCCGATTTTCCATTCGAAAGTTGGTCACACATTGGTTTCAAAAAAATTTCATTAATTTCAATAAAATAATTAGGTTTCTTACGAAAATCCACGGGAGGGTTTTTGTCAAATTTTCTTGTCTATAGTTTCAACCGAATTTCTTTATTCACATGATTCATTGTCTCCTTCAATTTCAAAATTTTCTACATCACAAGTATTTAATTCTTATTCAACATCGATAAAGAAAAACATCTTCATCATGAGTATTTAATTCAACTTCAACATTAACAATATAAACATTACCTAGTTCCTCATTACTTACAATAGTAGGGATTGAAGATGAACCTCTTCTTGATTCACGAAGATTCCGCATTCGCTCAGCATTTTAAAATATGTTTGCCTCTAATTCGTTTGGTATTTTTTTACTTAATGAATTCCTTTTTTGACTTCGTTTCTTGTCTTCCATGATGTTTTACTTCTGGTGATAAGAAAAACCTACAGAAAACAAAAGAATTTCACAGTAATTCGTATAGTAAATTCAAATAGTAAAAATCACATGGTAATTAGAACATTGGGATGCGTATAAATATGATTTATAAACCATGATCTCACTTTATAAACCTAAATTGCGTTCTGTAATTGTGCTTCTTTCTGTATCATCAAATCTGACCCTAAGGCTCGGGAAATCTTTTTTTTTCCCCAACCAAAGCTATGAAAGGTCATTATGAAGTGTAAAGGGTAAAAACTTCAAATTTTCTCTTCCATAGACTTGAACTATGATAAAAAAATTGAAATTTTTTCACAAAAATGGTGCCATTGCGTAGGGGAGACTGTTAGCTTCGTAGAAATATTGATTTTAAAGTGAATAGAATAAGATAAATACCATATTATACTTTTTTACTAACAATAGGTCCTTAAGACATTTTTTCCCACGAATGTTCATGTCTACGTTTAAGACTGCAACTTTTGTTTCACTTATCAAAATGTGATAAAACTTATACCATCCCAAGTGTAGAGAAATTATATACACATTAAATATATATATATATATATATATATATATATATGATATCGATGTTTTTGATATAGTTATGGCGGGAAAATGGAAAGCGTTCCATTTTCTAAATATTTTTGACCACTTGTTGGTGTGTGTGACTACCCGTTCATCATCCACCTCACCTAGATGAGTCATCTCACCTTGTGAGAGTCATAGGTCTTAGGAAGTCAAATGACAAGTGTCGATTCGTCATAGAATCGACATTGTCATTTACATCAATACATCATAGGAGTTAAATTCCTTATTTGGAATTATAACTCCTCTTCTAATGGTGTCATATGCATCAGCCAACGTCATATGTGTTAGTGGCATCATTGAGGTTATTTCCATGTTTAGGCATGGGGGTTACACAACACCCCTATTTGTACTTCCTATTTTTTTATCTATGAGTATAAGCAGACCCATTATTCTTACTTGAAATCTTCTTTCCATTGATTTGAATCTTGTGTATTGCGTTGGCTTGACATTACCATTAGAGTGCAACTTCATTGTGGTGCATCACTTTTTGACATCGGTTCTCACGAATCCCTCTTTCATGGTATCAGAGTTGGTTTCAGTAAACATGCACTCTTCGTTTCTCAGTTGTTTATTACTTCTAGTTTCTTCTCATTTCCTTGTGTGCAATTTTTTTTTATTATCATTTTGGAATTATTACTCACCTTGTATTGAGGTTTCAGTAGTTGCAATTTTGAGGTATTTGGTTGGTTTGCATTATTAGCTGAGTTCGTAATTGCATATTTCTAGATCTTTGTGGCTGTTTTTTCTGGGTTGTTCGTGTGTTACTTGTTGGTTGTGTTCAGATTCAGATCCTGTAGGGTAAAAGAAAACTCATTTTTTCTTGGTTCCTTGGTTGGCTGATGTTTTTCTTCTGCATGGACATCATTGCATTAGCTTCATTGGTCTCATGCATCTTGTGCTATTTTGCATTTGAATCCGCAGCTCCAACATTCACCCGCTGCTCATGGCTCCTTTTCTCGGATAGTCAAACGCTCACCCGCTACTCGTGGCTCCTTTTCTGGATAGTCACATTCAAACCTACTTGTGCCTCCTTCTCTAGACAGTCACGTTCAAACCTGCTCGTGCCTCCTTGTCTAGACAGTCACATTCAAACCTGCTCATGCCTCTTTTTCTGAGCAATCAAATGTTCAAACCTACTCGTACCTGTAAAGAAACAAACCAACACGTGGATGTTTTCTCCCTCTAACCGTTACAAAATCCTAAACTCACCTTCACGATGTAGTTAGCTAGAGATATTATTTTCCACCGGTGGTTTACCTACCTCTCCTGGTATGTGGCCTGCCTCTCCTTCCCACGTGGCCTTCCTAATCCACCCGCAGTGTACTATCTTTCTAAAATACGTTCTTTTTATCACCTTAAAAAAATGTGTTTGTATACGTTTTACTTTATCACTTTTCTTAAAAATGTATTGTTTCATTACCTTTTAAAAGTTTTAAGGTAAAAACATTTATTTCATTGGCACTGTAATTTTTTTGGGTATATTTTGTTTTTTGTATTATTACCTTCCTTCGAGTGCCAAAGATGAAGGGTGAGGTCCAGGATTGGCAGGAGGCTAATCCCCCCTCACAATACAAACAAATCCTATCTCAAATTCTATGTCATTTCTAATTGGCATACATACGACACCTTTTGCATGCGTTTAGGTGATTTTTAAATATGTTTGCAAAGCTTATTGGCTTTTTCTCATTAGTTGTAGAATTGTTTTTTTCTATAACTTTTGATTTGTTGCTTGGATCTAAGCACTTCTTTAGTCAAAGTTACATGTTTTTTCACATTCTAGATGATGGGATTATTATTTTTGTAAACACACTAGTTTTATAAAGTGCCACATTCTCGGGGTGTCACTTTGTATTGCTTGTGAAATCTCTTTTCGGATCATCTTGAGCTTTGTTTTGTCTTCCATAGTCTTACAACAAAGGGATTGTTTCATGTGACATGAGATGTTGTTTCTCACAAAGCCCCTTCTTCCCCTCTTGTTTCTCTCGTTCTTGTGCTTGCTTACGGTGACGATCTGTTGTGCCCAATGAACCTTGATTGTTGTCTCCACCTTTGTGCGTTATTACGCTGATTGTAAAGTGAGTGACAGACTGGTTCTTGGCACATAGTCGCATCTGGTTGTAATCAACGCACTAAATTATAAAGCACCAAACTCGGGGGGTGTATTTTTGTTCTGGGGTGGTTGTTTCTTTTCTCTCTCCTTCTGCATTCTTTGGTTCTATCTCTTCATTATGGATATCTCTAAAGTACCATTGCTCTCACCTTTTAATTTCTTCGAATGAAAATATAAAATTATATTGGTTT
This sequence comes from Taxus wallichiana var. yunnanensis, assembly GCA_018340775.1. Lineage (NCBI taxonomy): Eukaryota > Viridiplantae > Streptophyta > Pinopsida > Cupressales > Taxaceae > Taxus > Taxus wallichiana. The sequence goes on from CM031235.1 coordinate 603,769,622, forward strand.
TGTGAAGTAAAGGGTTATACCGAGTTACCATGGGGTTAGAGACAGACCTAATGATGAACCTAAAAATCAATGGTTTAACCGTTGTGATGAAGCCTTAAGTTTTATTTGTATGTCCATCTCTCCTGACTTTCTCTTCCACATCGAAACTTCCTCAACACCCCATCAAGTGTGGAAAATTCTTGATGCTATGTTTGGAAAGAAAGATGACATGAGAGCACATGAGTTGGAGAATGAACTACTAGGTTTAATCCTAGTGACTTTGAAAACCTACAGGACTTCTTCTCAAAGTTTTTCCACACTAGACTGCTTCTAAAGGAATGTAAAGTGGATAAGAAAGACTCTCAATTGATCTTGTCAATTCTTTCTAAGTTAGGTCCTAAATACTCTGTCTTCATTTCAACTTTCCACACCATGAAATCCACCTTGGGTAGTACTTGGACTATGCCCTCCTTTGACAGTTTTTTGTCCCAACTCATTCGAGAATAGGACAAACTCATTCAAATGGGGACTCTAAAATCTAATTCACATGCCCTTGTGGTGAATAAGGGCAAGAAAAATGAAAAGAAGAAAGAAACTAAGGACCAACCTAAGAAAGAAACAAAGACCAACCAACCCCAGCCTAAGCATTGTTTTTGGAAACAAATTGATCACTTAACTCATTTACTCGAGAAGAAAAAATAAGTGTTCCTGAATCCTCAAACAAAATGCTCGGAAGGGTGAGTCTTCTAATGCAAAGGAGACTAAAAATGAAAAGAAGAAAGGTAAGGCCCTCATAGCTAGATCAGCTCCATCATCAACTTGGATTATCGATTCCAGTGCCTCGCACCACATGGCTTCTTCAGAGGTTGTCTTCTTTAGCATTCAACCATGTGGTATGTCAAAATCACATTGGGTGATGACACTCATGTGTTGGTTTCCAGTAGTGGATCAATAGAGATAGAAGGTGGAACATTTAACCAATTGTTGAGTGTTCCCAATCTCTCTACCAATATCCTATTAGTTTACCAAATCACCCTCCTTGGTGAAGGAATGTGAGTGGAATTTGGTCCTAACTCGGTTATTATTCGTGAGCTTAACTTTGATCGCATGTGGGCTGAGGGAAAGGTAAATCGCCATTCATGGTTGTATACCTTTTCCCACTTCTCTTCTGATTTGATGCCCAATGCATTACTCACTCATGCAAATGAGGTTAGTAAGTTATGGCATGAATGTTTTGGGCATCTAAATTATCGTTACCTTGAACAATTGAGCCAAAACAAAATGGTCAATGGGCTACCCCAAGTTAAGTTTTCTAAGGGTCTTTGTGAGGGTTGTACCCTTGGAAAGCACCCTAAAAAAAGCTTTGACAAGGGAAAATCCTGGAGAGCTACTCATCCCTTGGATCTTGTTCATAGTGACATTTCTGGCCCTTTTCGTCTCCTTCTTTTACTAGAGCTCTATATATACTAACCTTCATTGATGACTTTTCGCATTATACTTGGGTATATTTTCTTAAGCTTAAGTATGAAGTTTTTGAGCATTTTCAAAACTTTAAGGCTCTTGCTAAGAAATAAGTGGAATGGTCTATCAAGGTTCTTTGAACCGACAATGGAGGTGAGTATGTGAGCAACAGGTTTGAGGATTTCTACACTTCTGAGGGGATTTCTTTGCAGCGTATAGTTGCTTACAGCCCTTCCCAAAATGGAGTTGTAGAAAGAAAGAACCGAACTTTAAAGGAGATGGCTACTTGTATGGTTCACTCAAAATATCTTCCTCCACAGTATTGGGCTGAAGCAGTGAATTGTGCTTGTTATATTCAGAACCATGCTCCACACAAGGTAGTAAGAGGGATGACACCCTTTGAAGACTGGTTTGGACACAAGCCTGATGTCGAGCACTTTTGAGTCTTCAGATCCAAGGCTATGGCTTGGATTCCCAAAAAGAAATACAAGGCATTGGATCCATAATCCAAACCTTGTATCTTTTTTGGGTATATTGATGGCATGAATGGATATCAATTGTTGAACCCTACCACCCGTGAGCTTTATATTGAGAGGAGTGTGAAGTTTGATGAGTCATCCTTGACTTTAACTTCCACTAAGGTTCTTTTGCCCACTGATTCAGATTTTGACTCTTCAGATGACGATGTTGTTAAGTGAGTTCCACCTCTCCCTGATCCTCTCGATCCTCAAACTTCTAAGTCTTCTGATTCTGATAGTAGTGATGATGTGGACTATGTCCCTTCTCACTCAAGTGAAGAATCTTCCAACTCGAGGCCGAGCCTTTGAGACCTATTTCGCCGGGAAAATTACAGAGTGCTAGAGATTTAGTTGGAGATCCTTTCGATGAGAGACGTACTCACTCAAACGTCACCGAACCTCACTTCTTCTTTGCCTCCGATTCGATCCACCGTCTTTCTAGGAAGCTTCTAGGATTCCCGAGTGGGATTCTACCATGGATAAGGAGTATTCCTCACTCATAAATAATGACACTTGGGATCTTACCCTTCTTCCAAAAGGAAGAAAATTGCTCGGTGTAGGTGGGTATATCAAACAAAGTATGGAGCTAACGGATAAATTGAGAAGTATAAAGTGTGACTTGTAGCTAAGGGTTTCTCCCGGTGTAGCTGGGGTTGATTACTCGTAAACCTTTGCTCATTGCCAGAAGATGACTTCCATTTGACCGAACCTTGCCATCGCTGCCGCTATAACAGATGGGAAGTCCACTAGATGGACGTTAAGAGTGCCTTCATTTATAGGGACCTAGAGGAGGAGATCTATATGGAATAACCTCTGGGTTATGTCCATGATCCATCCCTCATTTTCAAATTAAATAAGTCTCTATGGTGGAACAAGCCCCTCATGCCCGGTATGCCAAGATGGACTCCTTTTTACTTGCATCAAGGTTCACTCGGTGTCACTCTGACCCAAATGTGTATATTCTGCGACAGGATGACTCCATGCTTATTCTTGTTCTCTATGTTGATGACTTGTTGATCATAGGTAGCTCTTATTCTATCATTGATTCTGTGAAGATATCCTTGGCCAACAAGTTCTCCATGTCTGACTTAGGATTGCTTCATTACTTTCTTGGGATCTAGATTTCACAATCTGACTTAGGAATTATGATCTCACAACCTAAGTAATCTCTTTATTTTCTTTCTTGGTTTCACATGTCCGATGACAAGTCCTCACCTACTCCTTTTATTTCTGGGATTGATTTGGTTGCCGATTGCTCTTCCCCCTTGGTTAACGGTACCCTTTATCGATAGTTAGTGGGAAGATTGATCTACCTTATTCACACTCGGCCTAGATCTATCCTATGTCATCGGGATCGTGTCCAGATTTATGCAGACCCTCATGAGCTACATTTAAAAGTAGAAATTTGGATCTTTCACTATGTTCGTGGCACCCACACTGATGGGATTCATTACTTAGGAAGGACTAAGATTGACTTGGTTGGATTTACTGACTTAGATTGGGCGGTGATCTAGATCATTAGAAGTCTACCTTAGGCTACGATTTCACTCTTGGTTCAGTCCTATCTCGGTTGGTCCAAGAAGAAGCGGAACACCATTACCATATCATCGATAGAATAAAAATACAGAGGAGTAGTTAACACCGCCACAAAAGTTGTTTGGTTAAGTGCTATCTTGATGAGTTTGGCATCCACTTTTGGTGGCCTACCATTATATACTATAACAACATGAGCAATATCTTGATTTGTAGAAATTCAGTTCAAAGATCGGTGAGATGAAGCAAACTAAGATTCATATGCACTTCATACAGAGCTGATACATGAAAACATCATCGACATATAGTATGTTCGAGACACTGATCAGGTTGCAAACATTTTCACGAAGCCCTTCACCGAGGTGAAGTTTCTTCACTGCAGCTCTCTTCTTGGGGTGAGATCTGCACACGCATGCCCATCTTCTTTGGGCTATATAGTCCTCCTTCTTCTCCTCTTCTTCTTTCTAGAAATATGTTGTTTGTACATGGGCTCCTTATCGTGCCTTTAGTTTCTAGGCCCCATTGACACATCTTTCTTAGTTGTCTAGAGGAGTCTTTTTTTTCTGTTAAGACTTACCTTGACCTCTTCCTTGGCTTCGATGAAGGGGGGCTTTGGTGTGTGTGACTGCCCAGTCATCATCCACATCACCTAGGTGAGTCATCTCGCCTCATGCGAGAGTCATAGGTCTTAGGAAGTCAAATGACAAGAGTCATATTCTCGTCATAGAATCGACATTTTCATTTGCGCTAATGCATCGCATCATAGAGTTACATTCCTTATTTGGAATTTTAACTCCTCTTCTAGTGGTGTCATATGCATACCAACATCATATACGCGGTGGTGTCATTAAGGTTCTTTCCATGTTTAGGCATGGGGGTTACACAACACCCCTATTTGTAGTTCCTATTTTTCGATCTATGAGTATGAATGCACCCATTATTCCGAATTGCAATCTTATTTCCATTTATTCAAATCTTGTGTATTATGTTGGCTTGACGTTACCATTGGAGTGCAACTTCATTGTGGTGCATCACTTTTTGACATCGGTTCTCACGAATCCATCTTCCACCACTTTCACAAAAAAATCATTAAAAAAATATTACTTAAAAAAAAAAAATAAAATCCATCCTAAGATAGATAACTACATCTAACTTTTCACCAAAGAAAAAAAAAACAAGATTTGGTCATCCAAATCGCGGGTAAATGGACTATAATCTTATAGGTTTTTTCATAAACAAAACCAAGTCATAATTTTAAGTGTTTAATATAGCTAAAATTGTTCATTTTTTTTTAAATTAGTATTTTAGAAACTAGATTCTGGATGCTATGATTCATATTTATATAATTTTTCTAATTTTGAGTGCGCGTATTGCTAATAATCCCGACAAGTTGAGATTTCACTATTTTTTTCAATATGACGTCCACTTATGAACCCTTTTTTGTCCACCAACTTGGTGAACTTACCCATGATTCTTATATGAGAATGGGCATATTCCCATTAAATACAAGTTTAAAATGTATGTTTGTATGAGAATGAATATTTGCCCATTTTGTCTATGTGTAGTGTGTCATTTTCATTGTTCTTATTACTCACTTTTTTTTTTTTTCTTCTATGATTTTTATGTGAAAATGGACATATTCCTTTACATGAGAATGGGCATATGCCCTTTCAATACAAGATAAAAAATGTTTGTTTGTATGAGAATAGACATATGCCCATTCTGTCTATGTGTATTGCCTCATTTTCATTGTTCTTGTTACTCACTTTTTCAGCCATTAATAATTTTTTTTTCTCAAAAAGGAATAAAAACTAATTTCTCTAAATGTTCTTCCAAGGTACCATCTCATTATTTAGAACATCTAATATAAACCTCTGATGTGAGTACTATAAGTTATATAATTTTTATCATTTTCACATCCATATTATATTATGAGTAATAGAAGAAAGTTCTTGTCATTTTAGCATGTCTATAGTAATCATATCTAACTCGGTCTTTGTTTAAGAATGGGTAGTTTCCCATTCTCTCATAAAAACATACATTTTTTTCATCTTATCTTGAATACAATGTAATTTTTTTCTCTCAGAATAAAGTTTACTTCATTTTCATAGTAAACATAGTCATATGCCTCGGAAATAAGTTGACTTCTCTCTCATATAAACATACATTTTTTTCAACTTATCTTGAATACAATGTAATTTTTATAATCGAGAATGAATTTTACTTCATTCTCACAGAAAACATAGTAATATGCCTCAAAATGAAGTTTACTTCATTCTCATAGCAAACATAGTCATATTCCTATTATGATTCATTCTCATAGCAATAAAGATAACCCATTCTAACTTCCTTTATAGAGGCATTAAAATGGGTTCAAGAAAATTAACATAGAACAATCATTTTAATTTTCGTAATGTAAAATATTATTTTTAATTTATAGTTATTATTAAATGATACAATATTATTTATTGTATTTAATTATTAGTATTATCAATTACTATTGTTAATTAATTAATTTTGATTTTAATTTTGTTAATATCTTAATCAACAAGCAACCATTTCCTTTCTTCAGAAGAGAACCTTATGGATCCATTTTTGGAATAATTTATGCAAATAAGGAATTTCATCAAACATGGAAGCAAATGGAAAGTGGGGAATGGCAGAGATATAAAATTTTGGGGGGATAACTGGTCTAATTGTAGTCTTATTGATAGATTTGGAGCAGTCAGAGACAACCTTGAACGTAAGTATGGTACTAGAATCATGGATTACATTGTGACAGGGATGGCAACAAGAAGAAATGGGAAAACTCACCGTGGATAGGGAATATCTTAACCACATGGTGTCCTCTTTAAAAAAGCATTTGGACTTTATCCCCTTAAGTCAACTGGATGTTTATGATGAATTAGTATGGAACAACTCTATTGATGGAGATTACTCTGTTAAATCTGGATATAATTCTTTCTTTCAAACTGTTTAGAGTGAGTGATGGTGAGCTCACACCAAAAATCATTTTTTCTTTTGGATTGCTCTTAGGGGTAGAATTCTCACCAATGATAACCCAATAAGAAAAGGTTTCATAATTCCAAATAGATGTCATCTCTGTAGAAAAGAATCGAGGATATTAGACACCTGTTAGTTCATTGTGAGTATGCAACTAAAATCTGGAGTGTTGCCTTTTCTAATTTCAATGTCTCTTGGGTTGTTCCAAAGGACTTCATCTAGTTTTGAACCTAATGGAATCCTCCTTTTAAACACTGTGTTGTGATAAGACTCTAGAAACTGGTAATGCCCATATTATTTGGAGGATTTGGAAAGACATAAATGATGTCATTTTTAGAAACATTAGACAGCAGTGCAAGTTTAGCTTTGTTAAGATTACTAATGTTGTCAAAGAGAACATCGAAAGATTCAAACCTCCCAAGAACAAGAATTATCCTAAAAATGAAGAACATATTTTGTCCAAATGGAAGATTGGAGTTGATAATATTCAGAATAACATCTGTTCCAACATTGTGGTCTTTGATACATTGGAACCCTCCTGATCTCAATTGGCACAAATTAAATTTTGATGGAGCTTCAAGGAAATCTTGGGATTGCTGCAAGGGGAGGAGTAATTTGAGATCATAGAGGCGCCTCGATTACCACCTATCTTTGGTAAAATGGGGATACAAACTAACCATTATGTTGAAGCCTTGGCTGCTCTTTGGGGGCTTAGAATTGCTCAGACACATAACATTCAAAATATTATTCTGGAAGGAGACTCACTAAACATCATTAATCATCTAAATCAGTCTTCACCTCCAAGCTAGAATATCAAGGATTTCATCATGGAATCTATAAGCATTTGTCAAACATTCAAAAATATCCGAATCAAGCACACATATTGGGAAGGAAATAAGGTTGCTGATGAATTGGCCAATTATGGCATAAATAATAATCTAGTTATTTGGGATAATGTTAATCACATCCCTGAGAAGGTACAAAGTAGCATTCAAGCAGAAATTTATGGGCACTCAAGTATGAAGTAAGGGTAATGATTATTTGGAGTGGCCTTTAAAGGAGATAAAAGATCGACCTTGTGGGAAATATCAAATAAACTATGGCCGCATTAACTTTCATCACTCCCAACATGTGTGTGGGATTCTTAATATTCGGGATAGGTAGAATGGCACCCACATTTCATGTAGTAGTCTAAATAAGGGTTTCAAGGACAAGAACGACAAGAATTTTACAGAGGAAAAAATGGGAGGAGCCCCTTGCCAAGTTGAACCCAGTAGTGATCCAGAATGAAAGAGAAACAAGGAGCCGTGGAACCTCCTCAAGCAGGGTAGAATTACAAACTTCATTGATCAAATTCAGGGGCACGATCAGAGCATTTCAATCCAATTCGCTATGGATTGGAAGGACTGAAAAGTTGAGTATGGAGGGCATAAAATACCCATTAATGAAGAACTAATTTCCGAAGCCATAGGCCTAGAGATGGAAGGCTTCCGTTTCTTCAACAAGAGGATCGACAAAAAGGCTAAGGAGAAAAATTTTGCTGCTGATAACGAGGAGCTAGTTTTTGCTACTGCGGGTTTGAGGGTAAGTTCTATCCCATCGCCCTTTGATGAAATCACCCGTATGATGGTCCGGTACATATCTTTGGAAGGGAGATATGTTACAGTTCCTATTAAACACCTAGTGTTCCTTAACCATTTCCATAGGAAAATCATAGTCTGCTTCCTGCATTATCTTTTGAACTCCCTTGAATGCTCCATCTTGGAGTTTCAGAAGCATACTCATGCTACCCCCCTGCATCAAGGTCTTATTTTCTTACTGCACAAGCTATGTGTTACTAAATACCCTAGTCTTCCTCCCTCCCCGCCTATGTTCCACTCTCTCCCACCACCACCACCACCACCACCCCACCCCCATCCCTTCCACCATGACCCCCACCCACTTCCCGTCCACCACATCCAAGCCTAAAATGAGGAACCATAAGAATCTCAAATTGGACACCCCTGTTTCGGGCAAATTCCTTCGCAACACTAAGGATTTGGAAGTTTTCGAAAACCTTTTGCACATCGTAGTGTAGGCCATGAAGAGGCCTTACAAAAGATGGAAACAATTCTTCTCAAAGGATGGAAGCCTTGGAGAATAAGATGATGAAGCTGAATGAAGAAGTGCAACATTTGGCCAAGTAAAAGGCAAAAGGAAGATGGAAGATGATCGATCTTGACAATAAGCAAGTTGAGGACATCTACAAAAACCTTAACTCCTTGGAAAATTGGCTAGGAAGAGCAAAGGATCACCATGAACACAACATGGCAATTTTTAATGCAATCAAGTGATTTCCTTTAACAACATGTTCGTAGCATCTCTATGCTTAGTGGGATCTTGGACACCCGTGGGGAATGACAAGGTGAGCACCAAACCATAGCAAACTGGATGAGAAGGATCCCACACACATGACAACGGTGGCTCTCTTTACCTCACTACAAACCGTTAAATCTAGACTTACCAGAGCTACCAAGAAGTAAAGGAGGTCTTTGTTGCAGATGCTGATCTTCATCATTGCTATTCTTTTGTTGTTTTTTGGCCGCATTGTTGCAGCGCAAGATCTGTTTTGCTCCTATGTAGTAACTTTTTGGTTACGGTTGGCTTTAACGCTTATTCTAGATGTTGATCCATTTTTGTGGAACCTATCAATAATTTATCTAGCTTTTAGGCCCTCTATGTAATCGTGGTATAGTCCCTTCAAAACTATTTACCATTAATAAAATACAATAAAAAATTGATTAGTCCTAATATGATATGTTAAATATATATTCTTTGATTTCTAATTTTTCATGATTAAAGTTTAAATTTTTTTATCGGCCCATTTCGAGCATTAAAATTAATGAAGCATTATAAATAATAATGGAGTTTATAAAGTTTAATTATATGTATTTTTATAATATTATTTAATTATTTTGAAATTATTTTTTATTCATTTGATAATATAATTAGATGTCATTTTTAATATAATAATTGAAGTTTATTAGTAATATTAATTCTTGTAGTTAATATTAATTGATAGGATATTTTTTTGAAATTAATTATAATATTAATAATCAATTATTTAAATTAGCACTAATAGTAATTAATTATAATATTATTAATTAATTTTTTTAAAATTAATTAATACTAATATTATATAATCACAATGATTTCTACTACTAATCAATGTTAATGATGAACTATTAATTACTAATAACTTTATTATAGGGAGGAAATTTGTACCAGTCATTTATTATGGTAGGTTTGACTCAAATTTTAAATTTTGGTGCTTTTTTTTACATTTTCCACAAGATTGATTCAAATTTTAAATTATATAGTTTAATTTTTGGGAGGAAATTCATAATTGTCATTTATTATGTCAGGTTTGATTCAAAATTTGAATTTTTGGCACAGTGTTTTTACGAGGCAATTTATTTTGGCCAAGTACATTATAAAAATATTGATTTTGAATGAATCGGGTTTTGGTTTTCGCTCTATTGGGAAAGATATTTTTTCATTCAAAGATTTATCTGGGGAAAGATGAATAACGTAGATGTGCTCGAAAAAATAAGAAGATATAAATATTTTGCAAAATAAAGAAGAAGAAACAACTTCTGAAACAATGATTTTACAAGGGAGACTATTGGACAGACAATGATTTTGCAAGGGGTACTATTGAAGATTTCTCAAATGGAATACAACAATGGAAGAGAAGGCTATTCAAGGTTTTTATATCTCAATTTTTCCAAGTTTACTTCTAAAGCGTAAAAATGTATACTAACAAAGATCTTTTAATTCACAATCAACTATTTGAACCATTTTTCCATATATCTCATTTATTTTAATGTCTGAAAAATGTATTGATTTGTTTCCTTGCATAAACGTAACAACAAACAAATACATAAATCAATTTGTTTACATTCGTAAATGTAATAACTACCAAATATACAAATCAAAATTGTTTCGTTCCTTTTAATGTCGTAAGGTCTAAAATGCATACCTATTTATGGTGCAAAAAAAGATTGTATGGAATCAGTAATGCTTGTCTCTCTCTGTGTATTTTTTACGACAATTGAAACTTTTTTTGTTACCTCTGCAATAAGTTTCTTTTTCAATAATATATGTATCCAATCAGCCCAAATCCTTTCGCATACCTTCATCTTTCTCCTACAAAATCTCTAAATGAAAAAACCTAGCCATAAGAGAGAAAAAAATAAAAACTTGACCATTAGAGAACAAACAATCAAAACCCGAGCCATTCAAATTCAATATTTTTATAAAGTATTTGACCAAAGAAAATCACCTCTAAAATAAAGCACCGAAATTCAAAATTTGAATTTATTGTACCATAATAAATCACCACCCTTTAATGATTAAATGCCTTTAATATCCTACTATCCTAAGTCTCGAAATTTTAATCTATCCTACTGTAATAAATCACCAAACTATAATGCTTAAATGCCTTTAATATACTAAGTCTATCATAAATACTTAACCACAAAAGGGTACATATTTAAATGCTTTAATATGCTTACATATTTGAATTGATTTTAAATAGAAATTTAAATAATGAAAAATATAAAGTAGAATTTATTGTCATACCATTTTAGACACATGTAATGTTTTAAAATGTCCACATTTACCGAAAATATGTTTTAATAATGAAATCATGAAATTTTAAAGGTTTTTTTAAATACTGATAAAATACTTCATATTTATTGTGTTTTAGAATGGTCACCCATTCTCACAAAGCATGTATAAAGTTATAAAAAAATTGAATCTATCCTATAATAATAAATCAACACCTTTTAATGGTAAAATTTTTAAATGCTTTAATATCGTAAGTCTATCATAAATATTTTTAAAAATATATTTGAATTGATTGGTCCCATTTTATGTTTTAATTAGATATTTGAATAATGAAAAATATATAGTAGAATTTATTGTCAAACCTAATTAGACACTTGTAATAATTACTATTTTCGTATTTACTTTCATGAGAATGGGTTTAATGCTAAAATTCTAAAATGCTTTAATATCCTAATATCCTAAGTCTATCGTAAATATTTTAAAACATAAATTTGAATTGATTGGACCCATTTTATGGTTTAATTAGATATTTGAATAATGAAAAATATATAGTAGAATTTATTGTCAAACCTAATTAGACACTTGTAATAATTACTATTTTTGTATTTATTGTTATTATAATGGGCACCCATTCTCACAACTTGTATAAAGTTAAGAAATTGATTGATCTTTTTTACATTGTCTTGTATTGAATGGACATATGCCCATTCTTATATAGGAATCATAAAAGACTTTCTTGGGAAGATAACAATCATAAAAGAAGAGTATGTATTAGAAATTCTCACAACTTTGAAATAACTATTCAAATGACTAAGTATTGACGAAAGTACACATGCCCACTCTCATAGAATCAAAATTTCTTGTATGAGAATGTTTAGAATGGGTACATGCCCATTCTCATACAACAAATATGTTTCAATCATGATTGTGCCCATGCTCATTCTCAAAAAATTAAATAATACTTCTATTATAAAGTTTAGAATGGGCATATTCCCTTTACGATAGGAATAATCAAATTTAATTTATTTTAGAATGGGCACCCATTCTCACATCTCATTAAAGAGTTATGAAATTGATGGAGCTTTATGGCATTGTCTTGTATTGAATGGGAAGATGCCCCTTCTCATTTAGGAATCATAGAAGAAGAATAAGAAGAGTATGGATAAAACAATCTCACAATTTTTAAATAGATATAAATAGGAATAATAGAGGCAATCTCATAAAATCACTATTGCTTGTATCACAATGTTTAGAATGGGCATATGCCCATTCTCATGCAAAAAAAATTGTTGTCTTGTTTTGAATGGGCATTACATTTTTAATCTTCCTATTCTACATAAAATAATTTCTTGGGTAGATAGGAATCATAGAAGAAGACTATTCTTTATAAATGGCCATGGATTTTAAATAAGTAAAAAATTTATTGACCATGTTTACATTGTCTTGTATCAAATGGGCAGCTTCCTTTTCTCATATAGGAATAAAAATGATTTCTTAAGGAAGATAACAATCATAAAATAAGAGTATGGCTTAGATATGCTCACAACTTTTAAATAGGAATTCAAATGACTAAGTATTGAGTAAGTATTGATGAGTGTGCACATGCCCATTATCATAAACAAATATGTTTCAGTCATGACTGTGTGCATGCCCATTCTCAAAAAAATAAATATTACTTGTATTATAAAGTTTAGAATGGGCATATACCCTTTATTATAGGAATAATCAAATTTTTATTTGTTATATAATGGGAACCCATTCTCATTTAGGAATCATAGAAGAAATTCTTGGGTAGATAGGAATAATAGAAAAAAATGAAGATTATGGATTGAAAAGTCTCAGATTTTTTATATTTTTAAATAGGTTTAAATAGGAATAATAGAAGCAATCTCATAACATTGGTATTTCTTGTATTACATAATTTAGAATGGGCATATGCCGATTCTAATGCAAACAAAATATTTTTTTGTTTTGTATTAAATGGATAGATGCAAACAATATCACTAAGATTAAAATAAGTAGAATGGTCATATGCATATTCTCTTTAATATATTTTAGAAAGATAATTTTCCCTTGTAATGGGAATTTTCCTATTCTCATAATGGAATCATTAAAAAAATAAAAATATTATGGATAAAATAGTCTCATAGTTTTTAAATTTTTAAATAGGTTTAAATAGAAATAATAGAAGCAATCTCATAACATTGGTATTGCTTGTATTACATCGTTTAGAATGGGCATATTCTGATTCTAATGAAAAAAAATGTTTGTTTTATTTTGTATTAAATGGATAGATGCAAACAATATCGCTAAGATTAAAATAAGTAGAATGGGCATATGTGTATTCTCTTTAATATATATTTTAGAATGAGAATTTTCCCTTAAGAATGGGAATTTTCCTATTCTCATAAGGGAATCATTAAAAAAATGTCAATTATTGTTCATACTAGAGAAAAATGAAAAAATAATAAAAATAATTATAGAGATAATGTTAGTATATGAAGAATGGGCATATGCCTATTCTCTTTAATTTCAATCATAATAGAAAGTCCATTATTGTTCATGGAGATATGTGAATAAGTATAATAAAAAGAATACATATAATGTTTACTTTGTTTAGAGTGGGCACTTACCCAATCTCGTCACCTTTGTAGGTGTATCAAATCCAACATGTCACTTGGTAATAGTTACTCTGATTCTTGAAACTGTATGCATGTCACTCAAAGAAATGGCATGAATTTTCAACTCATAATCATGTTAAATTATTATAAAATGAAGATTACAAAATGATTAACTATCCTTTATATCTACATAGTACATATTATCAATTAACAAGGTAATAATGCAATCTTTGTTGGAAAAAAATTGCTAACTAATTTTATAATCATATAGACAACTTTGAATCTTATAAGAAAGAAACAAAATTTATTCATCATCACAATAATCAATATATAAAACAAGGTAATAGTAGCGCCTAATAATGATTCAAACGTCAACATTAAATAAGATCATTTCACAATAAATATTTTACATAATCAAAAGCCATACATCATCACAGGAATTAATAGAGATAAAATTTAATTTTCTATTATTTTGCTATGATTCATAATAAACAAATTTAATCTTGTATTGAAAGGGAATATGCCCATTCTCATATAGGAATCATAGAAGATAAATAGAGGAAATATTTATTTCTTTTAGAATGGACGCTTTCCCATTCTCATATCATCTATAGTGATATTAAAATGATTAAGTTCAATATTACTTCAATGAGGTAGAATGGTTAGAATAGGCATATGCCCATTCTCATACAAACAATTATTTTTATGATTATGATGAGAATGGGCATATGTCATTTATCATATGACAATGGGTATTTACCCCTTCTTTATCTCATAATAATTCAGCAAAGAAGAGTTAGAATAATTCATGCCTAAATTTTTCTTCAAATATTGTGCTTCACAAGCTGAAATGGTCTTACAAAAGAGGGAGCCCAAAGTGGAAACTTAAAGGGTAAAAAAAAATTTAGTAGAGAGAACAAAAATATCTCAGAAATATTCTTCAAATCTTTTGCTTCAAAGGATGAAACGGTCTAACAAAATATAGGTATCCCAAAGCGGAAGGACAAATAAGAAAAGTTAAAAGGATGAAAAAGAAAGAGATAGCTTCACTAACAATAGTTAACCTTAAAATTCCCAAGATATCTACCATCATCGAAAATAATAACCACCGTCATTCTCTCTACCATGCCATAGATTCCATTAATTTCACCAATTTCCCTCCAATGGGTGCTCGAAGACATGTTTCACAAACAAGTACCTTCAAATAATAAAAGGTGGTAAATAATTTATTTGTAAATTAATGGTCTCACTATTCCATGGAAAAAAACAAATGTAAATATTAAACTAGTATATATATCTTAAATACATCTATCTAAAAGACACCGAGAGATATCAATCTCGAGGTGCCTATATTAGAATTCACACATAAATTAAATAGGATATCTCTTGGTATCTTTTAGATAGATGTATTTAAGATATCTATACATAGGGTGAATTTCCATCTATCTTCACACTTATTCACTTATTATTTATCCCCTATTAAAATAAATTACATTTACGTGTATAAATATAATAGCATAGATATTTTAAATACATCTATCTAAAATACATTGAGAGATATCAATCTTGAGGTGCCTATCTAACTTATGTGAGAATTCCAATATAGCCACCTTAAGATTGATCTCTCAGTGTATTTTAGATAGATGTATTTAAGATATGTTAGTTTTTAAATATAGAAATGTATTTATTAAATTTTAATTACAAATATAAAATATTTATTTATATGTTTTATTTATAAAACACATCTAAATGTAAAAACTAAAATAAAACTAATATAAAATAAATATACATCTAAAAGTAAAAATACATTTAAAAACTAAAAATAATATAACACTTATTCACACTTATTATTTATGGGCACTAATTATCTTCCACTAAAAATAAATATAGTTACTTACATATAAAAGTAAAAAAATAAAAGGTAAAAATAATATAGATCAATATAATATAATAATATTATAGTTACTTACCCATTCACACTTATTATTTACTCGTAGTAATTATCTTCCAATAAAAATTAATATCCCCGCACTAATTATCTTGAATTTACTTGGAGTAATATTTGGCACTGTTATTTACCAATTCACACTTGTTATCTTTCACACTTTTAAAATAACTTACATTTCCATTTCCATTTATAAATACATAATCATATATTTATGTCTTCAAATAAATAGTTTTTCAATCAATGCACACCATTACACTCCTTACCTGTTAATGTAGGAACACCTCTCGGTGTAACAATATTGTAGCCATGTTTTAGGTTTAATTATTGCACTTAAAATAAAATTTAAATTTTCAAAAAATCATAGCCATGTTTGAGGTTTTTTTATCGATAAATGCTTTTCACCGGAGCTTTGAACTGGGGGTTCTTGGGTCCCCTCCCTTACATAACATTGTATACAATATCCAAAAGAAAGGTAGTCTAAAAGCAAGAAAGAAGTTTAAGCATGGATGCCCTAAAAATGACAAAAAACAAAACCAAAAAAAAAATACTATATAACTAAGATATGCAGGAGCATTATTATTTTGATAATTCGAAACTTCAACATTCACTTTGACCTCCTGAGCTTTAGTTGGAGCTACTGTGAGGTTCTTGAGAGCTAGCCTACACAACCCTTAGTAAAGAAGTATATGAAGCCATCCCATCCTCTTGAGTTTGAAAATTCAAGATGGAACATGGCCAATTGGGAAGGATAAAGCTTCCAAGTCTAGAGGGCTATGTTGGCAAGACCTTCCTCGAGTTTTTCAATTTGAGCTGGCTCATGGAAAATTACAAAAGATTTTGGGGAGGATAAGTAGGCGGGACCTTGATACTTCAATCCATATTTCTGATGAACTAAAACATAAAATTAAAAAAGAGTCTTATACCTCCTTTATAATTCTTCAATATAGCATCGAGAAACCAAATCCCCATCATCTGCCATTAAATTTTTTGAAAGATTTATGGGTAAACTAAAATTTTCACTTCTTCAACAGGACCAACCACATGTCTAGGTTGAATAAATTTCCAAGCAATCTACAGGGTCTCATACTTATATCCTCCAAGGAGCAGTAGGTGGGTAACAAAAAATGAAGCAACCTCGGCATTGATGCGAGCTCAACCACAACCTTGCATGTAATCCTCCCGAGAGTATTTTCTATGGCTTTCTCCACCGAGTCAAAATCATTTTAGAAGATTTTACAAATCTGTTACAAAGCGATAGGGACATAGAAGGACATATCCCTCAATTCCTTGAAGAAAGAGTCTCGGTAGTAGAGGGATAGCAATGATAAGTCTTGAGAATCAACAAAATTAATTGATACTAATTTATACTAGAGAGAGGGATATTTTCAATTATGGATAATTAGAAAACTTGTTTCAAATTTTAATAGTATTAGATTATTATTGACATGTCATATATGTTATGAATAATATTATTTACTTTACTATTACGATTGGATATAAGGTTTATAAGTATATTTAAATGTTTATTACATTTCACACCTTCTCCATATATTTAATATTTTATCTTGTATTGAATGGGTATATGCCCATTCTCATATAAAAATCATAGATGGAAAATAGAGGTAACATTTAATTTTTTATAGAATGGACAGTTTCCCATTCACCCATCCTTAATAGGGATATTAAAATGATTAAGTTAAATATTTCTTCAATGATGTAGAATGGTTAGAATAGGTATATGCCCATTCTCATACAAACAAAGAGTTATATTATATTGATGATAATGGGAATATGCAACTTCTCATATAAACAAATATTTTTATCATTGTGATGAGAATGGGTATATTCCCATTCTCATAAACTCAATATAGAAAGAAAGAAAAATTATCCCACATGAAACATAGAGAATGAATAACAATTTCATCCTTTTATGAGAATGTTTAAAATGGAAAGATTCCCATTCTAATAGTTTGGGAATATCGAACCATGAGGAATTATTATAGAAGTAATTTATACTATGTTAATATGATGAAGATATTTGGATGACACGAGTTAGTAATAAGGTTTCTAATTAAATTCTATTTAACCTCTATTTATTAATTTCTCATCTTATAAATTCAACCTAAATTCTTCTTCTATGATTCCTATATGGTATTGGGCAGTTTTCATTCGATACGACATTGAACATGATCATTTTAATAGCTATGAAGGTTGAGATTATGAGGAATTTCCCATTCAAAAACAAAATAATTTTGATCTACTTTTCTTATATGATTCCTATTTCATAAAGGGCAATTTCCCATTCTAAAAAAATTAAATTTTATCTATATTCTTCATATATGATTCCCATATGTCAATGGGCATCTGCCCATTCAATACAAGAAATAAATGCTTGTTTGTATGTAAATGGGAAAAGGCTCCTTCTAAACATTCTAATACAAGCAATATTGAACTTAAACATTTTAATACCTCTATAGGAATGGATACCTAACCATTCAATGGAAGATAAAATAGTTTGTTTATATGAGAATGGGTGTATGCCAATTCTAATCATTATAATACAAGCAATATTGAACTTATTATTTTCAATAAATCTATGAAGGTTGTGAGAATGGAAAACTATGAATTATAAAATAAGCTAGATTTTATCTTTGTTCTTATTTTCATGATTCCAATTATGAGACCAAGCATTTGCTCATTAGATACAACATTAAAATTAATCATTTTAATTCATATATGAAAAAATTAAGTTCAATATTGCTTAGCTCGGTATGTGAGCTCACCCCACTTGATAGGTTGATTGGCCAACCCAGCTTGACAAGTCAACTCACCTACCCATCTCGGTAGGTCATCCACCCAGCCCATCTCGGGAAGTCGGTTTACCCGCCTAGTTTAGCTTGATCAACCTCACTTGCTCAGCTAGGTAGGTCAACTTACCTTCCCATCTCATTTAGCCATCTTGACCAACCATCTCGATTGGCTAGCTTGATAGGTCATCTCGATAGGCTAGCTCAATAGGCTAGCTTGACAGGGCAGCTCACTCGCCCAACTCGGGATGTTAAGTCACCCACCCATCTTGGAATGTCACCTAGCCCGCTGGCTCGGTCGGTGTAGCTCTCCCACCCATTTGGGCCTACGTAGTACACCACCCATATTAGAAAATAAGTAACGTTGCCTAGGTGGTAACCCCACACTGTACTTTGGTAATAAAAAAATAGTTAACTCCCTATCTTAGCAAGAAGGATTGGAAGTGGATTTCTTAGAATCATATACATTTTTTGCAAGGGAATGTGATCATATTGAGACTCTTAAACATGTGTGAAATAATTATTTTTAGGTGCATCCTTTTATAACTACGGAGGATAACAAATATGCAAGTTTTATAATGAAAATATTGAAGTGATATTCTTAAAACCCATATCAAAAATATAAAAATAAAAAATATGACATTATTTTATACCTAGAAATTCAAAATACAACATAGAGGAGTCTAAAACATGCATGAAACAATCATTTTTAGATGCATCCTTTTATAACTATGGAGGATAACAACTATGCAAGTATTACAATGAAAATATTGAAGTGATATTCTTAAAACCCATATCAAAAATAAAAAAATCTAAAATATGACATTATTTTATATCTAGAAATTCAAAAGTATACAAGAGAGGAGTCTAAAGCATGCATGAAATGTTCATATTTTAGATGCATCTTTTTATAACTATGGAGGATAACAACTATTCAAGTCTTACGGTGAAAATATTGAAGTGATATTCTTAAAACCCATATAAAAAATACAACATTATTTTATACCCAAAAATTTGAAATACAATAGAGAAGAGTTAGAAGTATCTCTGAAACTTATCTTCAATTTAGAAAAGAAGTAAAAAATTTCTTCACTATAAAAGAGTAAATTCTTCTTCTAATAATGAGTCATTCTCTACTCGGGGAACTCAACCACACAACTCAACAAATAAGAAATGCTAGTTATGTTGCCTAGGTGGTAGGACAACTCTGTACTTTAGTAAAATCATAACACATAACTCCCCGTATTATCAAATACAATTAGGTTAAAAACTAAACGTCTTTAAAAACATTAAAGTGATATTCTTAATACCTAGATCAAAAAATACAACAAGATCAAAAATAGGGCATTATCATTAAACCCATAACATAATAGAAGGGAAAGAAAACCAAATCATATTCTTCATCTCATAATAATTCAATAGAGAAGAGTTAGAATAATTCATGCCTGAAATTTTCTTCAAATATTGTGCTTCGAAATCTAAAATAGTCTTACGAAAGAAGTAGCCCGAAGCGGAAAGGGTAAACAAAAATTTAGCAAAGAGAACAAACAATATCTCTAAAATTTTCTTCAAATATTCTTCTTTTTGGATGAAATGGTATAATAGAAATACAGGCAGCCCAAAGCCGAAAGACAAAAAAATCTAAAACTGGATGAAAAAGAAAGCGTAAAGGGACGAAAAAGAAAGAGATAGCTTCACGACCGCAATTAACCTTGCAATTCCCAAGATCTCTACCATCATCAAAAATAGTAACCGCTGTCATTCTCTCTACCATGCCACGGAAGAATTAATTTCCATTAATTTTTCCAATTTCCCTCTAACGGGTGCTTAAAGACGTGTTTGACAAACAAGTACCTTCATTTAATAAAAGGTGGTAAACAATTTATTTGCAAATTAATGGTCTCGCTATGCCAAATTAATAGTAATAACATTAATTAATAATATTAATAAATTAATATTATAATATTAATTAATAAATTAATAAACTAATATTAATACATTAATAATGTAGCCAAATTAAGAACAACCAGATAAACTACAATAAAATGAACTCCAAAAGAAAATAGATCTCCTTCTTCGTTCCCAAATAATGAATTACAATGTTTCCTAAATAGGAAAATAACTCCCAACTCGAGTTGCCAAGTAAACTCTAGCTAACTCTGACTAAATCTACTCTAGGTGGCGGAAATTACTACTATTTTTAGCGAGAAGGATTTAGAACCTGCTATTCTTAGTAAGTTTGCATGCTTATTCCTGACAGAAACGTAAATTGCCACGCATCTTCTACATCCCTAAATTAGAGGAATTGCCAACTTTCTAACTCACAATGCAATTAATAGACTAAAATTAACTAATGCTCAAAAATAGGAAAAAACCAAACTATAACTTAAATCCTAATTTTCGGCCTCAAGATGGCGGATTTAGGGCCCAAAAACGTGTCAAAAACTTTCCCCAACTAGTAGGGCGGGTTGCCGCTGCGTTCGTCTCATCAAAACACGTGGTTTCAAAAAAAAAATGGACTCAAACGGACACCCGGAGCTCAAGTTATGACCTTGTCAAGTTCCTGCTAATTCGGGCGCATCAATTAATAAATTAAAAAATAGCATTAATTAATAAGTATTAGTGCTAATTTAAATAATTAATCAATAAAATTATAATAAATTTCAAAAATATCCTATCAATTAATATTAACTACAAGAATTAATATTACTAATAAACTTCAATTATTATATTAAAAATGACATCTAATTATATTATCAAACGAATAAAAAATAATTTTACAATAATTAAATAATATTATAAAAATATAATTAAACTTTATAAACGTAATTAACAACTTAATCGCCATTATTTTTAATGCTTAATTAATTATTGTGCATTTTAAAAATAATTATAAAAATATAGTAAAACTTTATAAAACTAATTAACCACATAAAATCCATTAATATTTATAATGTGTCATTACTTATAATGCTTAGAATGGGCCGATAAAAATATTTAAACTTTAATCATCAAAAAATTAGAAATCAAAGAATATGTATTTAACATATCATATTAGGACTAATCAAAATTAATTAATAAACAACATTAATTAATAATACTAATAATTAAATACAAGAAATAATATTGTATCATTTAATAATACCTATAAATTTCAATTAATATTTTACATTACGAAAAATAAAATGATTGTTGCAATACACATGGACAGAATGGGCATATGTCCATTCTCATACAAACAAACATTTTTTTATCTTGTATTGAAAGGGCATATGCCCATTCTCATATAAGAATCATAGAAGAAAAATACACATAGACAGAATGGGCATATGTTCATTCTCATACAAACAAACATTTTTATCTTGTATTGAATGGGCATATGCCCATTCTCATATAAGAATCATAGAAGAGAAATAGAGGTAATATATAATTTTTTTAGAATGGACAATTTCCCATTCCCACATCCTTTATAGTGATATAAAAATGATTAAGTTCATTATTTCTTCAATGAGGTAGAATGGTTAGAATAGGCATATGCCCATTCTCATACAAACAAAGAGTTTTATGATTGTGTGTTGAGAATAGGCATGTGTTGCATTTCTCATATAAACAAAAAAATCATTGAAATGAGAATGGACGTATGTCCATTCTCACAAAATCAATATAGAAAGAAGGAAAAATTCACCTATGCGAAACATAAATAATGAATGACAATTACATCCTTTTATGAGAATGTTTAAAATGGACATATGCCCATTCTCATAGTCAAGGAATATGGGAAGTATGAGGAATTCTTGCAAAAGTAATATATGCTATGTTAAAATGATGAAGATATTTGGATGAAGTGGTTAGCAATCAAGTTTTTAATTAACTTCTATTTAACCACTATTTATTTATTTATCATCGTTTAAATTCAACCTCATCTATTTAACCTCTATTTGGATGAAGTGGTTAGCAAATGGAAATGTAACCTCTATTTATTTCTCATCATTTAAATTCAATTGAGTCAAGTTCAATTATAGTTTAGAAATCGTGTTATAAATATTTCTAAATTATATGCATAATTTTGAAGTATTTCCAAACCTTATTGAATTATAGAAGTTTGTAGCTCATGTGTTATGTGTATTCAATATACTTATGGTTGTACATACATGATAATTTTTAATTTATTTTATGAAATGCTTTAAGATATTTTCCATCATCTCACAAACTTTGTATTTTATGTTGTTATAGCAGCAATTTTTTTGCATTTGTAGAGGATGATCATGTGGACTTGTTTTCAAAGGGAACCAAAGTTGCGGAGGGAAGAGTATATCCAAGTAGGAAGACACTACATTGAAAATATGTGGGAAGAGGATTTGTGGTTGTCAGTGTTAACATAGTATTGGATGGAAGAGTAAAATTTCCTTTCTTAGTTGATGAATTTGAAACCTTGGCAGATGTTGGGAATAAAGGATACTACATTGCTTGGGAAGAGAGTGAATTGTCAAAGCATGCAGATTCATCCATTCCCCCCAATTTGGGAAGTGAAAACATTTGTAGTGGTTTAGAGGATTACAATGTAGAGAGTGATGAAGATTGTAGTGATGACAATGAAAGCACCATCAATACAGGTCCTAAAGATAGAAAATATTTTTTCACAGATAATGTCATTCTCAAACAAAAATCTTGTAGAGAGATGATGACATAGCCATGGGTTATATAACTCATGTGTTAGAAGTTCATGAAATTTATGGAGAGAGGTTGGGTCCTTTGAATTTTGGTGTATGCATAGAGAATGTGGTAAATATGTGTTCAGAATGCTCAAACTCACTAGAACCTAATAAATCAATTGTTTGGCCAATAAAACATTTGATTTTCAATGAAATAAGAAGTTCCCTTATGATTAAGCAAGGGAGTGCTCAACTGGTTGGTCTACACCTTGTACATAGTGATCAACTAGATATTTACATTGGGCCTATTTGTGGAAGATCTAACAAAGAATTCAATCCATTGAAGGATGTGTTCAAGGGAAAAATGCTACTTATACAACTAGGAAATGATAATGAAAAGATATGAATGGGGAGAGAAGATGGGGATAGAGGCAATGATGTAAATAAAAAGTTGAGAGTTTAGTAATGGAAACTTATAGGGAGAGGAGAAGGTAAAACATTGTATCGGGATTGTTAAATCTAAATAAAACATGGACCATCTCAAACAAACCTAAAGTAGATATCGATGTGGATAATATCATCTGGGCATGGACACCAAAAAAAAAAGGAAAAGTGGATACATAAAGATACCCAATAAAGGAAACGTGGCCATTAAATCATACCTTGAACTACTTGAATAGGATAAGGAATGTTGACTTGGAGAAACTATTGAAGTTTATAAATTTATATGTGAAATCATCTTGGCTCGGGATGTGGGTTTTTTTAAAAAATATTCCAAACCTTGGTCCTATAAAACTTTATAGTTGTACTATTATTTGATAATTAAATGAAAGACTAAATCTTCTATTACTTTGGAAGAATTTTCCATAATATAACTCTATAAAACATTGTATTTCTTATGGAACTCTTGAATATTATTAATGTATTATTAATAATATGATTTCCACCATGCAATTAATTTAATTTGAAAAAAAAAATCCTTAATTATGATCTAAGTTTAATTATTTGTTTATTATTCTAATAACTTTATAAAATGCAAACCTTTCTTAAGTCTAGATACTAAATTATATGCCTAGAATCCCCTAATTCTTGAATGCAAAACTATAGTATTTAGAGTGCCAAGATATATTATTTAATGATCTCAATAAGAGTGTCTAACAATGCTCCATGACTTAACCTACTGTCTGCCAAGATATAAATTTTCAAAAGAGGTCAAAATCCCTCATATATGAATTATAGAATAAAAATAAATATAAATTTGATACACATAAAAATAATTAGGAACATAATTATACCATGAGTGTGATGAGAATGGGCATATGTCCATTGTCATAGACTTAATAGTTGCTTCTTATTTCATACAACATGTACCCATATCACATTGGTTTAATTTTCAAAAGGGATCAAAATGCCTCATATAGGAATCATAGAAAAAGAATTGAGATAAAGCAGATACACAAAAAGAATTAGGAACATAGTTGTACTATAAGTGTGTTGAGAATGGGAATATTCCCATTCTCATAAACTCAATATAGAATTAGGAACATACTTGTATGACATAGTGTAAATATTGGAATCTAATATTACACTAATTAAATTCCAATAATAAACATATTGGAATCCGATATCACACTAAATAAAAACCAATAATGGAAATTTAGGAATCCAATTTCAACAATTATAAAACCAGAAATAATAATACTATAAATCTAGATTCTTAATAAAATACCCATATTTAATAAAATTATGGTTATATTCTTTTTTATTAATGGAAAATAGTTTTGAAGGGACTATACCCTGATACAAAAAAGGCTCAACAACCAGATATACAAGAGTAAGTAGCAAAAAGGATCAGAATCTAGATATTACAATAAGCCAAACAATAGCCAAAAAAGGAACTACTAAGGAGGAGCATACTAGGAATAAAACTACTAAAAACAACAGTTAAACAACAAACTATCAACAACAAAACAACATCATGCTTGCAACTAGACTACTCGAAGAAGTTATTTCTTTGAAGCCCTATCGATTCATGATTTAATAGTGAAGTGAGGTAAATAACGCCAAAGTGGTGACATGCGTGGGGTCATTTGCATCTAGCGTGAGATGATCTGGTTCCTTTCATCTCCAGTGCCCCAAATTTCATATGAGATTCCACTGAGCATAGTGATGCTTCTGACCTATTGTTCAAGAAAATCACATATAGCCCTGAAAATTGCAATGTTGTGATCATGTCGATCCTTAGATTTCCCAAGTATATTGTCTAGGGAATTCAATTTCTTGTAAATTTCATTTTTATCGATCTACCCCAATATCAACCTCCTCATTCAATTTTCTTTTCCCCTTTTTCTTAATTAGCTGATGCATTTATTTTTGATATTTTCCACCTCTTTTTCCAAGATTTCCATCCTGTGAAGAAGATTCTCCTTCTCGTGCTGAGTAATGTTGTCTTGTCCTACAGTGTTGATATGTAACAAATTATGGGAAATTTCAATATCCTTATTGTTCTCAAGGACTCTTTCAAAGGAAGAGGGGTTCATATTATATTCATATTATTGTTATATTCTTATTCACAAGGTTCCATATTATTTATTTCATTCATATTTAACTTTTACAAGTACACTTAAACACATGAAAAAGAGTAAACATTTGTTTAAAGGGAATGGATTAAACGTTAACACCTTAAGGACACCTTTTTGATAGACATAGTTGATTATAGGCTTTGAAAAATAGCAACATAAAAGATCCTAAGTTTTAATTTTACTTATATTTGCACTTAAAGACTCTACTTCCAACTAAAGGTCAATTTTGATGTGGCTCAAACACCGTTATCTCAAAAACTTCCAAATTTTACTTTCTTTCAAAAAATTCACCTTAAGAACACAATTTAAATTGTAAAAGTTAATAACAATTTCATTCACATAAAAATTTTATTATTGCAATCGAGAACACAACTTGGGTAGTGAAATATAAATGCAAAACTCACCCGCAACTAGTCCTTTTAAGAGATGCCTCAACAAACACCTCCTATTTGAGTCACTCTAGACACCCCAGAACACTTGAATTTACATAAATAAATTATCCTATATGAAAATTGAGTTGAATTTTTTTGAGATGATTAACAACATGAGGGAACCACCACAATATGCAGTTTACCAAAGTTTTCTTGATCACATTACAAGGAATGGTAATTACCTTCCTTACTTGACCTTATGATCACATACACATACATTGATTAGACCTTCTAGAGAGGATTAGGATAAGAAGACCGTTAAAAAACATTGTTAAAAATGACATAATTAATGTAAAAAGGTGACACTATACCCTTAATTACAACAACATGCACAAGAAACCCTTTATGGTGACCAACACATGAGTAATCAAAATGCTCAAGGAATCTACAACTTAAGACAAGTTAACATTAGATAAATTTAATTGAGCCCTTATATCATTCATATACGAGAGGGTTAATGGAGTCAAACATGAGGATATGATGGTAAGTAGACAAGTACTAACTTCACTCATGTCACTTAGATATCATAATGAGATCATTCAAAGGTGAAAGGAAAGAGACAAAAAGAGATAAGTTTAAGTCTTTTCTAAAATGATAAGGGTATTGTAAAACTATACAATACTTGTTTAAGAGATAGATGCATAACAAGGGACACATGAACAATTCCTTTCAATGGATTAGGAATTAAAATTTTCTACCAACGATATATGTATTAAGAGAAAGGCCAATAATTAACCTATAAAAGATTGTTTTAAAACATCTAAACTATAAGAGTAACATACAAACTCATAAACAAAATCCCATCTACACTATAAGAGCAACATACAAACTCATAAATAAAATCAAACCCAAATTAGAATGCCCATTTTCCCCAATACACAAATATGCTATAATCTATTACACATCATAAAAATCCATAAATAACATTAATGTTTTTATACATAGTGATGATATACATCCTTTTAGTATTACATGTATTCAAGGATAGCCCATTATGACATAAGAATATAGAACGATACAATTTTTCTTCATGTCCCACGTACCTACAACCACCACATGGTTGGATAAACTATTGGCATGGCATCTAACTACAATCAAGCATGATTTACAATTTTGCATTTTTCGTTTGTTATGAATAACACTTAATAAAATTTTGAGAGAGTAATAAATATAAATGCCATTTTCATTTCATTTTCAAAGTTGAAGATAGAGCTAGAGAGAGGAGAGAGAAAAACACCATTTATTTTCACATTCTATATCCTTTCAGACAAGCGTTAAGATGGTTTCCTAAAGTTATGTTTTAGAGTACACAAGGTTTACCAATCATTATTTTACTTGGATAAGGTCAAATGAAAATTTTCTCCATTGAGTTGCAATTTTCAAAAAACATCAAATTTAGCCAAGTAGCTCAAAAATCATGGCTAGAAACAAACTGTTATCCAAAATTTCACCTCTTACAACTTTCAATACCTCATCAGATGGATGTCACTATTTCCATGCTTTACCAAATTCGTGGGGTTCTCACTTAGTGTCTTGTGGAGTTCAAGAACATAGTGTTCCACATATCCTCCTAATCTGTGGAACAAAAGGAAGTGAGCCGAGGGGATAATTTTAGCGGCAAATATTTGTAATATGGCAAAAATTTCATTTTAGGAAAATTTGAAAAGGTGAATTATTCGGAGTGGGTCGGTGTCCTGTTCACCTAAAATATATAGTATATTTTTTTTGGGGGGTCGGCTTCGCCTTCATTTGAAAACATATCCTATAAAAACCTAGCTGATTCGCTTTGGTAGTATACCTCAAGTAACTTAACAAATTACCAATCTTTGTGAAATTTGAACTCGCATACCCTTAAGCACCAGAGATTGATTCACTGTTGCTTTGTGATTGTTGACACGTGACAAATGCAGTGTTGACACGCGCAGCGACAAGGACATTGTTGGCGTGCAGCATTGTATCGACTTGGCGATGCGAGAGGAAGTGTTGACGCGGCAACTTGGGTAAAGAAGTTGGCCTTACGACAAAGGCGTGTTGGCGTGAAGTATATTCAGATAGTGGATGTGCGATAGGAAATGGGTTGTTGACGTGTGACAAGTGCAGAGTTGACACGTGACAAAGACCTCAGACAGGGGACGTGCGACAAGACCTCAGACACTGGACAAAGTCGCTACTTGGTTCTTTTGCTGATGCAGGACTCTTTTCAGAATAATGGAAGGTGCCAGCTCAAAGAATACAAATAACCTAAAAGTAAGTAAGAAATCTCAGAAATCACTCTTCAAGTATTTTGGAAACTCTACGGATACAGATATTGTAAATACCAATCATATAGATGCCACCACAAAGAATCAGAATACTGACTGTGTGGAAGGTATTATTGAGGTGGACATGCATTCTGCACAGTATCAAAGTCAAATAAATGAAACCTACGATAATATGCCAGATCTTGAAGATATTGTTCCTGTTGGGGTGCAACCAGAAGTGTAGCTAGATATCATAGATACAAACACTCAGCAAAATGGAAGACAGAAATCAAAATCAAACTCCGGTCCAAGAAAGAGGAAACCAGGTGATTGTGATATTGCTCAAAATTCTACTCAAAAAAGTAAAGCATTGAAAATGAACAAGAATATGTGGACCATTGGCAGGACATACAAGTTTGATTGGGCAGCTAAATTTCTATTTATTGAACCTGTACAATCATCTAATTCTGAAGAAATCCCATCTAAATGTACATGTACAATATGTACGTGGAAATTGGGAAAGCAACAAAAAATGCAACTGAAGCTGGACACTATAGAAAAACATTGTGGAAAACAATATTTAACTGTAATGGGGCGGATGGCCAGAAAATCAAAACACATAGGTGGAAAATTGAAAAAGAATGCATGCATGTTAGATACGCAGTGGAATATGAGGCAGAGAAAAAAAAACATAGACATCTATTGGAAAATGGAGGAACGATCACATCGCATATTGGTAAGATGAAAGAAACAAATCTACATGCAAAATTCATACAATTCTCTACTCTTTTTCAAATACTAAAAAAAGGAAGAGCGATTTCGAATTTCCTCGATTTCAAATTTTTGTATCAATTTAATGGAATGCTGAATGTACCTCAGTCTCATTGGTCTAAAAGTAGTGGATGGGAAATGGAAAAATGCCTCTCGATGATAGAGAAGGAAGATTTGAAAGAGAATGTAAAAAAAGCAAACTTTATCTCTCTTTCAATTGATGAAGTGACAGCAGTCGACAACACCGCATGGGTATGTATCCACATCTATACTTTAGAAAATCATATAAGGACACCTCATCTGTTGGGTGTTATGAAAATGGTTGAAAACTGCAATGCCGAAAACCTATATAAAATAGTTGTTTCTCATTTGAAATATGTTGCTGGAATGACTGATTATGAAATTGCTACGAAGTTGGTATGCGTTAGAGAAGATGGTGCATCTGTCATGCAGGGTCACCGAACGGGGGCTCTGTGTTAGATTACAAACAACAGTGGTGCCATATATGCTACCAATTCACTGTATGGCTCACATAATGAATTTAGCGTATAAAATGGTAAGCAACCACGAAAATGTTGCTAAATTAGAAGACCTTATAAGAGAACTTCATGCCTATATGTCAAGTAGCCCAAAGCGTTTTCTCGAGTTCCAAAAATTTGCAATTAGAATTACAGATGGCAAAAAACTTCTGAAGGATGTGGAGACTAGATGGATCTCTTTGTATGAACCTACATGCAGAGTTCGTGAGGAGTATCCTTCATTGGTTGGTTTCATGCACAAATACCGTCATGAAGTTGATAGGGAAAGGGACTTGTTGTTCGTTTAACTGATTTGGAGACATTTCTTACATTGGTTGGTATTCTTCCAATGTTAAAGGAGATCAATACACGATAAAGCATACACAGAAGATTAATCTATATTGTGGATTTTATACGGATGAGGAAAATGGTATGTCAAAGTATTGATTTATTGTACCGTTCGAGGATAGTTTTGATGCACCTGCTTTTGAAAATTGGAAAGATCTATTAGATCTTAAAAATCCTAACACCTTTTTGAGATTTAATATCCACGATCACCTATGCATCACTGTTAATGGGAGGGAAATACCAATGCACATTTTGCAAAAACGTCAAGATATTACAGGATCGGAATGAGAAGATGTTCCTGTGACACATAATTTGTTTGAGTCTATTATAGTTGAAATAAGAATAAAGCTTAAAAAATTTCAGAAACCTTGTCATCAAAAATTAGGGAACGTTTCTGTAAAGATAAAATTCTGGAAGCCATGGGTGTGATGAATCCTAATTTTTGGAATACTGAAGGTGGCCATGTAGACTTTGTTAGAAATCATTTCCATAAATCAATGGGTACAATAATGAAACAATTTACAAAGACGCGTCGAGCTCAAGGGTATGGAAATCAAAGGTATTGAATGTCGATTTATTAAAGTTTCAGTCAAAAAATTTTGCAACAACAATGAGGAACCAATATAAGAATTTAGATCAACCTTTTGAAAGTGGTGCTATTACAAGGCTGTGGCGAGGAATCTATCAAAGTTATATCTTACAAGAAGATATCAGTGAATATTTCAGATTATATGAGTTATGCCAAACAATGATTTTGGGGTCTGTGGAGGATGAAAGGGTTTTCAGTGCATTGTCATTTACAAAATCAAAACTGAGAAATAGGTTGGATAAAAATCTAGAAAGTTACATGAGGTGTTATGTTTCTCGATACTCCATCGAAACCTTTTCGTTCAATAGAGCAATTGCACCTGCTGGAATTCCCTTTACGAAAGAAGAGGTGTGAATATACAGCTACAAGTACAAATATTCCCAACCTTGAGAGTGTAATTGGCTCTTCATCACATTCTACAGAAGACAACATCGAGTTTGATGAAGCTATTGATAATGGATTGTTTCAACTTTAAATAGGTATCTTCTTTATCTATCTTTTATCTTTATCATTAAATATGTTACAGGTCTATATACTAAAAATGTCAGGCAATTCACCCATCTATCTACTAATCCATTTCTCGTGTTGGGTTTTTTTAAAACACAGATCTAGCTCATTACCAGTGGCAGTGATGATTTCAACTTTAAGGAGGTATCTTTTTCCCCTTAATCTTATTGTTTGTTACTATTCATTTTTTCAGCTCTGGTTATCATTAAAGATGTTATAGGTCTATGTATTTACATTTAGTTAAATACAATCTTTTTATTTTTGAAAACGTGGGTTGACATCCGTCCGAGGAAATTTGTTACTTTTTGGGATTGACAATGTCAAGCAACTCACCCATCTATCTACTGATCCATTTTTTGTGTTGAATTTTTTTAAGACAAAGATCTAGCACATTATCGGTGATGATTTCAATTTTAAATAGGTATCTTCTTCAACATTATCTTATTGTTTGTTACTTTACATTTTTTTAGCTCTTGTTATCATTAAAGATGTTACAGGTCTAATTCTATATATTTACATTTATTTAAAGATATTTTTGGTCTATATATTTAAAGATGTTGCTGGCACTTCTCAGGACTGACAATGTCAGGCAACTCACCCCTCTATCTACAATGTCAGGTAAAACAAAGATCTAGCACGTTACCCTTGATGATTTCACAGCAATCTAATACGCAAGAGGTAAGCTAAACCCTATCATATTTGCAATTATGTTTAATTTCTTACCAGTGATGATTCTTTCTTGATTTCTTAGAATTATATTTAATTTATTTTTTATATGTGCAAAATCCTTTGATATATTTTTTTAACTGTGGGATAAACAATACATTATACAATTTTAAATATAAGTCCACATAAAATTCCTCATCATCCATATATATCATATCATCACCATATCATTATCATATCATGAGTCCTGACACTACAATTATTTATCTAATTTAAATTTATTAAAATAATTCTATTTTTTAAAAATAATTCATAATCATATCATTACAATTCTATTCGTTCTAATGTCATCTATATCCATTCTAATCATTAATGTCATCTATATCCATTATAACACATTCCATTTATTTATCATCTATATCCATTCTAATGACATTATGATCATATCGTTACAAGTATAGAGAATAATTATCTTAAAACAAGTTCAAAAGTCTAGAGAAGAAGAATTACATTGTGCTTGATGATAAATCTACATCCACATTAAATTGATCATCGTCCATATATATCATATCATTATCGTCATTCATCATCTTTCATCATCATCTATCATTAATTATCAATTATCATCATTCATCATCTACGTCCACATATAATTCATGACAATGCAAGTAAACAAGAAACATACATATAATTCATGATAATCACCATCTAATGCAATTAAAATTAAATATTGTATATAAATCCATATAATTAAATTCAAATACCATAGTACATACTCAATAGTAGAAGTTTTCAAATTCAATATTTAAAGTTTCCTCAATAATAAAAGTTTCTAGTTTTCAAAACCCTCTTTTTCTTTATCCAATTCTACTCCTCTGCTCTCTTCCCCAATGACTTCTTCCACTGTGGTTGTACCTCTTTCCCCAACACCAGAAATAACCCCTAAACTTATAAGATCTTCTACAGCACTGTCCAGATTTTTTAAAATTCTTTCTTCTTGATTTGTCGCATCTCCATGCGACAGCAAATTTGGATCAGCTGCAGCGTATAAACTATCCGTTGCCAATAATTTTCATAACGACTAATAATCTCATTGATAAGAACCTTAGCCCTTCTCTCCCATTCTATAAGCTGATTGATATGAGGAAGAATAAACTCACTGACATGGGATTGAAAATCATAACCAATTAAGTTCTCCAAAGGAAAAGGTGGCAACTGTTAACTTGTTAAAGGTGTTCATACCATTAGGAATGGATCTTCATTTTTTGCGCTGGGCAGCATACTCTCCAAAAATGTCTTGTAATCATCCGTCCACTTGTGAACAGGTAACTCTGTAATCCTCAACGTGGTCTCATTAATCTGCTCTATAATGCCATTGATCGTATAGGTCACACCATTCTCCTTTGTAGCTGTTTTTTCAATTGTGCCCTGAAAGGATAAAAGGCAAAAAGGATAAAAACACTCTGACCAAATGCTTTAGTGTAAACAAACCAGCAAATACCTATACAGCATATGAAATGTGTCTTACCTTAAAACCCTTGTACCAAGGTTCCATTTGTTGGATAGGTTCATCATTAAGCAAGAGCCTTACATTTGCATTATATTTGTAAACACGTATCGAGGGCTTGCAGCATCCTTGCCTCCCTGTCAGAAATAATGGCACCATGAGAAAGCATCCTTCATTCAAATAAAAAAATATACACCATGGATAGAGTCCCCTCAAAAATCTCACCATGGTTCTTGTACAAAATTTTCAACCTGGAAGTAAAAGGTTGATGTTGTTACTTCCAACAAAGTCTTGTGCCATTCCAATAATTGTGCTGGAAAGACTCTGCTCACCATGATGGTAAGCAGAGTGCTCTGAGACATATCCAGAGAATTGGGCAACCTATAAAAAAATAATATTTTCAATTGAATTCGAAGAGTCCATACAAGACAAGAAGTAAACAAAATTCATGCTATAAGGGGCAACCTTTGCTTGTTTGACAAAATTACGCTTGAAACAGGAAAACAAAATTTTCCTTTGCCCTGGTTTGAATCCATCTACCATTGATGGAATCGATCTTTGCAGATCAGCCCTGGAAAACAGGATAAGCTCCTTGTTCACAAAATCCCTATACTTGATACGTTTTTCACGCTGGTCCAAATATGTGCCAGGCTGTCAATCAGATTAATTCAATGTTAGTGTTGAAATGAATATCATTTTAATTCAGATTTCATTTCACCTTGCTCCCCTGGCCTAACTACCTCAAATTGTCTCAGCCAATTTTTTCTGGCCTCTATCTTCTTCCTGCTGAAGGCCAGCTCAATTGCATCTCCATCTTTCTCATCAACCCACACAAAATATTTTTTGTGCTTGTCCAGATCTATGAAATACTTCTTTCCCTCTTTAGAAGTACTTGTGCCCAAACCCTGTATGGTCCAAGAAACAAGTGATACCTAATCAGCAAGTGAACAAAACCAGAACTTAAAAACATATAAAGAGAAAACAAACTAGCATTACTTTGTAGTACTTTATGGTCCAGCCAGTTATCGATCCACTCAATGATTCTCTCCAAGCTTCATACTCAGGAATGGTGTAAAAAGATAACACATTTCCATTTTTGTGAGTTACCTACATCAACATGTGCCAAAATTAGACATGGAGATACATAACCTCTAGAGGCTTAAAAACAAATATAAAGAGTCTCAATACACTCAACCAAATACAGGGGGAACATTTACCCTGACAATAGGAGTGATAAATTCCACAACAAATGAAGGAATTTTAAGCAGTGATGGCTAGTTATGGTGTATGAAATTGATCAGCAATCCTTTGATGTGGGAACCATCATGGTCCTTTAAGAGACAAAGGACAAGTCAAAAAGGATCTCACTAGAAAGGATGTGTCAGAATTAAGCAGAAACTAAACAGCGCTAGACAAAGATCATGTACCTGGTCTGTCATTATCATCAGATAGCCATATCTTAAAGATTTAATGTTGTCATATATTTTATCTTCTTGTAGACCAAGGATTTTTTTTATATTTACTATCTCTTTATTCTCCATTTGTTGGTGAGTGGTAGTTTCACGACATTGAGTGACTTACCTCACGAGAGGAAACACACCATAATAATCTTGACCAACAACAGATATTCCTGCCACCTGATAGGATAAAGATAACTAAAATAACAAAAAATTAAATTGGAAAGTGATGTCGAAACATGTCACAATACTACCAAATTCAGTATTCACATTTCCCTGATTCAAGGCACAAACACTTACAGCAAGAGCCTTGGCTGAGTCACCCTCCATTAATATTAAAGTACATTGATCAAAATTCTTCCCCCCTGCTTGATTTGCATCATCAAGTTTGGGAACATCAATTAATTTCCCCTTCTTGGTTCCATCAGTTTTCTTAAGATCTTTTTTTTGTTTAAACTCTGCCCACGCCAGTATACTTTCAAGTACA
This sequence comes from Taxus wallichiana var. yunnanensis, assembly GCA_018340775.1. Taxonomy (NCBI): domain Eukaryota; kingdom Viridiplantae; phylum Streptophyta; class Pinopsida; order Cupressales; family Taxaceae; genus Taxus; species Taxus wallichiana. The sequence continues at coordinate 603,804,858 of CM031235.1, forward strand.
CACTTTTCCACTGCACTCATCAGGTCAAACAAAGTTACAAAGCTCATCTTAGACCCTAGCATTGCAAAAATTACATGTACTCAGAAATGCTACATCTTAGACACCACGCCTGGATTTATTGACATGGGCTGCAAATGCGAAACAGTGAAAATTACTATAAATTTATAACAACAAATTGTATCAGAATAAAAATATGAATTAAAACAAATTATACTTACAATCAACATGGAAACCAAATGTTGATTCGAGAAATTTCTTGTATTCTTCCACGAGTGTTGCCTTGGTTGTAATAATTGGTAAATTTTTGAACGGAAGGCCCGTAAACCTGGATGTCATTTACTTCGATACTAAATTGGAACATTCGGTCATCGTTCAGAGTCACATAAAAAATGCCGTCCTCTGAATTATAGGATGACAGAAGGTAATTCAAAATATCCGGATCTATTTCGAAATGGGGCATATTAACGAGCCCTGTAAATTCACATGCATCCATCAAATCTTTATATTCTGAAGACATCTTTAAAATAGTATGGATGTGAGGGCATAAGGGATTCCTGTAGTTGATCTTGGAAATCGATTGAATTGGATTCTCTTGATTTTTTTGCTGAACTTGTAGTTGGGAAGCATGTGAAGTCAACATTATAGTTGTACTTGCATCTTTGACAACAATTGAGACCTACAAAAATTCAAGAGCGGGAAGGTGAAAATGAGAAAATGACCGGTTGAAGGGTATTTATAGGCTAAATCAGGCGTCAATGGCTTCAATTGACACACATCAAAGGTCTTAGCTGACACGCGACAATAGTCTAGCCGACGCATCAATAAGAGCCATGACACGCATCAATAGGAGCCAGTGACATGTGTCAATAGGAGCCAGTGATGTGCGTCAATAGGAGCTAGTGACGCGTGTCAATAGGAACCAGTGATGCGTGTTAATAGGAGCCAGTGACACGTGTCAGTCAAGACCATTGACATTCCATTGATGCACATCAGGAGTGATTATTGACGTCTTGTTGTCACACGTCACTGATGGAGCCATGAAAAACCAGGTGAAATTTTTGTTTTGGAATACTGTCAAATTCGCCTTTCACTGAAACTGGTTACGGGGATATTCGCCAGGTATTTTCCACCTAAAATTTTATAGAGGTGTCTTAAAATGAACCCTAAAGTGAGCATGCTATAACTTGGGTGAATATAATTGACCGAAAAAAATCCAAAAGGCTGTGAGGTTATTTTAGGAAGAAATTAAAATAAATGTAGCTGATTTTAAAATTTTGTGGGACAATGACTCAATGTTATATGGATTTCTCAAAAGTAAACTTTTCATGGATTTCACCAATCTGTGGGGAGAAGAAACAAACCCTTAGAACTCTATTGAACCTGCTAGAAAACAAAATGCCACAAAACACTAAAATTTTAAAATATTTAAAGTCCTGTGAAAAAAGAGAAACACAAGAAAAAAGAAGTAGAATGAGCAATTGAGGTATTTTCCCTCATAAACATCATTTTGGTTAACCAAATCAACCGAAATTGGTCTTGTTTGAAAGGTCTCATCAATGACTACATTCTAGGGTCAACAATTATAAAAAATTGATGTCATTTTTGTGATCAAAATTTCAAGCATGAGTTTAAGGAAAAAGGGGTGGCCCTGAAGATGTAAAGTTATCAAATCATTCCCCACCACCAACATTAATGAGGAGTGGTGCCCACTACTCTTTTTGCAAATCCAATAGTGTGTATAGATGGTCTTCTAGAGGTGTCCAAGTCCTTTGCAAAGGACTTAATGAGTTTTGGTCAGTGGTTGATTGTAGGAATTTGAATTTCCCTCTCTTTTCCCTCCTCTTTATTTTACCATATTTTATATATTGTAAAATGAGGACCATTGGTAAAATGTATACCCTCTTGGAATTCTAGTGCATCATTATTTAAGTGTCGCATGTGTATTGTGAGTTGTAGGCCTCGATTTGGATCTTTACAATGGTTGTGTGCCTTTGTCCTCCAATGTAATGGATCTGTGCATCCTTATGAAGTAATAAAATTAATGTTTTATGACTATCTTCTATCCTAGCTAGTATTTTATTATATTTCCTTGTTTCTTCATTAACTTACATGTATATTGTACATGTTTATTCTCCTCTTGTAGGTTTTTTTTTTATTGTGCTCCATGGAAAGGAGAATTCAAATGTTGTTTTGGACCGTGGCACTCATATATTCCCTCTTTCCCTTCATTTTCCTTTCATTTTCACTCATATAAGAGTGTCTTTCCCCTTCTTCTTGGTGTTATCACCTTTTTTGGCTTAGATTTCCCCTTTTTATGCACCTCTCTCTTACCTATTCCCTTGGATTATTAGAGTAGGATTATATAGCTGAATTTCCTTCCTTAGGAGTTGTTTATCATTAGGAATAGGTAAAGGAACCATCCTTCTTTGGAAGTTTGTATCTGTAGTGCCCACTTTCCTTGGACACTATTCAGATACTGATCCTGACACTATTGGTCACATTTTGGATATTATTATGTTTTGATGTAGTATGATGTATCAGGGATTATTATGGACATTATTATGTTTTGATTAGTATGATGGTTAGATGTTAGATCCTGGATTAATATTGATCTGGATTCAGATATTTTTCTTGAGGATCATTGAGACATTTTTATTATTATGTGGATGATGATATACTAGTTGACATGGACAGGTTATTGATGTTAATTTTAGACATGTGACATTGATTATTATGAATAGCTCTAGCATAAAAATCTATTAGATGATGATATAGTTTTTTTTTATTAAGGGAAAATATTTTTGAAGGGACTATACCCTGTTTTATAAAAGGGCTCAAAAGCCGAGATAGAAAAGGTGAGAGAAACATCCCGAGAGAAGGGAAAAATGACCAACCTAAGAGGGCTCATCAGCCAGATATGACAATACATGTGAAGAAAGGATCCAAACAAACAATGATCCAAAAAGAAGAAGAAAAGATCAAAAAGCAAACAAAAGAGATTCAAAATATAAAACTCTGCCAAAAAGTAGCTCCAGAACCACCAGATAACAGTGTCCTTTGCTAAAAAATAGCAACACAGCAACCCGTTACTTGATAGCCCTGTCAATCTTGGTCTTGATAGCCTGCAGCGACATGAAGAAGGCAATGGTAGTGGCCTGAGAGGAGTCTTTCATATCCATGAGCAATTGCAATATCCCTTTTCTCTTTGGGGCCCCAAATGTCTTCATTAATCCCACTTAAACTGTAGACACTATGAACATGTTGTTCAATGAAATTATAAATGCTTTTAATGGCAGATAGTATGCAGTCATTGCAAATTTTGCATTCCCCATTCTACCATCCAAAGACTGTAACTTCTTGAAGACTTCAGCAATAACCCCCTCTTCATCATCACTTTGAAGAATTCCTTTTCCCTTAGCTTTTTCCATATTTTTTATAGTCCCTTTGAGCTCTTGTATCTCCTTTTCTAACCTGTCCACTCTATCCATCAATTCCTCCTCCTTGGGCTCCTCCATCGGTTTGCTTGATATATGCGGGAGGTTCTCAATAAGTTCCAGTCCTTCGGCTCCTGAGGACCCATTGAGAAGAAGGGATTTTAGCTTTTATGCTCTTGCTTTTCTTGCTGGAAGCAGCAGCTTCAATCTTCCTTTTCAGTAGGGGGGAGTGGAAGCGGTGTGAGCAGGTGGAGGTATGGAGGAAGAGGGTGGGGTAGGATTCATGGGGGGGCAGCTAGAACAGTGGTGATGGATCAGGAGGATAAGCCCTTGGTGCAAAGGGACAGCCCTAGAGTGGCTCTGAACTTCCCTAATTGATTTCTCCAGTGAGTTTATCAAATAGTGAGGGAAGCTGATGATGATATTTCTACGAAAGTGATTAAGAAATATCAAATGTTTTTGAGGTATAGTCACAAATCTTCCTTCAAGAGTTACATACCTAACAACCATCCTAGCAAGCTCAAAGAAAAGGCTCAAAGAATCGACATAGCTTGAGTCACAAATTCTAGATTCTCCCCATTGTCCAGGAACTTCTTGGTCTCCACCTCCATGTCCACCTTCTTACTGAAGAATTTGGTGCCCTCCAGGTTGAGGCCCGTGATCTGGGCGATGAGCTCTTCCATGATCTCAATCTCCATGTTACTGTATTTGACAATCCGATTCTTCCATCCCTGGGTGAATCTGATAGAAATGTCTTGGTCAAAACCTTGAATCCTTTCAATTAAATTAGACAAACCCCAATTTGAAGGTAGTTCCAAAGCACCGTATCCTCTTTCCATGCCGTTGTGGGTCGATTCAGTTTTGCAAGGCGTGACCCCCATGTTTCCATAATTGTTCCTTTTCCTGTTCTCAACGGTAAAAATTATTATACCATACTTGTAATTATTGCCCCGCTCCTCGCTTTCCTCCTATGCCTAGAAATGAAGATAGTCCATCTCGCACATATCACATCAATCATCCATATCTTATGTGATGCTATCATATCATATTGTACTTGAGATTCTACACATTAGCATCCATAATATAGCCGTTAGTGCTGATTTTCTCGGCCATGTAGATAATTGATTATGGCTTTATTGATTTGAGTGGGCGTAACATCCCCCTAAGCCAAGTTTGAAAGGTATTAGTAACACCAAGGTTTGACAAACTATCTCATGACCCTATTTCCTTCCCGATAGGTGTGGGTGATTTTAACATTTTCAAAGCTCTTGTAACATCCTAATTTTATACATTAGAACAAGTAAATTTTTTTATATAAATGCTTCCTGGTTCTAAATACATAATTTAGAACTCACAAATCAAAGCAACCATTCTTATAACAGATAACCATATGCAACTGTAATGACTCGGAGTACCTCCGATCTATTCATTCCATGACTCGGTAATCTACCGATCTATTCATGTGTATTAAGAGTTAGCATTTTTATTTAACACATCCCTCTTGCGGCTCTCTTCCCTAATCTGGGATTCAGAATGCTCTGTCTAAGGAACCTATCTGAATAATTGTTACCATTATTCATGGGCATCTCATCCCTTATACTAGGTGACTTAGGACAATGTAATCATGAAACTTGCGATACTTTGGCCAAATATTTGAAACATAATGCTTATGTCTCGTATTCCTTGACGGCATACTCGTCAATCTTGAATACGTCCTTTACCCCATTCCTATGTTATGTAGAATGTCTTATACTGACTTACACGTCGGTCTCCTATCCCAAGATATTCACTCGGAAACGGATTAGTAAGGTGACAACGTTATATGGATGCTCCGAGGACTAGGCATACGGCCGACATCTTGGGTCAACCCTAGTTAAACCAGTGTGTCAAGATACCCCGAGTCTCCTAGGCAGCCTTATAACGTGACCACATTCCTAATCAGTCCCAGAGTAACTTGTTCATGATTAAGGTGTAAATCTTAACGATCAATGCAAAGGGTGTCGTCATAAGTCACCTGCATTTTTGTATCTTCGAGAAGATCCTAATCTTCTCGAAGGTACAACCCTGCAGTTGACTTGTGCCGGCAACCTTTAAATCCACCTCGAAAAGATCTACTTACTAATAAGTGTTACACACGTTGAGTTTAAATTATACTAAAAGACGTTCCCCTAAGGTTAGCCTTTCCCGATCCCTGGGTTCCTCACCTTAGAATGACCTTTCTTAATAAAACCCAATACACAAGAGAAGTTATTAAGACTAGAGGTCCCATCAAGGAGTTCATAGAATATACATAATTCTATATCAATGAAATTGGACAATTACTCTCATCCTTCACATGAGATTGCTAACCAAACCCTTTTTAGGTTTATATTAGTTCTCATAACTGAATTTATATCTTACTTATTAATATCGAGATATAGTGATTAAGAATCCAATTAAACGTTGTCTTGACTTAGGTCAAGACTAGGAAATAATAATTTATTAGCTTGTTTAACTTCTGCTCGGGTTTATTTTAACCCTAGCTTCCAGAAAGACAGTGATCTAAATTCCAATTTTAGCTTTAAATAGAACATACTAGAACTACTAAACAATCCTAAGTATTAAGTCACTTATTCTTGCAAGCTTACATTGATAATCACAAAAGTCTCCAAATTATACAATAATAACAATGCTCTCAAGATCTTTGAACCGAAGAAGGTCAAACTATCAAGATAAGAATACAAACACATAAGTAACAAATATCTCTCTTTATTCCCTTCAGGTTAATCAAATACATTTTATGCATTCAACATACTTGATACAATATTTCTACAGAAAAAGAACATCTTTCCTCATATAGTACATTTAGAGAATCAAGTTGTAATTCATCATAAAACCAAATTAAACAATCTGAACATCCTATCAGATCTGCGTGCTTTTACCACTTACGGCAACCATCTGCCAAAAATTTTCAACATGGGTCGGTTTGATGAACCAGAGCATGATAAGCACTAACTCTTAAAACAATTGCAATCCACCAACTGTTTTCATTAAACAACCTGTTTAAATGAGATCATTTCACCAAACAAGTAAACATATTTTAGACTATGCTTTTGTAATAAAAACATGACTATAAACGCGTAACTCATTTTATCGTTCTTGAATAGTCCTAAATAATTTTCAAATATTTCATCAAAATATTAGAAATCAAGAAGAACAAAAGTATCCCAAACAACTATCCATCTGAATTCCAAGGACAACAAACATCAGACAGATCATTACATTCAACATAGTAAAATGAATATCATAACAAATCATGATTCCATCAAGATGTTAAAACAGTTCCAATGGTTAGTTAAAAATATAACAACATATACTTTACAATAGAAGAGAAAGAAAATGAGTCATTCCTATTTCCCTTCCAACAAGCTCATGACTGTACCATCCCCTCGAAAGTAAAGCATTCACCTTATACGCATACGAATAAGTCAGACGAGCCACAAGAAGAACCACAGTTTTGTTAAAGTTTAAATATAACAAACTCCTGTAGCTTACTAGCAGTACAGTAGCTCTCACGCCAAAACAGTGATGAATATCTATCAAATAGACTCCACATGACCTTCCATACGAAGCGACAAACAAGAAGATATTCAATGCCATCGCCTGTCGAGGTGCAGTCGACAGCTCCTTAGTTCAGTCAAGCTCAAGACTAGATATCCATGTAACAGAAGACGTAATCATGTTCAAACACAAGAACAATCCCACTGAGTCGAAACTCACATCAACATTCAGTTCAATTTAATCCCTACTAAAACACAGCAAGGACAAAAATCGAGAATCGAACCAACATACAACATAACATGGGCTCGAACAGTGCCAAATTCAACCAATACTTAAATTAAAGGTTTCATTTGAAGTTGAATTCGTATGTCAACAAATCAAGAATACCAAAAGTACTCACAGCAAGAACTCCTACAGATGTTACAACATAAATTACTTTTCAGTGTCTCCACCAAAGTTGATAACATTTAGTATTCATAATAACAACAACATTCATAACCTAGCTTTGAATGAAATTAAAAATACTAGATACCTATCAAGGACTCTCACTGAGTCAGTATCGACTGAAATCATAACAGGACTAACAAAAAAGTAGAAACACTAGTCACATATCAAGGATTCCAACCATGGGGTACTCTTCAAATAACTTCTACAGAAGTAGAAAGATACATGATACATATCAATCCAAAAATTCCATCATCAAACAATATCATACCGTGTTCACATCTGAACTCCTTCAGAAGTAGAAACGTATGGCATTCATGACTAACTTCTACAGAAGCCCAAATACAAGATATATATATATATATATATATATATATATAAATATTAAGGTTTCCAACATAGCGAATAGCAATAAGTGTTCATATCTAGGCTTATACGACGAAACTTGGTTTCCAATCAAGGACTTCAACTGAATCCAAACAACAGTATTCGTTTTAAGCTTAAGCAGAAGACAAAATATAAAAAGTACACCAACTGAGTCTGTACCAAGAAATTCTTTGCTAAGCGAAAGTATTCATATTAAGACAACTGAAGTCGTATTACCAATTACCCCTCCAGGACTCCGACTGAATCAAACTACCAGTATTCACATATATGACTTCTACAGAAGACCATAATATACGAACCATTCCAAGAACTCCACAGAGTCATTTTGTGTATAAACAAATATATTGCAAACTATCAATGGGTTATATCCCATAATTGCAACACAAGGGGGGGAATAACTTCTACAAAGTCGCATTCGAATACAATAACACAACGAGTTATCCAAATAGGAGTAACTTAAGTATTATAGCAAGATCCAACAAGATTCAGCAACCATAACACATATTACTCACGACAAAAATTTTTAGAAGTCGTATATACTGTACACTCAAGAAATCCAAACAACATTATTCGTTTTAACAAGAGAAAACGGCGAGGTAAAGACCTAAGTCCGAATCAGACAAGAAAACAATTCTTAAACTCCTACAGAGTCAAATTCATATATTTTCCTTGCAACATTTCCTCAAAATCCAACCGGAATGCAAAACACAGCAAGGTAATACATCCGTTCGAAACAAAATGCACACCCATCAAGGGTTTACTCAAAAAATCGAGCCGGTTAAGAAAATACAACAACTAAATCACACAAGGCTACCATAAAAACCAACTGAACCCGAAAATCATTTGAACAGAGTTGTTCTAATGAAATCATTTGAAAGAAAGCAAGATCTTTAAAAGTTAGAGCCTAACATGCCTGGTTATTTTCTTAAAAATCCAAAGAAGACCCTTTGAAAGAGCTCGTGCCTTCTCCTCTTTTTCCACGTTAGATTCAAAACAATAACTTGTTACTCCATGCATTATAAAATTTCCTTGATAGAGAAAAGAGCGAGTTACACTCATTTTTGCCATGCAACACCAAGTAGACTGGTGTGAAGAACTAGTGATCAGACAGAGGGAAAACCGAGTGCATGAAAAACCAAACAAACTACTAGTTTTCCATTTTGCATGCCTTCCCGTGAAACCCAAGCTCAAGACCGAGTTCATTAATTGCATTTACTCCAAATTTCCCACTCAATCTCCATTGCCACCAACCACCATAGTTGGCGATGGACAAATGAAATTCAAAGACCATATCTAACTTTAGTGACTTTGCCACGTCGGCTCTTGCTAGCCGTTTAAACTTCTACCAAATTACCTGTCCTTCATGCTTATCTATCTATTTAATGCCATAGAAACTGCCGCCCATGGCTCACACCCTTTCATAGGTCCCCTTTCTTCCTTGTTCATTAGTTAGGTTAGTAACATAGGTTAGGATTTAAGATGCAACTTAGTCTAACCTCCATAGCACAAAGTTACTAACTTAGAACATTTAGCTTATAGCTTAGGCCTAGGTTAGATTAACACTAATCTAACCCATAGATCATAGTTTAGTTTTAGGTTACTAACCTTAATAAATCTAGTTTAGGTCTAACATTTCAAATGCTCAGAAAAAGAACCTACAAACATACATTCACGAACAGGATTCACTCCTGCACTGCCAATAGGCTAGTGGAATAAATGTATCTGAATTTATTACCTGGCCCACGATCAAGACCTTCCTGATATTACGATATCGGGAACCAATTCATTTAACATGATCAGCCTGAGTTAGACTCGGAATAGCTTATTCAACGCATTCAGACCTTGCAACCTGCGTAAGGTCTATAATTTTAGTTCATCCCAAATAAACTTAAAGCATCACTTGGATCAATGCCACTGATCCAAGGCTGGGTCTTATAGATGGATAACTCCATAATTCATTCCGAGATCAGATTAAACTCAGGTGTAAAATGAAAGAAATAAAAGAGTCCAATCATATTCGACTCAGTCAAAGATCTGTAATTTCAAAGAAGATACAGTCCATATCAAGCATGACTTCACAATCAAAGGAACACATCCTTTTACAAAAGAAATCACATATCAACACTTGAATGCTCAGGAGGAAGTAACAACAGTTCAGGGTGTTACATGCTTCCCTCCTAAAAGATTCATCATCCCGATGATTACATATTCGATTAACCTTCAGGTCAACCAATTTATTAGTTCACAAAACAATGCGACTATTTTCCAACTTAAATAGTTCCAGAAATCAATGTCACAACACATTTTATTCAGCCTGAATAATGTTTGCCTCCATCTGGCTTTCATATAAACTTGAAAAAGATAAGTTCATAAAAGAAATGTTTATCAATTGATTTCATTCTATTGAAAAAGAAAAGGAAAAGCAATTTTCATCTCTTCCAGATTTTCCCAAGTTGCACTTTCTTTGTTAAAGCTGGTCCCCTTTGGACCTTACATTGTTGTATTTCACGATTTCTCAAATGCAATTGGTGAGTTTCCAGCACTCGTGTGGGTTTAACCACGATTATTCCTGGGTCTTGGACCTGCAAGGAATTCCAATTTAAAACATGTGACAGATCTGAAATGTATTTCTTAAGCAAAGAAATATGGAAAACATCATGCATGCGAGATAAAGTAGGTGGTAATGCTAATCGATAAGCTATAGGATTGATTATTTTGACAATTTCGAAAGGTCCCACGAAACGAGGTGACAACTTGGCAGCCTTGCCAAAAGTTATAGAACTCTTTCTAGGTTTAACACGAAGAAAAACCTTCTCACCAAGCTCAAACCTTCGATCAACCCGCTTAAGGTCAGCATAGCTCTTCTACCTATCCGCTGCTTCCTTTAATCGTTCACGAATCAGCTTAACTTGTTGTTCCATTTCTGTGAGAATCTCTGGTCCAATTACCACTCTATCCTCAACACTATCCCAGCTAACAGGAGTTCTGCACTTTCTTCCATAAAGTGCTTCAAATGGTGCCATTTTAAGAGATGAATGATAAGTGTTGTTGTATGCGAATTCAACTAATGGAAGATACTCTTCCCATTTATACTGTTGATCCATGCAATACATTCGCAACATGTCTTCCAACACTTGATTTACCCTCTCAGTTTGTCCATCCGTTTCGGATGATATGCAGAACTGAAGTTTAGTTTCGTTCCAAGAGCTGTATTAAGTGTTTGCCAAAATCTTGACGTCATTCTTGGATCCCTGTCAGATATAATCAATTCTGGTACACCATGCAATCTGAAAATTTCATGTACGAATCTTTTGGCCAGCACTGGTGAATCATCCTTTAGATTTCCAGCGATGAAATGAGCTACCTTAGTCAGTTTATCTACAACTACCAGGATAACATCATGTTTATTCCTGGACATGGGTAATCCTTGTACAAAGTCCATGGTTATTACTTGCCATTTGTACTGCGGTATGCTATGAGGATATAACAGTCCAGCAGGGTGCATATGTTCTGCCTTAACCCGCTGACACTCCAAACAATGAGTCACAAAATTAATGACATCCTTTTTCATACCTTTCCAAAAGTATTGTTGTTTCAGATCAGCAAGCATTTTTGTGATACCCGGGTGTCCAGAGAAAGGTGAATTATGAAATTCAACTAACAACTTCTTCCTCAAATCATTCAGCATAGGTACGTATACCCTGTTTTCATAACGCAAGATTCCTTCATTATCAAAATGAAAACCTTTATACCTTTCATCATTAGGTTCTGCAGCAAGCGCTGCTTTTACTTGCTGAAAGTAAATATCAGATTCTGAGGCACTTTTTACCTCATCCTTAAACTGAGTTCTTAATGTTATAAGAGCAGAAATGTGCCTCCTACGACTTAGAGCATCTGCTACTCTATTCTCCTTCCCTTTGATATAGCTAATATCAAAATCATATTGTGATAAAAATTCTAACCACCTTCTCTCTGTCTGGCATTAAGATTAGGCTGAGTGAAAATATATTTCAGTCCTAAGTGATCAGTTTTCAACTCAAAAGGTTTCCCAAGTAAATAGTGTCTCCAGACTTGAAGTGCATGAACAATGGTAGCAAGCTCCAAATCATGAGGAGCATAATTCAGCTCATGTAACTTAAGTTTTCTACTTTCATATGCTATGACTTGTTCACTTTGTAACAAAACACCTCCAAGACCTTCCCCAGAAGCATCCGTTACAACAGTAAAGCTCCCATTAGGGTCTGGTACAGCTAATATAGGTGCGGAAGTCAACTGGCTTTTCAGACTTTTGAAAGCCACTTCACACTTATCATTCCAAATAAATTTCTTATCCTTCTTCTGTAATGAAGTTATTGGTGCAGCTACTTTAGAAAAATCCTTAACAAATTTTCTATAGTAACCAGCAAGACCCATGAAGCTTCTTACTTCATGCACATTCTTTGGTGCAGGCCACTCAGTTATTGCCACTATTTTTGAAGGATCTACAGCAATTCCTTCTTTACTAATGACATGACCCAAATAGTGAACTTCTGAATCAAAGAAAGAACATTTGGATAACTTACCATACAACTTTCTTTTTCTCAAAATTCCCAAAACTATCTTCAAATGCTCATTGTGCTCCTCAACGCTTTTAGAATAAATGAGAATATCGTCCAAGAATACAAGTACAAACTTGTCCAGATATTCTTGAAAAATATTGTTCATTAAGTTCATAAAGGCTGCGGGTGCATTAGTTAATCCAAAGGGTAGAACCGTGAATTCATAATGTCCGTACCTTGTTTGGAAAGCTATTTTATGAATATCTTCTTCTCTAATCCTTAACTGATGATAACCAGATCGAAGATCTATCTTAGAATAAACCGCTGCCCCACGCATCTGATCAAATAAATCATCGATCCTTGGAAGTGGATATTTGTTCTTGATTGTTGCTTTGTTCAACATCCGATAATCAATACACAGCCTAAGTGTTCCATCCTTCTTTTTCACAAATATTACAGGCACTCCCCAAGGTGAAACACTTGGTCTAATCAAACCTTTAGACAAAAGTTCTTGCAATTGTGCCTTAAGCTCTACTAACTCTGTAGTAGTCATCCGATAAGGTGCTTTGGAAATAGGTTCATTCTGGTTTGATTTCGATGGTGAAGTCAAATTCCCTCTTAGGTGGTAACCCTGGTAATTCCTCAGGAAAAACATCCCTGAAACTTTGTAGCAGAGGAAATCGTTTCATGTAATCACCATCTTCTTCTGAAAATTCAGATATCTTTACTGCATAAAGGGTACATCCTTTGTTTTTAGCCTTTTTAAGCTGCATAGCTGACAGTTTTCTAACTGAAATTTCCCGTTTCACACCTTGAATCTCTGTTGTTTCCAGCTGATCATCTAAACATTTTATGTTCTTTTCATAGTAGTCTACCTTTGCTTTATGGTCAGCTAACCAATTGACACCGATGACAATGTCATACGATCCCAAAGGTGTAACATAGAGGTCAACTTCCGTGGAGAAATTAGGTAAGTCAAGGACTGCCCCAAAAAGACACATACTCACTGTATGAACAGAGTTATTACCATACTGTACAGTCCAAGATTTATCCATTTTTCTAGCTTTTCTCTTAAGTTTAGAAGCAAGTTTATTAGAAATGAAACATTCAGTAGCTCCTGTATCAAAAAGAATAGTGACAGGTATGCCAAATAACTTACCCGGAACTTCTATAGGTGTCACTTGCTTTTCAGCTTGCTTGTCATGCGCTCTTTGCAAAGCATGTATCTTATCTTTCTTGATTGACACGATCATCCTTCTTCAAAGGGCACTGATTTGCATAGTGGTCTTTGCCACAATTGTAGCAGCCTCCTACAGGTCCCTTTTTAGGCTCAAAATTGCCTCCAGCCTTGTAATTGTCACGTTGTCCTCCATAGGGCTTCTGCCCATTGTTATAATTTTTGGCAAAATTATCCCTTACATTTCCAGCAGGCTTATTTGCTACTGCTTTCTTACTGTTATCCCCTGGAAACTTACTTTTGTTTCCAAACTTTTTCCATGGTCCCTTTTTGGGTGCAAGAGAGGTTGAAGAAGGGTTTGCAGTCTTCTTCCACACTTCCTCCTTATGAGCAGAAATAGCCTTTAATTTCTGTTCTTGTCTTATGGCCTTTTCAACAACTCCTTCCATAGTGGTTGGACTATGAACATCGACCTCTCCCCCTATCACGGGATTCAATCCCATGATGAATTTCCGTATTCTGAACTTCTCGTCAGTTTGATACTGCGGTACATACTTGAGGAGTTTTGTAAACCGCTCCCAGTATTCAGTTACCATTAGCTTCCCTTGAGCTAAGTTTTGGAATTCTGTCATTTTCTGATCATAGAAAAGTTGTGGCAGCCAACGTTGCCTAAAATAGCCTTTAAATTGATCCCAAGTAACGTTGGTCTCATCAATATTTAGCTCTGCTTTACGGCTATCCCACCACGAAGATGCTTCGTGGGAAAGCTGATAGGCTCCCCAAATAGCTTTGGTTTCCTCAGAGAAGTTTCTTATTGCAAAGTACTTCTCCATTTCGTTGAGCCAGTTCTCAGCTCCATCTCCTAATGTGGTGCCATCATACTTAGGTGGACTTATCCTTTTTATATCATTAGTGAGTTCTGCTGCCAACCTGGCCTTTTTGTTTTCTGGTTGGACAGGTGCATTCCCAGCATTAACATCAACACCCATATCGGGGTTGTCCTCAGGAGGTTGCTGATTGTTATTACCAGCTTCTTCATCCTCCTCATTTCCCATCACCTGCTGTTCAAGTACAGCTAAACGATCTCTTGTGTCCAACAGGGCAGCAAGGATCTCATCAAGTTTTTGGGTTGTTGCTGCCCCTCCTTCAGGTGGAGCATTATTCACAACGTTCCCTCTTGTTCTAACCATTTTCTGTTACAAGAAAATTCAGGTTTTCATCAGATTATGGACACAATAGGTCCAAGAGCTGCAACCTTTAGCTCTGATACCAAGATGTAACATCCTCATTTTATACATTAGAACAAGTAATTTTTTTTTTTTTTATAAATGCTTCCTGGTTCTAAATACATAATTTAGAACTCACAAATCAAAGCAACCATTCTTATAACAGATAACCATATGCAGCTGTAATGACTCGGAGTACCTCCGATCTATTCATTCCATGACTCGGTAATCTACCGATCTATTCATGTGTATTAAGAGTTAGCGTTTTTATTTAACACATCCCTCTTACGGCTCTCTTCCCTAATCTGGGATTCAGAATGCTCTGTCTAAGGAACCTATTTGAATAATTGTTACCATTATTCATCGGCATCTCATCCCTTAGACTAGGTGACTTAGGACAACGCAATCAGCAACTTGCGATACTTTGGCCAAAGATTTGAAACATAATGCTTATGTCTCGTATTCCTTGATGGCATACTCATCAATCTGGAATACATCCTTCACCCCATTCCTATGTTATGTAGAATGTCTTATACTGACTTCTGTCAGTCTCTCCTATCCCAAGTTATTCACTCGGAAGCGGATTAGTAAGGTGACAACGTTATATGGATGCTCCCGAGGACTAGGGATACGCTGACATACTGGGTCAACCCTAGTTAAACCAGTGTGTCAAGATACCCGAGTCTCCTAGGCAGCCTTATAACGTGACCACATTCCTAATCAGTCCCAGAGTAACTTGTTCGTGATTAAGGTGTAAATCTTAACGATCAATGCAAAGGGTGTCGTCATAAGTCACCTGCATTGTTGTATCTTCGAGAAGATCCTAATCTTCTCGAAGGTACAACCCTACAGTTGACTTGTGCCATCAACCTTTAAATCCGCCTCGAAAAGATCTACTTATTAATAAGTGTTACGCACGTTGAGTTTAAATTATACTAAAAGACGTTCCCCTAAGGTTAGCCTTTCCCGATCCCTGGGTTCCTCACCTTAGAATGACCTTTCTTAATAAAACCCAATACACAAGAGAAGTTATTAAGACTAGAGGTCCCATCAAGGAGTTCATAGAATATACATAATTCTATATCAACGAAATTGGACAATTACTCTCATCCTTCACATGAGATTGCTAACCAAACCCTTTTTAGGTTTATATTAGTTCTCATAACTGAATTTATATCTTACTTATTAATATCGAGATATAGTGATTAAGAATCCAATTAAACGTTGTCTTGACTTAGGTCAAGACTAGGAAGTAATAATTTATTCAGCTTGTTTAACTTCCTGCTCAGGTTTATTTTAACCCTAGCTTCCAGAAAGACAGTGATCTAAATTCCAATTTTAGCTTTAGATAGAACATACTAGAACTACTAAACAATCATAAGTATTCAGTCACTTATTCTTGCAAGCTTACATTGATAATCACAAAAGTCTCCAAATTATACAATAATAACAATGCTCTCAAGATCTTTGAACCGAAGAAGGTCAAACTATCAAGATAAGAATACAAACACATAAGTAACAAATATCTCTCTTTATTCCCTTCAGGCTAATCAAATACATTTTATGCATTCACATACTTGATACAATATTTCAATAGAAAAAGAACATCTTTCCTCATATAGTACATTTAGAGAATCAAGCTGTAATTCATCATAAAACCAAATTAAACAATCTGAACATCCTATCAGATCTGCGTGCTTTTACCACTTACGGCAACCATCTGCAAAAATTGTCAACATGGGTCAGTTCGATGAACTGAGCATGATAAGCACTAACTCTTAAAACAATTGCAATCCACCAACTGTTTTCATTAAACAACCTGTTTAAATGAGATCATTTCACCAAACAAGTAAACATATTTCAGACTATGCTTTTGTAATACAAACATGACTATAAACGCGTAACTCATATTATCGTTACTGAATAGTCCTAAATACTTTTCAAATATTTCATCAAAATATTAGAAATCAAGAAGAACGAAAGTATCCCAAACAACTATCCATCTAAATTCCAAGGACAACAAACATCAGACAGATCATTACATTCAACATAGTAAAATGAATATCATAACAAATCATGATTCCATCAATATGTTAAAAACAGTTCAATGGTTAGTTAAAAATATAACAACATATACTTTACAACAGAAGAGAAAGAAAACGAGTCATTCTATTTCCCTTCCAACAAGCTCATGACTGTACCATCTCCTCGAAAGTAAAGCATTCACCTTATACGCATACGAATAAGTTAGACGAGCCACAAGAAGAACCATAGTTTTGTTAAAATTTAAATATAACAAACTCCTGTAGCTTACTAGCAGTACAGTAGCTCTCACGCCAAAACAGTGATGAATAATCTATCAAATAGACTCCACATAACCTTCCATACGAAGCGACAAACAAGAAAATATTCAATGCCATCGCTTGTCGAGTACAATCGATAACTCCTTAGTTCAGTCAAGCTCAAGACTAGATATTCATGCTAATAGAAGACGTAATCATGTTCAAACACAAGAACAATCCCACTGAGTCGAAACTCACATCAACATTCAGTTCAATTTAATCCCTACTAAAACACAGCAAGGACAAAAATCGAGAATCGAACCAACATACAACATAACATGGGCTCGAACAGTGCCAAATTCAACCAATACTTATATTAAAGGTTTCAATTGAAGTTGAATTCGTATGACAACAAATCAAGAATACTAAAAGTACTCACAGCAAGAACTCCTACAGATGTTACAACATAAATTACTTTTCAGTGTCTCCACCAAAGTTGATAACATTTAGTATTCATAATAACAACAACATTCATAACCCAGCTTTGAATGAAATTAAAAATACTAGATACCTGTCAAGGACTCTCATTGAGTCGATGTCAAGGCCAGAAATCATAACAGGACTTACACAGTAGAAACACCAGTCACATATCAAGGATTCCAACCATGTGGTACTCTTCAAATAAACTTCTACAGAAGTAGAAAGATACATGATACATATCAATCCAAAAATTCCATCAAACAATATCATACCATGTTCACATCTGAACTCCTTCAGAAGTAGAAACGTATGGCATTCACAACTAACTTCTACAGAAGCCCAAATACAAGATATATATATATATATATATAAATATTAAGGTTTCAACAGAGCGAATAGCAATAAGTGTTCATATCCGAGGCTTATACGAAGCGAAACATTGGTTTCCAATCAAGGACTTCAATTTGAATCAAACAACGGTATTCGTTTTAAGCTTAAGCGAGAAACAAAATATAAAAAGTACACCAAGCTGAGTGCACCAAGAAATTCTTTGGTAAGAAAGTATTCATATTAAGACAACTGAAGTCGTATTACCAATTACCCCTCCAGGACTCCGACTGAATCAAACTACCAGTATTCACATATATGACTTCTACAGAAGACCATAATATATGAACCATTCCAAGAACTCCACAGAGTCATTTTGTGTATAAACAAATATATTGCAAACTATCAACGGGTTAAATCCCATAATTGCAACACAAGGGGGGAAATAACTTCTACAAAGTCGCATTCGAATACAATAACACAGTGAGTTATCCAAACAGAAGTAACTTAAGTATTATAGCAAGATCCAACAAGATTCAGCAACCATAACACATATTACTCACGACAAAACTTTTAGAGAAGTCGTATATCACATACACTCAAGAAATCCAAACAACGGTATTTGTTTTAACAACAAGAGAAAACAGCGAGGTATAGACTTAAGTCCGAATCAGACAAGAAAACAATTCTTAAACTCCTACAGAGCCAAATTCATATATTTTCCTTGCAACATTTCTTCAAAATCCAACCGGAATGCAAAACATAGTAAGGTAATACATCCGTTCGAAACAAAATGCACACCCATCAAGGGTTTACTCGAAAAATCGAGCCGGTTAAGAAAATACAACAACTAAATCACACAAGGCTACCATAAAAACCAACTGAACCCGAAAATCATTTGAACAGAGTTGTTCTAATGAAATCATTTGAAAGAAAGCAAGATCTTTAAAAGTTAGAGCCTAACATGCCTGGTTATTTGCTTAAAAATCTGAAGAAGAAGACCCTTTGAAAGAGCTCGTGCCTTCTCCTCTTTTTCCACGTTAGATTCAACAACAATAACTTGTTATTTCCATGCCTTATAAACTTTCCTTGACAGAGAAAAGAGCGAGTTACACTCATTTTTGCCATGCAACACCAAGTAGACTGGTGCGAAGAACTAGTGATCAGACAGAGGGAAAACCGAGCGCATGAAAAACCAAACAAACTACCAGTTTTCCATTTTGCATGCCTTCCCGTGAAACCCGAGCTCGAAGACCGAGTTCATTAATTGCATTTACTCCAAATTTCCCGCTCAATCTCCATTACCACCGACTACCATAGTTTGCGATGGAAAAATGAAATTCAAAGACCATATCTAACTTTGGCGACTCTGCCACGTCGGCTCTTGCTAGCCGTTTAAACTTCTACCAAATTACCTGTCCTTCATGCTTATCCATCTATTTAATGCCATAGAAACTACCGCCCATGGCTCGCACCCTTTCATAGGTCCCCTTTCTTCCTTGTTCATTAGTTAGGTTAGTAACATAGGTTAGGATTTAAGATGCAACTTAGTCTAACCTCCATAGCACAAAGTTACTAACTTAGAACATTTAGCTTATAGCTTAGGCCTAGGTTAGATTAACACTAATCTAACCCATAGATCATAGTTTAGTTTTAGGTTACTAACCTTAATAAATCCAGTTTAGGTCTAACATTTCAAATGCTCAGAAAAAGAACCTACAAACATACATTCACGAAAAGGATTCACTCCTGCACTGCCAATAGGCTAGTGGAATAAATGTATCTGAATTTATTACCTGGCCCACGATCAAGACCTTCATGATATTACGATATCGGGAACCAATTCATTTAACATGATCAACCTAAGTTAGACTCCGGAATAGCTTATTCAAACGCATTCCAGACCTTGCAACTGCGTAAGGTCTATAATTTTAGTTCATCTCGAATAAACTTAAAGCATCACTTGGATCAATGCCACCGATCCAAGGTGGTCTTATAGATGGATAAATCCATAATTCATTCGAGATCGATTAAACTCTGTGTAAAATGAAAGAAATAAAAGAGTCCAATCATATTCTCGACTTACCAAATAATTTTAAATAAGATTCATATCAAGCATGACTTCACAATCAAAGGAACACATCCTTTTACAAAAGAAATCACATATCAACACTTGAATGCTCGAGGAAGTGGAGGTCAATATATCAATAGCTTCCCAATGAAATATCCGATTGACCAGCTAGGGTGTTGCTTTTTGTTTAATAGATTGATGATATTTAGAGAATCACCCTCAATTATAATATTCGAATATTATAATCCCTAGTAAGTCTTAATCCCAAAGAGCCACCGGGCTTCGAGTAATGATTAGTTTACCTACCCATTTCCTGAAAAATCAGCAACAAAATAGCCTCTTTGATCTCTGATGAGTCCCCCTCCTCCAGAGTCCCCCGAATTGCCTTTTGAGGCCCCATCAATATTTAACTTGTACCAATCAGTGGGAGGCTTAATCCATCGGACTGTGTTTCTATCTATACCATTGTTATTCTTATTAAAGCAGTGTCAATATTCCAATCAGTCAGGATGTATTCTTCCTTCTCAGGGTAAAGCCTATTTTTAGGAGGTTTAAATCTAGCAATATTATCTTGCACAACAATGATAATTTCCTTGTAGACTTTGTTACATGCCTTTCTATTGTTTCTGAAAATGTTATCATTACGAGCCTTCCAAACTCTCCACATAGTGTGGGGTAAAATGAGTTGCCACAATCTTTTCACCACACAATGCTTAAACGGAGAGTCCCATTGTTCCCAGGCCTGAAGACAGGTAAGGGGAAAAATCCATCTCTGATTAAACTTTGCAAAAACAAGCTGCCAAATTTTGGAAGCATACTCACAATGGAGGAATAAATGCTTTATATCTTCTACCTCTTTCTGACACATGCAACATCTATTCGGCATGATGAATCCCTTCTTGATGAGGTTTTCGTTAGTTAGGATCTTTCCATTAATGATTAGCCACCAAAAGAAGTTCACTCTAGGGGTTAACTCAGGCATCCACAACTTGTGCCACTTAATTTCACTTTCAATAGATACAAAGAAAGAATTATATCCTGATTTAACAGAGTATTCCCCATCAAAAGAATCTTTCCAGATGAGTTCATCCTTAAGATTTTGATTACTAATATGGATTAGAGAAAGTTGATTCTGTAAAGATGAAACATCAGCCTGTACATTATCATTCTCCACTTTTAGCTGTTTCCATTTTCTTTTGTTTCCATCCCTCTCAATGTATCCCTAGATTTTGTGCCCATACTTTGTAATTAAGTTGTCTTTAATGTGATCATAAGCAGAAATCTAGTTAGAATCAGTCCACTTATCAGTCCAGAAGTTAATGTTTTGCCCATCCCCAAGCTTCCAGCTACACCCCTGAGAAAGAATGTGTCTGCTGTGAAGAAGGTTGTTCCAGAAAATAGAACCACTCAGAAGAGACTGATCATAAATGAAGGAAATCTTGTTTTGGTTTGAAAGATATTTGATCTTAACCAACTCTGTCCAAGGTTTGTGCTCTTTTATAAGCCTCCAACCTAACTTTGCAATAAGGGCAGCACTCATATGCTTGATATCTTTGATGTCTAACCCCCCAAGTCTCTTAGGTTTACATACCTACTCCCAAGCCACAAGATGATATCTAAATCTGTCCTCAGTACCATGCCATAAAAAGTGCTTTTGAATCTTTTCAATACTGTTCATCACTGTTGTTGGTATGCTGAACATTGACATGATGTAAATAGGCAAGTTTTGGAGCATGCTTTTAACCAATAGGCACTTGCCTACACTTGAAAGTATAACTCCTTTCTAGCCAGCCAATTTTCTTTGAAATATCTTAATAAGATCATTCCAGACCTCAATAGAAATCTTTCCAGTACTTAAAGGTAAACCTAAGTAAGTAGCTGGAAGAGAATTAATAGTGCATCCTAGAATATTAGCAATCTTTCTTTGCCTTTCCAAAGGAGTATTGAAGAAATAAATAGAGCTTTTGTCAAAATTAACTTTTTGTCCCGAGGCTTCCTCATAAAATCTAAGGATAGTTTTGATAGCCTTTGCCTCAATGATTGAGGCCATCAGGAGAAGCAGAGTGTCATCAACAAACTGTTGGTGTGAGGAGATCTGATTGCCAGAAGTTGGAGGAAAGCCTTTTAGCATGCCAATGCAAATAGCTTTGGAAATAGATCTGCTTAAACTGTCATCCATAATAATGAATAATAGAGGGGAAATTGGGTCACCTTGCCAAATTACTCTATTGCTGGCAAAAAAACCCACAGGTTCACCATTAACAACCACTGAGAATCTAGAGGTAGAGATACAAGAGTGAATGAATTTTCTGAATTTGATTTGAAAACCAAACTTGGATAAGACCTCATCCATGAATCTCCAGGAGACTCTGTCAAATGCTTTATGCATGTCCAGATTGATATCCATCCCCACCTTTTTACTTTTATCCATAGAATGTATAGTTTCATGAACCATGATAATTCCATCTTGAATAATTCTTCCTTGAATGAATCTGCTCTGCTGTTGTGAAATGATCTCCATAAGAATAGGTTGCATTCTAGTGGTGAGAATCTTTGTGAAAATCCTATATATAACATTAACTAAACTGATAGGCCTGAAATCTATGAAGTCCTTTGCATCCAACTTTTTGGGCAAACACAATGTGTGTATTATTTAGTTCTTTAATGAGATTTCGATTCGTAAAACTCATTAACAACTTTCGAGATATTAATTGAATTTTAATGATAAATATTGAATCTTGATATTGTTTTTATTTGGATCTAATTTTTATATATCATTTGGATGTTCTGATATGGCCACAAGGCCGAAGGAGGTATTTTGCATTTTGTAGGTTAAAATCACAACAATGTTGGGGGCTGGAGATTAACCATATTGAAATTCAATGTGAAATCAACAAGTTCACCATGGCAACTGTGTTTGAGTTGTATGTTGTGTTTTGTTAGGATTTCCCATGGGGGATTTCCATTATTGTGACCATGGGGTATATGTGTGCTTTATTTATTGTGTCCCTTTTCTAAAATTATTGTTGTATGTATTTTATTTGTAATGTGCTCTTTAGTTTAATTATTTTAATGTGATAGTATAATGTGAATCTTATAGTTAAATTTCAATTAAATTAATTGGGATGTGGAATATAAATTAAAATTTATTGTCTTCGTTGAAAATGAAAATTGACTTATATATATATATATATAACCATATGATAGATAAATAAATCTTTATGTCAAAACATGTAATAAATAAATGTCATAAATATAAATGCATGTGTAAGAAATTGTAAGAGGTTGTAAGAAGATTTTGGAAGGTCAGACACTCCATCTCTCTCTTGAAATTCGAATTTGAGCTTGGAGGACAAATTTGGAGGCTTGTGGGACAAGTTAAACTTGTCCCACACCTCTCAAAATCCTCCACCAACCATGTTTATTAATTTGGGGTCAAAATCAAATTATTTTATTGAATTTTGACTTGATTTATTGTAAGAAGTGATTGCACTTGTCTTACAAATTTTAAATGCATTCCCTTTTGGGGTATGGGCTATTGTGTGTGTAAGTGATTTTGTCATTTTTTTCATTTATGGTGATTTGTTGTGATGTGGATTGCTCTCTTGGGGAAGGAAGAAAAATGATGTGGCATCCCACTTGGAATCCACATCATCCTCTTCCACCCTCTCCTTTAAAATTTGAATTCCTCCTCATTTTGAGGTTGTTGAAGGTTGGAGATTTCACTCTTGGGTCAAATTTTTCTCTTGCCTTTGGAGCTTGCTTTGTGGAAGAGATTGGATTGATTCACATGCTTGTACATTGCTATTTTGGGACTGTGTTTTGAGCATCAAAGAACTATTGTTTTGGAAACAAGTCTCCATTATGGAGAGGTAGGCTCTCACTCTTTTAAAATTGTTGTTTTTTCCTCTTTTAGCATGAATTTTTGAATGTGTTGTGTTTGCAATTCTTAGAGGGATGGGTAGAATTCTTAGGGCATGGTGTGGAGAGAAGACTATGAGGTTATTCAGAGGAGGGATAAGGGATTTGCCATTGGCACTTGTCTTGAGGAGGGAGTGTTGGTTGAAATCCACCTAGGAAAGAATATGCATGCATTTCTTACTTTGGGGGAGGTATAAGGGATAAATTTGGAGGAGGGATAAGGAGGGGTTGAGGAGGGATAAGGTTTATGGGATGGTTATTTTTGGTGGTTGTTGTGGGTGGATGTCTAACTTCAACATGGGAGGCATAAGGAGACCTCCAGAGTTCTTTCTCTTGTTTGGCTTGCTTGCTCAAGCCTTTGTGATTGTATGACTATTTTCTAATGCAGTTAAGAACTGCTGCCTTGTTTTGATTTATGTTTTCTTTGATTTTTGTGATACATGAGTGTTGCTTGCATGTGAAAGAAGTCCATGTTTCCATGAGTTGAATTATCATGCTCCATTTCAATATGTTTGGGGCAAGGGGCCAATGGGGAAAGATGTTTTCTCTTTTCCCATTGGATGTCTTGGTTAGGTGGAGAGCGTTGCCTTTCCCCCTTCCTTGTTGTGATCCAAAGAAGATATAAGATGAAGAAATCAGCCTGCTGCTGTTTGAAGCTTAGAGAAAACAATTTGTGATCATTTCCTTTTTACAAGTTCATTGTAACCTTCCCACTTTGAAAAGGATGATTTGTATTGTTAATTGTAATGAGAAGACATATTGTACTAAAATTATAAGGTTGAAAGTGATAAGTGAATTGTAGAAGATTATTATTCCATACCGTGTTATGAGAAGAATGTGAAAGAAAGAAATATGTATTGTGCATTGTAACTTGAAATTCAAAGAAAGAGATAAAATATTGAATTATTTTGGAAATAAAATAAAGAATTACATTCCTTTCTCAAAATTTCATTGTTGTATTAGATCCGAGTTGCTGTTGTGAAATGAAAACTCTGTTTTGAAAGAGATTAAGAAATAACATTGCCAGTAAATGTATTGTGTTTGAAATCAAAACTGGAGTTTAAACTTTGCATATGAACTATCAATTAATTTTTCAAATCAATTGAATGTCTTAGATAATATTTTAAATGCCTCCCCATATTTGGAAGATGCAAATTGGTTAATAAACTTGTTAGCAAATGATCTCTATTTCTTTCTTTAATTCTGGCAATGAATTCCATCAAAAATGTACAGTTCAGATTTTTAGTTAAAATTGAGAAAGGAAACAAAGTATTATAGATGTATTAGGTCCTATTGAACCCACATTGAACTTCATATTCAAGACAATATCTCAAAACTCTATCAAATCCAATTTTAACTTCACAATCCAACTTTACTGTCAAAAAACGTAAAATTTACCAAATGCAACCCAATATCCAAATTGGACTTTGAAAATGTACTTAAATTTACCCAATACCATTTCTCAATGCTCAATTTACATGCTCAGAAGAAGAAATATCAAAATTGAATCAAATCTTATAAGTTGGAAAATAAACTGCCGGTTTTAAAATTATAAACCCTGCTGGTATATTTCTTAAAATTGAGCCTCTAAACTTTACTATATTTTATAATTGATGATTTTTGCAAAGAGGACTCAAAGAGCTTTCCAGAAATTCTTCGTTTTCCTAAAATGGAGCTTTCTATCAAAAGTTATGGCCATTTGAAGTTTTACTTCAAAATGGCCATCCCAAACCAAAAATGAAATAATTTGACCTTAGAAAAATTTAGATTTTGAACTTTAGAAAAATTTCCTAAAAATTTACAGGAGGCTTGATAGAGAGAAGGCTTGGAGATAAATTTCTCCTGAACCTTAGTAAAACTTGTAACCTCCAAATTGGAGCCTTGTAAACTTGTTATAAGATAAAAATGGAAATATTGTTTTTGGTTAATCAAAATTTGTTCTACGGAACCTATTTAGTTTCAAACTAATGTCTTGCAACTTGGTTGTAGACTCTTCCTATATATATTAAAAAAATATTTATTCCATAATTTTCCTAGTTTGTTTCTTGGTCTAAAGTGGTAGTTGAAGCAAGCATCACTCTTGGTATCGAGAGCGGTGGTTCAAAATATTGCACCATTGGGCACACTAGAAACATTGAGACTTGAAACCTAAAACTAACAAATTGATAATCTAGAAAACAAAACTAATTGAAAATTAGACATGTTAGTAAACTCCCTGAAGAAAACTCAAGGTAATGAACTAACTCCCACTGCAGTGCATGGGGAGCTCAGACAGAGCAGAGAATGTTCCACAGAGACTCGTGAGTCACCACCACCACCACCTGCCTTGCCACCACCACCACCACCATGGGATCATGGTTTAGTAGAGCTATCGTACCATTGCATTTTACTGAGAAAGGATGTTAATGTCACCTTACACGGAGGATCGGTAGGAGGGCACTTGATGAGATAGGACAAAGATATTTCCATAGAGGACATGCCCCCTCCACTCGGTGAGGAGGATGGAGGAGAGAATTTTCATGCGAGTTAGTCAGAGTAGATTCACCACCTAGGAGGCAGGGGTGACAGAGTTCTAGAGCATAGAGAGAGGTCTCAGAGCCCTAGGCTTAGGGATGAGCTTATAGAGAGGCCCGAGAAGTCGTCGGACCATGGCTGCAGATCACATCGGGAAATCCTTAAGCTTAGGCCATCACATTATTCGGGTGACACAGGGGGATTCAGGAAGAGACTGTTAGTTAGTTAGCTTGAGCGGTTTCTTCAAGCTTTGTCCTTGTTCTCTAACAACACAAAAGCTCATGTTGGGATCCATCTCTTTGAAGGATGGAGATGGAGTATGGTGGAGAATAGAGGAGTAAAAGCTCCACGTAGACTTAGAGATAGTCACTTGGGAGATGTTTGAGGAGAGATTTAGAGCGAGATACTTTCCACGAAGATTCATACTAGAGAGGATCGATGAGTTCCATGACCTTCGATAGACTTCCCTTATAGTGGCTGAGTATGAGAGTAGGTTCCTAGACCTTCTTCAGTACGTTGATTACATGCAGGATGAGTAGGTACGGATCCACAGGTTCATTCGGGGCCTTAATATAGACATTGGAGGTGCAGTTTGGATCCACTACCCACAGACATTAGTAGAGGCCGTTGAGAAGGCCTACATTGTAGAGGAGACTTGGGGTAAAACCCAATAGGCTAGAGACCGGGTCAGGAGCTGTATTCAGTAGTTGTAGGATAGTAGATCGAGGGGGTCAGCTCCTCCTCTCGTGGTGGTCAACATTCTTCGCAGTCATCTTTCAGACCATAGCGTAGCAACAGTAGTAGTCTCGCCCACCTTTTAGGCCTCCTTAGAGAGTTGATGCACAGAGAGGTCGGAGCATGGGGCCTCCTAGGGGTCCCACCAGGACACAGGGTGGAGCTAGAGCTCAATCAGCAGGAGCTCGACCACAGAGGCCACAACAGACTATGGCTGGATCATCAGGGTCCACAACACCTACCTCTAGGGCACCTTCTGGCGGTGCTATAGTTTGGAGGACTTCAGGTGGTTGCTTTGGGTGTGGAGTAGTGGGACACTTTTGGAGAGACTACCCCCAGAACCCTAATAAGGGTAAGGCACCCATCTCAGAGCCTACAGTCGAGAGACATGGGACGGAGTCATAGGATCTATGTAGCGGTTGAGAACTGCCAGGCTGAGCACCAGAGCATGGTCATTGAGACTACAGGTAGCATTGGAGGTGTTCCTACTTCTATATTGTTTGATTTGGTTCTTCTGATTCATTTATTACACCATCCTTGGTAGAGCGATGCAGGCTGGTGGTTGTTAGACAAGGTCATAGTTGGGATGTCGAGATGGCTTCAGGAGCCAAAGTCTTTATAGACTCCTTAGTAAAGGAGTGTGTTGTTAACTTGGGACCTTTCACCACCACTTTAGATCTCCGTGTACTTCCTTTGGGCTCATATGGAGTCATTTTAGGCATGGATTGGTTATCTACACATAGGGCTAGGATGGATTGCTATCATAAGACTATATCTTGTGTAGATGATCTTGGAGTTGAGTTGGTGATTTTAGGGTCCAGGAGACCTGTTTCTATTCACACTATCTCTGCTATGCAGCTCAAGCGATGTGTGTGACGGGGTTGTCAGATGTATGTAGTCACAGTTAGTGACCGGACAAAGGATGGGTCTAGTGGGCCATCACTAGATGACCATCCCATTTTGAGAGAGTATGCAGATGTTTTCCCAGGGGAGCTACCGAGGATGCCACCCCCACGTGAGATTGATTTCCATATTGATCTGGTTCCAGGAGTAGAGCCTATCTCACGAGCTCCTTATCGGATGACCACCCAGAGCTCTATGAGCTCAAGTTGTAGCTAGAAGGCCTTTTAGAGAAAGGCCTCATCCATCCTAGTGTATCCCCTTGGGGTGCACGGTTATATTTGTGAAGAAGGATGGATCATTGCGGTTGTGCATCGAATACCGCAGTTGAATAAGGTAACGATCAAGAATCATTATCCCCTACCTCGCATTGATGACTTGTTTGATCAAATGAAGGGAGCCACGGTGTTCTCTAAGATTGATCTCAAGTCTAGGTACCATCAGTTGAGGATTACGGAGGTAGACATCCATAAGACTACTTTTTGTATGAGGTATGGGCACTATGAGTTCACAGTGGTGCCCTTTGGTTTGATGAATGCCCCCGCAGTATTCATGAGTTTGATGAATGGGGTATTCAAGACCTTTCTAGATCACTTCATGCTCATCTTTCTTGATGACATTCTGATTTACTCACGTACGTGTGAGGAGCACGAGGGGCACCTTCGACAAGTTCTTCAGTGTCTTCGTGAGCAGTAACTTTTTGGGAACTTGGAGAAGTGTGCCTTCTTTCAGTCAGAGATTCAATACTTGGGCCATATCATCTCAGGTGAAGGAATCATAGTCAATCCTTCCAAGATTAGAGCCATTATGGATTGGCCAGTACCCACTACAGTGACAGAGGTGCGCAGCTTCATGGGGTTAGCAGGGTATTACAGGAGATTTGTGTAGGACTTCTCTCGGATAGCACACCCCATCACTTCCCTTCAGCGGAAAGGGAAGAAATTTGTTTGGTCAGATAGGTGTGAGTAGGCCTTCAGGACACTGAAGGAATATCTCACTACAGCACCCATTCTTGCAGTGCCAGATCCACATGGTGAGTTCTTTGTATGCACAGATGCTTCGTTGGTAGGCCTTGGAGGTGTTCTTATGCAGGAGGGTAGAGTTGTAGCTTTTGAGTCTCACAAACTCAAGGATCATGAGCTTAATTATCCTACCCATGATCTTGAGCTTGCGGTAGTTGTGCATGCTTTAGTTCGATGGAGACACTTTCTTCTTGGTCAGAGATTCACACTCAGGATAGATCATTTGAGTCTTTGCCACCTTTTCATGTAGCCCAATCTAAACGCTCGTCAGAGACATTGGATGGAGTTGCTTTGTGAGTACGACATGGAGATAGAGCATGTGAAAGGGAAGGAGAATGTGGTTGCAGATGCTCTCAGACGGAGGCATTTGAGCATGGCTACTTCAGTGAGCACAAGATTTATGGAGCAGGATCCTTCAGCAGCTTCCTCTTGACAGTTTCTACATTGCAGCCCGAGCAGAGATTGAGTCCCAGAGACCCCTTGAGGGGAAATTTGATGGTTTCTCACTAGAGGTAGATGGTCTTCTCAGGCACAGAGGTCAGATTTATGTTCCTAGAGATGGAGGCTTGAGGTAGGACATCTTGACAGAGGCACATCGTGCACCCTATTCAGCCCATCCTGGGGTGAAGAAGATGCACACCACCTTGAGATAGTTATATCACTAGAGAGGATTCATAGGGACGTGGCTTAGTTTGTGTCACACTGTTTAGAGTTCTAGAAAGTGAAGGCTAAGCATCAACATCCAGCTAGCCTTCTCTATCCTCATGCTATACTGGAGTGGAAATGGGACACCATTTCCATGGATTTCATTGTTGGGTTACCGATGTTGAGATATCACCATGATGCCATCATGGTCACGGTTGATAAATTGACAAAAGTAGCTCACTTTTCTCGGTAAAGACCACATATAAAGCTAGTGCAGTGGCACATGTCTACTTGGATGAGATCGTCAGGTTACACGGGATTCCGTGGAAGATCATTTGTGACCGTGATCCTTTATACACTTCACATTTCTGGACTACCATGCAGTATGTTCTCGGGATGAAGATTAACTTCAGCACAGCTTATCACCCTAAGATGGATGGAAAGACTGAGAGGGTGAATCAGATATTGGAGGATATGCTCAGGATGTACGTGATGGATCAGCAGTCTAAGTGGGAGGAGTATCTGTATCTTGTGGAATTTGCCTACAATAATAGTTTCCAGAGTTCTATAGGCATGGCTCCTTTTCAGGCCTTGTATGGTAGGGAGTGTAGGACACCCCTTAGCTAGGATAGATTGGAGGATAGAGTATCCTTAGGACCAGCTCTTTTGTAGGACATGGAGCAAGTAGGTAGTGTTGATTAGGCAGAGATTACAGGAGGCACAGGATAGGTAGAAGAAGTACGTTGATCAAGCATAGAACCGAGCGTAATTTTGATGTGGGCATGAAGGTTTTCCTTCGTGTTAGGCCACATAAGAGCCCGATCCATTATGGAAAAGGTTCTAAGTTAGCTCCTCGGTTCGTTGGACCTTTTGAGATCTTGGAGTGTATCGGCCCGTTGGCCTACCGTCTAGCATTACCACCTAGCTTGTCTCGCATACATGATGTGTTTCATGTTTATGTTCTTAGGAGATATATCATAGATCCTTCTCATGTGCTGGATTGGACATCATTGCAGGTGTAGGATCAGGGACAGTTGATGGTGGAGCCCATCCAGTATCATAGATCGTAGGACCCTGGGCCTTTGAGGTAGAGAGATTGATCAGGTACGGGTGCAGTGGGACAGATATGATGAGACTGCAGCCACTTGGGAGGATGCTACTGCTTTACGAGTATAGTTTCCACATTTGTTCCAGTGACTTCTAGGAGGAATTCAAGTCTAAGGGGAGGGGGATGTAGTGCCCACTTTCCTTGGACACTATTCAGATACTGATCCTGACACTATTGGTCACATTTTGGATATTATTATGTTTTGATGTAGTATGATGTATCAGGGATTATTATGGACATTATTATGTTTTGATTAGTATGATGGTTAGATGTTAGATCCTGGATTAATATTGATCTGGATTCAGATATTTTTCTTGAGGATCATTGAGACATTTTTATTATTATGTGGATGATGATATACTAGTTGACATGGACATGTTATTGATGTTAATTTTAGACATGTGACATTGATTATTATGAATAGCTCTAGTATAGAAATCTATTGGATGATGATATAGTTACAAATTGAATTTTAATGATAAATATTGAATCTTGATATTGTTGTGATTTGGATCTAATGTTTATATATCATTTGGATGTTCTGATATGGCCACGAGGCCGAAGGAGGTATTTTGCATTTTGCAGGTTAAAATCACAACAATGTCGGGGGACTGGAGACTAACCATATTGGAATTCAGTGTGAAATCAACAAGGTCACCATGGCAACTGTGTTTGAGTTGTATGTTGTGTTTTGTTAGGATTTCCCATGGGGGGATTTCCATTATTGTGACCATGGGGTATATGTGTGCTTTATTTGTTGTGTCCCTTTTTAAAATTATTGTTGTATGTATTTTATTTGTAATGTGCTCTTTAGTTTAATTATTTTAATGTGATAGTATAATGTGAATCTTATAGTTAAATTTCAATTAAATTAATTGGGATGTGGAATATAAATTAAAAGTTATTGTCTTGGTTGAAAATGAAAATTGACTTTATATATATATATATATATATATATATATATATATATACATATGATAGATAAATAAATCTTTATGTCAAAACATGTAATAAATAAATGTCATAAATATAAATGCATGTGTAAGAAATTGTAAGAGGTTGTAAGAAGATTTTGGAAGGTCAGACACTCCATCTCTCTCTTGAAATTCGAATTTGAGCTTGGAGGACAAATTTGGAGGCTTGTGGGACAAGTTAAACTTGTCCCACACCTCTCAAAATCCTCCACCAACCATGTTTATTAATTTGGGGTCAAAATCAAATTATTTTATTGAATTTTGACTTGATTTATTGTAAGAAGTGATTGCACTTGTCTTACAAATTTTAAATGCATTCCCTTTTGGGGTATGGGCTATTGTGTGTGTAAGTGATTTTGTCATTTTTTCCTTTATGGTGATTTGTTGTTGATGTGGATTGCTCTCTTGGGGAAGGAAGAAAAATGATGTGGCATCCCACTTGGAATCCACATCATCCTCTTCCACCCTCTCCTTTAAAATTTGAATTCCTCCTCATTTTGAGGTTGTTGAAGGTTGGAGATTTCACTCTTGGGTCAAATTTTCTCTTGCCTTTGGAGCTTGCTTTGTGGAAGAGCTTGGATTGATTCACATGCTTGTACATTGCTATTTTGGGACTATGTTTTGAGCATCAAAGAACTGTTATTTTGGAAACAAGTCTCCATTATGGAGAGGTAGGCTCTCAC
The DNA here is from genome assembly GCA_018340775.1 of Taxus wallichiana var. yunnanensis. Taxonomy (NCBI): domain Eukaryota; kingdom Viridiplantae; phylum Streptophyta; class Pinopsida; order Cupressales; family Taxaceae; genus Taxus; species Taxus wallichiana. The sequence continues at coordinate 603,837,266 of CM031235.1, forward strand.
TCTTTTAAAATTGTTGTTTTTCCCTCTTTTAGCATGAATTTTTGAATGTGTTGTGTTTGCAATTCTTAGAGGGATGGGTAGAATGCTTAGGGCATGGTGTGGAGAGAAGACTATGAGGTTAATCAGAGGAGGGATAAGGGATTTTCCATTGGCACTTGTCTTGAGGAGGGAGTGTTGGTTGGAATCCACCTAGGAAAAGAATATGCATGCATTTCTTACTTTGGGGGAGGTATAAGGGATAAATTTGGAGGAGGGATAAGGAGGGGTTGAGGAGGGATAAGGTTTATGGGATGGTTATGTTCTTGGTGGTTGTTGTAGGTGGATGTCCAATTTCAACATGGGAGGCATAAGGAGACCTCCATAGTTCTTGCTCTTGTTTGGCTTGCTTGCTCAAGCCTTTGTGATTGTATGACTATTTTCTAATGTAGTTGAGAACTACTGCCTTGTTTTGATTTGTGTTTTCTTTGATTTTTGTGATACATGAGTGTTGCTTGCATGTGAAAGAAGTCCATGTTTCCATGAGTTGAATTATCATGCTCCATTTCAATATGGTTGGGGCTCGGGGGCCAATGGGGAAAGATGGCTTCTCTTTTCCCATTGGATGTCTTGGTTGGGTGGAGAGCGTTGCCTTTCCCCCTTCCTTGTTGTGATCCAAAGAAGATATAAGATGAAGAAATCAGCCTGCTGTTGTTTGAAGCTTAGAGAAAACAATTTGACAGTCATTTCCTTTTTACAAGTTCATTGTAACCTTCCCACTTTGAAGTGGATGATTTGTATTGTTAATTGTAATGAGAAGACATCTTGTATTGAAATTATAAGGTTGAAAGTGATAAGTGAATTGTAGAAGATTATTATTCCATATTGTGTTATGAGAAGAATGTGAAAGAAAGAAATATGTATTGTGCATTGTAACTTGAAATTCAAAGAAAGAGATAAACTATTGAATTATTGTTGGAAATCAAATAAAGAATTACATTCCTTTCTCAAAATTTCATTGTTGTATTAGATTCAAGTTGCTGTTGTGAAATGAAAACTCTATTTTGAAAGAGATTAAGAAATAGCATTGCCAGTAAATGTACTATGTTTGAAATCAAAACTGGAGTTTAAACTTGGCATATGAACTGTCAATTAATTTTTCAAATCAATTGAATGTCTTAGATAATATTTTAAATGCCTCCCCATATTTGGAAGATTACAAATTGGTTAATAAACTTGTTAGCAAATGATCTCTGTTTCTTTCTTTAATTCTGGCAATGAATTCCATCAAAAATGTATAGTTCAGATTTTTAGTTAAAATTGAGAAAGGAAACAAAGTATTATAGATGTATTAGGTCCTATTGAACCCACATTGAACTTCATATTCAAGACAATATCTCAAAACTCTATCAAATCCAATTTTAACTTCACAATCCAACTTACTGTCAAAAAAACGTAAAATTTACCAAATGCAACCCAATATCCAAATTTGACTTTGAAAATATACTTAAATTTACCCAATACCATTTCTTAATGCTCAATTTACATGCTCAGAAGAAGAAATATCAAAATTGAATCAAATCTTATAAGTTGGAAAAAAAACTGCCAGTTTTAAAATTATAAACCCTGCAGATATTTCTTAAAATTGACCCTCTAAAATTTACCAAATTTTAAAATTGATGATTTTTGTGCAAAGAGGACTCGAGAGATTTCCATAAATTCCTCGTTTTCCTAAAATGGAGCTTCCTATCAAAAGTTATGGCCATTTGAAGTTTTACTTCAAAATGGCCATCCCAAACCAAAAATGAAATAATTCGACCTTAGAAAAATTTAAATTTTGAACTTTGGAAAAATTTCCTAAAAATTTCCATAGCCCGCCAACCTCTCATCCTATTAGAAGTTTCCACGTGGCACCTTGGAGGCAGGCCCTTAAAAAAAAAAAAAAAAAATTAACTTTTTTTTTTTTTGCTTTGGGAAAATTTTCACTTTTCTCCTCATAACCCCGCAGACCCCAACCAATCACGTGTTGACATGTGGCAGGAGGGCCCATGGATTTAGAAATGAAAACTTAACTTTTTTCCCTTTTGGAAAAATTTCACTTTTCCTCCGCCGGCCCACGGCCAATCACAAAGCGCCACGTGGCCATTTGAGCAAGTGCGGAGGCATGGAGGAAAATTTTCCTTTGGAAAATTGAGACTTTGGTTTTGGGAAAAATTTCCAATTTTTCCCATGACCACTCACTCACCACACCAATCACATGATGACATGTGGCATTTGGAAAAAATTTTCCCAATTTTCTCCCTAACCCCGCGTGGACCTCAAGGGAAAATTTTCCCCTAAAACTCCGCCCGGCCATAACTTGAGTTTACCAAGGAGTTAGGAGGACTTCTTTATATGGTTGGAAAGGTGAGGAAATTTCCTATCCAATGAGCCTAGTTTAGGAAAGTTTTGATAACTCTAAGTGTGTGAAAAATCTAGTTGAATTTCAAGGCTTGATAGAGAGTAGGCCTGGTGATAAATTTCTCCCTGAACCTTAGTAAAACTTGTAACCTCCAAATTGGAGCCTTGTAAACTTGTTATAAGATAAAAATGGAAATATTGTGTTTGGTTAATCAGAATTTGTTCTGGAACCTATTTAGTTTCAAACTAGTGTCTTGCAACTTGGTTGTAGACTCTTCCTATATATATATAAAAAATGATTTATTCCATAATTTTCCTAGTTTGTTTCTTGGTCTCAGTGGTAGTTGAAGCGAGGCATCACAAAGATCAAAAACAAGATCCAACACTTAGAGGTGATCCCATGTTATCCAAATACATTGATTTCTCATCCATTCATTAATGACAAATCAAAGGGTGGTTTTTTTGTGATAACATTTTTGGCATGCCTGATGGGACAAGATTGAAGAGATTTATGAATTCATTCCAATGAGATTGATGTGTTATTAATGATATTTAGCCTTTGGAGGAAATTATCAACACATTTGACAACTCCAATGATCCAAAAAACCCATTATCTCATTTATAGAACTATTCCTTCATTATTTGATCCATTTCCTTTCTTTCCATCATTCCATTTTCTTCTCTCATGAAATTTTGCAATCATGAATTCATTCCCCGATTGGAACCCCCATTTTCAAAATCAATAACATTTCCCTCCATCCCCATATTATTTAAATCCTCCTCTAGATAATTTTTATGGGACCTATCATGAATAATGTACATATAACCCAAACCTCACTTACCCATATGGCTATTCTCGTAACCAATTTTTTTGTCAAGAACATGGTTATGAAGCTAATGATGGAGATTGATGGAAGTTACTGATTTTCAGGGGTAGGTTAAAAAATGGAGGAAAATATGGTGTAGATCAAGGCCATATGAGATACAAAGGTGTGTAAAATTGGTTTTAGGGTCCCTTGTCCATGGGTTGGCCCTATGCCAAACTGGTTCATCCTCAAAGAAAAGCTAGATTTTATGGTTGAGATGATGCCCCAAATTACAAATTGGGCCAAGTTAATGGAGGATACCTAATCTAGTGATAGGAAATACTGTGAATGGGGTAATCCTACATAAGTATCTTATAACCCTTCCATTTATCTTCTCAAACCTACACCATCTCAACCCAGTTTAAATTTTCCTATATTTTTCTGCTCCTCCCAAGGATTCCACTTCTCCATCTTCTTCCCTTCCCTCTCATCTTCAATTCTTACTATCCTTCCTCCCAAATCTCCATCTCCTCCACAAGAAAATATTTCACCTCCTCCACCATTTAAACCTTTGCAAATTCAGCCAAAGGCTAGATCCTTTCCCCATTTCACAAAACCAGATTTACATGTTCTGAGCCTCATAAAGTTTTAAGCCATAAAGTATTGGAATTTAACTAGCCAACTGAGTTCCTAACTACTTGTTTTCCTAAGGACCCATTCCTCATGAAACAATATCTTTAATATTTCATGCTTGGAATAGTTGATATTTATTCTTATAGAAAACAAGATGCACATAAATGCCTAGAGGGGATGAAGCGGGAAGGATAAAAAAATATCAAATTTAGAGATTGAAGGATAGGATCCATGAGTTTGAAGAAAAGGAGGTTCATCACCAATAACCTAACAGTTAGCCTTCTCCAAGTTCATTAAAATCATCCAAGGTGAATCCCATTCTTGATAATCAAAAAATACTTGCTGAAGAATGGAATGACTCTGAGATCATACTAGATGAAGAAGTGGCCTAACCCATTAAACAAATTCCTTTTATTCCAATTGAAAAATATGAACTCAAGGAGGTTGGAGATAAAGGGAAGAAAGCAAAGGAAAAGAATTTTCTAAGTGAGCAAGATGTTTCATTTGAATGTAGTGACCCTCATTATCCTGCATGTTTAGAAATTGTGACACTTATGGAGGATTGTCGTGATCCACCAAGAATATATTCAGATGTTGTAACTATATTCAAAGGTTTTAAATGAAGAATATATCATAAAAATATTCTTTCTTTCTTCCAATGGTAAAATTTCATATCTTTCTTCCCCTTCATCCTTACAAGAATCTGATTTTGTGGATGAGTTTGACCTCTCAAAATTTGTGTTTAATGATGAGGAGAGTCATAAGGAATCATATATAAAATCATAAATCATCATGGAGGAGGTAGAGTTATTTGTGGAAGCATAAAAATCTCAAATCAACTTGCAAAAAAATTTATTCATGAAAATGAAAGTAATAAATATGGTAAAATCACAAGGATCAGCCCATTAGTTCCCTAGGCCACTTTCCCAATTAGATACTAGGCTAGTTTGGAGCCAAAATAAGAGTTGTAACTAGTCATGATCACTTCAAAGAATGATGAAGATAATCAAAACACCAAAGGTTAGTTGCAATACCTCCACCAAGTGCAAATCAAAGTGAGGAGGTATTATTTCTATTTTTAGTTGATACTTTGAAAAATGAGGTGGAAAATTGGTTTCAAGATAGTTTTCCACTCTCATTAAAGACCATATTTATTGTCAAATTAATCACATGGTCCAATTTTGGAAGGAAGCTATTTCTCCCAACCAATTGTTGGTTTTATTTATCTTCCTTTGCCTTTGGTTAGAAAAGGTTTTCTTTTGAAAAAAGTTCTTGTGCACACTCGCACATTTCCTCTTAGAACATGCATGGATTTTCATATTTATACATAGTTTTGTGGGCCCTTTGTTGTTATTACATATTCTAGTTTAGATCAATTTCTGTGGTGAAAACCGAAAGTTTTAGGGGTAATTTTCAAGATCTATTCAAAGCTTCAAGAGATCACCTTCAATTTAGTGATGAGTTATGCATGTTCAAGGACAAAATTGAATGTTTGAGATAAGTTTTATTCAAATTTGTGCATTACTTAGTGCCTAATGAATGCTTCAAGGATACTAGTCTTCATCATCGAGAATGAAGATTACCCCATTGATTCACCAAATTGTTATCCAAAATTATACCTCTTGTAACTTTAAATACCTCATCAAATGCATATGATCGTTTCCGTGCTCTGCCAAATCCGCACGGGTCTTACTCAATGCACTATGGATTTCAAGAACATAGTGTTCTACATATATTCATAATCCATAGAACAAAAGGAAGTGAACATGCTATAAATTGGGTGAATATGATCGCCAATGGAAATCCAAAAGGCCATGAGGTTGTTTTGGGAAGGAATCGATAGAAATGTAGCTAATTTTAAAAGGCCACGGGACACTGATTCAATGTTCAGAAGATTTATCAAAAGTCAAATTTCTTTTAAAATAAGAAACAAACCCATGAGACTTCATGGAACCCACTAGCAAACAAAATCTTTGCAAAACACTAAAATTTTCAGATATGTAAAGGACCGTGAAGAAAGGAGAAACACATGAAAAAACTAGAGAATGAGCGATTGAGATTTTTTACCATAACTCTCATTGCGGTTAACCAAATCAAGTGAAATTGGTCTTTTTGAAAGGTCTCATCAATGGCTACATTCTAGACTCAATGATTTTAGAAATTGATGCAATATTGGGGACCAAAATGTGAAGCACGGGTTTGAGGAAAAAGGGAAAATCCTTAACACATAAAGTTATCCAATAATTCCTTAACCACATGCATTAAAGAGGAAAGACACCCACTCCTCTTTTTGTAGATTGGATAGTGTGCAGAAATTGTCTTCTAGAGGTGCCGGGTGCTTTGCAGAGGACTTAATGAGTTTTTATCGGTGGTTGATAAGAGGAACTTGAATTTCCCTCTTTTTCCCCTCCTCTCTATTTTTCCCATCTTCTATATATTATAAAATGATGCGCAATGGTACAATTTGGACCCTCTTGGAATGCTAGTGCATCATTCTTTAAGTGTTGCATGTGTATTTTGAGTTGCAAGCCTTAGATTTGGATCTTTGCAATGGTTTTGTTCCTTATTCCTCTAATGTAATGGATTGTGCATCCTTTTGAAGAAATAAAATTCATGTTTTGTGGCTATCTTCTACCCTAGCTGGTGTTTTATTATAGTTCTTTACTTATTCATTCACTTTGAGGTATATTGTGTATGTTTATTCTCCTCTTGTAGGGTTTAATTCCATTAAGCTCCATGGAAATGAGAGTTTTAATTTTGTTTTGGACTGTGGCACTCATATATGACATCTTTCCCTTTCATTTTCCTCTCATTTTCACTCATCTATGAGTGTATTTCACCCTCTTCTTGGTGTTGTCACCTTTTTAGCTTAGGATTTCCCCATTTTATGCACCTCTCTCTTCCTTGGTCCCTTATATTGCTAGATTAGGATTACATAGTTGTATTTACTTCCTTAGTATTTTTTTAGAATTAGGAATAGTTAGAGGAACCAACCTCCTCTACTGAGGTTTGTCTCAACAATAAATTCCTAGACTTAGAGACAATCCCATGTTACCCAAAAACATTGATTGTTCATCCATTCATTCATGAAAAAAGAGGGTGCTACTTTTTACAATAACAAAAACTTTGAGACTCAAATGTAGAAGTAAAAAAACCCCTAAATGTTCCTCTATATACATGAAAACACTCAGAGATGACATAACCCCAAACTCTGAACAGGGTTTGGTTGTGACAACCCCTTTTCTAGGCTACCGATCATAAATGCACCCAAACAACCTCATTTCCCAACGATTGGAGGCCTACAAAACCTATCTAGAAACCTAGCTCATGGGATGTTTTTCTCCAAAATGATGGTTAGTAGAAATTTTCATGAAGAAATAATAAAGGTATGCAGAGGCCAAATCCCATTTCTATTCCTAGGGCCAAAATGACAAGTCAAAACCAAACTACATTTTAAACTTTTAACAATTGTTTAAACTTGCAAACTAGCCCTTTGAGATGTGAAATGCATTATGAAAAGGATTCAAATGGACATCCAAGGAATAGCCCAAGGTTTGGTTGAACACTTCACATGACAAGGTATATGAAAAAGTTTGATTTTTTCATTTTGAGACTTATAGAGATTTTATGCCTCGTTAAAAATAGGTTTTATTTATATTTTACAAGGTCGCTAAGGAGATTTTTTGAACTAACATTCAAGTTTAAATATTACAACTACATGGCTTCAGGGATTTTTTTAGTGGTGAATATTCGTAATTTGGTGAAAATTCCATTTTAGGAAAATTTGAAATGGTGAATTTTTCGGAACAGCCAGTGTCCTATTCGCCTAAAATTTCTAGTATAATTTTTTTAGGGGTCAGATTCACCTACCATTGAAAAGTACTCCTATATAAACCTAGGTAGTTTATTGGGTAGTATACTCATATCAAGTACTGTGAACTTATAGGGTAGATTTTTATGCACAAAAAGAGGTTGTTGATGCACATCGTGGAAGTTGTTGATGCACGATATGATCTGGAGGTTTTGATGTAGGAAAATAACGTGTTGTTGACACATGATAGGAGGATATAGATGAATGATAGGATATTTGTAGTCACACAACAACATGTTAATGTGCACCAATAATAAGTTGTTAATTCACGATGGGAGACTCCGGACACATGATAAGAGAATCAAGGTTTACTGATCGCATGAAAACAAGTTTCTTGTCGTGTGTGACAACAAGTTTTTGACACATGACAACAAGGTTTTTTTCATGCAATAGAAATATTGTAGTCACGTGACAACAAAGTTTTCTCTCACACGGTAACAAACTTGCTTTATTGCGTGACTATCATATTTTGTTGCACCATGCATGTTTACGAATTAAAAATTAAATTTTTTTTCGGGTGAAAATTTTACACACAAACCTCAAAAAATTCACGAAAGTGGTTATGGGGATATTTGTCGGGGATTTTCTACCTTCGATTTCCCAGAGGTCTCTTAAAATGAACCTTACATGGCTTCCATAACCGGTACTAATATCAATTTTTTCTAACCATCCACAAGGTAAATGGGATTAGGATTTACATTCATAGTCACTTGTTTCGTTTCATACAAAAAAGAGGCATAATTCTCTATAAAATAATACGTCTCATTTAATTCACGTAAGGATCATTTTTCTTTAGATTGATTTACAACTCTGTTAACATTAAGAAAAGTAGCAACATTGACAATCATGCAAGGATAGAGTAAGATGACCATGCCTATGTAAGAATAAAATTAGTATGAGGGACTCTAAGTAGTCCACAACCTTTATCCATGAGACCATGCAATTGAAGAGGATTTTCGTTAAATAGTTCACTTGCCTTGTCTAAGATTTCACAATTTTCACACCAACCTTGCAAAAATTCTAAAACATTGTAGTCCTAACGGTATCATTTATCTCAACCATTTTTCAAACCTTTCACATGTCTTACACGTGTTTCTACATATACATTCTTATCTACTTGGGTTCTTGTAAGTAACACATATGCCAAAATTCCAACTTAAATGCATTATATACTTTCCGCATGGGAGTATAAGAACTCCACTCTATTCACACATAGTTTCCAAAACCCCACATGAATGGATTAAAAACTATGCACTATACCTTAGTCATTTCTAATGCCAAAAAGAAGTGCTAATGGCCTTTTAATGGATCCACTTTGTCTAGCATTTTAAAATCATTGTTATCCCGAAACTACTTTCTTTACGAAATTTTGACAAACAACTCACATTACATAGTGCAGGGGCCAAGCTAAACTTCTCTATATTGTTCCAATTTTTATATTAAATAGTCCATGATGCACTATGCCATTGGTTCTCCTAGAAATTTTGACCTTGGCCGACCAATTTGGTGTGATCAAACTCCCATGCCTCCTTCACCTTTTTATCCATAGTCCATTCCCCCGCTCATATACTTCTCTAGCTACTTGTCCACATTCTCAAGGTCAATATGATCTACTCTAAGATCTCAATTTGACATTGGTAGGGAGGATTCTGACAGAGCTCATTGAGTTTATATTTACACTTGTAAATTGTTTGTTTTTTGGAATTTTCTTAATCCTTTTCAAACAAGACAATTTACTAGAAACCTTTGACAAATAGTTCATAAAAAATTGTTACACATGCATTGATATTTGGATCAAAGGGAGACATAGAAGAGAAGCGAAGGCCAGATTGGACACCTTTTGGTGAAAATTGGTGAAATGGTGGCAACACCTCCCTCAAGTGACCAACAAAAAAACCATAATATGCCAATTGTATCACTTAAAGGTTTTTAAATTACTTTTCAGCCAATCCATTTTTTCTCTAACCTACAACCAATGCACCCCCCTCACATTTGTGTCTTTCTTCTTGGGGCATTCAATCTAACAATTCAAGATCTTGCTCAAAGTGCCCAAAAAATCCATGTTGCCTACCAGAGCTTGCAAATACAACATCAAATAAAAACATCCCTCCCTCAAAAAATTATGGGAGGATGACCATGCTTTGTTAAGAAAATCCAATTTAGCATAGACTAGGAGCAAGCTAGAATGGTTGCAAAGGACACCAATAATTTCTACAAAGCATATATGGCCTACAAGTAAAGATACCAAAATCAAAATAGAAATAAAAAATAGACACAAACCATGCCCATGTTTTTCACCACCATTCTCAACCCACACCCAACAAACTCTAAGTAATTTTTGCAACCCAAAATTCCCTTACCAATATATATTCCACACCAAGCAAAGTAAAAATCAAGCACATTATCTAAAAAACCAAAAAAATTCCCCAAAACCAAATTTTCCAAAATCCCGGGAATGCCCAGAAATGAATTGAAAACATTCTCACTAATACTAAAAATTCAATTATTTCATTCTTAGAAGGAGGGTTGACACAATATCTAATAATGTGGAGGATTTTAGGGATTATTAATAATATTTGATAATTTAATTATTTTCATTGTTGCTTTGTTGTTTACATTTGAACTTTCAAAGCGATTATATTATTTTATTATTTTAATTTGTTTTAACCATAGCCACAAAAATCCACCTTGTTAAGGCATTTACCTTATCACAAAATTATATTCACTAGAAAATTATTCAAATTACTTTTATTGTTCTCCGTAATACAATCTAGTTAGGTCAACATTAACATTTTAAACAAATATATATTTCAAACTCAAGAGTCAAAAATGATCTCGAGTTGAATGAATCACAAGAAGGTGACATAACAACATGAAGACACTCCAAGGGTTCATCCATGGAAGGAAAACTTTGACATGGCCCTTATTATTTTATTATCATAATTTCTTAATTTATTTCATTGCTATTTTATTTTATGATCTCTTCCCAGGTGGAAAAAATGACAGCCTGACATGGTAAAAATTTAACAACCATCTTGTGGTCCCTAAGGAAATGATTTTAAACAATTCTAATGACAACCATGTGAGCATTATCCAAAAATCCATGGTACAAGGGGACCATTGAATAGGACGATCACTTTTTCAAACATCCCGCAACCCGTTTAGGTGAAACAAGGTAAATTTTCTATGAGTCGGAGGAGGCACTATATGCAGTTGTGTAATCTCCTTATTTTGTCAAAAACCTCTACATGAATGTAAAACACACTATATCCCTCTTTACTACATTCATGTATTCCTTCCCTGAAACTATCAATACTTGTGGACTCCTTTCTACCTCCACTCGAATCCTTTGTCATCTTTAGAGTGTATGTCCATATAACTTTCATCAATGTGTAAGTGTTTGCATAACCATTATGTACCACTTTCCTATCATATTTCCAAGGTATTACTAGTTACACATGGTATACATCCATGTGAATTATTTTGCAAAGGAATTCATCTTCATATGTGTCAAACTTAATGTGCACTTTGTAGGGCTTGTTCACACTCAACTAGTGTCCATTTAACAACCATGAAATCTTATATGGGTTAAGGTACATAATTTTTAGACCAAGATTATTATGCATGTCCTTAGAAATGAGATTAACAGTGCTACCAATATTCAAGATCTTGGTTGACAAATGTGGCAGAGGATATGGCCAAATGGGTACAACTTTGACTTTATCAAAACTATATATTATAAATCAAGCTTACAATATTAAGATTTTTAATGGTACTTCAAGTTTTAGTAAGTGTGAAAGAAGATCACATTATTTGTTCTCTATTATAATCATTTACCTATAAATACTATATTATAGTCTACCTAGACACAAGCCAAACCATATTATTTATAGATATAAATGAGGTCTTGTTATTAATATTTGCTTAGCAATGTCTATCATATCGTATCTTTACAACCATGTGCACTACAAAAAGTATTTTTATAAAGTTTCTCCACCGATTAAAATGAAATAGAAAAGTTACTTCCTTCACTATTGGGTGAGTACGAGGATTTGATAGTTGGGTCCAAAAATGCTTCCACTTCACCCAAAAGGTCATCTTAAATGATGGGATCTAAAAGGCATATGATGTAATATACATGACATATGTTTCATTTTTTTCTACAAGCATCATTTTCATATCTTGGATTGATGTAAAATAAATATTTCCACTCGAGTCTTCTATTTTCATAGTTCCTTCATTCCTAATAAAATGAATGAACTAGAGCATCGAAAGAAACTAGAAACTCATAACATGGAGGGTTTATAGTATGTCTAACATGATGTGAAGGATGAATGGCGTAAAGTGATGATGGACCCTTGCTATAGTTGATACTTGCAAATAAGATAAAATCAAATGGGATTGATTAGATAATTTAGGTGGGGATGCTCAAAAATGCCACCCAAGAAGTTATTAGCTTCCTTTCATAGATGTCAACCCCCATTTGTTTAGAAAGAGTGAAATAAATAAATAACAACCAATGACATGTAGAGACATGAGTATATTGAATCTGAGAAATGATTAAAATTGATCTAAAAGCTGATATGATTGGAACAACAATAAATTAAAGGTTACCTGGTCTATGTCGACGGAAACCAAAACTATGCAGAGGCAGGTTGATGGTGACCTAGGCAAGAGGATCTAGAATATGAGCTGAATATGTAAACCTTGCAAGGTATGGATGTAATCTAGAAGATGCAGAGGCTTGAGTATGCTGGAGTCAACCTGCAGAAGGGATCTAAAGGAGCAGAAACTAGAGAATGATAGAAAATGGTAGAAAAGGATGCTTTGGATGGAAAGTGAGCACTGGGTTGACATCGACTAGGGTAAATGTAAGAAATATTTGGTAGGTAAAGAGACAAAATGATGAATCTGATAGATAAAGAGGGATGACAGAGTGAAGGAATGCACTAGAGAAGAATATGAGATGGAAAATTAACTGATGACAAGATAAGTCAATGGAGATATCTTAGGTTCGATGATGACTGTAGCAGAGTTCGTAAGGCCGAGAATAGATGGGTGAAAAGGAAACATGTGATTAAAGGAGCTAAAATAGAAGGTTGTTGAGTGATCCCGAATGTTATAGAAGCTTCTATGAACCTGCAAGATGTTAGGTAAAAGAAGAGCAATGATAATATGATAAAAAGTTGATTAAAGCAATACAAAAAGTGATAATCTCATGAAGGATGATCATGAGTAATGTAAGCATGTTTAATGGAGGTTTGGGAGGTTTGTGGTTGTTATAGGAATGCTCAGGCATGAGGGAGAGTTCACAAGTCATGAGGAAGATTATGAATTCACATGCATCTAAGTCATGAGGACGATGACTCGGGTTAGGTTTCCACCGAACATGGGGAACATTTCCCCAATGTAATTTTTTTGTGTTTTTGGTGTGATTTTTAGTTTTTAAGAGTTGGAAGGGTGATTTAAAGCATTATGTGGGATTAGATTGCTTGGGGATAAATCATGGGTAGTTAAGGCATAAAAATAAATCTAGGAAAAAGTGTAGGATAGGGATTTAGGATGAAAAAGTCCTAAATAGAAAGTGAATTAGGGCATGATATGATGTGGATATTAATTAATTAATTAATAGGAGTTAATTAATTAAATTAATTAAAGGTGATGGGATGGGAATTTTAATTAAATTAAGGGGATGTATTTAATTAAAAGGGACCTAGGTAGGATCCTAATAAAATATGTGCATGCAGGAAAACAAGGGTAGGGATACCAATTTTAGGTGTCTACATTTTCCCCTTTTTATTGAGTGGTTTGCGCTAGCAAGCCATGAGAATAAAATACTTTTGAGAGGAAAAGTATGATGTAGATTGAAGATAGTTTGATGATGAGCTCCTCGTCAAACAGGGATTGATGATGCCAGAGGAAATCAATGACGCATTTGAAAAAAGGTAGATAATGAAGGGTGGTTATGTAAATAAAGAGGGGTAAAAGGATACCATAAGGCAAGATTCCCCAAGAAAAAGGGATCACAATAAAAATAAAAATCATGACAGTGACTCTAATATCACATCAGTAGATGGAAAATTGTGGTCTCACTACAAAATGGAGAGAATCCAACGGGAAAGCTCTCATATGAATGTAAGTCAAATTGATCATTGGGTCATGTGCAAACATCAAAGTATGCACAACTAAATGTGAAAATTATGTGAAATCCTTCACACACAAGGAACCGAGTGCAAAACTATGCGTCCGCAAAGGAAAATGATGAAAATAATAGTCCCCCAACATAGGACATGAGAAAAAGGCCAAAAAGGAAAGTTTTGAAATAATATGCCCTAAGGGAAGATAAGTATGGCCATGAAGGTGGAATTTGTGTGCAAATTAGATAGGATTGAAAAATAAAATGCTAGAATAGGGAGTAAATATGGCCTTAAAGGAGGACTTCGAGAGTATAAAGGGATAGTTTAAAATGCCCAGAGGGAAAATAAATATGGCCACAAATGTGGACTTTGAGATGAAAAGAGGATGATAAATATTGAAACAAAATGCCCTAAAGGGAGAATATAGATGGCCACAAAGGTGGACTTAAGATGAGAGATATTGGATAAGATTACATGAGGTGTAGGATAAGAAGTTACTTAATGATAGTGATCTATACATATGAAAGACACTACATCATATCAAGGAATGCATGAGGAAAGGATGTCTCCAATTACATTGGAGGTAAACAAAAAGGGGACCCAAATAACACAAGGCACATGCAACCAAAACATGTGTTAGAATGTAACCAATGATAGTTAGTTATATCAAAGATCATAAAGAGACAAGGGATGGAATGAGCTCATAGACCTAATATCAACATGAAAAATGGGTTTGAGATGTAACTTGTACATAGGAAGAGGGTTATCCATGAGTGATGTTCCCTAAATCTATGCCCCAGCTATGGGAAGGGGAAATAGTAATGCTAGAAGAAAGATGATCAATGTGGGAAGATTTTTTAGGATGTTAATAAAATAGAAGGATGATCAATATGGGAATCCTTCAATGCCATGATAAAAATAGTAGCCATCATTTGAGGTTATGGTATTCTTTATACATATGTAATATAAATGGAAAAAGATAACATATATGATATCCGTCCTTCAAGGGATCAATCTATTTATTTGATCTCATTTGACTTTGATTTTTTTCATGAACAACTGTCCTTCAAGGGAGTAATCTATTTTTGAGTTCTTTGAATTTTGATTGGAGCATCCTTTGATTTTGATTTTACATGGGGAAGAGTTGGGAATAGCTAGGTAGACCACTTAGAAGGGGATAATGAATGTACAAGAAACACCCCTAGACCCTTTTCATGGTTCCAATAGGTGAATAAGAGGGTGATGGATGTAATGATCATGAATTTCTCACCAAAGGGGAGAACCTATCCATAATGAATATGCTATGGGAAGATTCGTGGTGCCCATATTTAAGGTCACATCTAGGAAGTCATGACATACCACATCATTCCAAATCACTAAGATGAAAGATGGAAGAGGGTTATGATGGAGGGATGATCTAAGGATATGAATAAGAGCTCACTAGAATACACACTAATAGTATAATGTTAGCAAGTGTAAGGCATTAAGAGGTTTTAATTCTATTTTACCACTAAGGGAGGGAAAAAATTCCATGTAACATCATGATTAAATTAGTAACATTCTTATTTGAGTCACATTTGAGAATATAATGATAGCTTATAAAGGATGGGATACAATGAGATAGATGAGAAAAGATTAATAAACTATGTGCTACCTTTAAGGAAGAGAAAATATGCATCCTCGACAAGATGAATAGGTGGTCCCCAAGGAAGGAAAATCTATCCACAGTGGGTTTAGGATGGAAATATGGTGCCAAGAAGAGGTGTGAATATGGCCACAGAGGTGGAATTTGATGAGAATAGAGATAAATGGTCCCCAAATGGAAGGAAAAATATGGCCACAATGGTGGAATTTGAAGATATTCCCCACCTCAAGGGGAGGATGAAGTGATAAGAAGATTTGATTTAGATTGAATGAGTTGGATGAAGATTGTAAAATATGTACAAATCCCAACGGTGAGGAAAGAAGACATATGCATTTCAAGTAATGGCCAAAATAGTCGGTTTAAAATGATGCCAACGATTGCAAGGATTTAATCTATAGGTGAAAAAATTTAGAATGAATTCCCCAACATGTATGGATGAGGAAGATGTAAGGGGATAAAAAAGAAAGGGAAGGTGCTTCCCAATGTTGGGAAACTTAGATGTAGATGAGATAGCAAATGTTGAAGGAGTTTAGATGAGATCATCTTGGATTTCGATTGGACATATGATGGGGACGTTCACATGCAAGATAAATGCTAAGGGATGATGTGGATGAAGGATTCTTAGAAAAACCAATGGGTGGGAGGAAAATTGGACTAGTCTTTGATGGAGAATTATGTTCCCCTTGAATGAGGAAATCATCTTTCTCAATAAGGTCATGGAAAATAGTATGAAAGGCCTTACAATGCTCAATGTCATGACCCGGGGTATGATGATAGGCACAAATGCAACTATGATCAAACCATGACGGCTTCTTACTATTAGGATTAAAATATCTAATGGGAGTAATCATGATTATAAATATTTGGATTAAATGTCTAAGGATCTCTGTGTAAGATCCAATAGAGGTGGTGTAGGGAAGATTACTCTTGTGAGGCTTGATAGGATGTTTGGGCTTAGGTGCAGATGTAGATTGGATGGGTAAATTAGGTGTCTTGAAATATGAATCAACTTTGGGAGGAGGGTTAGATTTTTTGGATTGGTATTTATTATTACGAGATATCTTAGATGAAGGGGATGACCCTAAAATAAATGAGGGTGTGCCTGGGATGGGTTTTGTAATGTTGGATAGCTGAGGAGAGGTAAGGTCTAATTTATTACGAGGGTGTATGAGATACTTTTAAGGATTCTTACCAAGAGTTTTATATTTTTATCGAGAATATGTACCCTTGGCGGGGATGACTATAATATCAAAAGGTAGATATGAAGATGTAGGTATAAATTCAGGATTGGTTGATGTAGAAACAATCGATTTTGAAGAATGAACATGAATCCCCTTTCGTGTCTTGAATGGAGGTGTTTGCTTCTTAAATGTTGTAAGGGGTATCCTTGATATATCTAAAAATCAAAAGGATGTGACTGGTGTGGAAGTGGTTATAGATGTAGATATAGGAATGGATTTTGGAGAAGGAGTGGGATTTGGATGGAGTGGATGATGTAGTCATATGTAAAGATGTAGGTACATGTGTCAAGATAGGCGTGGGGATAGTTTTAAGTGGGGTTGTAGGGGTATATGGGGTAGAAATGAGTGTAATTAGGATTTATGTGGAAGTGAGTGATGTACATATAATAATAGGTTTGTTTGATGTAGATGTGGGAGATTGGGATGTAGTGATAGTAAGTATAGTTGAGATGGTTATAGACATAGGTAGTGAGGATGCATATGATATGATATATTAGTGCATGATTGAATTGGATGAAGTAGGGGGTATAGTCAAAGTTGATGTGGATGTGGTAAGGGTAGGAGTAGGTATAGGTATATGACAAGTAGTAAAAGTTGATATTAGTGTGATAGTTGTGGATATGATAGGTTCTAAATAAGGGGTTGGAATAATGTCTAAGGAAGGAGCATGCAGATTCATTAATGAAGTGAGCTCTTGATTAATAGTGTTAATGGTATCAACATTTTATTATTGAGATGTAGAAGGAGTGGTTTGATTTGTTAGAGGTTGATTAGGAAAAGGTTGCTTAATTCCATTGAGGGGTTGGCTAGGTGAATCGGTGGAGATATTTATTCACATATCCTCCTCATTTATAAGTTGTTGGATGTGATCTTTGAAGTAACAACTTCTCAATGTCACGACCTTTGAATTTATGATATTTACAATAGTGGGCTTTGTGATACCAAGTGGTGTTGGGTTGCAATTTATCCACGGGTCATATGGGAGGAATTTAGATGGAGTGTACTTCCATCAACTTGTCAAATTACAAACTATAGGATTCGCTTGAATGGGGTATACATAGGATATGGTCTAAAATCTCTTTGTGAGGACTTCATGTGAGAGGGAGATGTGGATGGAGATTGAACTGTGATGGTATTGGCGGTAGTTTTAGACTTTTCACTATGTGTAGTGGGTTTGATGAACTCGATCTTGGGATTATTTGATTGAAGTTTAAGTTGGCCTTGCTTAAGGGCATGAGTTTCGATTTTGTGAGACATGGTGAAGGCTTCTTTAAATGTTTGAAATGTTTGGATTTGTAGGGTGGATGAAATGTGCTTCACATAAGAGCATGATAAGGGTTCGATGAGTTCAGTTTGTCAAAGAGTAAATGAAAGTTGGCTTATAATGCCACACCATCGAGTGAAAAAATCTATGATAGACTCATCATCAAATTGTCTAATGGTATAAAATTCATTGATAGTGATTTTTCATGTGATATCAATAAAAAATTCTCTAGGAACAATTGTGAGAGTTGGATAAAGGAGAATAAGGAATGTTGAGGAATCTCATTGTACCAATCCAATGTTGGACCAGAAAAATACATAGGGAAGGTGTGAAAGCATGCATTCTTGATCATGTGTGATAAGGTAACATACATGTTTAAATGTGCAGAGATGCTATTGGGAATCTTCCTTGCTATTAAACTTGGTAAACATGGGAATCTCCAAATGAGGAGTGTAAGGTTTGATTAGAACCGCTAGATGAATGGGTTCATTACATATTTGTTCATATGATAATTTAGCATTGGGTCCCAAGGTAGTGGCCTCTAATTAGCTAACCTATTCATTAGGGAATGAATAGGATCATTCGATGTGATGATAGGTTGGGATTTTAGTTATATGGAATGAAAAGTATCTTGATAAGGTGATTGATAAGTATGTGGATGTTCAGGTATTTGGATAATCATTTGATAAGGATTAATAAATGTCATGGGTTGAGATTAGATAAGTTACTACAATGATTGATGTTGAGGAATAGAGAGATGATGTGATTGTCTAGATTAGACAAGTTGTTCTAGTAAATGATGAGGGGGATATATGTGTTAAGATATTGAGATGGCGGGGAGCATATTATGGGTAGGAATGTAAGTGTTAAGAGGTTGATATGGTGGGAGCGTACTTATAGTGTATGGAATAGAGATAGAGTTGACATAAAGTGACGTGGGTGGAATAGGATCCGCCAATTTAGTACATTGATAAGATTGAGGGATATTTATGGAATAAGAAGTCATACATGAGGCTAGAACAAGATCTAAGAGTTTCTAAAGGATCCAGATATAGGGGTGTAGTTAGTCTAGTAAGATTGGATTGATGAGAGATATAAGGATTATTTTCAAGATGTGGATGATTTTGGATGACACAGTCCTCCCAAGCAAGACCATGTAGGAAAGGGGTTAGGAAAATGAACGTGTGGTATCGAGTTTAGAATATTTTTGGGAAGTATAATTAGAATAAGGGATGTCATTGGATGGAGTGGATTGTTGTGTTATCTCAAATTAAGGAAGGGTAATAGTAGGCTTGAAATAGGTGAACATTTTTTATGTAATTTTTTAATCAATAAATCAAGAAATAAGTTTCTTCGTAACATGATTAATAAAGAAATGTGAGAAAGAAAAGGGCAGTGGATAATGAAGGTACATAAGGAACTACAATCTAAGGCTAGTTTCAGGTAGTTATGGATGGGGATATTTCATGTGGCTTCCTATCGTGTGATTAAATCCCAATCAATATACTTTGTAGGATGATGTTTAGATGTGTTGATTGATGTGTGAGTTTTAGGTTGTGTGTGATAGAGTGTGAGATGTAGCAAGTTAACCCCTAATTAAACTATGTGATCAAGTAGGATGTAGAAAGAAAGGTTTTTTAAAATCGAATTGAAGTGCAATATTTCAATGAAGACACACACAAGAAAGGTAAATACGATGCAAAAAGGATAAAATAGGGGAAAATGAGGAATATACGGATAAATATTTTCCTTTTTATCTAAACTTTAGTGGTGCAGAGCAAGCAATCCAAGCAATGAATCCAACACGAGCAAGTAAAAAGTGAAGACTTGTGTTGTAATGTTAGTAGAAGACAAAAGAAACATAAAATAGAAAGAAATACAAAGGATCACCTTAAGGGTGCTCCCACCAAGCATGCATGGAATATGGTTAGAGTTCTTTTGTTCCTAATTAAATGAATGAAATTTTAGTCATTTTTATGTCCTTAGAAACAATAGTCTAATCATATGGGATGACCTATCACCCAACGGGAGTTGGGTGCTCACCCAAGGAAAGCATGGGCGCCGAGCCCTCCTTTATGTGAGTTTTATGAGAATACATCCCCTACTGATAGAATATTAGATGAAAGAAGGGAAAGAACCATGCATGCCTTCGTAAAGCAAGGAAAATGTCAAATAGATAACAAATTTGATAATACAAAGAAAAGAAACTAGGGTTTATACCCATGAACAATTTATATATTTTAAAATAAATCCATATATTTATATTACTCTCTATTCATTAACCACATTACATTCATCAAGGTCATTACAAAAAAATTCTTAATGCGAGATAAGACTTATACATCGAATCTTAAACTAAAATTTCCAGATTACAAAGATGTTCATAGACCTATCCCTCTAAATATGCCATCTCTCCTACTTTGTCCTCCCAATGAGAACCTTAACCCATATAATCTACTACTATTTCCACAAAGATTCACCTTTTCTCTTCTTCTTCTATTCCCCTCTTGATATCTCCTTGGTGCCTCTCTTGATGCCTCTCTTCACCCCCTTTTATTCTACTCAAGCATCTCTATATATAGCTTTATCATCCAACCGCATGCCTTTCAAGTAATACCGATTGTCAAGTGTCTCGTTGTATTTATCTACTCCCTGTAAATATAGACAACGACACAAGGAAAATATGTCGGAGAGGTCCAAAACTCGACACAAGGAAAATATGTCAGAGAGGTCCAAAAACCCGACACAAGGAAAATATGTCGGAGAGGTCAAAAACCCGACACAAAGGAAATCGGGTTTCAGGTTTCAGGAAACATGAGACATGAAGCATGAAAATCACAAGGCATGTCCCGATGCTTGGGAGTTCGAGAACCCGAAACACTACCTAGGAAAATTGGGTTTTGGAGTCGGGAAAGCATGGGGTGAAAACATGTCGAGCCACCTTCCAAACCCGATGCATATGCAAGTCTAATTTCTGAACCCGAAACAAAGGAAATCTTGGCAATAGTAGTGGAAGAAGGTTTCAGGAAAACACAAGCATCAAACACATGTCAAGGCATCCTCCAAACCCGATGCAAATGTAAAGGAGAACCCCAAACCTGATTGGAAATAGACCCTAACGTGGGAAATATTCAGATGGCCATAACTTTTCATAGGGAGCTCAGATTCACGCAAGGTTGGACTTTTGGAAATCTTACAAGGTCCTCTGTCCAACTAAAACTGGATATCTTTAATTAGGTGAGAAAAAATTCTTCAAAAATGTAAAATACAGTTTGCCATATTTTGGGTTTGCCAGGGTTCTCACCTACCGCCATAATGAGATGAATTAAGTGCAATGTGGGGTGGTTGGGGTAGATTTTGAATTCCTCTCTTCTCCCTCTCTTTTTCTCCCTATAAATTGTAAGGAGGGGCTTCTTTCTAAAGGTTGGACATTCTTGTTTTGCCCCTCCCTTCTTCTCTTTGGCAAGTGAATTTGTGGAATTAAAACCTCCCATTCAAAATTGTAATGCAACTTTGCCTCTTGGCATTTTGTAGTGTATTGTATCAATCTTTGGAGAAAATAATGCATGTCTATGGATGATTCTCAACCCTCTCAGTGTTCATTTGCATCCTCCTAATCTTTCACTACAAATTTGGTTATCTGTGCATGATCTTGCATTGCATTTTTATGGTTTGTGTTTATTGGCAAGACAGGTGTTCTTCATTCCTCGGTGCATCATCTTTCTTAGTTTAGTTTTTTTTTATGCATCTTCTTACCCTATCTCCTTGGAAAGTTAGATTAGGTTTTTAAGTAAACCCTCTACATTTTTATGTGTGCATCTGAATAGAGGAATAGGAACCGGCCTTCATCTAGAGAGATTTCTCGATTACTGAGTGGTCCCACACTTGGGGAAAAGCTCCATGTTATGCAATCACACTGAGATTCTCCTCCCATCGAGTTGTAGACATTTATGGGTGCTATGATTTGCCATCAACAAAGTGTCCATGTGGTCCTTCAATGGAGAATTCTTCTTCCCATCCGAGCTCTCCACTTTCTGCAAGTATGTCTTTCTATATCATTCCCTCACATGGAATATTCCTTCCTTGACCATCGAGTTGCAAGGTTGACACCTTATCCACTCCACATGCTCAGTCAGGTCACGATTTTCTCATGTGCTTCCTTAAACACTGAATATGGCTAAGTCCTGAAAAAATTTCCTTTGCCTTGCACTTGCGCCTTAGGTTCCGCTACACCCTTCTAAAACCTCGTCATGCATATCTTTACCTTGTGTGCCCTTCTTCATATAGGCCCCACGCACCCACGCACCTTCTTGTACTTAGCCAATATTTTGAGGCCCAACATCACCCCACACTAAGCATGTTCTCCATCCTTAGAAACACTTCTCTTCAATGAATAAAGAATGGTGGGCTCTAAATAGTTGGAAAAAGAATGAAGGAATGAAGAATTGGGAGAAAGAATGAAAGAATGGGGAAATGAAGGAGAACATGTTCATTGTTGAAGGAGGAGAGGGAAATCCTTCCCTATATCTACCTCTAGCTTCTCCTAGGCATTAACCTTGCTCTGCGCTTACTAACAGAGGTCACCTACTAGGGTGATTACCTCCTCAAATCTTATCCCTTCCCCCTTGGTGCTCATCATTTCAACAATTCCTTCTAGTTGTTTTCCTAAATCCTCAAGGATTCCATCCTTTGAGTGATCTAGGGTATAATTCCTTCATCCAATTTTTGAACAAGCCCTATCGGTCTCGATAGCCTCTGATTTCTTATCCACCTCAACCAAGATCCTATCCCACTCTACTCTATTCCCCTTATTCTTCTCCTGGAACTCCTTGAGTTTTGTCTAATGTGTAGTGACCAAGATGCTTTTTACTCTATCTCTATCAACATAATTATCATAGGAAACTTCAACAACTTAAGCAGAGGCCTTTGCATCAGCAAGGAGTTTGGTATACTTGAGCAACAATCCCTATGACCTTCAGCTTGTCTTCTCTCTCTTGGAGCACCAACACTTCTTCTGCGGACTCTAAGGAGAGTCAAATCCTCTAAGAACTGCAAGGTTGATTCTTATTTCGCTTGGATGGTCTTTGGTCGGAATGCTTTAAGACAATAACATCCGTAATCATCTCAATTTTCTTGTGTAATTTGTGCACCCTTTCCTTCTCCTCTTTCGTGTAACACCTTATTTGTGCACCAATTAGCTCTAATTATTTCATATCCTTACTTTTCTCGAGAAGCTCCTCCTCCTTCTCCAATTCCACCTCTAGGAATCTCACCCTATCATTCCTTCCAAAAAGTCTAGCCTCAACCTCAACTAAAACTTTGTTGAGTGCATTACAGACTTTCTCATCTAACAATTATTGAGCATTCACCAAGGGATTTAATCCTTTCATCTCTGGCATCTTCATTAGTGCCCTTGGTTTACCTCGAACTCAAAGTTCGTCGACATGTGATTCAAATGCTCGAGATAGCATTTTCTTGGTTCTTGTGTATGCACCTTCTAAGTCGATGAGAGCATGACCAGGAGTTGTTCTATAGGAACGGTGCTCTAGAAGCACATGCATAATACCTTTCTTAGATCATTGATGTAACACATTCTTTCCCCTTGTACTACCACCATACTCTTCCCACCTATGCACCCAACCTTTTAAAATCTCATAGCCATATTGGGATCTCCACACATGCTACCATACTCCTTTCCAACGCTTTCTTCCTCAATATCCTTCATCACTTCATCTATGATGTGCTCTACTTCCTATTCCACAAAATTTTTTATGATTCCTGCCACTTCTCTCTCCACATCTTCTTCTATTTGTTCGTCGGTGAGGTTTGGGGTCCTATGATCTCTTGTGTTTACTTCTTCACTCACCCCTTTTCCTTGAACATCTGATTTTTCCTCACCATTCTTCCCTTCCCTTCCTTCCTCTTCTAAATCATATATATCATACACCGATGATTATGAAATTCTTGATCCTCATCGTCATCCCTCTCACCCCTGTAGGTCTCCAAGTCCTTTGTTTCTTCTGAGTTTTCCCTTTCCACCACCTTTTGTTTCTTCCTAACTAGTGATTCCAGTATAGGAGACTCTTCCCTCTCTTTCTATTCATCAGAGACTTCTTCCTTGGTGAATATTCTCTTGTGAGGAGATCCTCTTTCTTTGGTGCCTCTTCTTCTAGGGTCTTCTCCTTGACTAGGACTTCTTCCTACATGCGTAAGTGCTTGGCTTAGTGCTTGTTTCTGTGCACCCACAGCATTGTGTTGTTTATACACTTGGTACCTTCTTCTCTCTCCCTCTTCTTTGATGCAACCTTCTTTCTTCCTATGGGGTCTTCTAGAATGGAGATATCATTTTCTAGGTAGGCACCCTTCTCAAAATTTTGCCTTATGTGTAGATATACCCTTGCTACAAATTCCTTCCGACGATTGGTAGCATTATTGGTTTTATCATCTACACTTTATGGGAGACATATTTCTCCACATATGCATACTTTTTCAGATATACAAGCTTTCAACGTAGCTCATGGTGGTCTTGATCTACCTCACTAAGGTAAAACTTTAGTCTCTTGGCCTCCTTAAAATGGTTGACCCCGCTTGAAAGTATTGTGCGGTGAAATAAAACGGTAGCTTACACCATGGAATCTTAGTCCCATATGTTAAGGTGAACTAGCCAATACAAAAATGTTGATATACAAAAAACTCCACTTCCCCATCTACAAGTGTGAGAAACTACTCAGTTATCCTCCATTCTGCCCCAAATGCATCACACATCCACTTGTACAATTTTTCCAAGCACGTGTTGTGAGTGGCCATCATGGTCTCACAAGTATATTTCTCAAACCTTTTCACGGGTGAGGTATTTTCTTCTAGATACTCCCATAAAAACTTCTCTGGCCCATTGGATACTCTAATCTCCAAGAAGATGATGGTGATGAGAATTTTTTAAAACAGTATCTTCTCTCCTTCTTGTGCACTGCTAATGATATCATCTGTAATGTAGGTGGATAAGTTATAAATGGTGCCTTCAGAAATCTTCCAATATACATTCAGCCATGTCTTGTTCACTTTTGTCCACCTTTCTTGATTATTCAACTTAGTACCCAAGCACGTGACCATTCTCACAATAGGTTCAGTGGATATCGGGATATCAAAATAGTATGAACCCTTATTGTAGTCATAAGTCTCCATAATTTTCTTGATGGCCTCCGTATCATCAAAGTTGTTGTCTATGGAATATAATTTGCAATTTAGGCCAATGAAATTTGATATGAGTTTAGGAGTAATGTACATTTTTTGGCCTACAAAAGAGAAGTGGTCTTCATGTACGCATGGCATGAACCACTGGTATAATCACTTGGGATTTCCAAAATAGGGAAACTCATATAGTTGCAGCAACCAGACTTCTCCAACTTCACCTTCACTTCGTCACTGTAGATCGAAATTCCTTCTGGTGTCCTCTTGTTAGTTGGATGAACTAGTTCCAATACCATCTCTTTTCTATAGTTTTTTTCGATGATTGTAGTCACTTACGAACATCTTCCTCAAGTGTAATTCCCACTCTTTTCCCAACAACACTCCATCTAGGTACTACATCTCTGCATACCACTCTTCATTGGAACTAGTGATGGCAGTAGTTTGTTTTCCTTTTCCCTTTCCCTTCTATTTATTTGGCGATATGGTTTCCTTCTTTGGTGTCATTCTACTTGTTGGGTTAAAACTTAAATTCCTCCTTTCTCTTCTCTACTACTCTGCTCAAATCTAAGGCTCAACTCCATGAATAATCCTCCTACCTTCGTGCCCTAGCTGCCAAACCCTAACTAGGAAAATATTTCCACAAGATGACATACTCTAAAAGGAACTCTTCCCACGTGTGTGTACTCCTTCCACTCCGATTTTTAGATCAACCTAGTTGTGCACTTAGATCTCTATGATTCTTCTTCCTTTGCACAAATCTCTCTAGATGCCCTAGTTTGTAAGAGATATTCCACTTAGTAATCGTAAGGTAAAATAATGATTAGCTTGACCTCATACTTATAGCTTTTTCCTTCTTTCTAGCAATAAATGCCATGCCACCTACCAATATACCTAGCATTAAATGCATATCTTTCCACTAAAGCTGACCTTAAGTGCCCTTACCCACATGCCCAATCCTATGCAAAAAAATATTTAAAACCTTATGGCGCAAAAATTCCCCTTACCGATGAAGAATTCTTGCATGTGCATCCGTGGTGCCAAAGGAACCTCTTCTACCCTTTACCCAAATTTTCCCTCACCTACCTAATGTTGTTTCTGCACTTTTCCTTCTCTTTACATGGTCTTCATAAAGCCTTATCCTGACATGAACCATTCTCATCCACCATTTCCCATGCATTTTCTATCCTTCAACTAGGCCATTTAATATTTATTTCTAGCTTATACTTCACTTCGCACTACTCCACCCTACACTAAAATAGATGCGTGGTCCTCTACACATACAAAAACCTTTGAATATACTGTGGTTTCTAGTGCACAAGGTGCAAAATAGAACAATGGAAAGGAAAAGCAACGAGAAAGGGAAACACAAAGAAAATAAAAATTTATAAAGGGAAATTCTAATCTAATTAGCAATATTGCCTTATTTACAAACACCATGAAGGCTTATTTATAGTAGGGCTTCATCCTACTCCCATTGAAATGGCCAAGTAGCTTTTTCATATCCAACTCTTGTAACTGACATGTGCCTAAATTAAGGATGTACAAGATGATGTAAGGGCCCAACCAATGGAATTTCAATTTCCTAGGATGGCACAAAAACTTGGAATCATACAAAAAAACCATATTCCCAACCTCAAAATTTTTATTCTTGATATGATGATCATGCCATGCCTTTTATCTAGCCTTTTCAGTCTTCTGAATCCATCTAGCAAGTGATCACCTTTCGTCCTAGCGCATCAATTTTTTAATCCTTTCATCGAGTGCTTGTTCATCCTCTAAAACTCTTGGGCACGCTCTACGTAGTGATGGTAACATTAATTCAATGGGAAAAATAGCCTCTGCATGAAACACCAACTAAAACGGTGTGGCATTGTTCAATATTTTGTAGGTTGTCCTATATGCCCATAGAATGGCTAATACTTTTTCATCCCAATCTTGTCTTCCGACATCACAAATCTTAGTCAACATGTGATTTAGTATCTTTTTAAATGCCTCAGTAGTTCCATTTTCTTGAGGGTGATAAGGGGTAGTCTTGTGATGGGCCACCATAAATTTTCTAGCAAAATCTTGACCGTTTCATTGAGAAAATGTGTACCCCTATCACTAGTTAAGATGAAAGGACAACCATACCCTTGATTATGTTCTCCCATAAAAATCTAGCAATTGTTGCTTCAAAGTGCAATCCTTTGTAGGTGCTACCCTCTGCCCATGTTGTTAAGTAATCCATGCAAGTAATTATGTAGCATGAACTAGTACTTCGTGGGGCAGGTGAAATTGTCCCTCCAAATTTGATTGCCCACTTTTCAAATGGATATGCAAAGTGGCTATCAACCTTAATGGAATCTCATCCCTCTTTCTAGGTTTTCCTAGGCACTAAAAATAGTAATAGGCCTTACAAAACTCAATACAATCATGTTAGATGCTTTCCCACCAAATCCCCGCCATTAGAATATTCTGCGTGGTGGCATTTCCTACATAGTCTCATCCCCGCAATCACACCATGCACTTCCTCCATAATTTCGATGCACTCAGGTTCTAATACAAATTGGTGCAGAACCTCATCATGAACTAATTTGTACAAATCTCCACTAATCAATATGTAGGGAACATCACGTATTACTAGTTTTTTTCTCTCCAAAGTCTTAATATTTTCTTGTACCAAACCTATTTTAAGGAATACCACAATATCTTCTAAATCGAGGGAGTGTGCAACAACCTAAATAGTTATGTGTTAGGCATGGTATCCTCAATAATATGTGTGTCCTCTCTTGAGTCAATCCTTGATAAGTGGTCAGGCCTTGAATTACTCTTTCTTGGTTTTACAACCACCATGAACTCAAACTCTTGAAATAATAGGACCCAACGACATATGCACCCTTACAAAACTGGCTTATTTACAAAATAATTCAGTGCCATGTGGTCTGTGTAAAATATAAAAGGTGTTGCTAGTAGATACTTCCTAAACTTATGCAATGCATAGATAGTTGATAGTGCCTTGTGCTTGTAGTCAATTTTACACCCACCAAAGGACAAGGGAATCCCATGTGTGCCAACCTATCACGCAGATAGCGCTGGGCACTCACCCAAGGTAAGCATGGGAATTGACTCTCTCTTTTATGTGAGTTGAGTGGGAAATCATCATCTATGATCCAAAATTTAAAGGAAGTGGGTGGGAATGAATCATGCAAACATCATAGAGATCATAACAGATCTAGATCATTACAGTCATTACAAACATAGATACTTTAACAAACTTAAAGAACTGAAATAGAACAGAAAGGAAAATGCACAAGAATACATATTCATCTTATAAATAAACATGAAAAGTAACTATGAAGAACCATGTATGAATCTGAACTAAGAGGGATCATATTCAATTAACTTGGTAACCTCATTACATTCCATAGACTTGCTACAAAACACCACATTATGGCAGATCAAGTCATGCATCATAACTAGATCCATATCATTTAGCTCTCAAAAATAAATTTTATAACCCCAAGCCCTTGATACATCCTTCTCCTATATTTCATCTACCCAACCCAAATAGAGTTCCTTGCAGCATTTCTGCAAAGCTCTGCTCCTTCTTCCTCTCTCTCTATATTGTATATCTGATCTAATCTCTTTCTCTTTTGTGGGTGCTTGTATATATAGGCATCCCGAAGTGCCAACTCATCCTTTTGTGGCCTCAGATCCATTGCCAAGTTTTTGAATGTGGTCCTCTATGGGAGTATGCTCCATCAATCCTAAGCTCTCCACTTTTTACCATGATGGTCTTATAAAAACTTATATTACATGGAATATTCCTTCTTAGGCCAACCTCTCGCCAAAGTTGGCATCTTATCCACTCCACATGTGCGGTTAGGTCATGCTTTTCTCGTGTCCTGCCCGATACACCAAATATGGATAATTCCCAAGACCTTATCTTCCAAAGACATAACATGGCCCTTCTAAAACCATCCTAGAACCCTTCCTTGCATTCCTTCTCCTTGCATGCCCATCCCTCAACCTAGTCCTTACATGGCACATCGCGTATTGCTAAGCTGTTTTCTTTCTAAAACCTTAATCTTTTCGGTGCCAAACTTGTTTTAAGGAATACCACAATATCTTCTAAATATGAGGGCAAATAGTTACATGTCGGGCATTATATCCTTAATACTTTATACGTCCTCTCCTAAGTCAATCCTTGATAAGTGGTCAGGCATTGAATTAATCTTTCTTGGTTTTACAACCACCATGAACTCAAACTCTTGAAATAATAGAACCCAACGAAATATGTTCCCTTACAAAACTAGCTTATTTACCAAATACTTCAGTGCCATGTGATCTTTGTAGAATATAAAAGGTGTTGCTAGTAGATACTTCCTGAACTTATGTAATGTGTAGATCATTGATAGTGCCTCACGCTTGTATTCATTTTTACACCCACCAAAGGACAAGGGAATCACATGTGCGCCGACCTATCACACAATGAGTGTTAGGCACTCACCCGAGGTACACGTGGGTGTCGAGTCTCTTTTTATGTGATTTGAGTGGGAAATCATCATCTATGATCCAAAATTTAAAGGAAGTGAGTTGGAATGAATTGTGCACACATCATAGAGCTCAGAACAACTCTAGATCATTGTAGTCATTACAGACAGAGATACTTTAATAGACTTAAAGAACTAAAATAGAACAAAAAGGAAAATGCACAGGTATTCATATTAATCTTATAAATAGACATGAGAAGTAACTATGAAGAACCATGTATGAATCCGAACCAAGTGGGAGCATATTAAATTAACTTGGTAACCTCATTACATTCATTAGAATTGCTACAAAACACCACATTATGGCAGACCAAAGTCATGCTTCATAATAGGATCCATATTATTTAGCTCTCAAAAATAAATTTTATAACCCCAATCCCATGATACATCCTTATCCTATATTTCATCTACCCAACCCAAATAGAGTTCCTTGCGGCATTTTTGTAGAGCTCCACTCCTTCTTCTTCTCTCTCTATATCATATATCCAATCTGATCTCTTTTTCTTCTATGGGCGCTTGTATATATAGGCATCCCAAAGTGCCAACTCATCCTTTTGCGGCCTCAGATCCATCACCAAGTGTCTGAATGTGGTCCTCCATGGGAGCATGTTCCATCAAGCCCGAGATTTCAACTTTTTACCATGATGTCTTCTAGAAACTTCTATCACATGGCATATTCATTCCTAGGCCAACATGTCATCAGGATTGCATCTTATCCACTCTGCATGCATAGTCGGGTCATGCTTTTCTCATGTCCTACCTAATATGCCAAATATGGCTAAGTCCCGAGACCTTTTCTTTCGGCAAGCAACACAAACCTTCTAAAACCCTCCTAGAACCCTTCCTTGCATGCTTCTCCTTGCGCACCCATCCTTCAACCTAGTCCTTACACACCCATGCGCCCATGTGTACTTATTCAATATTATAGGGGTCCAACATCACCCCACACTATGCCCGGTGTCAACCCATGGGAACACTTCTCCAATGAATAAAGAATCAAAATAGACTTAATGTCTTGGGAAAATAATAAGGGGATGAAGAATTTGGAAAATAAGAAAGAATGGGGAAGTGATGGAATTATTGCAACAAGTTAGGAAATTTTATTTGCAAGTTGGCCTCCAACTTGTTGCAGGAATCAAATTCATTTTGAACGCTCTAGAAGAGGTCACCGATTAGGGTGCTTACCTCCCAAAACTCATTCCATCTCCTAGAGCATTCATAGTGTCAACAATTTTCTCCAACTCCCTGCCCATGTCTACAAGCGTGTTCATCATTCTAGGAATCTGTGGGTATAGCTCCTTTAGCTTGATTCTTGATTGTACGTGTGTGCATGTATACTTTGCTTAATGCTAAATCAAATGAAGTAAGAACTACCACCGAAAATAGTTCTACAATTTAGCTAAAACAAAGCATAAACACCATCATGATAAGAATTAAACAAGGGTTAGATGCTAGCATTCATCAATACAAACTTTGAAACTAACAATGCTAAATATCTAAACTCCTCTATTCTCTAACTACAAATAAATGAATGGACCTAAGTAAGCTCCATGGTTATCAAAATAGTTGTCCTTAATGTTCCAAGAACCTAGGAATGGGGATAATCAAAGTTGGGCTATAAGACCCTTTTGACACCTCCCATATGACCCAAGAACTTTAAGAAAGAGGCTTAACTCTTCAAGATGATGAACTCCTAAAAGGGAAAGGTGCAAGCTCTTAGTCTCTTTTCTATATGCTTTGCATTTGCTCTCTAAGGAGTTTAGGTGTTAGTAAAAAGGTAGGTGGAAGGCTCTTTATATAGCCCAAAGGATAAAGGATTCAACACATTCTCATGAATGTGGGATAAAGTTAAAACATGATTAGGAATGGATAAGGTTGCTTTATTAAAGGTAACCTTACTTTAGAAGGGTTTAATACATGTTTAGCAAGTCATGGGAGTTGGGGGTATTTTAATTAATCAAAGGTGATTAATTAATAGGTAGGTGTAAGCTTATAGAAGCCAATTAGAGGAATATTAGTGCGATTTAGGCTATTATAAGGGGATTAAATCAATTAAATATTGATTTATTGGTTAAATGGAAGGGAAAGCTAATTAATTAATAATAATTAATTAGTCTAGGTAGAAGGGGTGATTTATTAACGGAAGGTCATTAATTAGGGTATTTGTTGGATAGGAAACTTAATTAATTAGCTTAGTGTAATTAATTAATGATGATATGAGGGAAAATGAGTGCTTTTGACGATATGTCATTGATTTGTGAGAAAGGGGATAATTAGCACAATTTAAGTATTTAAATTGCTTGGGCGTAATTATAGGTGTCTACATTTGCCCCTCTTTGGGGTGGCGTAAGTGATGCCACTTCAAAGATAGTAGACAAGAGAGATTTTGAAGGGATAGAAGAAAATTAGTAGGAGGGAGAGATGCCCCCTCGAGTGTCGATGGGGTGATGAAGGAAGCCGATCGACGATCGAAAAAGATGAGAAGTAGGTAGAAGAATGGGGATGAGGTAGGATGCCCCAAGGAGAGGGAGAATTAGGGGTGAAAGGGAAGTGGTGTAGAAGAAATATGGATGAGGGGAGAGAAGAGCTTAACCTCTAGCCACTTATTTGTTTGGAACAAATTTGATGTCATCATATTGCCATAGGAACTACATCATCGGTCCTTATGAAAAATATAAGCATACGACAAAGGTAGAATGACATGAAAAGCCATACTACGAACAATTGTCCATTGCTGAAAGTACCAACTCCACGCAACATACAATAATGCAATGCAATATGAGAAGGAAACAAGCTCATATAACAGGGAAAACAAGTACGAACGCACATATCTAACCCAACAACGGTCAAGACAGTTGTATAAATGTTTTGTTATCAGTGTTGAAGAGATCCACAAGTTCATGATTGATGACAAGGGTTAAAAATGATGCCCCAAGTAAGGATACATGCAAGGGGAAATGAAAATGAAAAGCATTTGTGTGCAACGAAACAGCACTAGGCAACCAAAAGTGCCCCAGAGTACAAACGAAGCAAGCAGCTAGCTTTTGTGAATGGTTGTGAATCCGGTGATCTGCGAGTCATATTAATCGGGAAGATGTGAGACAAACCAATAGGATATGGAGAAAATACCATGCGCAAGACACAAGCTTCACCGTAAGAAGCAAGTTACCATTTTGTAGGGTATTTTACTTTTTAGGAAATTTTTTTATAAAAATTTTTCCTTGTTTTTGGATTTTATATATATATATATATTGTTTTTTTGTTTTCTCGAAACAATTTTCTATTGTTTTTGTGTTTTCTCAAAACAATGTTCTATTGTTTTTGTGTTTTCTCGAAACAATTTTCTATTGTTTTTGTGTTTTGTGAAACAATTTTCTATTGTTTTTGTGTTTTCTCAAAACAATGTTTCTATTGTTTTTGTGTTTTCTCAAACAATTTTCTATTGTTTTTGTGTTTTGTGAAACAATTTTCTATTGTTTTTGTGTTTTCTCAAAACAATGTTTCTATTGTTTTTGTGTTTTTAACAGTTTTCCAAAGCTATGTGCAGGTAACCAAGAAAGCATGGATGCCCCCAACGTTAGGTGGGGAATATACAAGGGCAGAAGCCACACGCTTATGAACAAGAAGGTGAAGTTGTTGAGTGGCCCCCAGCGTAAGATGGGAAATAACGAAAGACCACGTACCTTACAGACGAATAGAAGAAGGCAAAGCCGGATCAAGGCTGGACTAGATGGTGTGCACAAGGAAACTCGAAGGTAGAACCAGGTCCAGGACAAAGACAACTACCCTTCTAATACAAAATGCTTGTGAACAAAAAATCCTCCCGAGGTGCCGGAAACTGGTTTTCACCCAAGGACTTGTCCAAAGTACCACAATTGCGTGGTTTTCACTAGTGGACGACCTGTTTTCTCTTTTTCTTTTATGTTTTTTTTTTTGTTTGATGTTTTTATATTTTTTTGTGATTTTTATGACTTTCTTGTGCCATGTTTAGGCATAAAACCTCTTAAGATGCATGGAATTCATGGGATCCTGGAGCTCATCACCATTAGGGTGAGCCAACTTGTATGCCCTTGTGCCATACTTGGCAATTATGACATAGGGTCCTAACCAGTGTGGTTCGAACTTCCCTTTCTTTTCTCGCTCTACTCTGGTGTTGAACTAGTTCTCCTTCATAACTAAATCACCCACCTCAAACTGGCGAGGGATGATTCTCTTGTTGTAGTTGCGGGAGATTCTATGTTGATATACCTTTAGGTGATTAAGAGCGTGAATGCGCCTCTCATCCAGGAGCTCTAACTCAGCCAATCTTACCACTCGATAATCTTCATCCTTATCCAAATAGTCCTGAAGAGAAATTCGTAGGGATGGGAGTTCAATCTCTAAAGGGATGATAGATTCTGTCCCGAATACTAGGGAATATGGTGTGGCACCTGTAGGAGTGCGAATTGATGTTCGGTAGGCCCAGAGGGCTGGGTGGATTTGTAGGTGCCAGTTTTGACTAGTTTTGCTAACCATCTTCTCCATTATCCTTACCAAAGTATTGTTTATTACCTCATCTTGTCCATTACCCTGAGGGTAATATGGCATGGACCATTTCAATCTTATTTGGAACCGTTTGCAAATACCTTTCATAGTTTTGTTCTTAAATGACTTCCCATTATCTGTGACAATGGTCTGCGAGGATCCATATCGAGAAAATAATATGATTCATGATGAATTTAGAAATCATGCTCTTGTGACATAGGTTAAAGGATAGCCTCCACCCATTTTGGAAAGTATTCTATAGCTGTGATGATATGTGTATGACCATCGATGAGATAGGAGTAAGCTTCCCTATTAGATCAAGTCCCCACTTGGAGAATGACCACGGGGTAGTGATTGGCTGCAATGGTTGCAATGGAGCATGGATGAAATTTCCATACTTTTGGCAAAGCACACATTTTCTAACATAATTACAACAATCAGTTTCCATGGTGGGCCAATAGTAACCTGATCTTAACAATTTCTTAGCCAAGACCATTCCATTTGTATGTGCTCCGCATACTCCGTGTACTTCTTTAATTACCTGGATTGACTCGTCACATCCAGACAACGTAACAGGTTCCCATCGTAGCCATGACGATAAAGTGTACCTCCTAAAAGGGTGTAATGGGCTATCTGGTGAATCAGGATTTGCTTTTTAGAACGGGAGATATTGGGAGGGAAAGTATTGTCCTTAAGATAGGTGAAAATGGGTTCGTACCATGGGAATAGGGACCAACAACCTCACAAGCCAGGTAAGATTCCGGTACGTCATACGCGGGCTGGTGTAGATTTTCTATGAAAAATGGCATATCATTGTTCCCTGGTGGAATACGAAGCATAGATCCCACCTGCTTTATAGCATCCGCCGATCTCATTACTCGCACTCTTGGGATTTGCTCAAAGGTAATGCGCACAAAATACTCCTTCAGAGTTTCCACCAACTTCTTGTAAGGTATGAGCTTGTCATCCTTAACTTTATACTCATCATTAACCTATTTGATGATTAGCTGTGAATCACCTACAACCTTAACATGTTGAATATTCCACTTGATGGCTAGCTTCATCCCTGCAATGAGTGCTTCATATTCTGCAATGTTGTTCGTGCAAGGGAAGGCCAGGTGGAAAGCTTGTGGTATAGGATCACCCGAAGGAGTAATAAGGACCACTCCTGCACCTGAACCATGAAACATAAAAGATCCATCAAAATGTATCTGCCATACGATAGATTCTTCAATGTAGAGCAAAGATGCATATGGCAGATCCAGACTCAAAGGTTATGTGCTTTGCAAAGGTGCTTCCGCTTGCTGGTCAGCAAGTACTTGTCCTTTAATTGATTTTTGATGGACAAATTCTATATCAAACTCACTGAGTAGAATGATCTAATTATCCATTCTACCTGTGAGGGTGGGTTTGGACAACAAATACTTGAGTGGGTCAACCTTGGATATGAGCTTGGTCTTAGTATTTAGCAGGTAATGGTGAAGTTTCTGAAAGGTAAAAACAATGGCCAAGCAAGCCTTTTCAATCTGAGGATAATTACATTCATAGGTGATGAGGGTGTGATTCAGATAGTACACTGCTTTCTCTTTATGGCTAAGGTCATATTGGGCGAGCAGTGCACCAATAGCATATTGCGTAGTGGAAATATAAAGTAAAAGTGGTTCTCCTGGAGTGGGAGGCATGAGGACAGGTGGATTAGCCAGGTACTATTTAAGCAAAGCAAAGGCTTGTTGTTGCTCGGGTCCCCAGATGAAAGTGATGTCCTTCTTAAGAAAATGAGTGAATGAGTGACATTTATCTGTAAGCTGGGAGATAAAGTGGTGAATGGCTTGAATTTTCCCTTGCAAGCTACGTAGTTGCTTGATATTCTTAGGTGGAGGCATTTCTATGATGGCAGACACTTTAGTAGGGTCTACCTCAATACCTCATCTTGACATGATGAAGCCTAATAGTTTCCTAGATAGCACACCGAAGACACACTTCTTTGGATTTAGCCTGACTTTGTATTCACGCAGGCATTCAAAGATACACCACAAAATGATAGGATGATCCTCTCTTGTTTTGGAATTTCCCAGGATGTCATCTATGTAGTCTTCCATGATGTCATGAATCATATCGTGAAATATTATTGTCATGGCCCACTGATAAGTTGCTCCCGCATTCTTAAGGCCAAATGGCATCACCTGATAATAGAAGGTGCCCCAAGGAGTTGTGAAAGCTATTTTGTGTTGGTCTTCCTTAGCGATCTTAATTTGATTATAACCTGAAAAGCCATCCATAAGTGATAGCATTTCGTACCTTGCGGTCGAGTCAACAATCATGTCAATGTTGGGCAACGGAAAGTCATCTTTAGGGAAAGCTTTATTGATGTCCCTAAAATCTGTGCAAATTCAGATACCAATAGGTTTCTTCTGGATAGGAATAATGTTCGATATCCATTCAGAATAATCAATTGGCCTGATGAATCCTGCTACAAGCAACCTTTCCAATTCTTCTTTAACTAACAAGGCCACTCTTGGGTGCATCTTTCAAAGCTTTTGTTTGATAGGCTTAGCGTCTGTGTGCACAACCAGGTTATGCATGACCAAAGTTGGATCTAAGCCGGGCATGTCTTTGTAAGACCATGCGAACACATCAATAAACTCTTGCAAAGTAGCATAGTGAATGTCTTTTGTTCTCTGGCTGAGAGTGATGCTCCTAATTTTACTATCTTGGGATCTTCTTCAATACCAATATTGACATCAATGGTTTCTTCAACTAACAATTTTGATAAATCCTCCATACGCGTAGGATCGGGAGGTAGGTTGAGATCTTCATCCAAGGATGTCTCTATAAGATTTTCATCCTTGGCGTGGTCACTTTGTTTGTCCTTTGATTTTCTTATTTGTTTGTCAGCCAATGCCTCAAAGAGGTTTTCACTGTGTGACTTGGACTTCGATTTTTCCGAGGATTTTCTTTAGAACTCTTTCCCTCACTTTTCTTTAAATTTTGCTTGACCACGAAGTTCAGCCTCCTCGCCAAAGTAGGCGCAGGTGTCTAAGTCGATAAAGAAACCCTTCTTGTGATCTCCAATGGGAATTGTATCCCTTATGCCCATGAACTCTGCAATAGCCTCGTCGTTCTCGAATAAATCTAGTGGCACGTGACGTTGTTGGTCCCATTCAACAAGGGAGGGGTATACAAGGTCAAGGGTTGGTTCAGTGGGGGTGATGGTTAGGACAGCGTTATTCATGAAAAGGTTCGTGGAGGCCAGATCCTCATATTGGCTACAAAAAGGAATCTGTATCGTTGTCTAGATAATCAGAGCTATCCTCATGCTCAGAACAAGTCGCATCTTGATCATTGGGGTGTGCTCCATAAGGGCGAATCCCAATGCCATATCTTTCTGTTTTGAAATGTGGAAGAGGGACTGGTTCTCTTTGTTCTTGTTCATTCCTCCCACATCCTAGGCCTTTTTAGCCCATGAAGTACATCATCTCGCTAGATTTTTCATATTCGGGGTTTGATAACAAGATGGTGAGTGTCCTTAGGGAGCCAAGTAGTAGGTGGATCAAGTAATTTTTCCTCGCCTAACAAGCCTCGGTGTAGGAACGACCCAATAGTGTGTTCCTCTCTAGGTCTCCGAAGCAAACGGTAGTTGGGTCGACCTCTAGTCTTGGGCGATAAGGAGAGGTCAGAAACCAAAAGCGCTTGTTGTACATTATACTCCCCATAGCCATATTCCAAAATTTTCATCTCCCATGAATTAAATGGAGATGTTGAAGTAGATGCCCCATGAGTGCACGAACTAAGAGAATTTGAATCTACTCGAGATTCCATGGCCTCAAAATGAAGAGGGACAACTATATCTGTGGAGGGACATGCATATGTACCCTTTCGTGTAAAGCTATTAAGATATCTACAATGAGCAAAGGGCTCGAGTCTCCCGGTATTATTCTTTGTATGTCCCTCATGCTTCATCTTGATGCATTGATGAAATGTTGATGGCACTGCTTGCATGGCATGGATCCATGGTTGGCCTAGAAGCATATTATATGGAAGTTCCAAGTCTAAGACGTGAAACTTTGTCTGATGGCAAGTGGGGCCCACCTCCATTGGCAGCGTAATGGTTCCTGCTGACTCTCTTTCCACATTGTCGTATGTGGTGATAGTGATGATATGGGACTTAAGATCTTCTTCCGTATGTCCCAATTGTTTGACTAATTTAAGCGTGCAGATGTTCAATCCAGATCCGTTATCCATAAGCACCCGTTTGATTTTCCTGCGGGTAACAACTACCTCAATGTATAAGGGAAGATTATGTGTAGGATTCTCGGTAGGGACCTCCCTATGGTTGAAAGTGAGATGCTCACTTGGTGCAATATTTGCAACCATGGCTTGAAGGTACGTAGGATTGAATTCTAAAGGCACTCCTGACCCCTGAAGAGTTTAATACAAAATGTCCTTATGCACATTGGATATCTTGAGAAGATCTAAGATTGAGATCTTAGTAGGTGTCCTCTCAAGTTGTTCTAAAAGGTTATATTTACCAGTTTACGGGGTCAACAGAGAGGGTTTTGGAATCACGAGGCGTGCACGCCTTGTTACTACAGCGCAGTCCTTTCCTTTGATTCGGATGGTATTGACACGGTCAGCAGGGGAGTGAATACATCCGATAAGTGAATCGTAATGATTGTTATCTCTTTTGGTATACAAGCAATTTGCAGCTTTATAGGTTTGGGATCACTCTCCTTGATCCATTTTTTCCTTTTCCGACTTATCATGCTTGGAGAATGATTCCTTATAAATCCCCATTTTCTCGTTAGGTGTTTACATGTGGCTAGGGTTATCCACCTCTATCTCCCCGTTGTCAATGAGGTCTTGAATATAGTGGCAAAGTAGCAAACATTTGTCTGTTTTATGACCTTTAATGCGATGCATTTCATAGTATTCATGCTCCTTATACCATGAAGGTTTAGGAGCGTTGTCATCAAATGGTTGTGTTGTAGGATAGGTCATCATGTGGGCCGCATCCAACTATTTTAGTATGACAGACAACGGCTCATTGAGGGAGGTGAATGTTCGTCACTTTGGTGGTGGTTGAATTGGGCCCTTGGTCAGTTTAAAAGGTTGACTGGTTTGGACTGTTTGAACACGTTTGGAATCAGTGATTCCGTCTCCCACCACGTTTTTGTTTTTGTTAAAGATCTTCGGCTTTTTAGCGGGTTTGACACTTTGGTTGTCTTTAGATTGGGTTTTGAGGGTGCCTTTGGCAATGAGAGCCTTTTCTATTTGAATCCCTTTCTCGATAACCTCCTCAAAGGTGTGGAAACAATGCATTTGGAGGTGGAAAGCTATATTTGGGTTGAGATTAGGGATGAAAATACTGACCAGCTACTTCTCAGGGAAAGTGCAAGGGAAGCGACTAGCTATCCCTCTCCATCGTTGGAGGAAGCTGGCGAAGGTCTCATTTGGGCATTGTTTTATCATTGCACAAGTCTGCCATGGTGATGTCACTCTCTATGTTATATGAGAAATGACGCACGAATCTTTCTACCAACTCTAGCCAGGTGAAAATTGATCCTCATGGTAAGCACGTAAACCATTCCAATGCTTGACCTCCGAGACTCTCAGGAAAAATTCTGATAAGGTAATTATCACTATAAGACACCTCTTAACATGCCATGTAGAAATATTTAACATGATCCCTTGGGTCTCCCTTTCCTTTGTATTTTTCAAATTTGGCATATCAAATTTCTTTGGAAAGGGTTGAAGGGTCATTGTCTTGTCAAAAAGATAGGGGCATAGTTCTTCGTATTGGTATTTCCTAATACTCCTCGTTATCTAAAATTCACCCCTGGGTAATTTTGATAACATGCATTAGAATACTCAAGTCCCAGGTAAATAGATTGATTCAAGGAAAAAATCATGTTTCTGGGGATCCCTTAGATTTTATCTAACTCTCTTGTCCAAGAAGAAAAAAGCAAGTTCTAAAAAAGGGGTGGAAAAAGTTGCAAAAAATAAGCTTGGGCCAAGAAAAATCATGAAAATCGGCTAAGTCCTAGCACTGGGATAGTTGGGACAGTTGGGACGTCGGGGTGCGAGGTGGCGAAAAGCCTCCGGGTGGTCTGCGCGTAGCTTTGGGGACAGATTGGGACATCGGGCGCGCGGGACGGCAGCGAACCGAACCAGCCAAAGGTGAGAAAATCGACTAACTCTTGTGTATATAAGGTTGGGACATCCGGGCCGTAATGACGTGAAGGACGTGAAAAGGTGAAGCAGCCACAAAAGGGGACAAGGAAGCCCATTTCGAGTGGTTCAAAATAATTTGTCCTAGATAGACTTTGGGACAGTTAGAACAAAGGGACGCGTGGGACGCGGAAAGCCGAAGGAGCCGAGAGCCAATCAAATCTTGCCACGTGTCTTCAATGCAAAAGGGGACAGGGAAGCCCGAATCGGGTGGATCGGAGAAATTTGTCCCAGACGGTTTGGGACATCCAGGCCAAAAATACGTGAGGGACGTGAAGACCCAGAAAATCCACCAAAAATCAGGATGTGACACGTGTCTTCGTGGATCAGAGCGGCGGAGGAGAGGGTAAGATTTTTACTTAATGTTTTACCGAGTTTCCAAAGATGAAGTTTGGAGGATTGGCCCGAGCCAATAGAAATAGGACACATGTCCTAAGGAGAAGGGGAGTGTGGAGCTCGGGGAGGACTTAGAGAATTTGGTAAAATTTTTAGCCAAAAAACTAAAAGGTAAAGGATGACCCCGTGCCCCGTCCTCCAACCAGATCATGCCACATGTCCCAAGTGGCGGGGGTGCGGGGAAAAAATGGAAAATTTCCCAAAGTGATAAAAACATCAAAATTTCAAAGGAAACCCATGGAAAGGTGGAGGAGAGAGAATTACATGGCCAATCAGTGCCTGACACGTGTCATCCAGGTGGCAGAGCGTGGGAAAAATTCAAATATCCGTTTTGGCCTTTTTTTGCCCTAAATCTTCAGACCCCCATATCTTTTGATCCAGAGCTCAGATTTTCGCGTTCTTTATATCAATGGAAAGATAGTGAAATTATCTACATGATTCCGAGGTCAATCTTTCATTTTGGTTTAGTATGGAGAGAGAAAGTTAAGAAACGGCTCTGACGTGTGATAATGACCAGAACTGGTGTTCAACAACTAGCTTTAATGCAACAGACAGTTCACCGTTTCTGCTAGACAGTCCACCGTTTTGCTAGGATCTGCCATTTCTACCATAATGAGATGAGTTAAATGCAATCCAGAAGTGGTTATGGTAGATTCAAATTTCCTCTCTCTTCCCTCTCTCATTCTTCTTATATATTGTAAAGAGGGGTTCTTTAAAA
The DNA here is from genome assembly GCA_018340775.1 of Taxus wallichiana var. yunnanensis. Classification (NCBI taxonomy): domain Eukaryota; kingdom Viridiplantae; phylum Streptophyta; class Pinopsida; order Cupressales; family Taxaceae; genus Taxus; species Taxus wallichiana. Next base: position 603,878,825 of record CM031235.1, read on the forward strand.
AGGTCGAACATTTTCTGTTTTGCTCCTCCCTTCTTCTCTTTATCAGGCGAATTTGTGGAGTTCGAACCTCCCATTTGAAACTGTAATGTGACTCTGCCTCTTGGCATTTTTTAGTGTATTGTATCAATCTTTGGAGCAAGTAATACATGTCTGTGGATGATTCTCAACCCTCTCTGTGTTCATTTGCATCCTCCTGGTCTTTCACTGCAAATTTTGTTATCTATGCATGATCTTGCATCACATTTGAATGGTCTGTGTTTATTGGCAAGATAGATGTTCTTCATTCCTCGGTGCATCACCTCCATTAGCTTAGGTTTATCTTTATGCATTTTCTTACCCTGTCTCCTTGGCAAGTTAGATTAGGTTTTGAATAAACCCTCTGCATTTTCATGTGCATCTGAACAGAGGAATAGGAACCAGCCTTCTCTGGAGAATCCTTTCTCATCTTTACAAGTCCCACACTTGGAGAAAGGATTCCATGTTGTGTAATCACACTGGATGCCTATATGATAAACCTAGAAATCTGATCAACATCCAGGGGTGCTTTGTGATTTTGCATCAATAGTTTTGGCATGCCGGTGAGACTTAGAGGTCTCATTTTTTATTGCGCAGCAAAGTTGATGTGCATCTACTGCAATTTTCTTGCTTGAAAAGAGTTATTATTTACATATATAGTGACTCCAAAGGGAAGAATCAACTGGTTTCAGTAGTGTAGGCCTAAAAACTCATGAGAAGAGTCACCACAAGGTCAAGAGTTGGAGAAGAAGAAGTGTTGTTTGAATACCTGTAATTATCTCCAAGAAGAAGGAAAAGAGGAAGAAGGATTCAAAGGTATCCATCTCCACCAAACAGAACTCTCTCAACTCCTCCACCTGATAGGCCTTTCATTCAGTAAACAAGGGTTTTAAGACCAATTAGAATGGCACAAAACAACCCCTATGTCAACTTCACAGGCAGCAGCCCACTTGCCCTCAATGCACAACATCCAATTCCTATTGCAGCCTTGAAGAACATTTCGTACTTCACTGGAGAAAATCAGACTACTCCAGGTGATCATGTTAAAGATATTGCTAACCTTTGTGCAATCCATGAAATCAATGAGATGCAAGTGGCTGTCAAGTTGCTGGCATCTTCATTCAAGGGGAAAGCATTGCAATGGTTTAGGAGCCTTGGAGTTAGTTCTATCACAAATTGGAATCAGCTGTGTATAGCACTTCATGAGTAATTTGGAGAAAAGGGAGACAACTTGTCTCTTTTAGAGCAACTGACAACCATCAAGAGAGCTCCCAATGAGCAGCTGACTGATTTCAACTTCAGATTTCAAAAGACTTGGGAGAGAATTCTAGTGGCAGTCAGGCCAACAATGAAGGTGCTTTTCTCTACTATCTCAAAGCTCTAAATTCTGATATTTCTATGTTGATTCAGTCCATGGGAGGCATAACTATCCCTATGGCTTATAGCATTGCCATTAGGGCTGAAAATTGCTTGATCCAAGCTGGCAAACTTGCCCCTAGACCTCCCATGCCATTGTTTCCAAGTTTAGAGAATCCAAACACCAATCAAGCACCTAACTTGGCTCCTTCTCCCACCCCTAGAAATCAGAGTTCAAATGAAGCTTCCACTTCATCTCCAAGTGCCCCAAATGAGCTTCAAGAAGTCATGAAGCAATTGCAAAACCTAGGCAATGAGCTGGTTACTCTCAAAAGGCAACAGGCCCAAGGTTTTAGACCTTCTTATCAACCCCAAGCTCAGCCTAACAGGCAGCCATACCAACCACAAAGGCCTCCTAATCTAGCTGCAAATATAAATCAAACAAGGCCTCCTGCCAATAGACCATTCCAGCCCTATAATCCAAATGCCATATCTGCCTCTAAGGCATTGGTGCCAACACAAAACAACATTACCCGGGAGCATGATTGGTTTTTTCCATGCAATGAGCCTCATAACCAATCCATGTGCTTCAATGGTGCTTTGAATCAAGCATTGATGGTGATAACTCTTTGGTGTGGAGGGTGAGGGCGATTAGGAAAACAGCCAACAACAAGAAACATTCCAAGAGCAATCTGCCCCAAATGACACCACATTGGTAAATTGGCAAGCAGAAGATTTTTGTGGCATGAACCATGTAGTGCCTCAAGGTGTTGCAGCCAACACAAGGTCAAAAAGAAGGAACTTGGGTGAAGAATAGCCATTAGCCCCAACCAATCCACAACCTTCCATGGCTCCACAAATGGTTGGCAAGCAAAGTCCAATTTCAAATGCACAAGGGAAGTCAAGAACAGCCCCTAGGCCAACTCAAATACCAGTTGTTGCTGCCCACATGCAAGGAGTAAATGTACAAACCAAGGGGCAGCAAAGGGATGCTTCATCTCCATTCAGTATCATTGATCAAATGAAGAAGACAAATGTTAATATATCAATGTGGGAATCCCTATCCATTCCAGAGGCAAAGAGAGATCTGCTATGAGCTGCCATGAAGGACTGGTCAACTTCAAATCAACAGGTCCAAAGGCAAGAGAAAGTGCTTACAAATGCTGCCCAGCCTGAAGGAAACCATGGAGGATAGCAAGGTAAAATGTTGAAACCCCCTCCTTTCTATGTTTCATTAATCATTAGAAGTCAGCTAGTGCACAATTTCATGATAGACTCTGGGGCGAGTAGCTCGGTAATGCCTAAACAAATAGCTGATCAGCTAGGGCTCTAGTATGAAACAATATCCAAAGGGGTAGTGCAGCTAGATGGGACAGCAAAGTAGCAAGAGTTGGAGTGATTAAAAACTTGAGTCTTACCTTGCATGCATGTCCAAATGTTGTTGTTTTACAAGATGTATCAATCATAGACCTTCCACCACTCTTTGCCCTTTGCTTGTCAAGGACTTCACAACTAAGATTGGGGATATTTTTTCTGATTGATTGGTCACACATCTTTGTTCGAGAACAAGGTATGGAACTAAAGCTACAATCAGGTCAGAACCTATTGCAAACTTTCACATTGAGCCTTACACTCCAAGTCAGATTAATGCCAATTGCTCAGTGTTTGATCAAGAAGACCACCCAAGCACTGATGAGGCTGACACCAAGGTTGGAAGCATCCCGGATCTCACTCTTGATGAATGGGTAAACAAGATAAATGCATTTGATCCTTATCAAGAAGTGGAAGAATCTGAGCTAGGGGTCTATTGCATACACGAAGAAAATCAGCCTATTCCTAGCATCACCAAGCCAAACCACAAAGATGACAATGAGGTATGGCAGCTATTTTTTGATGGATCAAGGAGTAGACAAGGTGCAGGAGGTGGAGCTATGCTTGTTTCACCTCAAGGAATAAAGTATTATTCATCTTTTAGATTTCAGTTTGCATTCTCCAATAACACTGCTGAATATGAAGCCTTGGTGCAAGGGATGCATTGGGCAATAAAGAGAGAAATAAAGAACTTGCAAGTCTTTGGTGATAGTGAATCATTGTAAATCAAATCAAGGGATAGCATGCTACAAAGAATGATCTTCTCAAGTGCTACAAGAATAGGGTGTGGGACCTCATGGAAGATTTTGAGGGTTTTGGCATCAAATCCATTCCTAGGAAAGAGAATCAAGCTGCTGACAGGCTTGCAGCAGTAGGGGCAGCCTTTGACATTGTGGAAAGCATTCAACAAGACAAGGTACAACCAAACATCCATGTGATTGTGAGGCCTTGGTGATGGATAACAATGTCAGTTAGCAAGTGTTTGAGAATGACCAGCAAATCATCCATTTCTTGCAAGAAGAAGCTGAGTTCTCAGCTAAGAATCAAGAAAAGTTGGAACAACAGTCTGGTGACCAGTTGGTACAGCTAAGAACTAACAAGCTTCCCAAGGGACTTATCACTTTGGAGTCCATTTTTAACCCCAATGATCAGTTTAGAAAGGAGAAAGCAAACATTCGGAGTCAAGAGAGAGGACTCGGTATCCATCTTGGTAGAAGAAAACCGACCATTGCAAATTGGAAGGATGACAATTTGAACAAGAAAGGTATGAGTTCATACGGTAATGTCAAGATTTCCACGACGTGTTTGCTTGGAGCTATGAAGACTTGAAATGTTTCAATCCCAACTTAGCTCAGCATACCATCGAATTGGATCCAAATACTAGTCCTATCAGGTAGAAACAAAGACCAGTCAATCCACACATGGAGCCTCTCATGAGGAAAGAATTGGACAAGTTGATTGAGTCAAGGATCATATTCCCAATCAAGCATTCTAGTTGGGTTGCCAACTTAGTTCTAGTCAGAAAGAAGAGTGGAGAGATCAGATTGTGTGTTGACTTCAGAGACTTGAATAGAGCCTCTCTCAAGGACCATTACCCACTCCCTTCCATGGAGCAAATCTTGCAAGTTGTGGCTGGCTCTGAGAGGTTTTCACTACTTGATGGCTACTCAGGCTACAATCAGATTATGGTGAAGGAAGAGGACCAGTTCAAGACAGCCTTCACAACCAAATGGGGAACTTTTGCATACAGGAAAATGCCATTTGGGTTGTCCAACGCTGGTGCTACCTTCCAAAGGGCAATGGACATGGCATTCAAAGGTTTGATTAACAATGTGGTGCTGATTTACCTTGATGATATCACTGTTTTTTCCAAAAATGCAGCAGACCACCTCTCTCATTTGAGGCAAGTCTTCACGAGGTGTAGGAGATTTGGAGTGTCTTTGAATCCTAACAAGTGTATCTTTCTTGCACATGAAGGAAATATCCTTGGCCATATTGTCTCCAAAGAAGGATTATCAATTGACCAAGAGAGGGTTGAAGCCACAAGAGCACTACCATTGCCAAGCCACAAGAAAGCCCTTTAGAGTTTCTTGGGAAGGATAAACTTTGTTCGGAGGTTTGTCCCAGATTTTACAGCCCTTGTCAAGCCCATCACCAAAATGTTAAAGAAAAGCATGGCTTTCAAGTGGACAGCAAGAAGGCAAGGAGATTTTTGAAGCAATCAAAGAAGCCATCTCTCAAGCACCAACTCTCATCAACCCAGACTTCTCCAAGGATTTCATCCTCTATGCATTTGGAAGTAATGACACTATTTCTGCCATTTTGGTACAGCGGAGCAAGGATAATGATGAGTAGCCAATTACCTTCTTCAGTCGGAGCCTAGATGACTATGAGGTGAGATACTCTTTTATTGAGAAGCATGTACTTGCAGTAATCAGAAGCTTGAAGAAATTCAAGCATTTCATCTCAAACAACAAGGTCTAGTTGTTGGTCTCACATGCTGGGGTTAAGGACTTCCTCCTCAACAAGGATTTGAATGAGAAAAGGGCAGGTTGGATCACCCGCATCATGGAGTATGACATTGAGATCAAGATCACCAAGCTGGTAAGAGGGAAAGGATTGTGTGAGTAGCTGGTTTTGGGGAAGCAAAGAGAAGTATGCAATGAAGAAGAGGCTGTTTTGACAGTCCAGGACAGCCATGAGCCAAGTGGCGATCAAGAAGAAGACAATGTTGCCCCCACTCCTTGCTGGACCCAAGGCATTATACACTTCTTAGGCACAGGCCTATGCCCTCCGGAGATGAACAAGACCCAAAGGAGACACTTCAGATTGCAGGCTGTCCCGTATGCCATTGTTGATGGAGTTTTGTTCAAGAAAGATGTGAATGGAGTGATGCTGAGATGCATTAGCACAATCAGATTCAAAGGGTGTTGGAAGAGTTCCATGGTGAACCAGCTGGGTGGTCATTTTGCACCAAGAGTGAAAGCTCTAAAAATCATGAAGGATGGTTATTATTGGCCTAAAATCTTCAATGATTGCTATGCATGGATCAAGAGGTGTAAGAATTGTGCATTCTTCACAGGAAAAGAGAGACTTGCTGCCCTTCCATTACATCCAATCTTAGTTGACCAGCCATTCATGCAATGGGGTTTGGACTTCATTGGATTCATTAATCCTAATTCAAGCCAAGGGCACAAATGGATTTTGACAGCCACAGACTACTTCACCAAATGGACAGAAGTAGTAGCACTCAAAGAGGCAAATGAGTCTAGCATATTAGACTTTTATGAAGGGATAACAACCAGATTTGGTGTACTACTACACAATAATCTCTGATAATGCATTGGCATTCATTGGATCTAAGGTGACTGAGTGGGCTGTCAAGAACGGTATCTACCTAAGCACTTCATCAAACTATTACCCTCAAGGTAATGGCCAGGCCGAGTCTACAAACAAGAACTTGTTGAGGATCATTAGGAGGACTCTTGATGAGAATCAGAGGTCTTGGCATACCAAACTGAAATCGGCCTTATGGGCTGATAGGATAACTCCCAAGAGATCCACAGGTAACTCTCCATTCAGGCTTGTCTATGGAAGAGAAGCAATCTTGCCCATGTCACTTGAGTTGCCAACATTAGAACTCATGAAGCAGTTGGAGTTGCTAGAGTTTGAGCCCATGGAGGTGAGGTATGTAGAGTTGATGGAGCTGTAAGAGATCATAAATCAGGCATCCCAAACAATGGAAAAGGATCAAGCATTGATCAAAAAGACCTTTGATAGGAAGGCCAAGGATAGATCTTTTCAGGTTGGAGATCTAGTGTTGAAATGGGATGTGGATAGAGCAAAACCGGGAAGGCATTCAAAATTTGATGCCATTTGGAGTGGCCCATACATGGTCACGAAGTGCAAGAACATTAATGCTTTCCCAATTGGCCTCATTGGATGGTGAAGAAGCTGCAGATTCCATAAATGGAATCTATCTCAAACATTGCTTACTAAAAAGGGAAATTCACTACCTTGTAAATATTAGATTAGATTTTCATTCCTCCAAGTGCTTGTGCACATTGTTTTTTTAGGTTAGTTTTGTCTTCCCTAAGTGCTTTGGCATAGCTTTGCTGTCTATGGAGATGTTTTCGATCCTTGCTCCCATCGGGTGATATTCCATCTTCCTCCTTACACATTCTGAGTTAGTTGGGGTTCTAAAAAGAATATTTGATGACTCCATGCCCAATGGACTGCTTCAGGAAACTAGTATCTTTACCTAGCAGGCAGGTGACCCCGTTGAGTCGCCAAAATTATTATCCAAAATTCACCCCAGGGTAATTTTGATAACATGCATCAGAATACTCAAGTCCCAGGCAAATAGATTGATTCAAGGCAAAAATCATGTTTTTAGGGATCCCTCGAATTTTTCTAACTCTCCTGTCCAAGAAGAAAAGAGCAAGTTCTAAAAAAGGGTGAAAAAGTTACAAAAATAAGCTTGGGCCAGGAAAAATCATGAAAATCAGCTAAGTCCTAGTCCAGATAGTTGGGACAGTTGGGACGTCGGGGCGCGAATCGGCCGAAAATCCTCCAGGTGGTCTATGCGCGGCAAGACCGAGATAGTTGGGACATCGGGACGCGCAGGACACGGAAGGCCGAACCGGCCGAAGGTGAGAAAATCGACTAACTGTTGTGTAGATAAGGTTGGGACATCCGGGCCGTAAGGACGCGAAGGATGTGAAAAGGTGAAGCGGCCACAAAAGGGGACAAGGAAGCCCATTTCGGGTGGTTCGGAAGAATTTGTCCCAGACAGCACTGGGACAGTTGGAACAAAGGGACGCGTGGGATGCGGAAAGCTGAAGGAGCCGAGAGCCAATCAAATCTCGCCACGTGTCTTCAACGCAAAAGGGGACAGGGAAGCCTAAATCGGGCGGATCGGAGAAATTTGTCCCAGATGGTTTGGGACATCTGGGCCAAAAATACGTGAGGGACACGAAGACCTGGAAAAGCTGCCAACAAATCAGGATGTGACACGTGTCTTCATGGATCAGAGCGGCGGAGGAGAGGGTAAGATTTTTACTTAATGTTTTGCCGAGTTTCCAAAGACGAAGTTTGGAGGATTGGCCCGAGCCAATAGAAACAGGACACGTGTCCTAAGGAGAAGGGGAGTGCGGAGCTTGGGGAGGACTTAGAGAATTTGGTAAAAGTTTTAGCCAAAAAACTAAAAGGTAAAGGATGACCCCGCGCCCGTCCTCCAACCAGATCATGCCACGTGTCCCAAGTGGCGGGGCGCGGGAAAAAATGGAAAATTTCCCAAAGTGATAAAAATGTCAAAATTTCAAAGGGAAACCCACGGAAAGGTGGAGGAGAGAGAATTGCGTGGCCAATCAGTGCCTGACACGTGTCATCCAGGTGGCAGAGCGCGGGAAAAATTCAAATATCCGTTTTGGCCTTTTTTGCCCTAAATCTTCAGACCCCCATATCTTTTGATCCAGAGCTCGGATTTTCATGTTCTTTATATCAATGGAAAGCTAGTGAAATTATCTACATGATTCCAGGGTCAATCTTGCATTTTGGTTTAGTATGGAGAGAGAAAGTTAAGAAATGGATCTGACACGTGATAATGACCAGAACTGGCGTTCAACAACCAGCTTTAATGCAACAGACAGTTCACCGTTTCTGCTAGATAGTCCGCCATTTTGCCAGGATCCACCATTTCTGCCATAATGAGATGAGTTAAATGCAATCTAGAAGTGGTTATGGTAGATTTCGACTTTCCTCTCTCTTCCCTCTCTCATTCTTCTTATATATTGTAAAGAGGGGTTCTTTAAAAAAGGTCGAACATTTTCTGTTTTGCTCCTCCCTTCTTCTCTTTATCAGGTGAATTTGTGGAGTTCGAACCTCCCATTTGAAACTGTAATGCGACTCTACCTCTTGGCATTTTTAGTGTATTGTATCAATCTTTGGAGCAAGTAATACATGTCTGTGGATGATTCTCAACCCTCTCTATGTTTATTTGCATCCTCCTGGTCTTTCACTGCAAATTTTGTTATATGTGCATGATCTTGCATCACATTTGAATGGTCTGTGTTTATTGGCAAGATAGATGTTCTTCATTCCTTGGTGCATCACCTCCATTAGCTTAGGTTTATCTTTATGCATTTTCTTACCCTATCTCCTTGGCAAGTTAGATTAGGTTTTGAATAAACCCTCTGCATTTTCGTGTGCATCTGAACAGAGGAATAGGAACCAACCTTCTCTGGAGAATCCTTTCTCATCTTTACAAGTCCCACACTTGGAAAAAGGATTTCATGTTGTGCAATCACCTTTGGATGACTATATGATCAACTTTGGAAATCTGATCAACGTCCGAAGTGCTGTGATTTTGCATCAACAACTCCCTATATTGCTTTCTTGTATGCTCGCAAGTGTTGCTTTCATAGATTGCACTTCTTGTGTGAGCAATTGTTCTTTAGTGGGAGAAGCGAGGATGTGTACATGATGATACCATGTGTCTTCTTCTCCTTGGTTTTCTTAATGGAGTTCATGGATCCTAAACTTAGGCTTTGACTTTTGAACATTCTTGTTTGTGTCTTTCTGCACACGGAAAGTAAGCAAAGCTAGTTGTTAGCTTAGGTTCTTGAGTTGTTGTTGGGTTGTGACTTGGTTTGTTTCTTCTTCTTCTAAAGGTTCCTCCTCTTTATATTATGGAGGTTATTCCCTGTCTCATGTTCTATCTTGTTTCTTCGTGGCACTTTGATGAGGGTATTCTATGCCCTACCACTTTATCATTTTCTTCGTAAGAAGTGGAAGCATGCCCGCCTGTTAAAATATCTTCCATATTGATAAGGGGGCGTTTTTCCTTAGTAGTGTCATTTGTAGGTAATATTGGTTCATTCTCGGTGGGCAATTTGGCCCCTAATTCCATGACCCGTGCCAAAAATCTATCTTTATTTCTAAGGAGAAACTCATCTAGTAGAGTGGGGTCAAAATCAAAGTCTGCGTGTGGTGATTCTAATTCGTTTCCACTATGGTCGACCATTTCTTCTATTTCCTTTTCTGCAGAAAATAGTGGTCCTAGATCATGTCCGATAAATGGGTTTGACCCTTGTCTGTTAGAGGTTTCCCAAGCTTGTGCTTGTTGTTCCTCATATGTTTGTTTCTTTAAACCTAGACGTGTCTTGGGAGCCATGTTTTCGTGATAAGTTTCACTAAGGTAAGTTGTAGATTTGTTCAAAATTCAATGACTACCCCCAAGTAAAACACAAGATGTACGTGTTAAGAGTAAATTAACCGTGTGAGAATACCAATGTGATAGAGTGATAAAGTCAGCAATGAAACAATCGTTTGGTATCAAAACTTAATCAAATGAAGTACCTCCTAGACTATGTTTTAAAGTAATTTGTGACGCCAGATGATTAACAAGATGTCTCCACTTATGCCAAGTTCAAAGGAATGAACAAGACGTAAGTAAATACATGAAGTTAAATGCGATCTCCCAATCAAGATATACAATGAGCAAGCTCAAGTCTGATTAAGACTTGTATCTCAAAAAGTGCTAATTACAATTTGTGAATGACACAACAATATCACCAAGATATGTTAACCCACTTTGCAAGAAAGTGAAGTATTGATATCGAGTTGTTATTGATATAACATGCACAAATGGTAGTGCCTAACACCTTTTGAAATTGAGGTAATAATAAAACCGAACAAAAAAATGCTCAAAGTATAGCTAGGAATAGTTAAGAATGTGTGCAGCGTAACTGTACAATATAGGTATTTATGTCGAGTTTACAAGAAACAAGATGTAAATATCGAAATTGTAATGATACGAGACAAACAAGCTAACTCCTCTATGGAAGTCCGCAATGATGAACCACGCCTAACTACAATGATGATCTTGACATGGGTATCAAGATCACAATGGCTACCAAATGACGTGAAAACACCTCCACTCACTTTAGACGTTTAACTAACCTAGCCGCAAACATGGATGGGCGTAAATGGACATAAAAGTGAGGGAAACAGTCGAATGGCAACACAAAGGTAATCACACCTCTTTTGATCAACAAAGTGTCAAAAGAATATGAAGGAAATAAATCAAGAAAAAATGACAAAAAATGCTAGTCTCACTTCGGTAGAGTTTCGCCTCGCCCTAAGGCAAGTAAAAACTAGGTGAAAGTAATATGTCACACGTTTCTCAAAAAGAAGGTTCACAACTCAACACTATTTTAAAGTGGTCAAAGTGGGCTCCTAGCCAAAGTATATTCTCCTAGGTGGTTCTCTCACCCTAGGTGTTACAAAGTTACCACGAGCGAGTGTGATTTACCCAAAAAGTCACACTGACTAGTTTGGGAGTATCTCGGCTTTACTTTACCCCCTTCAAGAATAGTAGGAAACTAGTGTGTTTACGTGTACTATCATTGGGGTCACCACAACGAACAACTTGTAACGCTATCTCACAAAGGAAACACTAGTCAAGTAGGTAGTGCGGAGCACTTCCCGTTTCATCCACAAGGTTCCCTCTTGCGTGGACTACTTTGGGGTTCCTGGAACCACCCCCATTGTTGTAGCTTAAGGCGTTATGCCAAAGGGGTTATGTTCCAGTTGAGCGGAGAGGGACGTACCCTTTTCCGAAAACCTGCAATACAGTGTTTTGAATATGTTGTTCTTTTTATCTTGTTTAATTAGGTGTGGTTTGATTGAACACCTTTTAGCAACTTGTATAACAACTGTATTAGTAGTTTTTGATTTCGTTTTGATTCCTCCTTTCTTTGACAAGCGTTTTTAGGTCCTGCACTTAAGCGTTAGTAGTTCTCCAAGAAAATCATATTATTTAAAAGAGGATTAAGAGTTGCTTTTGATTCTCAAGATCATCCAAGGATGCAAAAGAAGATCATACACAACAAATAATCCAACTAAAAAGTAAAGAAAATCTTTTCAATCAATGAACCATACAAAATTCTTGATAAATGTTCATTCATTTAAACCAAAAGTGAAAGATGAAGTTTCCAATTTACCAAATATTATAAAATGAAGACTAAAGTTACTTTTGATTCTCAAGATCACCCTAAGGTGCAAGAGAAGAGCATACACAAACTTTATCCCAACTATATAGAAATGGAAAACTTCAAATCAAAGGACCATTGAAAAATGCTTTGTAAAAGGTTCATTCCCTTAAGCAAAATGAATAATCAAGTTTCCAAGTTTAATCCCAATGTTAACAAGATAGAGATCAAAGTTGTTTTTGATTCTCAAGATCACCAAAAGGTGCAATAGAAGAGCATACACATGCTTTGGTCTAAATCGAGTAAGCATGGAAATACAACATTCATCAAAACATTAGACATGTTAGAAAATGACCAGTTTTAAAATAACAGAAAAACCTACAATTTCTATAAGTATAAATCCTAAATTTATGTTTTCATTACATATTTAACTTCAATATATTTCCAATGCAAAAAAATGGAGTCATTTCGATTTCGGGAGCAAAAGTTATGGCCTTCGGAAGATGGGTTACGCATATGCTCTTATGCTCATGGGTGTGCACTTGACATGCACTCAAAAATGTCAAAAAAACGTCCCTTAATCTACAAAATAGGAAAAAATTTCCAACAAAGATTCAATTTTGACAACAACCCATCACATTAATATATGAATATAAGACTCAACGCTATCAAACATTAACATACATGCTCAAGAATTTAAGATTTTCAAGAAATTGACAAAACTAGCATGTAGAATGATGAAAAAGTAAGCTCTAAAAATGAAAACATGATGAAATCTTGAAATTTTCTCACCAAGATTTAAATTTTGACAGCAACCCACCACATTAATATGTAAATAGAAGACTCAACACTCTCAAACACTAACCTATATGCTCAAGAATTGAAAATTTTCAAGAAATTGACAAAACTAGCATGTAAAATGATGAAAAAGTAAGCTCTAAAAATGAAAACATGATCAAATCTTGAAATTTTCTCACCAAGATTAAATTTTGACAGCAACCCACCACATTAATATGTAAATAGAAGACTCAAAACTATCAAACACTAACCTACATGCTCAAGAATTGAAAATTTTCAAGAAATTGACAAAACTAGCATGTAAAATGTTAAAAAAAGTAAGCTCTAAAAATGAATACATGATGAAATATTGAAATTTTCTCACCAATATTAAATTTTGACAGTAACCCACCACATTAATATGTAAATAGAAGACTCAGCACTATCAAACACTAACCTACATGCTCAAGAATTGAAAATTTTCAAGAAATTGACAAAACTAGCATGTAAAATGTTGAAAAAGTAAGCTCTAAAAATGAAAACATGATGAAATCTTGAAATTTTCCCCTCAATTCCAATTTTGATAGCACTTCACCTCCTTCATACCTACAAGGAAGACCCAACACATGCAAACTCAACAAAACATGTTAAGAAAAACAAGTTAGATCAACATGTGTAAAAGAGGGTTAGTAACCAAAAATAAAACTTAACTACAAAAACTTGAAATTAAGTGCAAAGGACAATGGAGTATGTCCCACCGGGAATGCCAAATGTGTGCATGTATACTTTGCTTAATGCTAAATCAAATGAAACAAGAACTACCACCTAAAATAGTTCTACAATTTAGCTAAAACAAAGCATAAACACCATCATGATAAGAATTAAACAAGGGTTAGATGCTAGCATTCATCAATACAAACTTTGAAACTAACAATGCTAAATATTTAAACTCCTCTATTCTCTAACAATAAATAAATGAATGGACCTAAGTAAGCTCTATGGCTATCAAAATAGTTGTCCTTAATGTTCCAAGAATCTAGGAATGGGGGCTAATCAAAGTTGGGCTACAAGACCCTTTTGACACCTCCCATATGACCCAAGCACTTTAAGAAAGAGGCTTAACTCTTCAAGATGATGAACTCTCAAAAGGGAAAGGTGCAAGCTCTTAGTCTCTTTGCTATATACTTTGCATTTGCTCTCTTAGAAAGTTTAGGTGTCAGTAAAAAGGTAGGTGGAGGGCTCTTTATATAGCCCAAAGGATAAAGGATTCAACACATTCTCATGAATGTGGGATAAAGGTAAAACATGATTAGGAATGGATAAGGTTGTTTTATTAAAGGTAACCTTAATTTAGAAGGGTTTAATACATGTTTAGCAAGTCATGGGAGTTGGGGGGTATTTTAATTAATCAAAGGTGATTAATTAATAGGTAGGTGTAAGCTTATAGAAGCCAATTAGAGGAATATTAGTGCGATTTAGGCTATTATAAGGGGATTAAATCAATTAAATATTGATTTATTGGTTAAATGGAAGGGAAAGCTAATTAATTAATAATAATTAATTAGTCTAGGTAGAAGGGGTGATTTATTAACGGAAAGTCGTTAATTAGGGTATTTGTTAGATAGGAAACTTAATTAATTAGCTTAGTGTAATTAATTAATGATGATATGAGGGAAAATGAGTGCTTTTGACGATATGTCGTTGATTTGTGAGAAAGGGGATAATTAGCACAATTTAAGTATTTAAATTGCTTGGGCGTAATTATAGGTGTCTAAAGTACCCCTTAGGTCCTCAATAGCTTTTGACTTCTTTTCAACCTTGGGTAGGATTCTATCCCACTCTGCTCTATTCCCTTTGTTCTTTTCTTGGAACTCTTTAAGATCTACTTCATAGTTGGTGACCAGAATACTTGCCACTTTATCTCTTTCTATGAATTTTTCATATGTCGCCTCAATGATATGGGCAGAAATCCTTACATCAAAAAGGACTTTTCTATATTCATCCATGATTGCTACTACCTTCAATTTATCCTCCTCCAAGCTCACTGCTACTTCTTCCATGGATTCTAAGGATAGAGGTTGTCTTTCCATGGTGAGGATGTACATCAAGTCTTAAAGGCACTCAAGGGAAGATCCATAATTTTACGCTAGTGGTGCTAGGTCCTGGATACTTCAAAACAATGGCATCCGAGATGGATTATACCTTCTTATGTATTTCGTGCACCCTTGCCTTTTCTTCTACGAGTTCACACCGTAGTTGAGCGCTAATTAACTCCTCCTACTTTAAATTCTTGGCCTTCTTTTCTAGCAATTCCTCCTTTTCTAGTTCTACCCCTAGAAATATTATCCTATCATTCTATCTAGAGAGCCTAGGCTTAACCTCAACTAAGACCTTGTTGAGTGCGTTACATAACTGCTCATCTAAAATTTGTTGAGCATTTACCAAGGGGTTTTCGCTTTTGACTTACGTATTTTCATTAGTTTCCCTGGCTTACCTCAAACTCTATCTTGTTGATGTGGGACTCAATTTCCCAAGAGAGCATCTTCCTTGTCCGAGGGTATGCACCTTCTTCATTGAATGACTTCATTTCCATGAGTTGATCTGTTGGAATGGTGCTTTGGAAGCGCACACGTAACACCTTGCTAGGATCATTAATGTAGCTCATTCCTTACCTCTGGATCTCCATGCACTTTCCCCTATGTGCGTGACCTTAGGAACAATTATCATTAGTTTGGGGCCTCTTGCATTATCATGATCTTTCCCTGCATTGTGATCCTTATCTTCTTCTATCACTACATTAGTGTTGCACTCTAATTCTTGTTCTACCAAGGCTTCGATGATTTTCATTGCTTCTTTTTCTGCCACCTCATTTATTTTCTCCTTCATGAGGCTTGGAGTTTTCTGATCCTGTGCACCAAATTCTTTACTTCTTTCCATGCCCTGGGTGCCTTCCTCCTCTTGGCTACCCTTGTGCTGTGCAAAAAGGAACTCATGTTCTTCTTCTCCGCCCTCTTCTTCTGAACCATGCACACTGAAAACAAGTGGTTCTTGGTCCTCTTCAGAATCATCTTCTTCATTGTCATCCCTCTCACCTATGTATTTCTCCAAGCTCTCTATCTCCTCCAAGTCAGCTTCCTCCATCACCTTTTATTTCTTCCTAACTGGGGATTCCAATATAAGAGACTCTATTTTCTCTTCCTCTTCCTCTAGTGATTTCTCTTTTACGATGATATTTTCCTATGTTGGCACCTCCTCTTTGACTGGGGACCTCTTCCTGTGCATGTAAGTACTCATTCTAGTGCTTGTTCTTGGGGTGCCTACCACTTGAGTATCTTGGGAACTTGGTGCCTTTTTCTGCATTTCTTTTTCCTTCTATTTGGGCACGGGATTCTTCCTACCTATTAGGTCCTCAGGTATAGCTATCTCATTTTAAAGATAAGCGCCCTTCTCAAACTTGGGCCTTATCCGAAGGTATACATGCATCGCGGACCTCCCTGTAATAGTCAGAGTTAGGGGTTTTACCATTTGGACTTCATGTGACATGTACTTTTCCATGTATGCGCTTGTTGGGGTAGACCAACTGTGCATCTCCTTGTGTTCTGGTCCAAACTTCTAAGGTCAAGCTTTAAGTTTTGGAATCCTTGAATCTGTTAACTCCTATTTGGAAGTATTGAGTTGTGAAGGTGAATGGGAGCTTGCACCATGGGCTCATGTTTTCATTAGTCAACTTGAACCTACCAATACAAAAATGTTGGTATACAACGAACTCATATTCTCTTACTATAAGAATCGACGACGATTTGTTCGGTATTCTCCATTATACCCTGGATGCATTCCTTAAGCTTGTATACCACTTTTCAAGATGCACCTTGTGAACAGGCGCCATGCTATAACAAGTGTATTTCTAAAATCTTTTTGCGGGAGAGGGGTCTTCCTCTAGGTACTCAAAGCGAACTTGACATGCTACATCCGGTACCCCAATTTCGGAGAACACAACGGTTAAGAGGACATTACCAAAGAGAATATTTTCTCCTCCTGTGCATTGGTGACAATTTATTTTGTAATGTATGCAGATAGATTATAGATGGTGCACTCTATTATTCTTCTACAAACATTCAACCAGGACTTGTTTACCTGCATCCATCTTTCTTACACATTGAGTTTTGTTACTAGGTGCGTGGCCATTCTCATCACTAGGTCTTGGATATCCATGATATCAAAGTACCTTGACCCCTTCTTGTATGCATATGTGGCCACTATTTCCTTAATTTCTTCCTTGTCACACAAGTCATCCTTTATATCTTCTCCTTCATAGATAAGGCCTGTGAATTTTGAAATTAGCTGAGGGGTTATGTGCATCTTGCACCCCACAAAGTGAAAGTGGTCTTCATGTACACACGACATCAGCCATTGATAGAGGCACTCGACTTTCCAAAGTATGGTAACTCAAAGAGTTGTAATAAACCTACCTTCTCCAACTTCACCTTGACTTCATCGCTATAAATTGGTAACCCCTCAGGTGTTCTCTAGTTAGTCGGGTGCACTAACTCCAACTCCATTTCCTTCTCAATCACATTCATGCGATGATTGTAGTCACTTACTATCATTTTTCTCAAGTGGGATTCCCATTCCATCCTGAGAAAAACCCCATCTAGGTACTGTATTTATGCATACCATTCCTCATTAGTACTTGTGGTAGTCTCTTGTTGTTTTCTCTTGCCCTTTCCCTTCTTAGGTGTTCTTCTTTAGTTTATTGGGTGCCATTGCGTAGTTTTTCTCTACACTTCAATGTCTCTTCCTATCTTCTCTTCTATATTTTCCAAGTTTAAATCTCAAACCTGCGAAGAATACTCTTTTCCAACTGTGCCCTAGCTGCCAAACCCCAACTAGAATATCTTTTCACAAGATGATGCTTCTCCACAACTCCCCCCATGCCTGTGAATTACTTCCCCAGGTTTGCAGATCCACACTAGTCACTCACGGTTAAAATATTCTAATTTTTCTTCACACGGATCAACTCTGGAAACCCTAGTCCACAAAATCTCTTCCTTCTTCATATTCACAAAGTAAATAATGAAGTTCCCAACCTTCTATTTATAGTTTTTCTCACTTTTTAACATTAAATGCTACCTTACCTACCACTATACTTTAACACTTAATGCATATTTTTCACCAAAGTCCAACTTTAGCACTTTAACTCACGCACCCAACCTTGCGTAGACAATTCTCCAACCTTCTGGCGCACAACCAATCCATCTTGATAGGAGACTCTTGTGCATGCATAACTAGCATTGAAGGCACTTCTTTTGTCATGATTTTTTCTCTCACCTACCTCGTGTTGTGTTTGCACTTTTCCTCTCTTATACGTGGATCCCCAATGTAGCCTTACCCTAACACCAACCATCCTTTTTCACCTTTCCTTATATGTACTTCCTTCATAGGGCCATTCAACTGGGCTTTCCAATGCAATCCTTCCTGGTGCTTCACCCTTTAATTTCTTCCACCTTACTCCACCCCACACTAAAATGATGCGTGGTCCTTTACGTAGTTACAACCTTCAAAAAGTAATGAGATTACCGACACCTAAGGTGCAACACAAAACAACAACGAGAAAGGGAAACAAAAGAAAATAAAATGCATTAAAGGAAATCCTAAACTAACTGGAAACACTGCCTTATTTATAAACACTAAGAAGACTTATTTATAGTAGGGCTTCATCCTACTCTCATTGAAGTGTCTGGAAATATCATCCCATCCAACGCTTGTAACTGGCATGTGCCTGAATCAAGGATGTATGAGATGATGTAGGGACCCAACCAATGGAATTTTAACTTCCCAGGATGGCATAAAAACTTAGAATCATAAAGTAAGACCATTTTCCCAACCTCAAACTTCTTGTTCTTAATGTGACAATCATGCCATGATTTTTGTTTTACTTTTTCCATCTTCTACGTAACATTCTCTTTTTAAGAATTTAGAAACAAGGAGAAAAAAATCTTAGACAATGTTCTCTGTTCTAAATAAAACATTATTTAGAACACACATTCCATGCCAATCAATCTCATAACAGATAACCATATGCACTGTAAATGACTCGGTAAACTACCGATCTCTCATTTCATGACTCAGTTTCTAACCGATCTCTCATGTTTGTCTTTAAGTATGGAATAATTTATGTATACTACGTATACTTGGTTTACTTACCCTATTTTCAAGGTATTGAGTGATCTGTTTAAAGAACCTATCTGAATATTTGTTACCAATATTCATCTGACATCATGTTTCTTTAAACTAGGTGTCATAGGACAACGCAACCAACAACTTGCGATACTTTGGCCAAATATTTCCAACATATTGTTCATGTTACTATTCCTAGACGACATACTCGTCAAATTAGAATATGTCCTTCACCTCACTCTTCTGTTATCTAGAATGGTCTTTACTAACTTTTTCAGTCCACTTGCCCAAGGTTTGACCCTAACCCAGGTTAGCGACATAATTTGTTATAGGGAGACACTCACGATGACCTAGGGTATATGGGCATACTCAACCAACCTAAGTTGATCGAATGTGCCTAGATACCCTAAGTCATAGGAAGCTACTTCCTATTTCAAATCATGTTACTAACTTGACCTAGAGAGAATCTAAGTTCAAGTCCAGATGTGTATAGATCTATATGAAAAATGTGGAAGGGTGCTGCCACATGTCAACTGCAACATTGTATCCTCAAGAAGACCTTAGTCTTCTCGAAGGTACAATTTTGTAGTTGGCGTGTGCCAACATCCGTCAGAACTGCTTCATCATAAAGTACATACCCCTAGGAGATCATTAACACTAATTAATTTAGGATTAAGATTCAGATTACAGCAACCTTGCAAAACCCTAATTCCATCACTCCTTAAGTTCTTCATCCATATTTGATTGAATTAATATAAAATAACTTCATTAACTCCTGATTATTTTTATATTCATTAACTTTGGCATAACATGCAGTTATCCAAAACAAGACATCAACCATCATAAGGTTAATTTAAAGTAACTTATCCATTCAAAGAAGGTGTAGCAACCACATAGGTTCAACAAAGTAGACTTCATAGAAAATGAATTCTAAATGATTAACGATCAAAAATATCCTTTTATCATTTTACATTCTTTTGAGAGAGGAAGAGTCTTCCTCTACATGATTAAGTGATAGGGTTTGTCATGCCCTTTTTATCTTTCACAATTTCTATAGTTTAATTGTATGTCCATTACACATTCCATAATTATACTATAATTGTTTCGATAGTTAACGACATCTAATGCAACTTAGCAAGTTGTATCTTAGTAAGGGAGATTGAACTATTTCCCTCCTTCCAACTTAATAAATGATAACAAAGATAGGTATACAAATAGATATGAAGAATATCAACAAGATAGTATTCCAATTTCCTCAATAAAAGTACAAGATAAATACACAACCATTTGAATTAGATCTCCAAAATTTTCAATTCATCATGATAAAAATACACAGTTTACAAATCTATGCATTTAGACATACTTCATGCCAATCAACATTAAGATCATAACATAATACAACTTTTCCTTTTTCAATACAACTCAAGAATGAATCTGAATTCACTACATAAGAGCCAGACTTTAAATCAGCCAACACATCATAAAAGTTATTGCCTTCTTTTATCACTTACGAAGTCCATCTGCAAAAATTGCTAGACACGGGTCAGTTCATTGAACTGAGCATGATAAGCACTAAGCATTAAAATGAAGTGCATTAAACTAATTGTTCCATTAAAACAACTCTGCTTTAATGAAACAATTATTGTAATCATACAAATAAGCATAAGTAATAACAACCCTAAAAGAAGTACAAATAATAAATCAAAATTCACTTTTAAGAAAAGATCATAATATAATCAGCAACTACTGCATTATATCAGATAAGTATTGTCCCAAACAATTACTTATTTATATCAAACAACAACTCTTGACATTTAATTATTTCATAATTCTTTCTGAATTTGAAATACATAATTAACTTTACTACATAAACAAAAAGAGTTACTTTCATAATCAAAGACCTTCTTGTCATTTTTACCAAGTTTCCAGAAATCATGTACAAACAAGTTCATTTCAGCATAGTACATATTTAGGATGAATCATCCAACAACTTAAATAAATAAGAGAATCATAATTCAGATGTGGCAGCCTAATTCTAGGTTAAATAATATAACCTAGGTTCTTAGATTAGGCTTCTTATCAATACTGGAAAAGTATTTACCAACATCAATGTTTCATTTCAAATAACTGAAACAATGTACAAATCTCCTTAATCATAATTTAAGTAGAGAAGTAAATAGTAATCATTACTAATCAATTACATAATAAAAGTTTATGCAACTGATTCATCTAAACCTATAACAGGTTTTTATATAAAGGAAGGAGAACGAACTGAATGGTACATAGTTTACAATTTCTTTTGTCATTTGGTTAAACTGAATTCTCATATGCATCTTCAGAAAAGAAGAGTCAACATCCTACAACTTAAATAAATAATAAGAAGAATCAATACAGACTATCCACAACTCACCATTCTTCTAAGAGATAGAAATCAGGTTCAGAAAGTACATAACCGATTACCTACATAATTGTATCAGTCAAGGAAACCAATAAAAAGATTCATCATTTAAGAGACAACAACTGTTAACAAGAATCTCAATCCAATCTGAGAAGGGAGAGAAACAAAATAGTCATCAACTCACTTGCAACCCTTATGAATTATTCAACATTATTGGAGATATCAGTCAGTGATCTGAAACCATACGTTCCATAAAACAAAGTAAGACTTACAAAAGGATTATTTCTTACTCGTATCCATCTAGGGAAGGATCATATTTACTATTGAGTGCACAGAGAGGAGTCCATCGAAAAAAATTTCCTAATGATGCATGACTCAGCCATTCAAAAAATCAGACAAGAAATGATTACATTTTCCTTTCTACAGGACAGGCTCAACTATACACTACCCTGAATCGAAAAGACAATTGATTCCATACAAAATAGCCAAGATCAAGAAAGATCAAATGGGAATGGTTTGGTTTTTCCCTGTACCAAAAATGATAGTCCCAAAAGTTGCTTAAACATTCAACTATTCCCATGAACTCTCCACAGTCAACTAGCAACAAGTTAAGTTTAAACAACCACAAAGAAGTTTCCAGTTCTGGAGAGTGAGTTCTCATTACCTCATCCAAGATCAAAAGGGAAGAGAGCCAAACTCAAGAAGTCAAATAGGCCTAGGAAGGTAAACACCCTAACAACTGGAGAGAGAGAGAGAGAGAGAGAGAGTCAATCTACAGAGTAGTTCGAGAAAACAGAACTTCAACCATTGAACAAAACTTAACTTCCCAAAATTTAAAGGAAACTTCAATAGAAAGGATCCGAACCGAGAACTTATTCACCACTATTTTAACAATTGAATTCCAAATCCCTTTTAAAACCTAGAAGTCCATTCAAAAGTTTTGATAGAGAATACAAAAACCCAACACGAAGTTTAAAGTCAAACATTGTTTCTATATTCCTCACGAATTCAAACTGTAGTAGTGATTCCAACTACAATAACTTACACAACTCCATCAAAAACATAAAGTTCGAGGCAGAGAAGTTCAGTGCAGAGAAAGGGTAATTATTCCTTCCATATTTAACACAAGTTGAAGTATGGAACACAACACTTCCAAATACTTCAAATACCCATTAACGATTGCTTTCAAATGAGTTCGAGTTCATATTGAAGAACAAAGTATACAATACAGTCCTGAAACAAGAAGTACTATATCTTCACAAAACAAGATACAATTTTTAAAAGGATATTCACCTATCTTTCAAAACAATCAAATAGAATTCAGTTTAAATAACACGTAGGTTACCTAGAATAGAGGGAAACAAGATATCCTTAACACATTTTCACGCAAGTTCGAGTTCTTGGAATACGTTAAATATATATCCATACAGACCGAAAGAGAAATAATAAAACTTTTCAAACTCAAAGATGCATCAAAGAGAAGTATCCCTTTTATTTTCCAATTTCTAAAGAGACTTCTAGTTTGAAACTCAAACCAAAAACCATTTACTCAAGCTCTTTTTCAAGCAGATAGTCCAAAATGCATGTTTTAATCAAAACACTAAAGTCTCGAAAGTTCTATATGCATTTCACCATTAAACTTACTCAGAGAGAAAACATCCAAAACCAACATTATCATGCAAAGGTTTCCATAACCAAAAGAACAGAGATTATTTCCATATGAAGCAAGTAACCAAAAAAAAAAAAACCCTTTTATCTCCTGAGAGCAGAGTTATTTTAATGAAACATTTAGAGAAAAGCAAGAAATCTTAATGGGTAGAGCCTATCATGCCTGATAGTGCTTCTTTCGATTTGAAGAAGACTTCTAGCTGAGATTTCAACACTTCTTCTTCTCCAAGCAAGATCAACAACTAAAAATATCTTTCCCCAATGCCTCATATACTTCCCTTGAATTGAAAATAGACTAGGGAAACCAAAAATAGCCATAAAGTGAAGATCAAACTGCTGGTTTGAAGAACCAGATAGCTCCATGCAAAGCAAAAATCACAAAGCATGCAAGACCAAACAACCCCCAATGAATCCACCTGCATGGTTTCCAAGATGGTTTGCTCACAAAAAATGAGACTCATTAATGCCATTTACTCTCAAATTCCTCCTATCTCTCCTTTCCACCACCATCCAAAATTGGCGAAGCCTATTTGAAATTTTGCATGCATCACTAAACCTTAGTGATGAATCCACATCAGCTTCCTCCAAATTCCATGCCCTTTCCTAATCTGGCAGTACACTGCCCCATTAATTTCAAAAATCAAATCACATTAATAGCTTAGGAACCGTCGCCTAGCTTCCCACTTGCCTTACGACCCTTAGGTCCCCTTTCCATATTTCAATAGTTTAGGATAGATACCATTAGCTTAGGATAAGACCTTAGGCTAGTTTTAAAGTATTAACCTTAAGTTATAAACATGGCAATAGGTAAATCACCATCTTAGGTTAGATCATAATTCATAACCAAATAGTATTAGGTATTAGGTTAGAAATAACCTAGCATCACCTTAGGTTATTTCCCCCTTATTCCAACTTAGTACAAACAACTTAGGTTAGGATGCCATCCCAAAAAAATAGACATAGGTAGCAGATAGGTATAATTACCTTAGTTTAGAATCCCTAGGATAGATCTCATAGGTCTAGGACTTAGTTTTTATTTTATTTTATTTTTGACAATAGTCCTGACGTAGGCCTCTTTTCACTTAACACCATTATGCGTCCTGCAGAGATCAATCAAGAAGACCAAGCACAAAACATACAATAGAATGTAGGCACGATCTTACAAGATAATAAAGAATTTGTAAACATACAAGAGTTCAATCATTATGTCTCACAACCTCTAAATGTCAATTTACCATTCAGACCAGGTAAGGATATTTAAAACATACCTTGGATCAATGGAATTGATCCAAGGATGAGTTAGTTAATAGAGATAAGTTTGCAACCATCATTACCAGATGTGAAAATGGATTCTTTGCAAACAACAACATTTCAGTCTAATGAATCCAAGAGCAGAAATGACTTAACCATGGCAAGCATGATCTTCAACAATCAAAGGAACACACCTCATCAAGAAAATCACATGTCAATGCTTGTAATGCAAAAGAGGAATATAACAGTTTGTCAAAGGTGTTACATACTTCCCTCCTAAAAGGAATCATCGTCCGATGATTATCTTATTTTAACAATTTACATCAAGGGAAATCAATTTATTCACTTTCTTTTCATATGTTCTTAACATATCAGAATTTTAAAGCTCTAAAAATCAGCATTTACATAGCTATTTATTTAAAATAAATAAATATCTACCCAAAACTAGCAGACTTATTGTCATATAAAGATAAAATCATAAATTTTTATCAGTCATCAGAATTAATTATGTTCAAATAAATACGAAAAGTAACTTTCATATCTTCCATATTTTCCCAAGTTGCACTTTCCTCATTAAACTGATCCCACTAGACCTTACATTGACTTATTTCACGATTTCTTAAATGTAATTGGTGAGTTTCCAGCACTCGTATGGGTTTAACCATGATTATTCCTAGGTCTTGGACCTGCAAGGAATTCCAATTTAACACATGTGATAAATCTAAAACGTATTTCTTAAGTAAAGAAATATGGAAAACATCATGCATTCGTGACAAGTAGGAGGTAATGCTAAACGATAAGCTACAGGGTTGATTACTTCAACTATTTCAAAAGGTCCCACGTAATGAGGTGATAACTTGGAAGCCTTGCCAAAATTTATAAAACTCTTTTTTGGTTTAACCGAAGAAAGACCTTCTCACCAAGTTCAAATTTCCTATCAACCCGCTTCAAGTCAAGCATAACTCTTTTTCCTATCTGTTTCTTCTTTCAAGCATTCATGAATAATTTTAACTTGTTCCATTTCCATAAGGATTTTAGGCCCAATTACCTCTTTATCCTCAATGTTGTCCCAACTAATGAGTTTGCATTTTCTTCCATACAATGCTTGAAAGGTGTCATATTTAGAGAAGCATGATATGTATTATTGTATACACAAATTCAACTAATGGAAGATACTCTTCCCACTTATATTGTTGATCCATACAATACATCTACAACATATCCTCTAAAAATTGATTAACTCTTTCAGTTTGACCATCCATTTCTGGATGATACACAAAATTAAAATTCAGCTTAGTCCCTAGAGCTGCATTAAGTGTTTGCTCAAAACCTTGAAGTCATTCTAGGATCTCTATCAGATATGATTAATTCAGGTACTCCATGTAATCTGAAAATTTCATGAACAAACCTTTTTGCCAAAACAAGAGAATCATCCTTTAGATTACCAACAATAAAATGTGCTACTTTTGTTAGTTTATCAACAATAACCAAAATAACATCATGTTTATTCCTTGACATAGGAAACCCTTGAACAAAATCCATGCTTATTACTTTCCATTTGTACTATGGTATGCTGAGAGGATACAATAAACCGGTTGGATGCATATGTTCAGCTTTAACACGTTGACATTCTAAGAAATGTGTCACAAACTCTACAACATTTTTTCATTCCTTTCTAGAAATATTGTTGTTTTATATCAGCAAACATCTTTGTGATGTCGAGGTGTCCAGAAAAAGGTGAATTATGAAATTCAGCTAACAATTTCTTTCTCAAATCATTTAGTAAAGGTATGTATACTCTATTTTCAAATCGTAAGATTCCTTCATTATCAAGGTGAAAACCTTTATATCTCACATCCTTTGGATCTGTAGCAAGTGTTGTTTTTACTTGCTAAAAATAGGAATCATATTCCATAACGCTTTTTACTTCATCTTTAAACTGAGTTCTTAACGTTATAAGAGAAAATAAATGTGCTTCCTACGACTTAGAGCATCATCTACCCTATTTTCCTTGCCTTTAATGTAACTTATGTCAAAATCATATTGAGACAAAAATCTAACCACCTTCATTGTCTTGCATTCAGATTTGGCTAAGTGAAAATATATTTCAGCCCTAAATGATCAGTTTTTAATTCAAAAGGTTTACCAACAAGATAATGCCTCCAAACTTGAAGTGCATGAACAATGGTGGCAAGCTCTAAATCATGTGGAGCATAATTCAACTCATGTAACTTAAGTTTTCTACTTTCATAAGATATGACATGATCATTTTATAACAAAATACCTCCAAGTCCTTCCCCGGATGCATCCCTTACAATAGTAAAGTCTCCATTAGGGTCTAGTACAACTAAAATAGGTGTTGAAGTTAACTGACTCTTCAAATATTTAAATGCAGATTCACATTTCTCATTCCAAACAAATTTCTTATCCTTTTTCTACAATGAAGTTATTGGTGTAGCCACTTTGGAAAAATCTTTTACAAATTTCCTATAGTAACCAACAAGACCCATGAAGCTTCTAACTTCATGTACATTCTCTGGTGCAGGCCACTTAGTTATAGCTACAATCTTTGAAGGATCTACAACAATTCCATTCTTACTAATAACATGACCCAAATAGTGAACTTTTGTATCATAGAAAGAACATTTAGATAGCTTACCATATAATCGTCTCTTTCTCAAAATTTCTAAAACTATCCTTAAATGCTCATGGTGTTCCTCAATACTTTTAGAATATATGAGAATGTCATCCAAGAATACAAGCACAAATTTGTCCAAGTATTCTTGAAAGATATTATTCATTAAATTCATAAAAGCTACAAGTGCATTTGTTAATCCAAAAGGTAAAACTGTGAACTCATAGTGTCCATACCTTGTTCTAAAAGTTGTTTTATGAATGTCCTCATCCTTAATCCATAATTGATGATATCTAGATCAAAGATCTATCTTAGAATATACTGATGCTCCACACATCTGATCAAATAGATCATCAATTCTAGGGAGTGGATATCTATTCTTGATTGTTGCTTTGTTTAACATTCTATAATGAATGCACAGCTAAGTGTTCATCTTTCTTTTTCACAAAAATTACCGGTGCTCCCAAGGTGAAACACTCGGTCTAATCAAACCTTTAGAAAAATTTTTTGCAATTGTGCCTTAAGCTCTACTAATTCTATAGTAGTCATTCGATATGGTGCCTTAGAAATAGGCTCGGTACCCGTTTGATCTCAATTGTGAATTCAAATTCCCTTTTGGGTGGAAGACCTGGTAACTCTTCCGAAACACATCTCTGTAGTTTCGTAACAATGGATAACGTTCCATGAAATCACTATTTTCCTTAGCAGATTCTGAAATTTTTACTGCATATAAGGTACAACCTTTATTTTTGGCCTTTTTAAGTTGCATAGCTGACAATTTCCTAACTAAAATTTCACATTTCACACCTGAATCTCTATTTTTTCTACAGATCATCTAAACAACTAATATGTTTTTCAAAATAGTCCACTTTTGCTTTATGATCAGCTAGCCAACTAACACCTATGATTACATCATATGATCCCAAAGGTGCAACATAAAGATCAACTTCAGTGGAAAAACTAGGTAAGTCAAGGACTGCCCCAAAAAGACACATACTAACTATATGAACAACATTATTCCCATAATGTACAAGTCCATGTTTTATCCATTTTTCCATATTTTCTTTTTAGTTTTGATGCTAATTTACTATAAATAAAACATTTAGTAGCTCGGTATCAAAAATAATAGTTACGTATGCCAAATAACTTACCTAGAACTTCTATGGGTGTGGCCTATTTTTCAGCCTGCTTTTCAGCTACTACAATGTGTATCTTGTGTTGCTAACTTCGATCATCCTTTTTCAAAGGACATTTATTTGCATAATGATCTTTACCATAGTTATAACAACCTCCTACATGTCCCTTTCTAGGCTCAAATTTATTTCCAGCCTTATAGTTATCATTCTGACCTCCATAGGACTTCTGTCCATTATTATTATTCTTGACAAAGTTGTTTCGTGCATTTCTAGCAGACTTATTTGTTGTTGTTTTCTTATTATTATCAGCTAAAAACTTACTTTTCATTCGAATTTCTTCCATGGTCACTTTCTTAGGTGCAAGAGATGATGAAGAGGATTTGGGGACTTTATTCCTTACTTCCTCTTTATGAGCAAAAATTGCCTTTAATTTATGTTCCTGCCTTATGGATTTTTCAACAACCCCTTCCATAGTGGTTGGGCTGTGAACATCCACCTCTCCTCCTATAATGAGATTCAATCCCATGATGAATTTCCATATCTTGAACTTCTCGTCAATTTGATACTGAGGTACATACTTAAGGAGTTTAGTAAACTACTCCCAATACTTAGTTACAGTTAGCTTTCCTTGAGCTAAGTTCTGGAATTTAGTCATTTTATGATCATAATAAAGTTTTGGTAGCCAACATTGCCTAAAGTAACTTTTAAATTGATCCCAAGTAATATTAGTTTCATCAATATTCAACTCAGCCTTACGGTTGTCCCACCATGAAGATGCTTCATGGGAAAGCTGATATGCTCCCCATATGCCTTAGTTTCTTCCAAGAAATTCCTTATTGCAAAGTATTCCATTTCATTGAGCCAATTCTTAGCTCCATCTCCAAAGGTGGTGCCATCAAACTTAGGCGGACTTATCCTTTTTATATAGTTAGTGAGTTCAACTGCACCAGATAGCCTTTTTATATTCAGTTGATCTTGAGTATGTTCACATTGTTATTATCAACACCCAAATTGGCATTGTCCTTAGGAGGTGGTTGATTATTATTACTAGCATCTTCTTCCTCCTCATTTCCCATTACTTGCTATTCAAGTACAACCAAATGATCTCTTGTGTCTAATAGGGCAGCAAGGATCTCATCAATTTTTTTGGTAGTTGCTGCTCCTTCACCATGTGGAGGATTATTGGCAATGTTTCCTCTTGTTCTAACCATTTTCTATTACAAGAAAATTTAAGTTTTATCATATTATGGACATAATAGGTCCAAGAGCTGTAACCTTCAACTCTGATACCAAGATGTAACATTCTCATTTTAAGACTTTAGAAACAAGAGAATTTTTTTCTTAGACAATGTTTCTCTGTTCTAAATAAAATATTATTTAGAACACAAATTCCATGCCAATCCATCTCATATGAGATAACCATATGTAGCTATTAATGACTCAAGTAAACTACCGATCTCTCATTTCATGACTTGGTTTCTAACCAATCTCTCATGTTTGTCTTTAAGTATGGAATACTTTATGTATACTATGTATACTTGGTTTACTTACCCTATTTGGGTAGTCTTGAGTGATCTGTTAAAAGAATCTATCTGAATATTTGTTACTAATATTCATCTGACATCAAATTTCTTTAAACTAGGTGTCATAGGACAATGTAACCAGTAGCTTGCGATACTTTGGAAAAATATTTCCAACATACTATTCATGTTACTATTCCTAGATGGCATACTCATCATATTAGAATACGTCCTTCACCTCACTCTTATGTTATCTAGAATGGTCTTTACTGACTTTTGTCAATCCACTTGCCCAAGGTTTGACCCTAACCCAAGTTAGCGACATAATTTGTTATAGGGAGATGCTCACGATGACCTAGGGTATATGGGCATACTCAACCGACCTAAGTCAATTGAATGTACCTATATACCCTGAGTCATAGGAAGCTACTTCCTATTTCAAAGCATGCTACTAACTTGACCTAGAGAGAATCTAAGTTCAAGTCTAGATGTGTGTAGATCTAGATGAAAAAATGCGAAGGGTGCTGCCACATGTCAACTGCAACATTGTATCCTTGAGAAGACCTTAGTCTTCTCGAAGGTACAATTCATGTAATTGGCATGTGACAAAATCCGTCGAAGCGCTTCATCATAAAGTGCATACCCCTAGGAGATCTTTAACACTAATTAATTTAGGATTAATATTTAGATTATAGAAACCTTGCAAAACCCTAATTCCATCACTCCTTAAGTTCTTCATCCATATTTTATTGAATTAATATAAAATAACTTCATTAACTCAGATTATTTTTTATATTCATTAACTTTGGCATAACATGCAGTTATCCAAAAACAGGACATCAACCATCATAAGGTTAATTTAAAGTAACTTATCCATTCAAAGAAGGTGTAGCAACCACATAGGTTCAACCAGAGTAGACTTCATAGAAAATGAATTCTAAATGATTAACGATCAAAAACACCCTTCTTTCATTTTACATTCTTTTGAGAGAGGAAGAGTCTTCCTCTACATGATTAAGTGATAGGGTTTGTCATGCCCTTTTTATCTTTCACAATTTCTATAGTTTAATTGTATGTCCATTACACATTCCATAATTATACTATAATTGTTTCAATAGTTAATGACATCTAATGCAACTTAGCAAGTTGTATCTTAGTAAGGGTGATTGAACTATTTCCCTCCTTCCAACTTAATAAATGATAACAAAGATAGGTATACAAACAGATATGAAGAATATCAACAAGATAGTATTCCAATTTCCTCAATAAAAGTACAAGATAAATACACAACCATTTGAAGTAGATCTCCAAACTTTTCAATTCATCATGATAAAAATACACAGTTTACAAATCTATGCATTTTAGACATACTTCATGCCAATCAACATTAAGATCATAACAAAATACAACTTTTCCTTTTTCAATACAACTCAAGAATGAATCTAAATTCACTACATAAGAGCCAGACTTTAAATCAGCCAACACATCATAAAATTTATTGCCTTCTTTTATCACTTATGAAGTCCATCTGCAAAAATTACTAGCATGGGTCAGTTCATTGAACTGAGCATGATAAGCACTAAGCATTAAAATGAAGTGCATTAAACTAATTGTTCCATTAAAACAACTCTGCTTTAATGAAACAATTATTGTAATCA